>BSBN01001609.1:920000-1524390 GCA_027924645.1 Cunninghamia lanceolata
GAGGAATCTCACAAGGTGGACTCCAAGAGGATAAGGTATGACACTTCTCATAGTCTTATTCTCCATGGGAATCCCATTCACTCCAAGATGCTCTCACACATGTGTGAGAGCATTGGAGATGGGTTCCACACACTTGGGAGTCTTGAAGACTCCCCAAGTCTTCAAGGCAAGGGAACCAAAGCCTTGGAAGGAGGAGTGAGTCATGGTTGAATGCTTGACCCATCCACCACTCCTTCCTAAATTTGAATTTCGTCACTTTACTTCAGGCTGAAGTTAAAGTGACTAAATTGAGGTTACCCTAGGGTTTAACATGCTCAAATGGGCCCTAGACCCTAGGGGTACAACCTAGGATCAAAATTAGCCCATAATAAACACCTTAGGTAGCATAAAATCACATAAAAAGGTCATCAAAAAATAAAAACACCCAAATGTGTAAAATCAAACATATATTTCACAACACTATAATTTAAATCAATTAAAAGGGGTAGATCTAATCGAAAGGACATCAAAATCAGGCATCACGAAAAATTATCATGCAAAACACATAAGACCTTAGTCCCTCTTGGGATTAGACTGGTTTACACGGAATTCACATAAGGGTGTGGGATGATCTCTGATTTTTTTATGGCATGGAAAATCGTCTGTACACTTACGAAAATAGATTACTAACACACACACACACACACACATATAATAGCCGAAGCGAAAGAAAGCTAACAAACACACAATGTCACAGAGTCATCAAATCCTCAATAATCAATACATGATATCATCGATAAGATTTACTATCTACTACATTTCTAATCATCATCTCAATATCAGGATTGCATAACAATTCATTCTTTAAAACTAACATCTAAATTTCATCAAAGTCAAATGATCGCATAGCATTATAATTTCAAATGAAATCTAACATGTAAACTATAATCAATATCATAGCATAGTCTATCTAATCCAATCATAGCATAAGAAATAAATCCTGAATATTTGCAAAATGGGATCAATAGTCCCAAAGTCCATATGTCATCAAAATGTGAATGCGAAATAAGCAAAATATAGGAGTGAAATAAATAGGCCTCACAGAAAGGTATTAATTTTTAATAGTCTTCTTTTATACCAAATGTTGTAAAAAAGGTATGTATATGGTTCTACATTTTTCATAGATTTCTACAAACACCAACATACATAGTGAAAAATCTTTAATTTATATTCGCACAATTGAGAATAACGTGCATTTTCTATTATTCAATGTTGACAACTAGAATATATGTTTACAACACAGAATTAACTACACAATTCATTTTTACAGCCTAATTTCAACAAACCCAAAACCCAGTACAATAATGGAGCTTTGCATAGAACGAACTGGTTTTGTATTGAAGGAGATGTCGTTGTAGATGGTCTTGCTTCTACCAAGTACACCAACACCCCAAAAAGGCAGAAATAGTACATGTGGATCTTGTAGATTGCAACGATCAAATGACTATAACTGTAAACATTAGCAACAATCTAATCAATACATTCTTGCCCTGTATGTTTGTTGGGTCTAGCATTCGCATCACCAACTTTTTAATCAAGACTAAAACTCAATATGAAAGAGTCGATGCAGACTGTTGCCTTATCTTAACCAATAGAAGCATAGTTGAAAGTGTGCCAATTGTTTGCAAAAACCGTAGATTAACTCCAGACATCACTATCTCCCAACTAATAAAAGCAAATTGCGACTATTTTGTTGGTTCATTTGGAGCAATAGGGACATCTTATCATTTGAACAAAAACCAGTTTGAATTGCATGTCAAAGATGGAGATCTCCAAGAAGACATGGCAACTGTATATTTCTAACCATCTATGTTTTATTTTCATATTCAACTTTACTTATAAACATAAATTCATTAACAATTTTCTTTTGTAGGTTGTAATCTCAAGTATTAACATAGATTTATGTGCATATTTACAACAAATGTTTTCAAAAATAGACATGCCACTCCTTGTCAAAAATGTTGTTAGAAATGGTTCACAAGGCATAAACGTAATGTGCACAACACAAGCCACATTTTTTGAGGAGCTTAACGATGCATGCGCAAGAGCACAATTGCAATCTCTTGCAAAATAAAACATTTAGGCAAGAGCATAAAAAATAATATTTTTTTTACATTTACATAACATATCTATTAAATTATTTCAGTTCTCTACAAAATACATAACAAGTTATTTTTTCACAGGTACTTGGCACACTAAAGCCAAAGAATGTCCACTTGCCACCCTTCAAATCTTGTTGTAGCACATGTAATCGTTCCATGCTATTTGACAAGTCCCTTGAAAAAGGATTTGCCAATTGCACGTATTGCAAAACAATCACCCGACTTTTCTACCGTCACAATCTGGCTTGCACATTGTATAGGAAAGAAGGAAACATTGATTACTGCTTAGATGGAGACCTCCTTAAACAAAGTTTTCCAAAGCTTGAAGAAATAACATATGAGGAATTTAAAGATGACATTTCACCTGCAGTGTTCTTGTTACACAGATTCCATTTGCAAAGAACTTTTACACTATCTGTTAACAATTTTATTGTGAAATTTGTTCAACAATGACTATTTTATTGTTTCCACAAATTGCACTTTCACAAACAATCTACCATACTGGACTACAAATTTTGTATATGTAAATAAGTAATTTTGATGTGTTTCAATTTTGTACACTTACATGATCTGTACTATATTATGATCTTTCTCTTTGCTTGGTGCACCCTCTCCACTAGGGGGCTCAATGAATATGTTAGTTTACTTTGTGTGATCCTTTAGGAGCTACAACTTTTTTTTGGATAACTAAAATTTTGTGTCTTGAGGAATTTCGTGTTGTTACATATCCTCTCAACCTTCCAGGGCAACACTTGACATATGGCTTTCTAGATTCTAGGGTGAATGGCCTCCCTTTCCATTTAGACTTCATTTTTTGCTAAAAATAGCTATAAATGAATTGTTATCCAAATGTAAATTAGAGTGTTGTAGCTCCACATCTTTTCT
Source organism: Cunninghamia lanceolata (assembly GCA_027924645.1). Lineage (NCBI taxonomy): Eukaryota > Viridiplantae > Streptophyta > Pinopsida > Cupressales > Cupressaceae > Cunninghamia > Cunninghamia lanceolata. The sequence goes on from BSBN01001609.1 coordinate 923,027, forward strand.
CAAAGTTTACTAGCTTCTTATAAATTGCACTTTGCAATACATCTTTCATTTACATTTATTATGTGTTTATTGGGTTCATTGCTTTCATAACACATTATTATTTTCAATTCAATATTTTGTCCACTGTAGTGCCAACTTGAAGGCCGAGAAGTTTAAATGTAAAGGTAGGAAGGAAATTACATATAACAATACTTGCATCAACTTTTATGGTGAGACGCAAGGACAACACCATCATTCAAAACCTCCATTGAAAAAGGTTTCCTTGGATAGCTACAGTTTTATGAAAGATCTAATTGCTTAAAAATGCAAAATAAACAGAACTATTGAAACATCCATTCACTGGAAACCGTGCCTTCCTGTACCTAGAATTAGGTTAATTTAAGAGTTGTGCTAGATACATCTGGATATGGCATTCTAAAAATTTGTATCATTTCCAGGTAAAAGCATATTATTAACTGACCTATAGATGCCTACATTCAAACAAGTTACAACACCACAACTCCAAGTGGTCTAGGTTTTTTTACAGCATCAAAAACTTGAAATAAGATTTTAGCAGTAGATTTTTTGTTTTCTACATCTACTTGTGTAAACAGACAAATATTGCATTCATGTGAGTGCAAATGGTGCATAAGCTAATAGCTTCCACGTATCTTGAGTTGAAGGAGGTTGCCAGTGATACAGTGAACATGAGCAAAGTCATTCTTCATCACTTGTTTCCTTTTGCTCTAAATCAAGTAATTCCCATAGCACAATAACCTATCATGTGGAAGCGCCATAAAATCAACATTTTAAATTACATTATTTGTAGTTTGGTATTGAAATTTGGAAGATTTTATCCATCTAATGCAATTGTAATTTTTGGCTACAGGCAAATTTACTGTCAACAATTCACCGTCAACAAATTCACTTCCAACAATTCATCGTCATGACAAATTCATCTCGTGCAAAATTCACAGTCATACTAATCAATAATTACGAGTGCTCTTTAGCATAGTATCTTATATCAGATAAGTTCCTATTTGAACATCATAATTATATTATTGTTAATAAATTTATGCAAAACTTTACTTCTCTCCCTTCTGCCCACTTGATTTTGTTGTTCTCTGATATCATTTGGTAAGCTCTAATACAACATCCTCAAACATTTTTGGCTTATTTCTATGGTGGTGCTTATTATGATAGTTGCCTTTGTGTTCTATGTTCTCATTTGGAGACTTTATCTTCCATCTTTGCAACTTGCTTGGGCGTGGGCCTTATCTTTGATGGGCTGCTGTCTCTGACCACATACTGCTTCAGATCATATGTATGTTGAGCACTCCATTATGTTTGGTGCCATTTTGTCTCTACCATTCATAAGGTACAAAACAAAAATACAGTTTCCTCCCATTCTTTGTCAAGTGTTAGCCATCTATTGGTTTTGCATCTAGGTTGTGAATTAGTCCTTGATTAGACTATCAGAGATGAGAACATCCACTGTAGTAGAGGTTTATTTTATTTGGGTTCACTCTTTAAATGTTCTAAGATTTTTATTACAATATTTTTTTGGCTTGTTTACTCTGTTTTTATTTATGTGAATTAAGAATAGCTAAATAGTTAAAATACTCTTCCAAGCATAACCTACAAGCGTGAATTACATATACATTGATACTCTGTACAATTATAATCATAATCATTATTGTTTCAAGGTGTGTTGTTATTTGTATTGTCAAAAATCACCTACTTTGCAATTTCCATTTTATGCCATGACATTAAATGTGATAAAATGTACTAGGCAGAAATCTAACATTAAATGTAGAATCTCAAAGTTCCTCAATTTTCAGCATTCAGTGCAAATATTACAACACTGTCAACTCTAACTTAAACCAAAAAATTGACAAATTTCAAGATTATTATAAAGTTATTATATTATCAACATTGTGGCTAAAACTAAGCAAACACAACAAATTAAAACACAACTATTCATGAACATTTTGGCAGAAACTTCGCAGCTTTGCAGCTCTTGTTTTTATCGAAGAGCTATTTTTAAAGAGGAATTTTTATTCCCTTAAAAGTTATTTTTAGAATTTTTTATTTTATTTAAGATTTATTTTCTAATTACGTGTCCATCTATATATATGTAGTAAATAAAATAGTTCTAAAATAAAATAAACTCCTACATACCTATCTTTAGAAAAATTTATGTAAAAGAAGTTGAAACATATCATGGAACTTTTGATATCTTTTACATAAATTTTTTAAAGATAGATATGCTAATAAATAAAAAAACCTCCAAATTTATTTGTCCAACATTACTTATTATTAAAATTAAAAACAAACATAAATATATCTTTATTACAATCCTTCCCTCACTTTTGTTTAACCGTCCACTCAATAAAAAAAGAAGAAAGACAGAGAGATTCGTATTTTTCGATTATAAAGGTTAAATACGGTCATACGACCAACACATTTAAGCCGTTTCTCCAACTAAAAAACTAACCCTTACCTAATTCCATACATCTTACACCCTAAGCCTTCTTTCTATTTTTAGCCAAACCAGAGACACAATAATTGCAAATTTTTTCTACTAACATGTTTGTTAGAAGACAGAGAGTATATGCGCACTCAATAATAGGGCGCAAAACAAGCAATCCCTTAATCCAAATCGCAGAAAACTGCCCTAACTCTTCCTCAACTCCTCACCCCACACCTCTATATATATAGATACACAACACAACGAGAACTACCACCCTAAATATTAACTGTTAACTCCACACAGAAAATAAAAATTATGGGCAGAGCCTTTGATTATGTTATACTTGGAGGGGGTGTTTCAGCTGGCTATGCGGCTCTTGAGTTTGTTAAACAAGGGATTAACCATGGCGAACTCTGTATTATCTCGCAAGAATCTGTAAGTTTACCTATCACAACCTTTCTGTTATTCATATATAAACAAAGGTATTGGTATATGTATATTTGAACATGTGTGTATATGTATATGTGTGAATCTGGATGTTTTTTAATTACAATTGTATATTGTATTATGAATACCAACGAGACTTCTAGGAAAAAACTATGTAAATATGTATGTTGACGTGTGGGTGTTTTGTAATTGCAATTGCATATTGTATTATGAATGCCAACGAGACGTCTGGGTAAAAACTGTGTAAATACGTGTGTGTGTGTGTATGTGTATGTGGGTGTTTTGTAATTGCAATTGTATACTGCATTATGAATGCCAACTAGATTTCTGGGAAAAAACTAAAAACTGTGTAAAGAAGAGTGAGACCATAACTTTCCAAGATCATAATGTTTTGGATCAGTGCGTAGTATGAAATTGGAGTTTTTTTTGGCCCTGGAGTTCCATGGTTCAAATCCCCTCTCTAAGTTAAGCAAAATAGCTATCAGAAGATTCTGCGACAGAAAAAATATTGTGTGGTGTTAGTTGGTAGAATAATCAAGAAATGATTAGTTATAAGAATAATTGGACTTTGTGTTTTCTTGAATTGCAACTATGTATTGGTCAAGCATTGTAGTTTAACCTGTTTTACCTGATATGGTGAGACTTGAAGAATTGGAAATTAAACACTACATGCAGGTAGATCAAAAAATCTCTTAGCAATGCAATTCATTGTGAACAAACCACCTTCAAAGTAAAAATGACAGTTTTTTAACTGATCTTTTTGGTCATGGAGGTCGATGGTTCCAATCCCCTCCCCTGTCTGAGTTCCAAAAGAAAAAATAGCTAGTAGAGGACTCAAAGAAAGAACTATGTAGTATTGAATCCTGAAACAACTAGTGATTTGAGTATTCCAAGGATGTGTGTGCATTTTTGAATTGCAATTATGTATTTATTATGAAATTATAGAATCTTTATCTTGTAATTTTCAATTTTTTGCCCTGAATTTCGGTTGTTCAAGTCCCCTACCTGCTCTGAGTTTGAAATTGTAGAGGACCGAAAAGGTTGGAAATTTTAATCTCTTACTCTTGATCCCAGAATCACATCTTAAGAAAAATGCCTAATTAGGTGTTAGAGCATTCTGCTGGATTTGTGTGCATTAATGAATTGCAATTATATATTGTATTGGATGTGCATGGTCTAGACTCTAAATCCCTCCCCAATCTGCATTCCAAAAGCAAACAAACAATTGAAGTTCCGAAAGAAAAAAAGTTAAAACAAAACAGTTTGTATGGGATTGGAATTTTGGGAGTTTTAAGTTTGTTGGAAAGACTACTGGTATACATCTTAATTTCCAATAGTAGGGTTATCAAGTTCAGAATCTTGAGTTCAAAATGCATATTCATTTCATAAGTCACAGCATGATAAATTAAATTGTAACAATTTTCACATTTGTTGGTACAAAGTATGAACCCCCGAGTGCACAAACTTGTGAGTGTTCTTAGCACAATATGCTAGTTTGGAAGCTTGATAAGACATGTTGTTTGCTTTGAAAGTTAGAAACATTTGTATAATTGCTTTGAAACTTCATGTAAGTTCATAAGAAATATTTGTCTATAGACCTTTGGACATTGAAAGCTAGGATTTTAGATTTCTAGATATGTTTGAATCATTTTTTGTTTAGATTATCTAGTGAGGGTTGGTAATGGGGACTCTAGCCCTTACAACTTGTGGAGACACTCTAAGGAATGCTCTGCCTGCGGGAATACCACTGGACTTACAATTTAACTTGTGGGGATACTACACTCTACCCTTCGCCTTGCCTCTAGCTGCTACTCCTTGCAGGACTAACACTCCTCTAGGTTCTCCTGCAACACTACTGCTTCTTCACTCCTCTTGCTCTTCCTCCAAGACTACCACTCTACTCCTCTAGCTTCTCCTGCAACACTACCGCTTCTTCACTCCACTTGCTCTTCCTCCAAGACTACTGCTCTACTCCTGTAGCTCCTCCTCCTCCCGCTCCTATGCTCCTCTATCTCTTCGTGTGCTTGCTCTGTCTATTTGCCTTCATCTCCTGCGGGACTACCGCTGCTCCTTCTACTCCTCTCCATCTCCTTCCTGCAGGACTATGCTCTACTCCTCTGCTTCTCTAGCTCATGCTTTCCCGCTTCTCTGCATTGCTCTGGCTTTTTCTTCTGCATCACCTGAGGGCCTACCGCTTGTTTTCAACTGTAGTGGGGATACCGCTCCAGCATGCCCATTGGCACTATGTCACTTGGAGAAATTTGAACCTTGATCTCCAACATGAAAACCAAGTGGCCCTACCACTTGACCACAACCCCTTTGACTGTTTTAGATAAAAAATTACTCTATTTATAACACAATTGTACTTGCATGAATTTGACTCTTCCCTTTTGATGCAAATTGCCAAACTGCATATCATGCTTGCACTTTCACGGTGGGGGCAGGTTGGGTGCAGTAACTCACAGGCCACACATGATTTACATCTTAGGGCAGAACTCTAAGAGTCATTTGATGTATATATTTAATTTTTAACTAGAAAAGATTTATTTTGTATTTGGTTTAAGTGTCACTTTGCATTACTATATTACTTATATTTGATTTAGGTATCAATCTATACTTATTAATATTTATCACATTTCTGGATCTTAATTGTTATCAAATATCGTATAATAGTTGTTTGTTATGCATGTACATTGTGGTCACGATCTGAACACTTGAGGAAGTTTGATTAAAATGCTACGACTGAAACTGGATGATTATTTTTCTGATATGCCATTGAAGACCTTTGTCCTTATCCTTTCGTCAATCTTCTCTCTTTTGTTTTTTGTGGGGTTAGGAGTTTTGTGTCTTTCTTTATGAGCCAATTCAAAAAAGCAGGTTTCTGTTGGGATGGAAAATGGTTTGATAGCTTTAGCCTTTCATATTAACATCTGTAAACTTTGCATACATGCATTCCTATCCAAGGTGTTTGTGTCTTCCTACTCATGTTTGATTTCTCTGAGTCACCTGTGGGTTTAATTTTTAAAACTACTATATGTGTAGATGCAATGAGACATGCTTAATGTGAATCTGCAATTTTGATTCTAATTTTTGTGTTGATTGCCCTCTTTAATATCTGAATATTTTATAGTTGTTAATATCTTATATAGTTGTATGTATTATATAGGTTGCACCTTATGAACGGCCGGCACTAAGCAAGGGATTTTTGTTACCTGAAGGTACTGTATTTTATCTTCTCTTTTCCTTTACTCGATAATTGAAGATGCCAAGGAAAAAGGACATGAAAACATGGTATGATGGTCAGAAAAGCTTGTTTAAAATTATCTGTTTGGTTTTTCTTGGGTATTTTTTTTCCCTACAAATTTCTTTGTGTGGTATGGTAAAAATCATTGGAGTTACAAATATGTACTTTGCTCATATTTTAATTTTTTTATAATATAGTTCAATTTAGTGCCAAGATGCAATGTGCCCTATCCAACACAAAGAGGCCTAAAATAAAATTCTTTCAACTAAGAGAGAGGGTGTGTTTGGGAGTTTAGTGACAAGATGCAATGTGCCCTATCCAACACAAAGAGACCTAAAGTAACATTCTTTCAATTATATGAGATAGGGTTTGTTTGGCAGGGAAACCCCTCCATTCCCACTCCCTATCCCTCAATTTCTTAGGATTTAAATTAGAAGGAACAACACTTGAACACCATTGTATTAAAAAGGCAATAAACATGTTATCACATGGCAAGTACTATCGTTGTATCTTTATGGGTTTCTCTAGGTGAGTTCATTTTTACTATAACGCCTAGGACTATCATATTGGACTACGATTCTATTAGCATATCTTGTCAAAATATTGTTTCGACTTACATGATTTTTGAAGAGGTGAAACTTGTGTTAACCATGAATCTTTAGCATAAATAGGTTACTAAACTCATACATGTCAATGACTCATAAAACCTTGGAGTTTATATTACACCCTTTGTCATAAAGCTTAATTGTTAAATACAATAGGTTTTAAGCATATGTTTCTCTTAATATCTATACAATTGTTAAATGGATTGGTTTTTGCTGTCCAATCTTTAGGTGTTTAAATATAACTATGTAAAATGCAATACAAATGGAACAACAATATACATATAGAAAATGAGAGTACTATTCATAGTTTATCATGAACTTCGTCATTATAGTGTAGGAGAGCACAAATAATATGGAAATAGAATGTCTTCTATATCTCACTATGATGTACATGGTTTTCAATCAGACTTGAATCACATAATATTGTTTGATTGTAGATGTGGGCAGAGCCCCTGATAGCACGGTCGCATAAAACATGCAGACATACCCATATCAATCATCAAATGAGAATCAAGTCTCTGCTTATCTAAAGGGGCTTTCACATAACTTCTGCCATTAAATGACAGGAACTAGGACAGCAACTAAAAGATTAACAACATCATTCACATGCAATTCAGATTCATTACAATATTCCCAAAAGCGACAGGAGACTAAATCAGCTCTAACATGCTATAGGAATGACATGAATTCAGACTTATTTATAACCAACCACAGGAGCTGTCCATACTCATAATACAGAGATTTAATGCATAAGAAATTAATCTTTTATTTCATTTATCAACTTGTCCTCTATTACAAATTATCACATCTACACCTTCATCTCTTGACTGCTCAACAATTCCATTGATCCATACTTGGACTGTCAACTCCTTCTACCGTCGTCCTTCTTCATTTGCCATTCACTGCTCGACCTCTTCCTATTACTGTCATCCTTCCTCAAACTCTCCTCTTCTGTCCTTGCCTTCTCTTACACTCGGCCTCCTTTTATCTGCCTTTTCCTAACAGATCGACCTCTTGAATTTGCTGTCGCCCAGCTTCCTTCTCTGACGCCCCTTAAATCGACTTTTCTTCTTCTTTGTTTTTGGCCTCTAGTTTCTGCAATGATCGGCCACTATTCCTTCTTATCGGCCTGTCTATTCATTACACACGACCAATATCATTATCGGCCTGTCGGCCCTTCTTTTGCCGCTCTCCTCTCCTGTTGCCTGTCGGCCTCATTCTCAGTACGTGCGGCCTCTCTCTCTTGTATATGCGGCCTCCTCTTCTATACATGCGGCCTTCTGCATATATATGGCCTGTCTGCTTTCTTGTATTCAGCCTCCTCAATTATTGGCCACCTCTCCATTACATATGCGGTCTTCTTGAATATGGCCGCCACCCTTCATTAATAACTATCGCCTCCTTATTATATGCGGCCTGCACAAATTGTATTTTGCCGCTTCTCCTTTCTTCCCTCTCTCTCCACTATGCCCGTTATTTTCTGCATTCCACAAACTATTCTTAGCCGTGCCTTCAATCGGCCTTTTCCCTGCATGCAGTGTGCCTTTATTTTCCATCTGTTGCTTTTTGTCTATTTTTAGTTCTTCTTGCCTTTCTCCACCTTCCACTGTCTGTCACTATAGAATCTCATCAATACGTCATCTTCATAATGGCTGGCACCTCCTCAAAATAGCCAACGATCCTTCTTGCACCTGATTTTGGATATAATCACCATTATTCCACTTTCTAGAAATTAATAAACAATTATTATTGTTCCTGTGGCATCGGAGCCTCCTTTCTCATGCTTCTATCACTTAACCCATACATTTAAACCAAAAATCAAATGCCAATGACAATTTTCGAATTTTAATAGGATGCCTCTGCATCAGCCCCCCTTATCACTAGTCAACAAGTCATAGAAATAGGAAGGACAGGAAGTGATAGTTGATGCCAATAGGATTGACAACTGTTGTCCCTATAACTCAAATGTTAGGTTAACTCATAGCTCAAGTGTACATCATAACGTAGGAATTAATTGCCCCAATTTATCTTAATTAGGGCATATACAATGACATATATTGCAAATTCTTTTGGCCAAAAGAGTCAACATGGGAAATGCGATTAAAATAAAAAGGAGATGTTTGTCCTAATGGTAGAACACAATTGATTCAAAGTTATTCAATTCTTAACATTGAGTTTTTAAATATTCTAATCATTTTTGTTCACAATCAAGGACAAAAGTAGAGATGCTAATTATAACCATTATTGACAAGGGGTCATCAAGGAGATCCCATCGACAAGCTTGTCATGTTGTCAATTGCTACCTCTGTGATCACCATAAATGCAATAATTTTGTAATGTCCCCATTTTAGCTCACCATGGTTTGTGACGGGATTAGCCTATTATTGGCCCTCGTAGGCTAAGGCAGATGGCTAGAGGGTTCCAGTTGGCAGAGCGGGAGGCTTATTCCCATCCAGAGTTCAGGTTTAGCCTTTGTTTGATTCAGATTAACACACTTACTATTTATAGTAAGTGACTATTTCAAGACAGTCAGGGTTACTATCTATAGCAGGGCACCTAAACAGGCTTCGTTTGCAGTGTCAATCCCTTACACCATTGGTTTGATCAGATAATGAGAGATTTACTATTTATAGTAAATCAATGGTTGATAGAGAGGGACCCTTACTATTTTTAGTAAGGCAATTGGATGCACAGTGGACATAATGGTTAACTCCCAGGTTCAAACGGAATCGAAAAATAATGAATATTTATGGAGTTATGTTATTTTAATTATTAATAAAGTAATACTTTATTAATAATTAAATATTAAGTGCAATTAGAAAGTTATAAAGTCACTTTATACACAATGGGGCCATGACCCTCAATTTAAGTGACTTAAAAGTGAATTAAATGATTATGATTTATGGGGCCAAATATTAATGTAATTTATAAAGTCAATGGGAGAACATAATATATCATTTAAAATGATATTAATGGGCATTTATTATGACTTTGGTTTGAGCCCTCTTTTGGAGAAATTATTATTATATCATTGTGCAACCCTAAAAGTGGATTTCAAAAGGGAATTAAAGGCATTTAAGAGTTGAGAGGATATAAAAGGTTTCAAAAAGCAAATCAAACTCATTATTGAGGATCATTTGCCTTTGCTTTTTGTGAGAGCTTTGGGAATTGTGAAGGAAACCTAGGGTTTCTTCAGATTTCTTCTTTTTTAGCATTGGAGAATGAAATATTCCTGTGCTTTTTATTCCATACGACCCACGGATCTGAGATTTTTTATTTTATTTTTCTTTTGATCGAGTTTTTTTCCTAGCGGCTTTTCTTCAGGGTTTCTGAAGATTCTGATCGCCGTGTTGTATTTTGGAGATCGCGTTCTGTCTCTAGGGATGCGTTTTGTTTCTCTCTTCATACGGGTCGCAGTTTTTTTTCTCTCCTGCTGATCGTGATTTTTCTCTCCTGAAGGTCTTGATTTTACTGTAATTGCGTTTTTTGCGAGTTTCCTGATCGCAGAATTTGAAGGGATTGAGGGTTTTGTGTTTGGCATCATTTTCTGGAGGCGCCAGATCTCTCTGCTGGTCGCGATCTTTACCATTTTTTGGAGGTGCTAGATCCCTCCTCGGCGTTTTTCTGTATTCTTTGACAGTCGCAGTTGAGCATTGTTTGGCGGGATTTTTGTCTGATCAGTGGTTACTGTGTTGAGCGCCCGGCTCGAACCTGCCTGTGGTCGGTATCCTCAGCGCCAAACACTCTGTGCAGTTCTCATTTTGTTCTCCTTGGTCGTGGGCTTTCACCAAGAGGTCTAATTGTGTTTTGCAAACCTCAATATTGGTGCCCAACAAATATGAATATGATGGCGTCTCTATTCCCTGGGATCTGTGCCTCGAATTTTTTCCTGAAATCCGTGTTCAGATTCTTGGATCACTTCTTTTTTCTCGAGATATGTGCTATCTCGGTTCTGTCCATCATCCAATATTTTATTTGGTGTGTTTCGCAAAATGGAACGAAGGTGCCTTTTGCCCAACATAAGTCGTCTACATCTTCCGCCTTTATGGCCGAACGCTCTGCGGATCATCTCAAATCTTCTGCCTGGTTCATAGACTCAGGTGCCTCCCGCCATTTTACACATTGAAGAGATTGGTTTACTGAGTACACGCCATTCAGAAACTCGGTCGTCTTTGGAGGAGGCGAAGAATATACCGTTGTAGGAAAGGCACAATGCAAATACAGTTTGGTAGGAGAAATTTAATATTTCTCGATGTTTACTTCGTTCCTAGCATGGGGCTGAATCTTCTCTTTGTCAGTCAGATCATGCGACACTCACCTCATCTGGATGTTGTCTTCAGCGTGCACTCTTGCAGCATAGTGGATCGTGAGACACGCTTCACTGTTGCTCATGCTCTTGAGGATCATGGTCTATATAGACTTGTGGATTCCGGTGATTCTCCAAAACAAGCTTTGGCAGCCAGGAGCACTTCCCTCAGCAAACTCTGGCATCAGCATTTTGGGCATCTCAACATGCACTCTCTCTTAGTTAGCGCGGGAGAGTCTGGTCGGTGGTCTTCCGGATATTGCGACGCATGTCAAGCTGGTAAACAGCATCGGACCCCATTTTTCGATGGTGACAAATGGAGAGCATCCAAGGTTTTGCAATTGGTTCACGCAGATGTATGTGGACCAATGAACACTCCTTCCGTTATTGGGTGTAGATATTTCTTGCTTTTTGTTGATGATTTCAGCCGAAAGATGTGGGTGTTTTTCTTAAAAAAGAAATCTGATGTACATTTCAGCAGTTCAAAGTCTTGGTAGAAAAAGAGTCCAGCTGCCCCATCGTCTTTCTTCGGTTTGATACTGGCGGGGAGTTTTGTTCCTCTAATTTCATCCATCTGTGCAGCACATGGCATCAAACGTCAGCTTACTACACCTTACACACCTCAGCAAAATGGTGTTGTTGAGCGTCGCAATCGCACTATTACAGAGATGGCATGTTCTATGTTAGAACATTGCAGTGTTCCCAAGAAATTTTGGCCTGAAGCAGTCTACACTGTTGTCTATCTTCTGAACCGATCTCCCACTTATGCAGTTAGAAAATGATTCCTGAAGAAGCATGGTCTGGATGTAAACCTCACGTCAATCATTTGAAAGTTTTTTGCTCCACTACTCATGTTTGGATTCCCGATGTCAAGCACACTAAGCTGGACTCCAAAAGCCAGAAACTCATGTTCACTGGCTATGGTGAAAATCATAAGGCTTACCGACTGATTGATAGACACTGATCATCTCATCTTCAGTCGTGATGTCGTAGTTGATGACACTACTGGGCCTTTTCTGCTCTCTACTTCATCTACTCATATTGAGGATCAGCCTTTGGAGGATTTTGACTTGGGTGTTCGCATTCCTCTTGCTCCACCTGATGGGAGAGCTCCTGAAGTTATGCCTGTAGCCGCCCCTCCTCAAGATATTCAGGATCCTCCTAATCTTGTTCCTGCTCCTCCTGGTGATACTGATGCACCTATTTCAGGTAGTGATTCACCTGCTCTTCGGCCTAAATGGTGGGCCAAAACGATTGGTGATCTTCATGATAATGAACTAGTCGAGGGTAGATCTACTCGGAAGAAGAGCAAACCGCAAAATACTGCCAATTTTGCACTCATGGCCAATATTCATAGTATCTCAGAGCCTCAAACATATTCTGAGGCTAAAGGTGTACCTGAATGGGAAAAGGCTATGGATACCGAATATCACAGCCTGCTGAAAAACAATACCTGGGTCCTTACTGATCTTCCACTTGGGAAGAAGCCCATTGGGTGCAAATGGGTGTACAAAGTCAAGTACAAGGCTGATGGGACTCTTGACAAGTATAAGGCCCGGTTGGTTGCCAAAGGATTCTCCCAGCAAGAAGGCATTGACTATGAGGAGACCTTTGCCCCTACAGCCAAAATGAGTACCATTCGGCTTCTCCTTGCTATGATAGCCCAGTTTGGATGGAAAGTCCATCAAATGGATGTCAAGAGTGCCTTCCTCAACGGAGATTTGTAGGAAGAAGTCTACATGACGCAACCTCCTGGTTTCAAGGTTGCTGGTAAAGAACAATAGGTGTGCAAATTGGTGAAAGCTCTTTATGGCCTCAAATAGGCTCCCCGGGCATGGTACATAAAAATTGATTAGTACCTCGTGGATCATGGCTTTTAGCGGAGCCTTTCTGATTCTAATCTGTATGTCCAAAAGTATGCTGATGATAGTCTCTACATTGTTGTTTATGTTGATGATCTCATTATTACTGGCAGCTCAGAGCAGTTGATTCACGAAATCAAACATGATCTCAGTCAAACCTTTGACATGACAGACTTGGGCCTTTTGCATTATTGCCTAGGTATTGAGGTTTGGCAGCACCCTAACAGCATCTTCATTTCTCAGTCCAAATATGTTGGAAGTCTATTGGACAAATTCCGGATGACAGACTGCAAACCTACTTCTACCCCAATGGAGAAAGGCCTGAAACTCTCAACCCATTCTGACTCTCCTGTAGAGAATGAATCTGCATTCAGACAATTAGTTGGCAGCCTCATTTATCTTACTGCCACTCGACCTAATCTTAGTTTTGCAGTCGGCTACATCTCTCGCTTCATGGCTACTCCTAAAACTGCCCATTGGGTTGCAGCAAAACGTGTGTTGAGATATGTGCATGGCACTTTAGACTTTAGAATTCTGTATGGCAGGTGCAAAGATCCTCAGCTGCTTGGCTAATTCCTCTTGCTCCACTTGATGGGAAGGCTCCTGAAGTTATGCCTGTACCCGCCCCTCAAGATATTCAGGATCCTCCTAATCTTGTTCCTGCTCCTCCTGGTGATGCTGATGCACCTATTTCAGGTAGTGATTCACCTGCTCATCGGCCTAAATGGTGGGCCAAAACGATTGGTGATCTTCATGACAATGAACTAGTCGAGGGTAGATCTGCTCGGAAGAAGAGCAAACTGCAAAATACTGCCAATTTTGCACTCATGGCCAATCTTCACAGTATCTCAGAGCCTCAAACATATTCTGAGGCTAAAGGTGTACTTGAATGGGAAAAGGCTATGGATACCGAGCATCACAGCCTGCTGAAAAACAATACCTGGGTCCTCACTGATCTTCCACCTGGGAAGAAGCCCATTGGGTGCAAATGGGTGTACAAAGTCACTGTAACAATTCTCATCTCTTTTTCCTTGTGTTCAAATTCTGAAGCTAAAATGGCATTTTCTTGAGCTGAGCACTTTTCCTTTTTGTGTCCAAAGGAATCACACATAATTTACCTACTCTGCAATGCTCATTCCGGAGGATTTACTCCTCCATGAACGTAGGATCCCTGTCTTCTACAGCTCCCATCTTAGATCCACCAAACTCATGAGTGAAGCCTTCCTCTCATGTTCTTGTGCAGTTGTATTCATCCAACTGATGAGAGGATAAAACTTACAGAAAAGAGGGAAGGCAGCCCGAGGCTTACACCTATACTTCCCCTTATAGGTGCACAACTTTCTACCTACTTCATGGTGGCTGTCATCATTGCTACTGTTATCTGCATTTAAAGGATCCTTCATCTTTTCTTGAGCCTTCTGCTGATTGTCATCACTGTCTTTAACCTTGCCTCCGGCTTTCACATTAATACTATTGGAACTTTCTACATCTGAATCAGAGAAGCAGATAAGCTCCTTCCACTTATTGACAAATTCTGTTAGATGGGGGATGAGAAGAAATAAAAAGGGAAACATACAATGAATTGGGCGCAGATTGCGCAACAGTTACATGCCACACATGTCCTATCAGAATGTCTCCAGCTGAGCAAGAAGAGACCACAGACTAGGAAGCCAACTTATAGCCAAGTTGCAATTTAAACATAGGGATGCAAAGAAGAAGGATTCAAATTGGAAGGCGACAAAGGCATACTGCCTCGAACAAAGGGAAGGATACATAGCCATAACAGTAAAATCCACTGATGTAGAGTTCACATGACCAAAAAAATAGAATTAATTTTGATAATCTCCAACCCATCATTACAGGAAGCTGAAAAATTATGAACTTGCTGTAAACACCTTCAGTCAGCTGCGCCTTTCTACCACACACCTATTCAGATTTTTAGCCTGTTCTGAAAATTGACAAAAAGAGTTAGATGTGCTCAGGTAAACAAACCCACGTTAGAGAGGATTCCTGTGTTGATGATGGGCATTGATTTGCTAACTATTGAAAAGATTAAAAGAAACAACAAACTCCGAGAAGCAATGTTGCTCATGCTTACCATAATTATGTGATCTCCTGCTGCCAAGCATCTCCAAAGCCGCATTGAATTCCTAGTTTTCAGCCTTCCCAAAGGTGGACCTTAATCTGGTTGAGGCACCAATCATGCTGGCCGTTCATCCAATGAGGGTGGAAAGAAAAAAAGGACAGTGTCCCAAAATGGAAAATGACATTTTGGAGCACAAAAAAGGAAGGCTCACCCCCAAAGCATCACTTTATCCACACGCTAGCAAAAACACAACTCCTAAAGCACAACATGGGACAAGCTCCAGCAAAGCCCCATGCTTAGCTTAAGTCTGCCCCAAAGCTCACTGAGCCAGGTGCAGCAACTGAAAAATAAAGACCTAGAAGGCATGGCAAGCCCATCCCAACAATTACCACTGAGACTCAACTCACTACCTATAGTCGAAAGGTTCCGGCTGGATAGGTGGATAGGGGCCCTCGATTGTTCAAGGGGCCCTTGATTTCAAAAGGAATAAGAACCATTACCACTACCCTTTCCCCCCCTCCAATTAGAGTTGGGTGGGGGAGAACTATAGGGGCCCCGGGGCCCAGGTGGGTGGTTAATACCTCCCACCCACCCCAAGGCTCTCCCAGGTGGGGGGGAATTATATCTTGATTTGATACAATGGGGAAACGGAAACCTTAATCTCAGAAGAATGAGGCAAACTCTCTTGATACATCATTACTATGAGCCAGCCTAATTTGAGTTGGAATTTAAAAAAGACTTTCTGCAAGGTAGCCTTGTCCTAGCTTCCTCTTAATCTCTTAACCTTGGGATCCACTCTCTGTTTGGCCAACTGATCCACTTCCCTATTACCCTATTGATAACAATGTGTAAAGATCAGTTGACTTAAACTAATGGCAACATTTGTTGCCGCCGCCACTAAACTGCTCAATCACCAATTGTTGTACTCTTGACCTCACATTGTGTCAATAAGGATCATCAAATCTACCTCAACAAACAATCTCTTAATACCCATTTCAACTACCAATCTAAGGCCTGCCACAAAACCACAAAACCACCTCCTTTAGGCACATTATTTGAGTTAACCTCAATGAATTGATATTCCAAAATCATCACTTCTTAATGAACATTCCTCACCACACAGCCCACTCTCGCCATCACTGGGTTCCATTTTGAAGCTCCATCAAAATTCAACTTGGCATACCCTTCTTGAGGTGGACTCCAATTGATATCTTCTTTGCTTTTACTGAGGACTCTTGAAGTGCTATCCATGTTTAGTGTTATGGCTCTAGGCAATGCCGTTCCCAATACCTCATGGAGCCAATCCCCTCTTTTCTTATAATCTTTAGTAGACATAGTGTTGAGACTTGAGACTTGTTGAGACTTGAGACTTGCCGAGTCCTCACCCAAGCTCATGAGTTTGAGTCTAAGGCAACATTGGCAAGTCCATAGACTAGACTTTTGAGTCCCAACCATTGACTCAATGAGTGTACATGGCCGACACTTAGTTCAAAAAATCATTTTAAAAAAGCATATAAAAACACAACATTATCAACCCTAAAAAGGTACTGACACGTTAAAACTAAGTTATTGGTTTGTTGCTCAGAGGCCGTGGATTTGGGTCCAATCTGAACCTGTTCAAGATCTATTTTGGTGTAGTTGAGGAGTCATCCAGGGGCCAATGGCCTGGCAGAATGTTTGTGGGTTTGTCTTGGACAAGCTTGAGCAAATCTAGAACAAATCTAGAACAAATCAAGGTGACACCGCTCAAAAAAATGCCTTTGTAATTTTTTTTTAACTAAATGATGTCGTTCCATTTACTTTAAAGCACTCACCAAACCCACGAACTCGAGCTCGAATCCAAACCAAAACTGGTAACTTAGCTTTAAAATGCTCACCATTTTGAGCTTATTTTCACTTGCCCATTTGCTTTCAAACCATTTTCACCAGAGTTGCACGGAAAAGGATATGGTATTGGATATAGATAGAAAAAAATTTCAAGAAACCTTGATACAAATACAACGAAATTCTACAATTATAAAAATATACATAGATTCAATTATTTATAATTTTATACATCTTAGGGTATAGCCTATAGGACATAACTTAAAAAATATTTATTTCAATGTACATTTTGGTTTTTATTATTTTAATTAAGGTCTTTGTAGCTTCAAAGACCTTAATTTGGGCTTGGTGGTGGGGGCTCTGCCTTGTACCTCAATAGAGAATGTGCAAGGGGCGCTGCCCCTTGACCATGCTGGTGGTTGTTGCTCCCAAACTCACTCTAGTAAAAAAATAAAATAAAAAATTGTGCTGTGCCCAAAGGAAAAGCAGCATTTTTTTCTCGAGTAATTGAATTCCATTTATACTTTTGGTTTGTTTAGTCAATCTCGATTCCAAGTAATGCTACTATGATATTTGAAGTTTTTCTGTTATGCGATGCACTATAATAAAAATTTTCCTAGAATTTTACTGTTTTTCAATGATTTTTTAAATTTGCCGAGTCTTCACCAAGTTTTGGCATCAAGTTCGAGTTTGAGTCAAAATTGGCTTGGCAAGTTTTCACTAAGTCCAAGTCTCAACACTATGGGATGGACATAATCCCATTTATAGCTCTTATCACATTCACCTAGACTTTATCTGTCTTTCTTGTTTCATCGTGAAATATCCTCCTATTCCTCTCAATCCATGGCCCAACAAACCATTGCTTTCTTCATTTTGAAAGATTCTCCTCCCATTCCTCTTAATCCATAAGTCCCAACAAAACATTGTACGAGTCATCTCTCACAGTATTTTCACCATTTCTGATTGTGCTTTCAATTTCCAGCTAGCAATGTGCTCATGAAAGAGAGTTTGAAAGACACAATTCATGCTATACAATCGCAGAGTGCTTCGTCAAACCTTTTGTGTAAAGTCACAATTTTGGAGAAGACAATGCATATCTGCATCTTCCCTGTGATACATCACACAACTTGAAGGTCCCTGGAAACCTTTCTTCTTTAACTAATCTCTTGTGAGGATCCTTCTTTGCATTGTCAACCAAAGAAACAAACACACCTTTTCCAAGCTTTAGTTGCTCACACTTTCTTCCAAACTTCAAACTTGTAAGCTTTCAAAACCTTCTCAACCTGTGAAAGCTAACCCTCCTTAACATTATAATCCTCTGTACCATTAAAATTCCATTGTAGACCATTTATTATCTCTCTCCATGCAGCTCAAGGTTATACAGGATATGTTGAAGTTCAAGCATAGCAGGGCTTATTTGATCACATGAGAGCCCCAAATCCTTCCATCTGTGAACATTCTATTAACCCTCATTTTCTGTAATCCAGTAGCTCTTAACCTCAAGGCTCCAAGCAAGAGCACTTCTAAATTGGATCTCACTTGGCTATACTTGTTGAGAAAGGGGGTGACTATTAACCCATATCTCTTCCCTAAAGTTGACCTCTCTCTTGTTCCATATTACCCAAAAAGGTACTTGATGAATTAGGAGTCTAGCTAAACCAATGTTATTCCAAATCACAAACCCTTTTAGAAGAATAGGGGTAGACTGGTAGTAAAGATTATTTTTTGGGTCTTTACTATATAAGTATATTTTTTCTCCTGAATGGACAACTCCATGTAATTTTTGCTTCCTTATAAGATCCCCATACCAACTTGGTGCTCAATGTTGTATTGGCCATCTCACAATTCCATATGCTTGTTCCTCTCAACTATATGGGGAGGCAAATCCTATTCCAAGCAACTAATGGAAACTTTCTCTGCTCACTCAATCCCTGCCACAAGAAGCATCAAATAATAGGTGGGAATCACTTGAAGAACAAACTTGAGGAGGGTTAGATGACCTACAAAAGATATTTTCCCTTCCAACAATTTTCTCCTAATTCTCTCCACAAGATAGAACAAAAGGCTACTCCTAGTCTTTCCTATGAAGAGTGAGATCTCTAAGTAGGTATCAAGGAGCTGTGCTATCTCACATTCTAAGATCTGGGAAATAAAATTCTGTTTACTAATCTTCATATTTAGGAAAAAGTCTTGAGATCTCCTTCTGTTGACTAATTGACCTAAAGCCTTGTCATAAAAAATGAAGATCCTTTTAATACTATTACATTCCTTGTGAGTAGGCTTAGTCACCGTCATTGTGTCATTTACAAACTGCAAATGTGTTAGAGCTTCATCATTAGATGAGATTTTTTAACCTTTGCGATTCTTTCTCCCCCACTCTACCAAAGTTCTACCCAGAGCCTTTGCTAAAATAATATAGATACAGGGGGAAATCAAATCCTCTTGCATTAGGCCCGTCAAGGTTTTAGAGAAACCCCTAGGGCTTCCATTGATGAGAAACAAAATTGCTGGAGTAGAATATGTAATGTCCCCATTTTCGAGTTCACTTGCAGTTCAGTTAGAGCTGACTTTTTGGGTTGGTGATAGCATAATCAGAGGAGTATTTCGATGTCACCAGGGTGTTCGGGTGTTCTAGTGGGGCTGGTTGACACTTTCCGGAGAGATTTTGGACAACTTGTCCATACTTACTATTTATAGTAAGCGCTTGCATGTCGTTGATCTTTCTGGGTTTTTCTGGGTTTGTTCTCTTTGGTCCTCGGAGAACACTACTATTTTTAGTAAGTGTCAGTTTGGCGTTGTTTTGATGACTTGGCAGTCAGCTGTTGGCTCTCCCAGATGTTGCACTGAGCTCAGAGTTATCAGATGGTTTGTGGTTCCAGTTGGCACCCTCTATGTTGGCTCAGTTTGCTTATGGCCGTTGCTTACTATTTTTAGTAAGGTCGGGTTCAATGTCGGATCGGGATTTTCAGAGTGGGGTTGGATGTGTCTTGTCGAGACCTTTCCGGCGAGCTATAGATCACTGAATTCCGAGTTCATTTGGGCCTCCGTTTTAGAGTCCGTAAATTAATATTATTATTTAATATTGGACTTTGGGTTTTATTGGTTAAGTGATGAAAATAAAATAATTAAGAGTCACTTAAGTCATTTTATGGAGTGCTCACATTGGGAAATATTAAAAAGTGAAATTAAAATAAATATTTCCCTCCAAAGTAAAACACCCCTCTTGGAACGTTATAAAAGAGGGAAAAGTGCCTCATTTGAGATAGGCTTGGATATTGATTTTTCTCTCTTGTTGAGATTTTCCCGTGAGGGTTTCTGGAACTTGGCTCCCTAGTTTGGTATTGTCTTGCTGAGACGAAAACCTCTGCAAGATAGGATTTGATCTTTGGCTTTGTGGACGAAAACCCACTTGGTCAATTTGTGGAGGCTTCATCTAGAGGTCTCATTTGTGCATTTAGGAAATACTTTCCGGAGTTGTTCTGAGCATAGAATCAATATATTTTGAAGAGCTTGTGATTGCAGCCATTAGAGGAGACTTGAAGGACAGAAACATTGATGTTTATGACTGAGTTTGCTGTTGCAGAGTGGTTACATGCTGGCCGTACCTTTCTGTTGCAGGCCGTACATTCCTAGAGGGCCATACTCTCCAATGGAGGCAGATTTAACAATTGTTTGGAGTGTTTAGTGGCTGGAGATTGGTCGCCTATTGGGCAGGAGTATTGCTGATAAAAACAGAGTTATTTCAGGCTGTGATTGGAGTATTTGATGCTGATATATATAGCCATAGAGGCCGTACCATCATAGGTGGACGTGGGTATTATTGGTTGCCATTCTTCATCAATTTATGGTGTCTAGTGATCCAGATTTTGGCGTCCAGTGCTCTATTTATTGCTGCTGCTGATTGTAACACAAAATCTTTCATTTCTACTGAGTTGTGAGCATTTTTCTATGACCATTGTTGCTGGTCCGGCTTCAGCATCCAGACGAAGTTGTAAACTGTGTTATGGGTATGTACTCATAATTCATATTTTGGCTAAATACAATCTGGGTTGGTGTTATTTTGTTGATATCTATCTTAGATTTTCTGGGTTTATGCTATATGCTCTTATTTCATGTATTTAATGCAAATATAAAAAATGCAATATATTCAATGAAACCCTAAACTCAAAACAATCAGAAAAACAAAAAAAAAGGCATCAATATATACATACACTAGGGGTGTATATTACAGAATAACAATAATGAACCTGTTGTGACCAAATCACACATCACCCCATTAGGAATAGGGACCCCCCTTTTTTTTGAGCTCTGTGCCTTCAATGAGTTTTCGATGAGATTTTAATGATGACCTGACTCATTTTCCTTTGCCGATACGGTAGTGATTTCCTCGCCTATGATCTTTGTTTCATGATTAGGGATAGATGAACTTGCAATAATGAAGAATCTTGATAAAATCCCATCTAGATAATGAGTTTTGAGGCCAATCCCGAAGAATGTTTGAGACCCTGAAAAGACTAAGCCTGGAGCCTGAAATCTTGAAAATCCTGAAAAAATGGCTAAGTCTGAAATCTGGTGAATCCTCCAAATTCTATATTTTGCATCTTAAATCCGGTGGATTCGGGACCTATCTCAAACATCCTGAAAGGTATATTGAAAAATATTTAAAGTATAAGTTATTTTTCAATATACCTTTACTCGCGCGATCCTGAAAAACCCCTGACGATTTCAGAGGATTCAAAACACTGATCTAGTGCGACTGGACACTTAAGTGGCGCAAAATCTTGGCGCAAAATCACGAAGGAAAAGGCGCTAGTGCCAGAGGATTTCAAACAATGATCTAATGCGCCCTTCTACACCTTGATCCAGTGCGAAAATGTCAGAGGATTTTGATCACTCATCTATTGCGCCCAAGTCAAAAGTATCATTTTGAAGGAGGAAATGAAGATTCCAATGCATTGATTTAATGCGAAAATGAAAGGACAAGTCTTAAAACCAATCTTGGAGAGAATTAGAACGATAAGTGTCAGAGGATTTCAATCCTTCAACCGATGCGCCACCAAGAAGGAAGAAGGAAATTTGAGGGTTTTGACTTAAGAAAGGTTTAGTTCAAAGAGGATTCTAAAAGTCCATCCACTGCGCCAATACTTGAGGATTTTCACCCTTGAACTAATGCGAAAATGACAAACTCAAACATTCAGACCACTTCACCAAACTACAAGTCAGAGGATTCTAAAAGGTCATCCAATGCGCTAGAAGTCAGAGGATTCTAATCCATGAAGTAATGCGCCTATCCTATGTCAACTATCCAAGGCCAAGTTTAGAAGATCTTCAGTGGTTGATCTAATGCGACCTCATAAGGGAGAACTCCAGAGGATCCCAAAAGATGATCTAGTGCGCCCAAGTAGTTCTAAGTTGAAGTTTCAAGGATCCACATCCAAAGCGCCATCTACAGGATTTGAAAACTTGATCTAATGCGCCCTACTAGAAGGAAGGTAAGATCCAAGGTTAAGCCTTCAAGGTTTGAGTTTTAAAGGATTTGCAAGTCTCATCTGATGCGCCAACATCATGAAGTTTCCAACAAGGTGATCCAATGCGCCCATGACAAGATCATCTAATATGCAACACCAAGGTAGAGTGAGATACGTTTTCAGAGGATCCTACAAGCTTAACCAATGCGCCAACATCATGAGGTAGTGATCAAGGTTTGTATCTAGAGGATTTGCCAAGCTCATCTAATGCGCCAAACATCATACATGATCTACTTCAAGACAAAGGCTATCTAAATCCATTCAAGTTTGAAGACTTCAACCTAGTGAACTGATGCGCCATCTCCCAAGCCCCTTATCAAAGCACTCAACAAGAGGAAATCGAAATTGGCATCTAATGCGCCATGTGTGAGGGGAGAGTAAGGTTTGATTTTGAAGACTTCAAGTTACTTATCTAGTGCGCCACACCAAAGGGGAGAGTGAAGTTTGTTTTCGAAGATCTCTAGCTACCCATCTAATGCGCCATGTATGAAGGGGGAATGAAGTTTATTTGTGAAGAGCTTAAACTACCTATCCATTGCGCCATGCACAAGAAGAATCCAAATTGCCTAAGTAATGCGCCACAACCTTAAGGAGTCTTAAAACATGATCTAATGCGCTAGGATCTTGCGGATTTCAATCCTCCATCCAATGCGCCACCTCCTTGAGCAAGTAAAAAACTAAGTACAATCCTATGCGACATGGTGAAGAAGAATCACAAGCTTCATCTAGTGCGAAATGATAAGAAGATCCACAACCTTGAGCCAAAGCGCCACACATGTCAAGTCTAGAGGATTTCGATTCTTGATCTAATGCGAAATGTTGAAGAGGAGTCTTAGAGCTTCATCCAATGCGACAAGACAAGAGGATTCTAATCCTTGATCTAGTGCGCCTCAAGGGTTGTAAAAGAAAGATCATGTTATTTCAAAGAAGAAGACAACACCATGCTGATCTAATGCGAAATTCAATGAGGAAGTCAAACACCAATCCAAAGGATAAGAGGAAGACTTCTAAAACATGATCTAATGCGAAATGCAAGACAAGAGAATTTTAATCCTTGATCTCATGCGCTTGAAGGAGAGGGAAATCACAATCTACAAGGAGATCGCCAAGACCTCATCTAATGCGTCCATCAAAGGGAGTTAGAAACATTTAATGATTTTTGCCTTGGAAAACGTGAAAATTGCATTTATTTAATAAAGATCAATCTAAATTAAATGTTTTTACACTACAATAAAGGAGGTCGGCCTAGAGAAAAGGTAAAGTTTTTAAAGCAAATTATGTATATATACCTCATCTCCTTTTCATTTTCATCATTTTCAAGAGCAGATTTGTTTTCAAGAGCAGATTTATCTTCAAGGAGCAGCAACAAGAAGTTGTTTTTAGAAGAATAAATTTGATTTTATCAAATTTAAGCAAGTGGTGGATCAAATTGCAAGGTATCAAATTCAAAACAGCCTATCAAGTAAGTCTGATCTGAATATTTCTGATCTGATTTTCTTCTTTTTCCTTCATTAAATGCATTAAAATTGTTCAAATATTGGTAAAATTCAAGAAGGACAAGTGGATTTTCATGGATTTTCATAGATTCCTTGAGTTTAGATAGTAATATTTCATAATTATAGAGGAAAATTTCATAATTTAATCCACTAAAGTTGCTGAAGTAAAGTCTAGATTGTGTTTACAATCACTTATTCGCGTCAAGTCTGCAGGATCATGGCAATGACTTCCAAGGAGCGACAAGCAAAGATCCGGATGGATGCCAAGGGGAAGATTCCTGAATCAAAGCTCGTCTCAAGGTGGACAAATGTAGGAGACACGAATATGGGGAGCAGCAACTTGGAAGATATCAAGTTAGTTCTTGAAGAACCCAATGGAGGAAGTCTCGCTTGAGCCATCATGAGGAGTGGAGCCATTGAAGCGGCTTGTTTTCCGCCAGCTTTGCCGTGTCCGGAGATGATCATCGAATGTGTCAAGAAATATGATGTAGATACAAGGCAAATTATAGCCAAAGATGGAACGATATTAGCCTATTTGCAAAAGGAAGCAGTTGAAGAAACTTTCAACATTCCAACTAAGGAAAGGATGATCAGCATCTCAATACAACAAGGTCAGCAGGAATATGATGTCGACTCCAAGACAAAGTTGCAAGAGATAAGAGGAGAGTGGATGGCCAATCCAGCCATGAAGTTTAATATGAATAATCCTCCACAGTTCCACAAGTCAGATTTTCATCCTGAAATTGGATATTTGATCATGTTTCTAAACAGAATGACAGGAATGCCTCAATCTGCCACCTTTCAGCCTTGGATGTACTCTTTCATCAAGTCAGTTCTCAAAGGGAAAATGATTGATTGGGCTGGACTTATCAGTCAGTGTATACATGAGCAGTTCATCAATTTTGCTAAGACCAAGACTTGTCATATGAGTTCCTATGTAGTGTACCTTCTCGCAAGAAATGAAGTCTACTCAGGTTTAACCAAAAAAGGAGAAGTCGGCATTGGGCCTAACAAATACCTATCACATCAATGTTATCCTCAGTTGCACTTAAAGAGTATCAATCATTATACAAGATTCAATGATGCATTTGCTATGTTTATAATGAAGAAACTGAGGGGAGAATTTCATAAAAGGTTGTCTAATGCAGCGAGAGAATTCATTTCAGCATATGGACACTGGTATACTCAGCATGAAAGGTACACTTACCTAAGGATCCAAGGGTTTACATCATATCCATACAGATTGCCAAGATATCCAACCAACAGGATGGTGATGCTAGAGGTTACAAGGCAACTCCTAGAACTCATCAGGTTGCAAAAGTTGAAAAAGAAAGGAGGAATCCAATTTCCACTTCTTCTTGGACAAAATCTGGAGTGTCCGTCCTTATCAGCGGCTGAATATTCTGAAATAGAGCTACAGGCATACCATTTGCAAACTCATGGCACCAAGAGGCTTAACTTTGATCCTTTCCAAGTTTGCTGGAAATACAACAGAGAATTCAAGCATATCAAGCAGTTGGAAGACCACTGGGCCAGTGCCCAAGATGAAGATGATCTTCGAAAACTTCAAAGTTCGAGACTCACCTGGGATTTAGTCAGAGCTACCAAAGTATTCAGGATTCCAGACCAGTTCACCGAGGATGATACTTTGTTGATAGATGAATTTGATAAGATAAAAGATTTGCCTTATACAGTTGATTGGTCAAAGAGAGATGTGTCCGAAGAAGAATTGATAAAGCCGGTCTTAGCCATGACACAAGTATGTATCAATCAACTATTGCAAGAGATGAGTGATGAAAGTCAAGTTCTCACTTACAATAAGATGGATGAAGGAGAACCAAGACAGCATAGTACACATAGCCAACCACAACATAGTGGGAATGATCAGAGTAATAATCCAGCTAGAAAGAGGAAAAGACCTAGTCAAGATCAAGGGGAATCAAGTCAAAGACCGCAAAAGAAGAATAATCCATCTACTTCATCTAATCCACAAGAAGGTGCTTCAATTGTTCAAAATCCAATACAAGAGATAGAAGTTATAGAAGAAGTTGCCTTGATTCCGTCAGAAGAGATTCAATCAAGCCCCACTGTCATAATGGAGGAGAATGATGATCTTGGTCAAGATGAAGTAGGTCAAGCAGAATCTGATGAGGAAGTAGCTCGTGTTCAACACAGTCAAGCTCAAAGACAGCGAGATCTTTCTGCTTTCCCACCTTGGTTGAGGCAAAGGATTGAAGAAAATATAATTGTAGAGACTTATCAGCCTGCTCCAGTTGAGGAATTGCTTGTAAATGTACAGAAGAGTAACCAGAAGAAGAAAGCAACAGTCCTTTCTAAAATCACTCAAGATTCTGCTGGAAATAGAGAGGTACACATAGCTGTTCCTAGAATTGACAAGGAGTTAGAAAATATGGCACCTGAGGATTACAATATGACTACTATTGGCATGGGTCCAATCACAAGGGAACAGGTAGAGGAGGAACTACAAGATTCAGTGAACAATGTGAGAAGCATGTTGAAACAAGAAAGAGAAGCAAGGTTAAAGGTTGAACAAGATTTTAATACATTGAAGCATTACATCCAACAAGTCATGCAGCCTATTCAACAGAAGGAAGCTACTACAATTCCTCCGTCCATTCTTCCACAGGAAACAGTATCCCAAGTTGAAAACATGAGAACTTCATCTCAGATGATGAAAGGATGGATAGAAAAGACAGAAGAAAAGGCCTATACTTACCTTGAAGAAATTGTGCAAGTGTATGACAGAGTCATTAAGCTTAAAGATCGAGTCCAAGCTTTATTGGGAAGTTGTGCTGAGTTCAAACCGATCAAAGAGCAATACATGCCACAGCTCAAAAGTTTAATGGAAGCTCCGGTAGAAGATCTAATTCATGATAAGGTGATTGATAGAGATAGTCCACATGACTTCATCACTTGGTATTTCTCCTTTCACAACAAGGGGCAATTGATTGATAAAATTGAAGTAGATATGTCCAGGATAAGAAGTGTTCTTCTAAGAACAGAAAATCATATATACACTGCTTTGACAACAATTTGTAATCCTTATGGAAATGTTACTGTTGAAAACATGAAGCAACAAGTTAAGGCATTCTACTTTCAATATGATGGACTTGATGAAGGTCAACTGGATAGTATATTCACACTTGCATATCGTCTTGGGGAAAATAAGTCTTGGATAAACGACTGGGAGAAGACACCTGGCGTCTATGAGGCAGATGTAGCAGTGGCAGAAGGATCCATTAAGGCGGCGACAAGTGTACCAATGGAGGAGATTGTTCAAATTGTGTCTAGATTCATTGTATCTCATAGTACTACTACATAGTAGGCACATGATGTGGCTTCCTTATCTTCTTGGAAAGCGTGCCTTTGTTCTCTCCTTCATAGCTTCTTTCATTTAATATAGATAGCCTCCTGTATTTAATAAAATTGACCTCCTTCATTTAATAAAGGATAGTTTGTTATAACTACTTGTGATGTGGCTTGATCTGGTCCGCTGATTTGGCCGATCGATCTTGACCCTTCTCTCCTTTGAGGTCTATAAAAGAGCTCTCATTGCTCTCATTTGAGAGGTTGGAAATTCTGAAATTGTTGTAAGAGCTCTCTGAGATAATAAAGGATTCATTGTTTTGGTGATTCTATTTATATTTCTGAGTGTTTGCATGGTTTCAATTTTCAAACAAATATTAAGTTAAGTTACAAGTTTTCTTTGAGTTTAAGTTAGTTAATGAAAGGTTGCTTTATTGCTTTGTAGTGAAGTCTATAAGTTCATACCATTTGCAGTCTACGGCTTGTGGATTACAGTGCATGGTTAGTCTGAACAATTGAACGTCAATTTGATCTTTATGCTTGTTGAATTTTTCATGAGCATAATTGATTTAAACATCTTGTATACCTTTGAAGATTGCACCTCTCTTGTGTAGTTGTTTTATCTTGGCGAAACAAGATTTGGTTCGATTTCACTCTAAGTAGTAAACGTCCTTCCATTTAGGATTAGATTAGTGTTTCTAAACCCTATATCTTTTGCCTTTTTTTTTTACCAATCAGTTAGGATTAGAACCCAAAAGAACACCCATTGCTAAATCATACGCGTCAATTGCAGTACTTAGATTCTCTAGTATTTACTTCCATAATCCTTGAAACAACAAGTTACGTGAACAATTGTGTAAGTCCCTTTGTTGATTAACAGCAAAATCATACTTAAATCACTGAGCTGTCTCTTACCGAAAACATTATTAGAAGGAACCTTGGAGTTATCTCGTTTGATCACCTAGTTCAGCATCCGAGAGGCTTTGTTCAAGAGAGAGTCAGATACTCAGTATTTCACTCTATTGTTGACTTGTTGAAAAACAACCATCAACAGAACCCACTCTGTCCAAGGCTTAGAGAAACCAAATTTCTAAAGAATCTTAACCAAACAATTCGAACCCACCCAATTATAGGCCTTAGAGATGCCAAATTTCAAAACAACCCTTTCCTTCCTCTTTCTGAGATAGAATATAAATATCTTATAAGCTATAGTGATACAATCTAGAATTTGATGACCTTTGAAAAAACTCCCTTGCTCCTACACAATGATCTTGGTGTGATCTCGTTCAACCTGGTAACCATTACCTTAGAGGCTTAGAAATCACTTTCAAAACTGTATTAGACAGGGATATTGGCCAAAAAGTCTTCCAAAGTATGGGAACAAACAAAAAGATGTTAGAGATAAATAAATAGGTTGTTTAAATTCGTAAGTTGTACATTGTAGGAAATGCTTTAGACATGAAAAGTTACACCTACCTCTGTATCCATGTTTGTTGGAAAGTCTTTTTTTCAGATTGCGTCTTAGAATTGTCTGTTCTTTCTCTTTTTGTATGACACTGTTTTCTGTTGTAAATGAACTGTTAAACTTTTTCCCTTGGAATAATTTGTTGAATGAGACAGTGTTTATCCAGAAATTTATAGCCTTTGCTTTGTACTAAATAAGTTGGATGACATGTAGGTGCTGCTCGTTTGCCACATTTCCATACATGTATTGGCTCAAATGAGGAGAGGTTGACGCCAAAGTGGTATAAAGAACATGGTATTTAGTAATTTACTCTTGGCAGCAATATTTATATTTAAGTACAAAGAATTAGTAAATTTGTAAAAGGACCTTTTTTATTTCACTCTAACCTGCATTCTTTTCACTGTACCAGTGATAGATTATTTTTGGGCAGAATTATAATAATTGGCAATTGTAAATTTGCTCACATCTTATTTACTTACAAGCTATGTACATATCCATGACATCAGGGTTTTTGGTTTTTTCTGTAACTGCATCAAGATACAATTTCCTATTGTGTTTTAAATGTGGGGTTCAACAAATTCTTCTTAAATATTCTAAATTTAGGTAACATTTTCCTATATTCTCAAACTTTTTCCACCATTAATTTCCTTATTTGGGCCTCCTCATCACAGCCTGCTGTCTTTTATGTGTATGAAGATCTTAGTTTGTGAAGTCCTAAATTTCCCGGTAACTAAACCTTGATGTTCTGCTGGCTCTTTTCTTTATATTAGGTAAAGATTACTAAAGATTACAAATATGGCTCAGTCAAGCATCATTGATACAAAGTCAACAGGACAAAAACTCCAAAAAACACCCAAGTATCAACCCTCAATCAAACCGGCTATGTCAAAGTCATTTAAGTATGAGATCTAATCATCAGAACAGTATCAAAACACACTGCATTTCAGATCATATACATTATACCAGATCAATGTACTTTTCCAAAGATCCAAAAATATGAGCCATATATCACAGAAAACTCAATATAAAACACCAGCAGCTAATCAATCTTTTTGTTTTTAATCTTGTTCTTTGAAGCAATTTTCTCATCCAGCAACTCCAGTGTCATGGTGAGCTGATCCTTGTGTTGAATAGATTCTGTGTTCCATGCATTCCTGCTGTCACTAGTCTGGGAACTGCCTAAAAGGGACAAGAGGATATGAAGAACTGAATTCATCTTGAGCTTCAGAGGAAGAACCAGCCGGAATAACAATAGGAGTAGCACCTGCTGGGTTAAACTGGTAGGAATACTTATCTCATCTTTGTCAATATCTTGCAGGTGCCATCCATCAGGACCATAGTTTACATTTTTTGAACATCTGCAGCCCAGCTTTGCACAGCATCCTTTTCTTTGTTATGCTCAGCAAGAGAAGGAATAGGATCACATTAGTCACAATTTTTTTAATGTCAACCACATCAACTTCAGTCTTTTGGCTAGCCAGAAACACAACCATAGAAAGTCTGACTTCTGGGAAGAAGTCAATGGGGCCCCTTTCTGTCACCTTGAAACAAATCCTAATTCCTAGCAGCCCATCTGTACCAAAGAATTTTAGAAGACATCACAAGCCATAGTCTAGATATAAACTTATTTTTATTTTTAACAGTACAAGGAAAGGAACCAAACAGAACATCAAACTTAATCCAAAGCAATGGAAATACATTCTAGACTGGGAGAGCAAAGGGGCAGTCAAAAAATAGGTGCTTGACATACTCAACATTTCCACAGACAAAACATGATTAGCAACAACAGGGAAGCAGACAGAGCCAACAGCTACCTTATTATGTAACAACAACCATCTGAAAAAGGTTTTTTTTTAGGTTTAAGAATATACGACCAAATACGCTTGAATCTTTTAGACCACACATTAGTGGGGTCAGCCAGCTCATACCACCTCACTATCTAATTTTAATATTTATCAAACCAAATTTATTTATCAGCCTGCAAGTCAAGTGGAGGACCATCTCCAAGAGGGCTAAGCAACATTAAGCAACATTGAGTACGTTCCTTTAGTATTCTCAGGAAGAATTCCCCCTTAAGATTATCCCAAGAGATAACTACCCAAGCTCCCACAATCTGGTCAAAACATTGAACTTTAAGATGCCAAAGTTTGGCTGAAGAACCTCTTGTAAGAGCCAAAGGCTTGTCACTGTAGTGTAGATTCCACCAAATAGATTTATAGGACAAAAACAAGTTTCCACTATCCAAGCAAGCAGCAGGCCCAAGTGTATACACCCTAGCCAACTCTCAAGCTTTCCAAATGGATAGAAAAATAGGCAACCCTCTTGGCCTAACCTTGAATGATCCAAACAGAATGTTGGTCATGGAGATCATTCCAATCAGGTTTACCCTTGGGAGTACTCGTGTATATCATATCTTATCAGAACTTTCCAACGTTCATCACCAGACAATGCCCTAACAATCCACTTACCAGATAAAGCTAATAATAAATATTATACAAGAAAATATTTCTCAAACCCATACCACCAATTTCGTTGGGGAGACAACAAATTTCCCATGAAACAACATGCCTTTTTTAAGTCCTCTACCGTTAGACCACAAGAAGTCCTGGATAACTTTATTCATTTGGTTTAGGTGGGATGAACAGGCTATCCAACATGAGGAAAGAAAAATCTTCTGGCACACTTGAAATCTCTCAGCCAATGAAAGCAAATGTGCTTGTTATTTAGCCACCTTTTTATAAACTTTATCCATGTGCCATTGCCACATATCATTAAAGGAAGGAGACAGGGCAAATGGAATACCTAGATATCTGATCGTTTTGAATTGTCTCTCCATTCCCATCCCTGATCTTTGATCCAATTAGGAGGAGTTTCCATCCAACCAAGCACTACAAATTTATGTAAGGTCAATTTGGACCTTGAGGCTAGAAGATAGATATTTATTTTATTCTTCATATTAACAAAATTATCAAAGTCAAGCTCAGGAAACAAGGCTGTATCATCTGCAAATTGGATTTCCAGTAGTTCATTCTGATAAAGAAGACCAATACCTCTGACAAGAGGCCCCAAGGAACAATCTTTGAGAAGGTATTTTATGAACTCAACAATAATGACAAATAAGGTAGGAGCTAATGGGCAACCTTGCCTAATAGAACATTGCAAATCAATAACATCTGTAAAAACCCCATTAACGCTTATATGAACAAAAACATCCTTAAATAAAACAAATCTTTCACCAAACCCCAGAGCTCTCATGAATAACAAAATAAAAGGCCATTTGGCTCTATCATAGTCTTTTCAAAATTCAACAAAGCCATTCATATACAGGCTTTGGCCTGGTGCATACCATTATAACTTTGCAATTAAATAATTCAGGATGTATCTTCTCTTTACACAACTAGTTTGAGAGGGAGAAATAATTTGAGGGAGCACAGTTTTTAGTCTAGAAGCAAGGATCTTAGCAAATATTTTTACATATTAAGCAATGTTATTGGTCTCTAGTTCTTAAACTGCATTGAATCCCCTTCTTTAGGAGCGGTTTGATAACACCAGTATTAATGTTTTTACCTAAAGAACCAGCAGAAATTGCTTCATTATAAACATTAAGGAGCACCAAAGAGATCCGCTCCTGGTTGACCTGATAAAACTCCGTAGAGAACCCATCCATTCTAGGAGCTTTCTCAGTTTTAAAGGTGCCAATCACTTTCTTAATTTTAACTACTGTAAATTGTAATATCAGAATCCAACATAGTAACAAGATTGAAGTCAATCTTCTTGGTTACTTTCTTAGAGATCAACTCCCTAGCTTCAAGAGCCTAAGCATCCAACTTATCAGAAGTAAAATGATTTTTATAGAATGATTGGAAGGCGATTCTAATCTGCTCACCACCCACTTTAATGACCTCCTAGGGGTTTTAAGGTATGTGGAAGAAGAAACCAGATTTGAGGTGGCACATCACAGACCTCAACCTTGCGAGGTGCTGTTTCTAATATAATATCCTGGAGTTCAACAAATGGTCCCATTGAAAAGCACGAAAAATAGACAGTCCAACATTCCAAAAACCCTTAGTAACAACTCTTTTTTGCATGCTGTTGGTTTTAAAGCAGGCCAAAAAAAAATCCTTTCTGCAACATATGACAAAATGAAACATAGAGCCCTGGCATTTTCCCCCAACATTCGCAATCCAATCATCAATTTTTTTCCAAGAAGGCAGCACATCTTTTTTTTGAATTGATTATATATTACTAAGAAATAGCCAAGTACAATATGAGTTCAGGCCCAATTGGGCAGCAAGAAGCAAAGTATCAGCAGAGATTACAAATTATCCTCAACAGGATAAAAAATTAAGCCCAGTAGAGAAGCATCAATAGAACATATCCATAGTATCAGATACAACCTGAGCCAACAAGCAGCACCATCTGAAAGAACACCCAATCCGCCTGGTCATCAATAACAAGCCCTCAAAAAAGGAACATTATGAGAATCTGTGCTGATCAAAATCAAGCC
The DNA here is from genome assembly GCA_027924645.1 of Cunninghamia lanceolata. Taxonomy (NCBI): domain Eukaryota; kingdom Viridiplantae; phylum Streptophyta; class Pinopsida; order Cupressales; family Cupressaceae; genus Cunninghamia; species Cunninghamia lanceolata. The sequence continues at coordinate 956,176 of BSBN01001609.1, forward strand.
ATGATAACAAAAAAAACAAGCCATGATCACTGAGACTGGAATAGCAGCAACATCCAAGATATATCCAGCATCACAAAAAATATAAGCTTTCTGACCAGCTGCAACCCAGCATAGAACTATCACCGGAACAGCAAGTTTGAAACCACCAACTACCTATTCCAATTTTCACTGAATCTGTCTAGTTCACCAAAGGTTCCAATTGGAGGGTCAATCTCGGAGATGACCTCATTGTCTCTGACAATCTCTAATGCAGCTTCAGGAGGAGGAACTTTTTGCTTCAGGCCCATATCTTCCAACAACTTGTCAAAAGTGGCATTTTTATTGTATCTTTCTTGAAACCTCATGTATTCCTTGACAAATTTGTCATCCACAATTCTGGCATCATGTGGCAAGAATTTAGCCGTGATGATCTCTGATCTCTTCAACAAATTTTGCCCTTCATCCATCAGCTCAATAAACTTCTCCTTGGAGATTTCAAGTGTCATCTGTACCTGCAAAGCAATGTTGTGGATAATGAGTCTTTTGGAAGACTCAGTAAGCTCTCTTCTTCTCCCTTGGAAACATTCTTCATTTCTAAGTTTCTATAAAGCCCATAAAATTTTAATGGATAGGATCAACCAAAATTCATTATAAACTCTGTCCAAACCTTTCACATATCCAAAAACAATTTCTTGCCAAGTGAATATATTTCTAGAATCCCATCCCTTAAGTCCAGAGAGGAAAAGAGACCAAACATTCTTAGCAAAATTACATTAAAAAAAACATGTTCAACAGATTCAGGAAGCATGCAAAAACCACAACTTTTCTTTACAGGGTCAGACTTAAAGCAAACTGTAGCTACAAGAAGTTTTTTGAGCAACAATAACCATTTAAAACAAGACTTTTTGGGTTCTAGAATATTAGACCAACACGCATTAAAGACTTTTGACCATTGGGCAAGGTTCAAATTAACATTCCAACAATCATTAAGGTAACTGGTGACCTCCAGGGAGTTGGGAATAAGGTTATAAATCTTCTTTGGCCCTTTCTTGCAAAGAGCAGAACCTTCTCTCCATTTCAACTTATCATAAATTTCAGGGTTGTATCTGAGATCAACTGGAACTTGCATTTTATAACAGGCCTTCTCAATGACAGAGTAAGTCTTCTCTTTGAATTTGGAATATCAAAGGCAATGCTTAATTCTTTCCATTCGCTAAGTCTCCCGTTCACTAAAATATCATTGAAATTACATATACCTTTGCTATTCCAAATTCTGGCACAGCAACCTTGCAGCAGAGCTAAGGGTTTATTCTTCCACTGTAGGTTCCACCATATGGACCTAAAACTGAAAACCTCTTTTCCGTTACAATTCCAGGCACAACCATTCTCAATGAATTCTCTAACCATCTCCCAAGCTCTCCACCAACTCCTAAAAACACTAGAGCCAAATGAAAACACAGAGAATCTACCAAATAGAATATCATGAGGGTGAAGCCCTTTCCAACATCTGGCATTCTTTGGCACCGCTAATTGGATATTATTTCTCACCAAAACCTTCCATGGTTCATTCCCATCAAATGCTTTGATAATCCACTTAACTGCCAAAGCAATCCCTTGAATTTTTAGATCTTTTAGGCCCAAGCCCCCACACTTTTGCTCATGCAGAACGAAATTCCATTTAACAATAGCCCTTTTCTTGTTCCCTTTACCATCAGACCAAAGGAAACCCCTGATCATTTTCTGAACCTCATTAATATGACTGCTATTAAAAAACCAAACAGATGAGTAATAGATAGTATAAGAGGAAATAATTTTTGGACACACCTGTGTCCTACCAGCCAGTGAAAGGTATTGGTTGTTCCATTTTGCCAACTTCTTTTCAATCTTTTCCTGCACCCAATTCTACATCTCTTTCAGCGAAGGATCAATGGAAAAAGGAATTCCCAAATATCTGACTTGCTTATTAGGAACCCCCCCAAGCAAGTCCATATTTATTAAACCAATCTGGAGGATTTTCAGCCCAACTGAGAAGAATGGATTTTTGCATAGATATTTTTGCACCTAAGGCAAAGCAAAAAATATCAAGTTTTCCCATTAGGTTCTTAAAATTATCTTCCTCCATATTGACAAAGAGTGCTGTGTCATCAGCAAATTCAATATTGATTAAATCTTCTCCATTAGGCAAACACAACCCATTTATCTTTTCTCCACCTAAAGAGGATCTCAACAGGAAATGTAAAGCATTTGAAGCAATAACAAAAAGAGCAGGTGCCAATGGACACTCTTGCCTGATGGATCTCTGAAAAGTAAAGGGTTCAGAAAATGAACCATTAATATCAATTTGAGCAACATCACTGAACAAAACTTTAACCATGTCACAGAATTTTGCAGGGAAACCAAAAGCCTCAAGTACCATAGTGATGAAAGACCACTCCACTCTGTCATATGCTTCTTCAAAATCTAGGAGGAGCATGCCAACGTTTTGGTTAGTGTTATTCGCCCAGTTCATAGCTTCCCAGCTTGTGATTAGATTTTCTAGGATGAATCTTCCCTTGATAAATCCTGTTTGAGAAGAATTTATAAATTTTGGCAGAATATCTTTCAATCTAAGAGCCAAAACTTTAGCCAATATCTTATAGGAGACATTAAGAAGTGTAAGCAGTCTCCAATTTTTGATGAGTCCTTTATCTCCATCCTTAGGTAGGAGCTTTATGATACATTTATTGATATTATTTCCCAATGAACCTTTTTTAATGGCTTCATTATAAACCAGCCACAAGTCATCCACAACTTAATCAATGTTTTTTTATAAAACTCTGCAGGCAGCCCATTAGCACTGGGAGATTTATCATTTTTAAAGGTATTGATAGCTCTGATTATCTCATCTTTGCAAATATCACTACTCAAACTAGTGGCATCCTCCTCACCAATCTTCTTTGGAATAAGTTTTTTACAAAACTTTTGAGCATTCAGACAATTCAAATGATTGTCATCGGCAGTAAAGAGGTCTTGATAAAATTTTCTAAATTCTTCTTTAATATTATTAAAATCATCTATTTGCACATTATTTATCCAAATGGATCCTACCTCTCTGATATTTTTTATTTTGATAAAATAAAGAAGAATTTAGAACCTTTGTCCCCTGCTTTGAGCCAGTTCAATTTGGCTCTGACTTTCAAACCTTGGATCTTTTTTGATTGCAAACATCTCATTTTGTGTTTGATATCTGCTAGCTCAAACACCATAGAATCATCATTGAGGTTACATTGAAGCTGGCCCTCAATCCTATATAACTCATTCTGAAGCTCTTCTTCAATTTTCCTTCGGTCCAATGCTATTTTTTTCCAAAGATCTGAAAGATTGTTTTCCACCCTTTGTTATTGATTTCCCATTGTTCAATCTGAGACAAATTCTGCAACATAGTTTTGTTGATGTTTCTTAGGGTAAGAATCCCATCATTGCAATCTTGATAATTAAGGAGACCTGTATTAAGTTTAAAAGGGTTTTTATCTCTTTCACACCTTGTTTCTGCAACACAATATTTGCTTCAATAGGACAGTGATCAGAAATGGACCCGTTGTAAACTTTCACACAATTACCTGCATCACTGGGTTCAAAGCTAAAAAAATCTCCATTGACATAAAATCTGTTAAGTCTGTAGTAAATCCTTTTACCTCCCTTCTGATAGTTACACCAGTAAACCAGATGTCTCTGCTTTCTTTTTTCTAATTCTCCATGGGGTCAAAAGGCTTCAAATTGTTTTTCATTTTGTTCCAAAAATACCGCTTATTACCTTTCCAATTCATATCAAGGCCTCCTATCTTATCTTCCATCTGCTCTATCATATTGAAATCTCCTCCCAAGATCCAAGGAATCCTTGGCAAAGTATCCAACCATTTCCACATTTCAATTCTATCTCTATAATCATTAGCAACATAAATTGCACAAATTCCAAATTTTTCATTATCTTTCTCAATTATTGCCCATACTGCCCTATTGCATTTGGAACAACCAAAATTAGTGACCCATTTGGCCCATTTATTGTTCATAAGAAGAGCAACACCACCTCTACCTTTATCATGTTGGCTGACAAATTGAGTTGCTTCTTTCCAAATGAGTTTAAGACTAGTTTCTAATTGAAAACTAGTAGCTTTCACTTCCTGTAGAAATAAAATATCCACATTCTTTCTTTTTTTAAGAAAGTCCCTTATGAAATATTTTCTGTCAGGGTACTCAAGTCCCTTGACATTCCAACTAATGATCTTTATTGTCATCTATCTTGGAGGAGGTGTTAGAAGCCTTTTGATTCCTATAAAGAGTGGGTCGAAGCCATGTCTGAATTAGGCTCAACAAAAAGAATGTTAGGAGGAGAGGGCTTACCTTCTTCTCCTTCGGCTTGCAAACTTCCGAATTTTACTCCATTGTTGGCCGCTTGCACCTCAAATCTCACACCTTCAAGAATGACAACCTTTTCAAACCCTAGCGCATCTCTATAGGTTCTTTTGCCCTCGGCTCCTCAGCCTTTCTCCACTTTATTCTCTTCTTGTTCATCAATCTTAACTCGTTCCATAACCTTTTACCAACCTCGGCGGCACACCAGGTAATGACTGATGGGCAAAGGCGGGGAAAGAATAACGAATTGAAAAAGGCAAAAAACAAAACAAACGCAAAAAGCAATAACACAATAACAAAAAGACCCAAAACCCACTAAAGGAAACCACTAAAGGGCTCCAAGGACACAAAGAACACCAAGACGACAACTCTGCACTAGCAAGAGAAGAGAGAATCCTCCAAGGTCGAGGAAGGCAAGTGACTTTTCGTCTCCCCCCTCAATCTCAGAGCATCCTTGGTCTCTTTTCTTTTCAAGGCAGCACATCTGCATTTAAGCAGACAAAGAAAACACCCAACTTCTTCAATCTGCTTTCTTTTGTCTCTAAAATAACACTCATGGCATCATTAGGGTTTAGGTGGAGAACCAAATGGGCCTCACCTTGCTTACTTTCTCCGTTGCCCGATGTTTGTGTGGGTCCTCCATAATCTTTTTCAACCACAAACTTCACGTCTTCAGAGATTTCAACCTTTTCTTTGTTGATAAGTGTCTACTTGAAAGTTTTGCTCCCTCTCCTAGGGAAATTATTTTTATCATCTTTTTTACCTTGAACATTTGGATGGTCATTTCCATCTTTTCCTTTGCTTGTCTCCTCATCATTATCTCCGTCATAACTATAGGTTACATGCATGAAATCTTTGTAGATTACCACTCAATAATAAATGGGAGCTGACTAACCCACTCAAAACTAGAAAACATACACAACACATGAACATAGACATAAAAAACATACATATGACAGGAAACTTAAAACACAGACACACAAAAAGCACACCAGGACACAAAGAACAAAGCACTAATGGAGAAGGAGAACCAATGGAGGATGAATTTTCATCTTCACCTCTCATAGCTCCTCCAAATTATTTTTGTGTTCTCTATGCTGGCTTGTAAAAAATGAAGTATTTATACTTTAGAGTGTTTTGTTTGCAATGCATCAGTTTGCATTGTTCTTCTGTGATCAACTACATAGTTTGATTAGGTTATGACGTCTTGTGATGCAGGGGCATTCGGGTTCATGAGCAATCCTCATCAACCAAAAAGATTTTCTTTTGCTTTCTTGCTTGTTTGTTTTTGCCTTTTGTTTTGCTGCAGGAGTTGTTGATCGATTTCCAGAGAATTTTCCTAAGATTTTGGCCAAGAGATGACTTAATCTTGAAGAAGGTCCAAATGGGTATCTGCATTTCAAATTTGGAGAGAATCTGATGAAAATTGAAGAAGCTATGCTTCGACAGAGTTTTGGACTGTCATAGGATCTGCGGCATTTCTAGCTGTCACATGACATTGCGCTGATTTCTCACTGCACCGGATATATCCGGTGAACCCCAAATCCCCGCATGTCCAGTGATGGTCATTTTACCCGCTTTGCTGCTTTGAGTCGCCGGAGGTGACTTTGCGCTAGCTTTGCTCAACACCTGACATATCCGCCAATCCCTTAAAACTCTGCTTGTCTAGTCAGGACCATTTTCCCCGCTTTTCCTTTGTGGACTATCATAGAGTCTTGCCGAAGAGTCTTTGCGGAGATTCAACTTGGTACCGGATATGTCCAGTGAACCTCGTTTCTCCCGCTTTATCTGGTGAGATCAAATTTCCTCGCCTGTCCGACACTTGGCCTTGTACTCGGCTAAACACGATAAAACCTTTTGCGCTGAATTGCATGCACACTAGATATATCCATTGAAGGCCGATATACCCACTTTATCCTGTCACGCCCTAAAAACCTGCTTTCTTTGCATCAATCAATATCTAGTGAAGCCCAATATCCCTGCAACGTGCCCAGAACACGCCAAAATCAATTTTAACTGCCTGTACGATCGGTCCTAGAGCAACTGGAGGTCAGACACGTGTCATATTCACATGGTGAAGTCGGTGGCCACCTCAAATGCCTTTAAATAGGGTATTTCGTACTATGAAAGACATATTCTCCTTGGTCGACATTCCATAACGAGTATTTGGGTCGGTTAGAAGATTTCTCTGGACTGCTATAGGAAAGTGAGGATCTGTATGATCTGAATATTGGAATGTTTGTAAGGCTTCGGCCAAGGCATGTGTGAAGCCAATTGTACTCCTACTGTAACATTTTATCGCCTATGAATTAAGATCTTGTTGTTCCATTGTTTTATGTTGTTCTTTGTTGCCTGGTTCAGTAGCTTGATAAAGTCCCTGAACCTTGACCTGCATTATTTTGGGTTTCTCCACTGGGCCCGAGCCCATCAAACTACGCAGTTGATCCCAAAAGAACTTTTCAGAAATTAAATATGCTGTATTTTTGTGTGCTTTTTATTGTAAAGTGCATGGAAAGTTGATGGGGGATGATGTCCGTATATGTATCCTACATGGGTACAATAGGTGACAATAAATAGCATTGAAACTGCGTTTATGCTGATAACCCTATTAATAACTATACCCTTTGCAAAACATCCTTACAACCTTTTCAATGAAAAATAAAAGCAGTGTCATATAAAGGGCATAGCCAGCATACACAGTAGTATAATTTTGGAACTACAGAGGACTGTTAAAAAAGATTAAATGGGCACTGAGAGCTCCTGTGAAATGAAAATGAAATGAGACCACATAACCCTATGATTGTGGTAAATAATAATAATTCTAATCATCTATCCAAATGGATGTGTATTGTAATCCAAAATATTGAAAATGGAAATCACAAAAATTGATACCATAAGGAAAAAGACAAAAGTTTATTCATGTACTTGACATTGTGTTTCTATTGATAAATAATTTACAAATGAAATTCAACCTGTATGTATAGTGGTGAGTATTCCTGCCTGTCACGCGGGTGACCCGGATTTGATCCCCGGCAATGGCGCCAAATGTTTACTGCCTATGTGATTATGCTCGAATCATACAAAGTAAACAGAATATACTATGCGGAAAATGTAAAAGCTTCATAACCAATACTCACAAAATATCCACATCAAAATGATATCACTATTATTCTCAGAATTATGCACTTATACAATGTATACAGGGAAAATCTTGCATAATGTGGTCCCTTCTATCATAGCATCAATAGTATATAAAGGTACCGTCGGCAGCCACCACTAACTACATACAACGGTCGGGAGGATAACTAGCCTCACCAACAAAACTAAATCATACATAAGCAAAATATAACTATACTAATTTAGTGTTTACACCATGATGTTGTAGATGGCCATTCCTACTTTATTACAATCATATTATAAACTCACACACAAACAAACTACTTAAACTTGACATTGTGTTTCTATTGATAAATAATTGACAAATGAAATTTAACCTGTATGTTTACCATGATGTTTAGATGGCCATTCCTACTTTATTACATAAACTAAAACACAAACAGAATCAGTATGTTACAAAACAAGACATTACAAGCATTGTATACCAGACATCATATTCTAGGTTTTCTGGAAATTTGTATTTGTATCGGATTGCAGACCCATCTTTGTGCTTGTATCCATATCCATGCAACTTAGGCATACTTTAATTTTTGTGCTTTTTGCTAAGAGAAAGACTGGTTACACTTAATAGTTAATTATTATCTTTGTTGATATTTACATTGTCCATCCACACTGATGATAATGGCAACAACATTCATTTGCATGAACACCAAATGCCTGCAACATTGATTTCCACAACATTGGTCCCTGGAGCCTTGATAATTTTTTGATTAGAAGAGAACATTGATGCCATCATCAACTTTAGCAGGGTCTCCTTCTCTACTCGTAGATGATCAACATCTTTTTAGAGGGGATTGGAAGTTGCAGGAAGGGCTTGCAAATCCCCTTTCAATCAGCATATCTTGGGTTAGAATTTTACATATTGGTAGATACTAACGATAACTCTGTGTTGGGCTCCTAAGTACACATTTGCTTCCAAGGAAAGTCAGGGGTGATCCCTACCAATTTGAAAAGGGCAAAACTTATAATCCCCCTTTGTTTACTGGCAATGTGATGTTTCACACAGACATGAAGTAAACAGAACTATAAAGTAGTAGTATAGTGCATAACATAGAACATGAAATTGGAACAGTATTGCACAAAATAAAGCATTGCTATTTCATTCATTGATCACAACAACTACATGTCTTTAGATCATTACCTCTCATATTCTCGTCCCCAAAACTGATGCTCTTGCCCTTTTTGTATTAGTGAGCTGGGCCTGCTGAGCTAATTGATCCTAAAAGTTTTTCATGTTTTCAACCAATTCTTCTCTCAACTTCTATACTGCCTTCTCTTCTTCTTGACCCTGTGCTGTTACCTCATTCAATTTCATCTGGTAAAAGACATCTTTGAAGGCCCTCTCTATACTGAATAATGCCTCTATGACTTTGCCATCTCTTCCACCAACCACTGGCTGGGCTCCTCGCCATGTATTAAGCCTCTTCCTACAGTCTTCGTGATCGGGCCATCCTGTACTGGTGAAGCACCGTGCAAACTCTTGTTCGCACCCCACCTGGACAAATGCAAGGATCCTCTGTACCTCTTGGGCGACTAAATGTGATCTGTCGATTCTGAGTTGCTTAGAGATATCACCCACTTCTTGCAATATTACTGCCACATTCTAGAGATCCTCTATGTATCTCTGCACTGTCCCTAATGGATCTGTGGCATCCGGTTTGGAGATGGTAAATGTCAAGTCCTCCTGTCCATCCCAACCGTCCTCGTCAGATGGAGTGATGTGATGGTCCCCCAATCTCCTGAATGCTCGGCAGGGGCTGTGGTGGACCCTCTTGCTGATTTCCCTCCTCTGGGACAAGGCTCTGCCGCAATTCTGTACTTTCAGTCTTAGGTGTGAGGCCCTCATCCTAACCCTCTGTCAAATCCAGCACCAATTTTGGCACCTCAAGTGTGAGCCCCACTATTTCCAGCCAACTATCGATTTGTGTTACTTCGAGTCCTCTTGGTGTTGTTGGTGATGCAAATGGTGGTGCCGTGGATGATTCTACTCCTGGATGTACAATAGTGCCCCATGACGTCTCTGTCCCTACTCGTGTTGGAGGTGAAGGTGTATTCTCTGCTGGTGGTGGAGACGTAATTGGCAGTGAAGGTGCCGCTGGAGCCACTGGAGCTACTGGTATGGTTGTATCTGACGGTGATGATACTACCGGTAGAGTCGTAGTACTCTGTGTTTCTGTGTTGTGTACTGGTGCTGGTAAAGTGAATGAAGCCGGTCGAAGTGGTGGTACTACAACCTCTACCTCCATAGCTCCTCCTGTGTCTGCATCATCTCCAGGTGACCTCTCTCTTTCTTCCACCTCCCCTGTTGCTGCTGCCGCTGTCCTACTCCTTGTTACCCTTCTCTCTCCCCTTATTTCTTGTATGGATGAATCACTTCTTGATGGGGCGGATTGGTCACTCTCTTCTTCCTCCTCGTACTCCTCTTCCTCTTCTTCACTGTCCAATGATGCTTCCTGCTGTTTTCTCTTTTTAGGCCGCTGGGAAGATTCTTCTCCATGTGTCGTGTCCAAACCCTTCCAGTAAAAGGTTGTGGGCCATCCTGGTTCTACCTGTGAGGCTGGTTCTAGTCTACCCCATTTGTCTGCTGGCACGTGTATGAATTGCATCAAGAAATAAGGCTATGGCATGCTGGGTCATATAGAATACCTTATGTGACTGTGTGAGGAATTCTTTTATTCGCTCAGAAAGTAGGCTCACCCAATTGTAGACCTTGCCGTTACTGAGCCCAATCATGTATTCTACCATCCATATAGACATATCCGATGATCGGCTCCCTCCAGTTAGTCGACATTTCATCAAGTCCAAAATACACTTCCATTCAGGCGTTGCCAGGAGACTCTTCCTTAACCCTCGGTTCCCAGAACTCCAAATACTCTCCTTTTCTTTTTGGTTGAGATCACTTCTGCAAACCCTCCGTATGACATTCTCCTTGTGCTGGTGGGTCATTCTCCCTGGTTTCACGACACTCGACCCAGTTGCTGGAATGCCCAAAACCCTTGAGAAATCTTGCGGCCAATATGATATTGTTACCTCACACCCTTTGTAGTCTATTATGGATTTATTTGAGTGTCCACAATAATTTTGCACCATTGCCTTCAAGTAGGGCTTAAATTCACGTGCATTGAAATATGTAGAAAGACAGCTTTGTCCCCCTGAGTGTGCTTCAACGCCACCTTGAGAATGTGATTTTCTTCTGTATTTTTCCACATCTTGCATTCATTTCTCGTCAAACTTTCCCAAGTGATGGCATTCACTCCTGTTTCTGCACCTGTTTTCTTTTTCTTCTCCTCGGATGCAATCTTCGGCCTGTAGGCTGTAGCTTTCTTCCCCTTGTCCATTTTCACGTTCTCGGCACTTCAAACTCTAATATTTAAATGGACACTTCAAACTCTAATATTTGTATGCGAAAATAGTTATTTTTCTTTCGATGACTTACACAGGCTTGTAGCATACGGCCACCCTCGTACGGCCTATTTTCTCCTTGCAGCGTACGGCCACGACTGGGAATTCGTACAACCTCTCTTCCTTCTTGATGTACGGTTTGAACTAAAACTCCTTTCTCTGAAAATCAACGGCCTACTTCATACGGCTGTTCAAATCGTACGGTCTGCCTTCTTCGAGCTGCTTCCCGTGCCTTGCAATTTGTATGATTGACCACTCTGAAATCGTACAACCTCCTTCAAAACTCCGTCTTTGGCATCTGAACAAAAATTAAAGTGTTTTGTTGCTGATTGGGGTCACCTTTTATAAGGCAGATGCCGGGTTTGGGTGTACGACCCTGGTCGTACGGCTTTGGGTTGTACGACTCAAGTCGTACGGCTCTTTTTTTTTTTCAATTTTTTTTCATCAATTGTACCTAGTCTAATTTTTCTTTACCTTTGCGAGACGTAGGGGGCTCGGTCCCTTTAGCCGACTCAGTCGTCTTCTTGTCTTCCTCCACGACTTCGATTTGTCATATGGCGGAATATACAGTTTATATACCCTTTTTGTTGAAGACAATCATTGGAGCAGCATTGATCAATTTCTTCCAACTCCCAGATTCAATCAATATCATGTTTTCATCTTGAATCGTCCTCAGGTTCCACCCCATGGGTTCCTGGGCCTACTGGAATGTCTTTCTGTCGCTGTTCATCTTGATATTCTTGCTCCTAAATTTTGCTTTCCAAATCTGACTCCTAGGAATCTGTGTATGTGGAGCTCCCTGATTCTTCATTCTTAATTGCAGGATTTCATCGTCATAAGGCGATCTTTCAACTATAAACATGCTCTCTACTAGATGCCTTCTTATTGGCGTTTTCACTTCTCTAGGCAACAAGAACTCAAATTTATGCCTTACCTTATTGCATTCTTTTATCCATTGAATCCATGCCTGCTCCTCTTCATTTTGCATATCTTCTTGTGAACCATTATCAATGTTATTGTCATCGACTATTCCTTCCCGTGTGCCAGTTTGTATTGTCCTCGGTCCAAAGAACCCAGTTACAAGTTCAAATGGCGCGCTCGCAAAACACATTCCATCCATCTTATTTTTGGTCTCTGCTTCCATAACTGTATATCCCAGCATATTTACTTGTAGCGGTTCTTCTTTTCTCTCCTTGTAAATCTTTAGTTTTGATCCATTGATAGGATCCTTTAACACTCTTCCGTCCAATCTCTCTAACTGAATTGCTCCGTTCTCCTTCACTTCATGGATCCTGAATGGTCCCAACCATCTTGTTTTAAACTTGCTCGGCTTGAGTTCGTTACGGCCGTTGTATTTGAGAACTAACTGTCCTGGTTGAAAGTTTGCCCGTCGGAGGTGTTTGTCATGCCAGTACTTTCTCCGCTTCTACATTGTCTCAGTTGCCCACTGTGCCATTATTCGTTGTTCATCCAATTTGTTCAACTAAAATAGTCTTTCCTTCAAACTTTCTGTATCCCCAAGCCTATTTTCCACGGCTATTCTCAAACTTGGTACTAAGTATTCCACGGGTACCACTGCTTCCTGACCGTACATGAGTTGGAAGGGTGTATGCCCCGTTGTCACCTTGTACGTAGTACGGTATGCCTATAGTACGGCTGGTAGCTTTTCTTCCCAATCTGCCTCCTCAATGCCACAAGACTTGTGAATGACCGAGACCAGTACCTTGTTAGTGGATTCTGCTTGTGCATTGGCTCTCGGGTAGTACGAACTAGAGAGGTTGTGTACGATCTTAAATTCTGTCGTCATCAATCGGATGACGTGATTGACAAAATGCCCTCTATCACTAGTGATCTAAATGGGAATTCCATACCTTGCCACAATTTGTTCATACATAAATCTAGCCGTACCTACTGCAGTGTTGTTTGGTAGTGCTCTTGCTTCTGCCCACTTTGTCAAATACTCTGTGGCAACGACGATGTATTTACGTTCGTGTAGTTGGCTTACTTTCAACGGTCCAATAAAGTCTAATCCCCATCGCTCAAATAGTTCTTGGGGTTGTGATGGGAACAATGGCATGAAATCTCTTTTAAGAGGTTTTCCAACCCTTTGGCATGTGTCGCACGCTATCACCCACTGTCGTGCATCAGTATGTACCGTGGGCCACCAGAGCCCTGCCAACAAGACTTTTTGTGTTGTTGCATCAAGTCCGATATGTCCTCCTGCCAGTCCTTCATGGGCTTCTTGTAGTACCCCGGGATTTCCTCCATGACACATCGTCGGAGCCCTGATCTGGCCCCATCTTGTATAATAAGCCATTAATTAATTGGAATGCTTTGCTTTTTAGTGCTATCTTTTGTCATTTAGCAGGTGGCATATCTTTCGGAAAGGATGAGGTTGATAGATACTCTCCAATCTTCTCATACCATGGGGGTAGTGCTGCAATTTGGAAAAAATGTGCATCTGGGAAATCTTCATTTACACCCTCGGGTGGCTCCCCCGATCGAATTCTTGATAATTGATCAGCGATCACATGGCTTTTCCTTGGACGTACTATGATAGTAAATGTAAATTCTTGTAATAATAAGAGCCATCTACTTACCCTCCCCTGGATGATTGGTTTGTTTACCAGATACATGATGGTCCACATAGAATGTGAACGGTGTCGCCAGTAAGTGATGTCTGAATTTCTGTACGGAGTACACCATCCTCAGTGCCTCCCTCTCTGTAGTACTATAGTTTCTTTCTGCTTTAGATAATAGTCGACTGGCGAAGAATACAGGGTGGCCCAGTCCTTGTACGCCCACTTGTGCCAGTGTTGCTTCGATTGCATAATTGGAAGCATCGACATGGACATGGAATTCTTTATTCCAATCTGGGTATGTCGATATTGGTGAACTTATCAGTCGTTCCTTCAATTCCTTGAAAGCTGCTTCTTGTACTTCTATCCATTCGAACACTTGCCCCTTTCTTGTGAGTATCTCCAGTGGATATGAGATTTGGGCAAAATTCTTGATGAACCTTCTATAATACCTGACGTGCCCCAAAAATGATTTTACTCCTGTGACATTCAGGGGTGGTTCCATCTATTCGATCACTCGAATCTTGTTAGGGTCTGTCTTTAACCCAGCCTTACAAACTATGTGACCCAATAATTTTCCTTGGGGTACCATGAACCGACATTTCTTTGGGTTGAGTGCCAGCCTTGCCACCCTGCATCGTTCCATGCACTCTTGTAGTGCCCTCAGGTGTGTTTGCTGATCGCTGAATATGGACCAATCATCCAGAAAAGCTTTGAAATTTTCCGTCGACGTTTTGTCAAAGATGTGCAAGATTATTCTCTAGAATGTCGTTGGTGCGTTACATAGGCCAAACGACATCCTATTGTAGGCATATACTCCATCCTCAACTACAAATGTTGTCTTTAATTTGTCTTCTTCGGTGATACTAATTTGATTGTATCCTGAGAACCCGTTCATAAAGGAATACATTTCATGTCCTGCGACTTCTTTTAGTATTGAGTCAATGAACGGTATCGGGAATGGATCCTTTATTGTTACCGCATTTAGGCATCGGAAATCCACGCATATACGGATTTGTCCTCCTTTCTTCAGTGATATAACAATAGGTGACACCCACTCACTCGCTTTCACTTTGAAGATTATTCCTGCCTCCAGCATCTTTTCAATCTCCTCTTGGACTTTTGCTGCATAGTTCTTGTTCATATGGTACGGTCTCTTCCGTACCGGTTGTGCTCCCGGTATCAATGGAATTCGGTGTACACATAATTTTGGAGGTATGCCTTTCAGATCTTTGTATGTCCATGCGAAGGCATCCTTGTATTCTGTAAATATTCTAAATGCTGCCACCTTCAGCACATGATTCCAGTCATCCCCTACCAGGATCGTACGAGGATTGTCCTCCTCCCCTAGATTGACTTTCTTCATATCGGGTTCCTTGTACTTGATTGTTTTATCTTTCTCAAAGTGGTGGGCTGGGGTGTCGTCTATCTTGGCCACTCCTTCCTTGTATTCCCCGTACTCTGGCGAAAAAGATTGACTTGTCGACGCTGGATCTTCTTCTCCCTCCTTTTCTTTGATTTGCAGCATATTGCAGTCCTGTTGAAACACCTCATAGTCCTCCATTTGCCAGTGGAATAGACCGCTCAGTGAGTTTGTCTCGTCCTCTGAGCATTCATGGAGGTCGAGAATGCCTTCTTCATTTGGTTCTATCGTTTCTCTTTCTCCCTCCATTTTGTCGCCTTCCTCACTTTCTGAGTCTGATGATGCTAATTCTTCGCTCACTGTTTGATTTACTAAGTCGATCACATATTTCTTTCTGTTATTTTCTATGGACAATGTATTCCTCTTCCAATTGTGATCGGCTTTTGCTGCCACACATCCTCTTCCCAGCAATGCATCATATGCCTTCTTCTGTACTGGAATGACTACGAAGTTCAATAGGAATGGTTGTGTGCCAATACTCACTTTTTGTGCCATCAATGTCCCCAATGGCTTGATGCCATGTTGATTCGCATTGATTAACTGGAATGTTGGTGGCCAAAGTGTGGGTTTCCCGAGACTCCTCCATGTGTCTTCGGTCAGTACGTTGACTGCCGAGCCTCCGTCGACGATCGTGTTTGCCAGTATCTTCCCTCCAATCTCCATCTGTACGATCGCCGGTTTCTTCCCGATGTTCACCGTCAGAAGCATAGGATCGACAATTTGTTCTCCCTGTAGTGGCTGTTCTATTATGATCTCCTTTCGGCCCTCCTCTTGTTGGTTGTCACTGACTATGTTTGTGATTGCCATCCCGAGTTGTGGCATAGTACAGAGAAGGTCAGTTACCTTGATTGGTACAATGGTTTGGAGTATTTGCCGTTCAATGTTACTCTCGGCCTGTGTTTGATGGGAGGTACTTGGGATGTCCAGAGCAATCTTGTTTTCCTTCATCTGTTCCACGTCTGCTTTTGCTTCCTTCATTCTCTATTTTTTTGTGACTGGGTTTGGGTAGATGGCCTTCTTTGCTTGCGCTTTGGTAGTGACCGTCAGTACTTGATTTTGCTCTTCTACATTCAACATGTTAATGCCTTTCTGCTTCGGGCAGTCATTATCTTTGTGGTCGCCCGGTCTGCACCACTTACATAGTCTTCCCCCGGAGTTTTGACCATTCTGACATTCTCGGGCAAAGTGACCCCATTCATTACACTTCTTGCACTGTATCATAGGCCTTCCCTTGCTATCGTACTGTATTTTGTTTCTGGGGCTATTGTTGTTACTCCTTTTGTTGTTTCGATAACCTCCAGGGGATGCATTGGGATTTTGGGGTTTCGGAGGTGTAGTCGGCAGAGTTGACGACTCTCCTTGTGTGAAGAGCACTTACGTACTTCTTGCTTTTAGATTAAATGGGCATTCCTTGACTGAATGTCCCATTACTTGGCAGATATCGCAAAATAACTTCTTTGGACAGTTTGCTTTTATGTGTCCTTTGTTGCAGTCAGTACACCATAGCTCTTGGCCTTCTTTGGTTGTTTCTTTATCGGCCTTCAGTTCTTTCATCATGCGAACCATATTCCTTAATGCCTGGATGGTCTTTGATTCTCCATCACTGCTATCATCATCGGTACTCTCATCATCGTCGGTCCTTCTCTTACTTCGAGAGGATGTCTTAGTCTCACTCTCTATGTCCATTGCCCGATTGTATGCTTCTGCGTACGATGATGGAGGTACTACTTTCATCTTCTTTCTTAAGGACGAAAGTAGTCCTTCGATTGGGTCTCCAGTTTCCTCAGCAGTTCCTTTAGCCTCCGATTATATGCTCTTACATTCTCATTTTTTCCTTGCTTTGTGTTGTAGATTTCCGCCACAATCTCGTTATCGTCTCTTAAAAGTTTGAATTCACTCTGGAATGCTTTCTTTAGTACTTGCCATGAGGCCTTCTATGTTGTCTCCAAATCTGTGTACCAGTTGATGGCTATACCTCTGAGTGTTGTTGGAAATGCTTTCAGCCAATAATCTTCATCCTCCTGCCCATTTGCTACCCATATGGTTTCGCATGTCTTACAATGCCGTACAGGATCCTTTGACCCGTTCCCCATAAACTTTGGCAACTTTTGCCTTTCGCTTGTCGGTGGAGTCACCATCTTTCTCTCGAGATGCCCTCTTTGTGTGTTCGACTTGATTGGACTGGTTCTACTGTGACGTTTTAGTGTCTTCCTTACACTCTCAGCCACGTACGGTTCCTTCCCACATCCGTTCTCAGCATCCTCTACACTTCGAGTCTCCTTCGGTTCCTTTCGGTGCTCCCTCTGTGCGGGGGTCTTTGGCTCAGGTCCTCTGCTTCTCGGCCCTTTGTCTGAAATAGATAACGCTACAATGCGGCGTATTCTATCTTCAAGTTCTTCGGTCAATCTTTCCGTTTTCTTTTTCTTTTACTCTATTTATTACTGGTGTTCTGAAATCTTGTTCATCAACACCCTCGGTGTCGTGAAACTCAACAATGTCCTGATTTATTTCTTCATGGTGTTCATTCCCTCTTCCCACAATTTGTTTTAGTCTTTTTCTACGTTCTTCTTGTTCTTTCAGCCTTAATGATCTTCTCAGTATCTCTTCAGGTGTTTCCTGCCCACTTGGTACTTTGTTTTTATCTTTATTCAGTTGTATGGGCATGAATTGCTCTTGGTATGATCATTGATTGTGAGGAGCTCGACAATGGCTGGTATCGCGCTCTTCCTCCTCTTGTTTCATTCGTTCCTCATACCTTAGAAGAATTTGTGGTCTCCGCTATTCTCTATCCCTTTCTTCTCGGAGGTCTTGTAAGATCAACAGATTCCTCGCCAACAAGCTTGGAATACAATCCAGAAGACGGTCCACGTCCGAATTGACTTCTAGATTTTCTTCAATGATTTCCTCCAGGATGTCTCTTCGGATGGCTTCGTTTGTGATGTGTTGTCTTATTGACAAGTCCCACAGGAAGACCAAATCTTGTGTCAGATTGTCTTCCCGATCATTTGGTTTTCGTTCGTTGTTACTATCGCTTTCCTCTCGTATTCTTTGTAATTCCTCCTCTGTTCTTTCAACTTGATATTTGGTGTATGATTCCTCTTCTGATCGGATCGGTTGACCCATTATGCAGCCATTGTCATCATCTCTTCTCCGTCGTCGAGTATGTCTGGCGATTTACTTGTCGCTGGCAATCATACTTGTCATCCGCTGGATGTCTCTAACGACTTACTTGTACGACTCCACTTGAATGTCTCTGACGACTTCACTTCTCATCGACTTGTCACCCTCTACCCGATTTTGATCAAGCAACAACGCCAAATGTTTACTGGCAATGTGATGTTTCACGCAGATATGAAGTAAACAGAACTATAAAATAGTAGTATAGTGCATAACATAGAACATGAAATTGGAACAGTATTGCATAGAATAAAGCATTGCTATTTCATTCATTGATCACAACAACTACATGTCTTCAAATCATTACCTCTCATATTCACCATCTCCCGACTACAAAATGTGAACTCAATATATAACTTTGCCAAGGTTAGTTGAGATACCAACCGTTGGCAACCACTATGTAACTATCCAACCAACCATCGGGATGGTTCCCGCTAACACTTCTAACTATACAATTAATTAACATTTATCACTTGGCCGACAATTGGCCGACTACGACTATGACCGTCTACACCCTTCCCCAGAATTCACTAGTTTTATCTCCATTCCATTTAATTGCATTATCTTTGCCATCTGATAGAATGTGGAAGAGTGAAGCATTTGATTCAGTTTCATGATTCTGTCTTTGTTCGTAGAGTCGATACACCAGGCAAGGACATTCCACGATCGGGGATAATTATCATCTCTCTGAGCCACACAATCATAGAACTTCTTGCTTCATCTGCTCAAAAGGCTCTTTCATGTTTGTAAACTCATCCATAGAAGCTAGAGAAACTGGGAGATGCAGGCATTGTCCCAAAACTTTGCTTTTTTACAGCCTTTGATTTCTCAATATAAGAAAGGTTTGTTTAGATGATTTACTGATTTGATGAAAGTCCAAATGGCTTATTAACTCAAGGGAGTTCTGGATCTAAATATTCTATCAAAACTTATACTGTTCGATTGATTGCTTCAGAGCTCGTCTTTCTCTATATAAGTCCCCTTGAAGAGCTTGGCTTTTTGGGCCAAATTCAGAGTCTATCACTTAGCCCAGCTACTCCATTCTTTTGAGGAGCAAGTCTTTTGCCATGCAATGAATAGGCTATTTCTAACAGTCTAGCCCCAGTCCACCCAATTCCACTCCATTCAACCCCATTCCATTGTTTTACTTCGAACAGAATTCTTGTAGAATTAAAATTTTAAAATACTAATAGATTTGTTTTTCTTTTAATTTATACCCTAATGAGAGCTTAAGTAAAATACATAGGGACCAACCCTTAGTTCTTTACATAAATTCTTTTAGATAAAAGTAAAATAGTTAAAAAAAAAAAAACTCTACTCTTACTTTTTATGGTTGGCATTTTTGTGTTTACTATGTTTATTTTTATCTTTACACGCTATATTTGAAATGAAATAACAAAATCAGTCTTTTCTCTATTTTTATGAATATTATATCGTGTTTTAGTTTCCTGAGTTTTTGCTGCATTTTTCCTGTATTAAACCAGGGTAATGGAATTCATTTACTCTTTTTCCATGCAGTGTAAATGAAATGCTATTATGATGATGACAAATTTGGAGACAAAGGGTTTCCTTGAATAAAACCCCTTTTAGCTTCTAAGAAGCTTGTAGAAACCTGGATTACCAACACAAAGAACCTGGTAATAGAATGGCTGCTTTTAGTATATTTCCTCTAATCATTGAAAGAGTTGTATTCACCTGTAACTTTGTTAGGCTGAAATGGATACGTGCAAATCCAGAAACTCTCAGTGAATTCATACCTACAGGGACACCCAAACAGCAGCAAAGAGAACCAATATAAAGAACTCTGATCAACTAAGCTACTTGATTCTAATACTTGTGGAAAAAGCACTAAGTAACCATTATGCTTTAAACAGCACTGAAACAGTAACTTAGAGAAGCAAAGGGCTTGCCATGATCATTTGGCATCTTGAAAGAACAAAATCATAGTATCTCTAGGAACAAAATGCCCAAGGAGGATAGGTTATGGGTGAAGATCAAAGCTAACATTGAACAGACCTTCACAGCAGGGTCAAGAAAACAGAAGTTGTGAAACCCTATGGACAGATCAATCCTCATTAGAGCCTCCCTCCCAAAGTTTTAACAAGATCAACTTGACAGACCTGCATGTGGATAATCGGGCTTCATGGGAGGGGCTGGTGTTGGTAGAGACTCTTTTGGTTCACTGATCTTTGCCTATGTGGAGTGCCTACACCATAAGAAAATATTGTGGTCAAAGGCAATTTCCTTTTAATGCCATTAACAAAGGCCATTGCAGGAATTTACAATCTTCAGCTCTTATGAAGGAGATACAAATTTTGACACAACACTTTTGGGCAGTTAACTGTCAGGCACCATTTCCATGAACAGAATAAGGTGGTGATGGCGAACATAGTAGCAGACACTAAACATTAGGTTGATCTCCTCTGGCACAAATAGAACCTGCACAGAAATGTCAAAGTTCTTCTCAACAAAGACTTGAAATTGATAAAAGAACAAATGCATGAATGACAACTCAAGGTTTCACATCCATTAACAGGATTGCTATGAATGGCCATGTATAGCTTCATCCTCTTGTATGTAACTTGCCACTCAGATGCAGCCTCCGACTGTATTTGATGTTGGGAATTAATGTTCACATAGGTGTTAGAAATTAGAGTTAATGTGTGTTATGAGTGTCATAATATTAAGTTGTTGGGAAACAACTTAATATTATTATTAGTCTCATGGTTTGTTAAATAGGTTAGTATAATGGTTATACGAACTTGTTTGTAGGAAGTTAAGTCGTTAAAACAACTCATATATTTAGGAGTCGTTATAGAGTTGTTTCCTATGAAATAGGATTTGAGAATCCTATAAATATGTAATATGTATTGAATGAAAATATGAAGCACATATTATTTTGAATTGAATTATTTGCAGCTTCATTTTATCATTTTATCTCTGCTCAAATTTATTAACATGGTATCAGAGCAATGAAGGGGCATTTCTGTAATTCCTTGCCTGCCCTGAGCTATGAGATCCTATGACAGTTATATTTTAGAATAGTGATTAATAGTGTGTTTAGTTTGTAGTTTTGTAGAAGTCTTTTGTAAAAGCATGAGCAGGCTTACACAAATCTGGAATTCTTCCAAAACTCGCAGCAGAGGTGTGGAAGGGTGTGAGAGAAATATGTGGTGTGTGGCCTGAGGCCAAGGCTGTTGTGGCGTGGATGATTCATGTTTGTGGTCTAGACCCCGTTGGATGTTAATTTTATTAATTTTAGCAGCCTACACTTTTATTGTGGCTTGTATCAAAGCCCCCGAGTTCGAGAAGATTACAAGGTTGGCGATGGAAAGTGACATATAGTTTCTGAGAGCCATCGGTTCAGTGATGGAAGATCATGATATTCTCAATTTGGAGGTTCTTGTCCTTGATATAGTGACTCTAGCTGTTAGTTAATAGTCCTTGGTAATCGATCAAATCTGAGTCAGATAAGAGGAGCTTGAGGCCACCCGTCCATCCAAATCTGCCAGTGAAAGTTTTAACTCAAGGTTGCATGGACACGGATATGGTATCGGATACGAATATGGCAATTTTTCAAGACCCCTAATATGGATACGGTTGCTGGATACGGCAATATATATTAAAATTATATATATATATTATTTTTTAATTTTTAATTGTTTTATTTTATTTTTTAAATATTTTTTAATATGTATATATTGTATTTATTTTATTTTATGTATAATAAAATAAATACAATATATACAAATCCCCTATAATAGTTTATTATATATATATAATTAATAAATTATTATAGGGGATTTATATATTATATTTTATATATATAATATATTATATTATATAATATTAATAAACTATTATAAAATAAACTAATTAAAAAATATGTGTTTTAATATTAATAAAAATTAACTATTAAATATTATTTAGTGTCAAAGGAGGTGAAATATTTAAAACTTTAGTTAAAAATGAGAGCCTCGTGAATAAAAAAATTTAAAATTTAAAATTAACTATAATGGGCTCTCATATTTAAAAATTAACTATTAAATATTAATATGCCATAAAAATAAAAATAAAAGGAGCTTCAAATCCAAATCTGCTAAGTAGCAAATCTATTGGAGGATGGAGGCATAGGAGATTGGAGGACAATCAGCGACCTCTCGTCAGTCACTAGCGACGAGGTCGTAAATTGCATTAGTGACAAAATTATTTGTGCGAAAATGACTAAAGCCAAGATCGGTTTCCAGGTGGCAGCGGTAACCATCTCATATCATTTGTGATCAGAGTGGCAATGATCTATAGTGGTGGCTGCATACGCGACAATGGGGGCTTGGTGTTCAAGCTTTTTATTAGGTGGTTGGATGTGTATGTCCCCAATCACATTTCTTGGTTGTATGTGAATGGATGTGTTTGTCCCCATTCACAAGATGATGTATGTGATTGGAAGTGTTTGTCCCCAGTCATAGGAGTTGGTGATTATGATTGGATGTGTTTGTCCCCAATCATAATTGTTGTGAGCAGATGTGTGTGTCCTTGTTCATGATTGATGTTGGATAGATGTGTTTGTCCCTATCCTTGGATGAAAGTACACTAAGCGTAGTGACGCTAGTTCCACTATTGCTTGACATGAGTAGATGTGTATGTCCCTACTCTTATCTTATATTGTTTGGTGAGCTACTGTGTGTGGTCATCAAGAATTTTGATGTACTTTCACCCCATGTTCACACTAAGGGGATGTGTTGGGAATTAGTGTTCACATAGGTGTTAGAAATTAGAGTTAATGTGTGTCATAATATTAAGTTGTTGGGAAACAACTTAATATTATTATTAGTCACATGGTTTGTTAAATAGGTTAGTATAATGGTTATATGAACTTGTTTGTAGGAAGTTAAGTTGTTAAAACAACTCATATATTTAGGAGTTGTTATAGAATTGTTTCCTATGAAATAGGATTTGAGAATCCTATAAATATGTAATATGTATTGAATGAAAATATGAAGCACATATTACTTTGAATTGAATTATTTGCAGCTTCATTTTATCATTTTATCTCTGCTAAAATTTATTAACATTTGATATGGCTACTCTCACTACAGGTCATGTGCTTGACCTCCAAGTGTTCTTTTCTAAAAGTTTTTTGTTAAAATCCCTCATCTTCTTTCCCAACAAATCCTTGAAGACCCCTCTGGCAGTGCATATTGGTTCTCGCTTACTGTTGTAGTTACTCACAAAGGTTCAGCTCTCATTTACTTTCTAGCATCAAACATAGTGGTTGCCAAACTAGGTACAGTTTCCTGCAACGTATTTCCAAGCTTGGTTAATTTTCAGTTTAAAAAATCCATTTTCTCCATTGTCTTTGGGGCCTTTATACCCATTGGCAGAAGTTAAGTTCCTTCAATTCCACTTTAGTGATGGGAGGAGAGTTGGCATTAGCCATTAGCATCTGGAACAAGGGGGATGCAAGGGTAGAACAGGCTAACAGCTGGCACTGTTCAGATCTCCTTTAATATTTCTCATATAAATGTGTGAACCAAGGTACAGCCAGCAAGAAACTTAATGTCTTTGGGACAACCTATTGCCGTTTCATCTTTTATTGAGCTCCTTCATAAAGCCTTTAAAATCCTGGCACATTCTCCTATATTTCTACTCATGCAAATTTGGAAGCCGCTAATGAAGATAATGCTGCTCATTTGGAGGTGATTAATGACTGTTTGAGTTCTATTTAATATCTGATATGTGATTGCCAATAATGCCTGTTGGGCCATCAGGTCCCCACTGTTGTGATATCTGTGGTGGTCTGCATCTCTAGTTGACTCTCAGAGTGTGGTTTTGGGCAGTGCTGTTCTTTTCTATGTTTTGGTAACTTTTGTCTCTGGGCACTCAGCATGTAGTTGTGTTTCGTTTATTGACTGGGTTATGTAATGCTTTCAGTTCTATGTAAAAGGGAATTTTATCAGAAAAATGTATGGTAGTTCCGTTTAGATTATTTGGCTCTTGGGGTAGAAGGAAAATTGCACTCATTGTAATATCTGTTATCGAACAGTGTTTAGTATATATACATACTTTTATCTAGCAAAATAAACTAAAATGTTTTTTATAATCCATGAATATAAATGATGCTTCCATTTCAACTTATGGTCAGTTTGTTTATGCAAATTCACCATACTTCCAAGCAGTGAATATTGTCATGCAGAATGATTGGAAAGCACAGTTTCATGGAATGACGAGGACATTCCTAAAACCACGTGTGAATATGGCTTGCAAAATGTTCATGTTCTCTTGGGGTGCTGAGGAATCTTATGCATACGTTAAGCCACTCTTTTATTAATTTGTTTTGTCTTCAATTTATAAACCTCAATATACACCACTAGGTCAATTTTCTGGTTTTACATATCAGTACAGGCCAAATTCCTTACTTGAGATCTCAGGTTCTGGTACAATTGTAGTTTACTCTTTAGCTATAGTCTGGAATGCAGGCTATGTGTATGATTAACATAATAATCACTTTCATACAGATCACAAGCATAAATACTCACTGCTTAGTGCTCACATATCTTTGCAGACTAACATAATTAGATCATCTGCTGCTTTTCTGCCATTTAAAAATGACTCCATGCGTTCTTTTTTCTTTTTCACATTTTTTTCTATTATCTATTTATGCCAAACATTATAAGAATTTTTTGAACATCTGTAAGAATTTGTAGTGGGATGTTGCTAACATCCTTTGAGTTTTATGAATGGATAATATAAGTAAAATGCCATATTGTGAGATGAAAAGTTACAGGAGAAAGCAAAGATGTAAAATTATTGAAAAGCATGGAGCAGTAGCACAGAGTTCTATAATGGAATTAGACTAGAGTTGAAGGTGCAAGCTTCACAAGCCTCACAAAAACAGAAATTAACATGAATTATGATGCAATAATTATTCACATTATTTTAGAGGATGGTATTTAAGGATTGCTTATTTTCATTGGTGTTAGTCTTTGCACTTGGCGTATTATTAATTATTGAATTGTTGGACCTTGCTTTGCTAGGAATTGAGTTAGTTCTTGGAACTCATGTAAAGTCAGCTGATGTGAAGCGCAAGACATTGCTAACTGCAGCTGGCGAAACCATTACATTCAAAATTTTAATTGT
Organism: Cunninghamia lanceolata; assembly: GCA_027924645.1. Lineage (NCBI taxonomy): Eukaryota > Viridiplantae > Streptophyta > Pinopsida > Cupressales > Cupressaceae > Cunninghamia > Cunninghamia lanceolata. The sequence continues at coordinate 981,442 of BSBN01001609.1, forward strand.
TGCAACTGGGGCCCGGGTACGACATATTAATATAGAAGCGGCCTTTGTTGTCCTATGATTTATATGTTTCATTGGTATTTTCTCTCTGTTTCTATTTTTACTTATTGATTCTTGAATGCATGTATATATGAAGAGACAAGAAACATGTACATGCTTGTCTTCATGTGCTTTTTTACAAGTACTAAAATAGTAAAATGTTTATCCAATAAAAATTTAAGCCTGTTTGCTGAGCTGATTTTTGTTCTCATGTCAATTTATGTTTTCATGTAGGTTTTGAAGCTTGAGGAGTTTGGAGTAAATGGATCAGATGCTAAAAATATATGCTATTTGCGAGATTTAAATGATGCAACCAAACTTGTGAGTGTTATGGCCTCTTGCACTGGGGCCAAAGCTGTTGTAATCGGTGGTGGATACATAGGCATGGAGTGTGCTGCAGCATTAGTTACCAATAAAATACATGTAACAATGGTCTTTCCAGAGGAACACTTAAGTAGGCTTTCTTTCCCATCCATATCTTGTATATACTTAGTTTCACGTTTCTCCATTTTATATACATGTAACATTGGTCTTTTCAGAGAAACACTGAAGCAAGCTTTCTTTCAAATCAATATCACGTATATACATAGTTCCATTTTTATTCTTCATTTTAATGTAAAATACCACGTGCAAAGTATTTATCACTGTTTATGATGCCCATTTTTAATGCATGTTGATTCACTATTCATCAGTACATTTGGGTTTATACCATAGCACAATGATGGTGATAGAATAATGCTTACAGTTGTTTTGTTCTTGATAAACGCTGGAGATTCACCTTCTTTTGGCCTATGATTTCAGTGGCCCGGTTATTTACATCGGAGATAGCAGCTTTCTATGAGGACTACTATAGGAGTAAAGGTGTTCAGTTCATTAAGGGAACCGTAATGTCATCTTTTGAAAGGGATTCAGAGGGTAAGGTGAGCAATTTGATCATCATTACCACATTTTAGATTCATTTTATTATCCGCAAGTCGAATATAATGGGCCAACTAAAGATCACACTTATAATTTTTTGGTTTTGACCTGACTTATTCGTCTTTTGCAAACAAAAGTTGTACTGTGCAAACGCAGCTAGTATCAATCTAATAGCTGTTTGCTTTGAAAAGCTCCAGAAATAAATACATTTATAAATTATAACTTGAATATAGATTTTGATCCTGAGTGAATAATGGGCTGTTTCTTCTAGTCAATATGCTGACTGTATTATAGTGCAACATGGAGAACATTTTGGCACCTATGACGGTGAAAGATGTTTTATCCATTGCATACTATTTGCACAGAATTGTGGGTTCATTTACTTCGTCATACAGAATTTCAAGTTTCTCTCTGTTTCAAAATAGCGGACTGTAATGTCTCCATTATTACCCAAGGGAATTTACAAAGTAGTTTGACTGAATTTCAGCTGCTTGCTTTAGTTCTTTTAAATATATGGCTAAAAAATTATTTGCCAGGTCTGAGCCTTTTCTAGTTTTAGCAGTTATCTGTATGCAATTTTCTTATTTCTTGATGGGCACTGGATGATATTCTTTTTCATTTTTGACATAACAGGTTGTTGCAGTGATTTTGAAGAATGGAGTTCACTTAGCTACTGATATGGTTGTGGTTGGAATAGGTATTAGAGCAAATACCTGGTTGTTTGAAGATCAACTAGTGTTGGAGAAAGGTGGCATTAAAGTCAATGGAAAAATGCAAACAAGCAATGGTTATGTTTATGCAGTGGGAGACATGGCAGCCTTTCCACTAAAGCTTTCAGGAGAGATACGAAGACTGGAGCATGTAGACTTTGCTCGCAAGTCTGCAAAACATGCTGTTAAAGCAATAATGGCTCCAGATAAGATTTATGACCTTGATTATTTGCCATACTTCTATTCAAGAGTTTTCACACTCTCTTGGCAGTTCTATGGGGACAATTCTGGGGACACAATCCATTTTGGGGATCCAAAACAGGGAAAGTTTGGTGCATATTGGGTGGACAGAGGACAGCTTGTTGGGGTATTCCTTGAAGGCGGCAGCAAGGATGAATATGCTGCATTGGAGAATGCTGCCAGAATAAGACCAATTGTTAGAGATAAAAGTGTGCTATCAAGCCAGGGAGTGGAGTTTGCCCTCTCTCTTCAGCAATCTCCTGCTCAGGATTTTGTTGGAGTAATGACTAGTAAAGGCAATTTGTTGGTTGAAAACCTACCTCCATATACTCTTCAAGTCACTGCTGGGGTCTTTGTTGCTACAACAATTGCTGCATTTGCATTTTGGTATAGAAGAAAGCGGCGCAGATGGTAAAAATGTAAACTACAGATATGGTAAAATAGTTTGATTACTTTTGCAATTGCAGAGATAGTAAGAATTGGTGAACAGATTATTTATTGATCTCGTTAGCACAAATGATGTATATAACATATCTTTATTGTAAATGGCATTATATCAATATATTGTTCAAATAAGTCTGAACTATTGAGAAATTCCGTATGGAACAGGGGCAGGACAGCAATACTTTTGCAATTGCAGAGATAGTAAGAATTGGTGAACGGATTATTTATTGATCTCCTTAGCACAGATGATGTATATAACATATCTTTATTGTATATGGCATTATATCAATATTTTGTTCACGAGTCTGAACTATTGGGAAGTCTTGTATGGAACAGGGGCAAGACAACAACCTCAAGAAATCAGAAACATAAAATAAATTTCATTCATAAGATCTTAAAGCTGTTCAAAAAAATTTTGGAACAATTTTCTCCTTTTTAATTAAATCAAATCAAAACAAAGCAATTACAATATTCAATCTTCTACTTTGCTTCAGCATCATACCTAGCTTACTCTCACAAAATCTTCTTTCTGCTATCTGTTGTCTTAACAATCATCTAAACAACGTATTTGTAACAATGAAACTAACGCTCTAAACAGCAAGCTCCCATTTTAGCTTTTTTAATGCAAACTCTCATTTTAGCACTAGCTACAACTTCTCTGTCATGGCCATTGTTAAGGTTTAAAACACAAAAACAATTCTATTTTAATCTTTTAATTTTTATCTCTTTGCTGCTCCTATTTTTAGCAGTTAGAATTGCTGCTCCCCATTAGCATCACTGGTGGCAATTTAGGCTGTGCCTACATTGGTTTTGATTGTGTTTCCATGGCTGACTATTTGACATCAGATTTTTCAACATTCTCCCCCTCAATATCAAATCTCTGTATCTACAACTGTCCTCAACCCTGAGTGTATTAGTTTCCCTAGTCCTTTAGTCATGATGTCTGACAATTGTTCTTTTGACTTGCAAAACTTAATTTCAACTTTCTTGTCTTGTATTAACTCTTACATAATGGTGTTTCAGTTCTTTGTGTTTTGTCCTTGCATGAAATATTAGATTCTTACTTAATCATATTACTCCATCACTCTCACAAAATATTACTATAGGATTTTTTTGTTCTCTTAGATCTTCCAAAACTCTTTTTAACCAAATTGCTTGTATACATACTACTATTAATGCAACAAACTCTGCTTCTATATGAGATAATGCTATTGTATTATGCTTATTTGAACTCTATGTAATCAATCCACTTCGTAATGTAAAACAATATCCTACTTTTCTTTATCATCTAATGATCGTATGCAATCCAAATTTGAATAAACAAACAACTTTGAATCTTCAATTGAATAATAATGGATTCCATGATCCTTTATTCTTTTCACATATGTTATTATTATTTTTTGCTACATGTACATGTATTTCTGTAGGTTCACTCATATGCCTTGAAATCAATGCTAACATAATCTCCGACCTTGTAGTTGTCAAAATCATTAAACTTCCAACAATACTTTTGTATTTCCTTTAATCTGCGTTTGGTGATCCATCTTTTTTATCAAATTTTCTCCAAGTGCAATTGGTGCATCAACTTGTTTACAATCTAGCATATTAAACTTCAACGTATCTTGCACATAGTTAGCTTGACAAATAAAGGTCTTACCATGAGATTGGTGTACTTGCATGTCAAGAAAATATTATGCAAGTCTTGAATCAGTCATTTCAATTTTTTTCATCATTGCCTCTTTGAATTCTTTCTTCATTCTATTTGAGCTTTTTGCATAGATTAAGTCATTAACATATAGACATACATGAATTGTTTCATTACCTTTGTTCTTGAAATAAGTCTAGGCTCATTCTTGCCTTTCACATATCCATTTGCCAAAAACCATGTATTAATTCTTGAATACCACATGCTCTTGGTGCTTGTTTCAAACCATAGAGTGCTTTTTTAACTTGTAAAAATATCTTTATTTGCCACCTTCATCCTTGTGGTTGATTCACATATACTTCTTTTTCAATGTATCCATTAAAAAATGCACTCTTCACATCTAATTGGTGTACTTTCCATCCTTTTGTTGGTAGGTGGCGACTGATCAGGAAAGTACTGTACACTAGCCATGTATCATCGCCGGGGTTCGGGGCCGGGTCGGGCCCCGAGCGGGGGTTTGGGGGCGGCAGCCCCCAAGAAGCGGGGGTTTGGGTGCGGTAGCCCCCGAGAAAATTTTTTTAGGGCCGACTTAAAAAAATCCTAGGGCCGACTTAAAAAATCCTATTTTTTATGACCGACATAAGAAAACCCTAATTTTTGTAACCGAAAAAAAGGCTTGATAAAAAGCGGCTAAGGGTTAGGGTTTGAGTATTGTATTGTAGCATTTGCAGCGGTATTGAGTTGCAGGGATTGCTGATTGTAATCGGTTTGATTTACTGGATAATAATATTGGACTCTCTGTTTGGTGGATGTAGCCCGAGTTTGGGTGAACCACGTTAAATCTTGTCTCTCGCTGTTATTAATTCTGTGTATTTCCATTTCTCTGTTTAATCTTTATTTGCATTTAATTGATATCTTCTGCCGGCTAACCCTAACACCTTTTTGTGCTGCTAACGATATTATCAATCTTATAGTGTCATGCCTTGCAATAGGTGTATAGGTCTCTTCATAATCTATACCATACATTTGAGCATATCTTTTTGCATTCAGTTTAACTTTGTATATTCCAACATTACCATCGCTCCTGTATTTTGTCTTGTAAGCCTATTTAGTTCATGTCATTTCTTTTGTCTTTTGGTAGCTTTACAAGCTCCCAAGTTTTGTTTCTTTCAATGGCATTAATCTCTTCTACCTTTGCTTTAGTACATTTTTTATTTTAAACTACTTCAAACTTAGTAGGTTCTATCTCAATAGTTGAATAAAATGCATAATTAACCAATTCATCATCTTCATTGCTTTTTTCAACTTGATTTCTTATTAATCTTCTTTCAAAATTATGCTCTAACATTAGATTTGGAAGATGAGTTTGAATTATCTTCTTACTTTGTGTAACATTGCTTGAACTTGATGTAGGTTTTGAACTTCCAGTTGTTTCTTTTTGATCTCAAACTATTTCTTGACTTATTGTTTCTTTTTCTTTCTTGAAATGATCTACATAAATATAACATCTCTTGAAATAATGTTCTTCCTATACCTAGCTTCATACGGTGTCCGCTTTCTTACCACAATAGTTGGGCTCCTATTCATGATGTAAACAATATTGTTAATTGCTTGCAGTATGTTTCTTGTTGATTTTATTGTTGTTTTGTTCTTTCTTTTAGCTACTCCATTTTGGTGAGGTATATAATGTGCCATTAACTATCTCTTGATTCCGCTTCTTGCACAAAATTTAGTAAGTTCTTCTGCACAAAATTTAGTAAGTTCTTCTGAACAAAATTACCTCCTCTATCTATTCTTAGACACTTTATGTATCTTCCACTTTCTTTTTTACTATAATTCTAAACATTTTGAATGTTTCAAAAGCATCACTCCTATTCTTCAAAAAATAAATTTATATGTATCTAGCAAAATCATCAATAAATGTAATCATGTATTGGTTCATACCTATGCTTGCCTTCCACATGGGAACATAGAAATCTGAATGAATAAGCTCCAATGGTTGGTTTGTTTTCCATGTGCTTACGAGAAATTTGCTCTTGTAATGCTTTCCAAGTGCACAACCCTTGCACACTTCCCTTCCTCTTGCTTGGATCTGTGGTAACCCATGTACCATATTTCTTTGGTACGCCATTACAATCTTTGAAAATTAAGGTGTCCATACCTTTGGTGCTATAACCAGTTTGCATCCTCAATAGTAGCATAACAAAAAATTGAATCATTTGTTTTGATTCTCAATAGGAACATCCGGTTCTTTGTTATCTCTACAATAGAAATCATCTTTCTTCCTTGTCTCTTATCACAGATAGTGTAAACTTTATCATCAAATACAAGTTCAAGTAATTTCTCAATTAATTGACCAACACTCATCAAATTATGCCTTAGTTGTGATGAGTGATATACATCAACAATTTCTATTTTTCTTTGTTTAATGTCTATATCCAATTTTTATTGTCCACAAACTTTTAAATACTTTATTATCACTTAATCTCACCCCACTTTAAAAAATTTCATCAATCTTTGAAAATGCTTCTCTACAACCTACCATATGATTAGAATGCTTTGAATCTAAAAACCATACCTCATTACTTGTGTTTTGAACTTCTGCAGTTTCTCTCTACATGACCAAATCTCTTGCAATAGTAACATTGCACAAGTGAGTTTTTCTGTATTGAATCTACCTTTACATCTACTTTGTCCTCTTCCTATGAAGTTAGAAACAAAATCTTGATTTGAACTTGTCATGTCCCCTCTCCTATAGGCCGACAATCATCAATTTGAAGTCGTGTAATGTTTAAATTAAAGATATAAACATCATGATAAACAATGAAATTACTTTCTTGAAATATGGTGTTTGTAACGCCCCTTCCATCGTCAATGTGAATGATAATTGCGTTGGTATAAAATATCTAATAAATAATAATATTATATAAATATTTTTTAATATAATTAAAATATAATATATTTATTGTATTTATAAATAATAAATATAAATACTATTATAATATAATAATATAAATATATATAAATAAATATATTTACACTTATAAGGAATTAATCCCTTAAGGGTCCGATTCATGAAAGAAGACCAGTCCGTATAAAAAGGTAATGCGATTTAACAGCAGCGACTGTCAAGACAAAGGCATGCATTGTATAAGCAGTATAAGCAGCGGTTGATGGGAAGAAGGCAGCGATTCCTTTTCAAAGTAATCTATTTAATAGATGAAGTTAGCGATTGGTATCATTACAAGAGAGGTGATTTATTTTGAGATAATATAATCTCTCTTGGCTGCGGTTTGTTTTTAGTATGATGCGATTAAGAAAGAAGAGGTGCGATTAGCAAATGATGTGTCTCTTCATTGTTGAAAGGCGATGTCTATTACATAGATCGTTTCAATTGGAGGTGTATAAGAGGATAGAAGTAAAGAGTGAGAAGAAGGGGATTAGAAAGGAAGTAAGGATAAGACTTGAACATAGTCGATATTGAATTGTGTTATGAATTGAACTAAATGTGGATTATGCTATGATGATTTGATCTCATTATTTATGTTATGTAGTATTGTTCTCATTATTAATTATGCTATTATAGATGAGTTAAGATGAAGGATAGATGAATTCAATATGAATGATGCTATATTATCTTAATTTATTGATCTTTCATATTTCTAATGTCCCTTTCTAGTGATTTTATTGTATGCAAGTAAAGAAAACAAGAATATCCTAAAAGGGGACATTAGAGAACTCTCCCCCTAATTGTTTTGAGGAAAGCTAGTATTGCTCCTTGATTATTATTGATCTTTGTCTTTGACATAAATATTTGATTTAGACCACTCATACACTTTACTTTTCTTCATGGGTAAATAATGATCCAATCAATTTTTTAATCTTTAAAGTATCTAAATTTTTATACTCTTCTAAAGTAATATCAATATGCATCCACTTAGGTGTAAAAGATATCAACATCTTCTTCACAACCACATCATCTTTCATTGTCTCACCATATATTCTTATCTTATTCACTATATTTGTTACTCTTAACAAAATAATCTCCATCTTTTTCATTATCTTTCATTCTTAAATTCTCAAAAAATATTTTTAGAGTTTAAAGCCCTACAACTTTTACTTGATATGTACCTTGATATGAATTTTTTAAAGCTGTCTATACTTCCTTTGATGTCTTGCAATCTATAACTCTTGGATAAATACTTACCTATAACACTTTGAAAATAGAAAAATGGTTTAGCATCATTTTTCTCATCTTTCTTCTCTATTTTATCTTTTGCATTCAATATATTTCAATCTTAGGTTTGACATACCCACTTGCTACTAAATCCCATACTCCTTTCCATATTAATACTCTTTTCAACTAATCTCTCCAATAATCAAAATTTTCACATTTAAACTGTGGAACTTGCACTATACCATTTCTAGCTACTATTATAACAAACCAAACAAAGTTGAGATTTTATCTCAAAGTATTTTGGATCTTGGACTCTGGTGAAGGAGCTTCATATCTAAACTTGTCTAGTGCAATTCTCACTTACACTTGTAAACACTTGCGTTCTGCTTTGATAAACGTGGTTCTAATACCACTATTGAGAATTTTTATATGGAACAAGGATAGACCAGCAACCTCAAGAAATTATAAACATAAAATAAATTTCATCATCCTACTTATAACAATGAACTAATGCTCCAAACATAGTCTGCTTTAAACCACAAAAAAACAATTCTATTTTTATCTTTTTATGTTCAACCCTGTTGCTCCTATTTCTAGTAGTTAGGATTGTCTCTCCCAATTAGCATGGCTGGCGGCTATGCGTTAGTGACTCTTAACTGTGTCTCCACGGCCGGTTGTTTGACGTCATATTTTCCAACACATGCACCGTGTTGTTTCTATTTTACAAATGTGGAGGGCACCTAATTCTGTATTTCCATGGCAGTTAAGCATTTTTTCTTTATTAAATCAAAAACATAATTGGAAGGGTGTACAAATTTCTTCATTGACGACTTGAGTAGCTGTTAAACATTTCTTTGAACATAAATAAAGAATGTGGACTTGTTCATTTCTCTTGCAAAAATTTATTGCCTGAAATGTGCATAGGAATTTCTCTCTTACTAGTCACTCAACTTCGTCAAATACATGAATTTCATTGCATTACATGTGGGATGACTTTGCAGCAAAAAATCAGTAACACAATATAGGGGATAGAAATGGATGGTATGACTTCGCAGAAAAAAAAAATCAGTAACACAATATAGGGGATAGAAATGGATAGTATGACGCAGCTATTTTTTAGATGGTTGATTTTGATGGGTGCATTTGAGGTGGGGTTGAAACTATCCTCCACCAACTTGTCATTTTTCTACCAGTTTTTAGATTTCTTCCATTTAATTTAAGAAATATTTTGGAGAGAATTTTTTTAATTTGATGACTTTTAATCTTTTTATTTGTAGATTCTAAAAAAATCTGTTAAATCAATTAGCATTAAACTAAAAAGCACATAAAACCACCAACTTCCATAAATTTCGGAGCTTAAAGTTTTGAGCCTACCTGCAACCACAAAATTCATAAGACTGCTTGTTTTAAAATGCTCCTGAAAAATTTCAACACAGCTGATATAATTTAGGAAGCCCCCTCCATAGACCGCTTCCTAAGTAGCAATTTAGATAATACATGAAGGCATTTTTTGAATGGTAAGAAGCAAGAACTCGCGCAGGAAGAAGAGTGTTAAATCTGTATTGAGAGGGTTATCACTGCTGGATGCATATAGGGATGATGAGGAGGAAGACAACCAGGATGCTTAGATGGATAGAGACGAATGGATTGGCAGCCTTGACGAGGAGGAGGAAGAACTACTTTTGGATATTTGGTTGGAAGCGCAGCAGACAGCCCAAGATCGTCTAGTCTCCAACCCCATTGACGGGAATGTCGTTGTTGTTGTGCCTGTTTCTGTTGTTGGGTTGGTGTGTGGTGTCTCTGGCATGAGGCAGGGGCTACGAAAGGGCTTTCTTCTTCTCTCCAGTTTCATGGGTTTTGTAGGTAAGCGGGTGGCTGAGTTGAAGGATTGGTTGAAGTCGGGAGAGGTTCGGTATCTTTCTCCATGGGCAGTTGTCATTCTGTTTGGGGTTGGGATCTCGCCTCCACCTTGTATGGTGGGGGAGATGCAAAGTCCCCTCTCTGGCAGGGCTCGTTCTGGCTCCCTGTTAGCGTCTGGGGAGTACTCAGATGTTTGTGATACTGTGATCCATTTACTCGCTGAAGGGGAGGAAATGGCATCCGATTGCCCAAAAGGAGGTCTCAGACCTATCTCATGGATTCTTTCTAATATTTTTCAAAGAATGTTGATTGTATCAGGGTCCTTTTAGGTGGCCCTTGGTTCATTGGGAGATTAGGGCTCTTCAAAAGTGGAAACTGGGGTTTGATCTTGTGAAGGAGTATTTTAATAGGACCTCCATTTGGGTGAGGTTGCCTGAAGTATTGTTGGAAACTAGGAAGAAGAGATGGTGATAGGTATACCTAATTCCTTTAGATAACTCATTGTTATCGATCATGTGACTAGTTCTAGGAAACATTTGTTGTTTGCTAGATTTTGTGTGAATATTGATGTTGATAAGAAGTTACCATCTTCAATTGCCTTGTCTTATAAATACAATGTTTGGGAATAGCGGATTGAGTATGAGGTGGCTTTAAATGTTTGTGAACTCTATCTTATGGCTAGGCATTCGATTGTTGCTTGCATGGGCAATAGGCAGATGCAGAAGGATTAGAGGAGGAAAGAAGAAAAGGAGCTTAGTGCTCATAAGGGTAATGATGAGCCGCCTACCTCAAAATTGATCAAAGAGTTCCCTCTTTCTAAGCCTATTGGTGAGAACGATACAAAGGAAGTTGAAGGGGAGGGGGTTGGGTGTAGTGGTGGTAGGGTGACTTCCAGCCCTTTGTGGTCTACTTCACCTTCTTCCAGCATTCCTCCTAAAGAAAAAAGAAAAATGAAGGGTATAATTCGCTCAAGCATGAGAAGTGAGAAATTTAACGAGCATGGTTTGACTATCAAAAAGGGAGATTGGACCTATGCTTTAGTAACTTGGTGAGTAGAATTGCAACAAGTATTCAAAACTCTCTCAAACTCTACAGGTTTAAGCCACTTGACTAGTTTTTTTCTTGGTGGTTGGTATTGTTCAGCCTATTTCTTTGATGCTACTCATTTTGTGAGGTTTGATTTTATTTCGCAGCCTAGTTGTTCGTTTGTTGTTGTATTTATGATATTATGCAGTCTGTTCCTCACTGTTGTTTCATGTTGATGCAGAGGCATCTCTATTTTTTTTGTTTTTGGTCTTTGTAAAAGGGTGGGGCCCTTTCAAAATCCTTCTTTTCGGTTCATAGTTCCAATCAAAAGCATTTACCCATAATAAGAAAATGGATAAGTAGCTGGAGGAGATACTAAGCTATGATCTTCATTTAAAATCCTTCAACTAGAAGTTTTAGATTATGAGTACACACTTTTCAATATTTGATGCAGGAGCATCCCTGGTTCAAGAGCAATCTTGCATCAACCAAAAACATTTGCATTTCAATTTGTTTGCAGTTCAATTTGTTTCTTTCATTTTCCAGTTCAATTTAGGCAGTTCAGTCAGAAGCAGTTTCAGCTTGTGGTCTGGTATTGGCATTTCACATCTTGCGGATCTAGACTTAACATATACATTCATTCATCTACATCATATCAAGAATTCAGAGCATTTGGATTAGTTACCGGAAAGATCGCTAACAGAAGTTGGCAGTTTCTCAGAGTAGAGCATCCTGATATTCACTGGCAACCAGCTGAAGGAGAAACTTGCAGAAGCATTTTCCAATCTTTGGAGCCTAATGACACATCATTCAATGATCTTTGGTTCGTGGCCGACCTTCCTCGGAGATCCGCACTTCATTCCATTCATTTGCCGGAAGTGTTCTATGCATTTAGGTCCGACCTATCTGTGTTCACACATTACATCTCTTCTTTGGAAGTTGTGATCTTCCTTGGCCACTGCGGAGGAATCTATTGGTCCGAAGATAATATATATTGATGTAATAGATCCTTAGGAAAGTAGTTAGCAATTGATTCATAATTCTTAGTTTATATTTTGTGTGAAGGGAGCTTCAAAGCCTTATCTTGTGCGTATGTAATCAGGCCTGTGAGCCCTAATTGTAAGCCCGCATGTTGCTGGCCGATCTCTATTTGAATTCTATGATATACTAAACGACTGAATCTGGATCTGTTCTATTTCTTTGATTTGTTTCTGTTGTGTTTACTCTTGCTGCACGGTCCGGATAGTTCATTCTGTGAACCCTCCTACCGTGACTGCACCAAGTGGTATTAGAGCGAAAATTTGAGCGAATTGAGCGAAGATTGGTGAAGGGAATTCCGTAAGATCTTGCTATGGACAAATCGCCGAATTGAGGCAGGTTACTTGTGTTGCAACCGATTGCCGATTGTGAGGCAGTTGTCACCTTGTAGCCCGATCGCCGAACCTGAGGCAGTTTACACTTGATCCTAGGAAGAATGCCGCTGAGGAGAGTTGCTGTTGTTGGAACAATGGCTGGTAGAATAGATGAATTGATGGAGATAATGAAAACAATGCGAATTCGTTTGAACATTGTTGAAAAAGATAGGCAAAGAGGATTGACACCGAGACCTAATGTTGAAAGCGATGAAGAAGAATTTCAATTTGTTGAACACACTGGCAAAACCCTAGGAGCTGATGAAGAAGAAGAATCAAATCAGGTAAAGATGTTGCGAGCTATTTCAAAGATTGGAAAGAGACCTAGAGTTGATGTGCCGAATTATACTGGTAATCTGAATCCTGAAGAATTGATTGACTGGATAAATGACATGGAAGAATACTTTGAATATGAGGAAATTGAAGATCCGGAGAAGGTGAAATTTGCAAAGGCAAAGTTGAAAGGACATGCTGCTATATGGTGGAAAGAAGTTTAGTTGGAAAGAAATAGAAGAGGAAAAGAAAAGATTACAAAATGGGATAGGATGGTGACAAAGTTGAAGAATCAGTTTATACCTGTCGACTATGAGTTGGAGCTGTTGAAAAGATTGCAAAACCTGAGACAAAAGGAGAAGTCTGTGAAGGAGTACACTGAAGAATTTCATAAGATGATCATAAGGACAGGACATAGTGAAGCAAGCAAGGAGAAAGTGGCTAGATACATCAATGGACTGAGATTGAACATTCAAGAGGAACTAAGCTTGGTAAGGATGACATCTTTGGAAGAAGCATACCAGTTTCCCTGAAAGTTGAAGAGAAGCTGAATAAGAGGCATGATTAGAGACAGAGAGGCAGAGGAGGTAAATTTCAAAGAGATAGGACCTATTCTGGAGGAGACAGATCATATCTGGAGCAGAACAAGTTTGACAGCCCATTCAAGAAGGAGGACAGAGATCACATTGCTTACCAGAGAGATGACATAAATTTTTATCGGAGAGGAAACCCTAGTGCATACCGGAATGAAGGATACATAAGAGAAGGAAGAGGATTGGATAAGAGAACATTCGGAGGTACTTGTTTCAAGTGTGGAGGTGAAGGACATAGAGCATTTGAGTGTAATCAAGGTAGTACAAGTAAAAGGACAGAAAACAGTGGAAGAGCAACGTATGTGGAAGAACCTGTTGAACTAGAGGACCCTTGTTCAGTTGGTAAACCAGAGAAAGGAGAATCACTTGTGATGAGGAGAGCACTATTTCAAATAGAGATAAATGAGGAACCACCGCAAAGGAAAAGCTTGTTCAGGACTAGATGCAAATCAGGAGGTAAGTGTTGTAAAGTTGTAATTGATAGTGGTAGTTCAGATAACCTAGTTTCAGAGGAGATGGTGACTAAACTAAAGTTGGAAAGATTGAAACACCCTAAGCCATATCAGATAGCATAGATTCAGGATGATCATAAGGTACTAGTGAGTGAACAATGTTTGGTGAAATTTCATATTGGATCTTATCATGATGTGCCTATGGATGAATGTCATATCTTGTTGGGTAGACCTTGGTAGTATGATAGAAAAGCTATACATGATGGGAGAAAGAATACATATACTATAACAGCAAATGGAAAGAGAATTATTTTGATTCTTTTGGAGGATGATCGTAAAGATGTGGTATGTGGAAATGCTAGAATCTGCTTGGTAGATGGAAGGAAATTTATGGATGGTTTGAGACATGAGAGTATGTGTTATGCCTTGATTCCTAAGAAGCCTAAAACTTTGAAGAAAGAGACTGAAGAAGAACAACCGGAGGAGATAAGAGAGTTACTGACAAAATATGAAGACATCATATCAGATAATGTGCCTGATGGATTGCCACCTATAAGGAGTATCAATCATCACATGAATCTTATACCAGGGGCAAGTTTTCCTAACAAAGTAGCACAACGGATGACACCAACAGAGAATGAAGAATTGAATAGACAAATACAAGAGTTGTTGAGAAAAGGATTGATCAGAGAAAGTTTGAGTCCTTGTGCAGTACCTGCAGTGTTAGCACCTAAGAAGGACGGAGAATGGAGAATGTGTACCAATTCTAGAGCAATAAACAAGATTGCAGTTAAGTATAGATTTCCTTTACCTAGGATGGATGATATCATGGATTGTTTGAGTGGAGCAAAATATTCCACAAAGATAGACTTGAAGAGTGGATACCATCATATCAGAATCAGAGAACGTGATGAATGGAAGACTGCTTTTAAGATAAATAAAGGATTGTATGAATGGTTAGTGATGCTCTTTGGATTGACAAATGCACCGAGTACTTTCATGAGGTTAATGAATGAAGTCTTGAAGAAATTCTTGGGTAAGTTTGTGATTGTATATTTGGATGATATTCTGATTTTCAGTAAAACAAAAGAGGAACATTTGTGGCATATTAGACAAGTTTTGCAGAGGTTGAGGGAAGAGAAATTGTTGATAAACATCAAAAAGTGTAGTTTCATGAAAGAAGAACTAGTATATTTGGTATTTGTGATTTCTGCGGAAGGATTGAAGATGGACCCTAAGAAAGTAAGAGCAATTATTGAATGGCCTACACCAGAGAGCATTGGAGAAGTTAGATCATTTCATGGATTGGCTAGTTTCTACTGGAAGTTCATGAGAAATTTCAGTTCAGTTTGTAACCCTATGACATAGACAATGAGAGGTGACAGAAAGGATTTCAAGTGGACATCTGGAGCAGACAAAAGTTTTAAATAGTTGAAGCAAAAAGTGACAGAGCAACCTATTTTAGCATTACCAGATTTTAATAAGGTATTTCAAGTTGATTGTGATGCAAGTGGAAATGCAATTGGACCAGTATTAAGTCAAGAAGGTAGACCTGTAGCATATTTCAGTGAGAAGTTGAATGATGCAAGGAAAAGATATTTAGTTTATGATCAAGAGTTCTATGCCATAATTCAAGCCTTGAAGAAGTGGAGACATTACTTGTTGCCTAAAGAATTTGTGTTGTATACAGATCATCAAGCTTTGCAATACTTGAACACTTAAGGTAAATTGAATCAAAGACATATGAGGTGGGTAGAGTTCATGCAGAGTTATACCTTTGTGTTGAAGCATAGGAGTGGTAAATCAAACAAAGTTGTTGATGTGTTGAGTAGGAGAAGAAACTTGTTGACAGAGATGAGAGTTGAAGTGTTGGGTTTTGATGAATTGAAGAACATGTATGAAGAAGACACTAATTTTGCAAAACCTTGGAAAGCATGTAAGGAACCTGTTGTGACAGATAGGAGTAAGTAGCTGGACTATTTCATTCAAGAAGATGTGTTGTTCAAAGGAAGTCAGTTGTGTATACCTAGAAGTTCAATGAGAGATAATTTGATCAAGGAGAAGCATAGTGGTGGATTGGCAGGACATTTTGGCATTGATAAGACAGTGGCTTTGGTGAATGAAAATTACTTTTGGCCTTAGATACATAAGGATGTTCAGAGATTTGTGCAGAGTTGTAGAGTTTGTCAAGTTGCAAAAGGAAGTAGTCAGAACACTGGATTGTATAAACCTTTGATAGTACCGAAGAGACCTTGGGAAGACATAAGGATGGATTTTGTGTTGGGATTGCCTAAGACACAGAGAGGACATGATTCAATATTTGTAGTGGTTGATAGATTTTCAAAAATGTCTCATTTCATACCTTGTAAGAAGACAATTGATGCAGTACATGTAGTTGACCTATTTTTCAAAGAGATTGTGAGATTGCATGGATTACCTAAGAGCATAGTTTCAGACAGAGATACAAAGTTTGTTGGATACTTTTGGAGGACACTTTGGAAGAAGATGAAGATAGATTTGAAGTTCAGTTCATCTTTTCATCCACAGACTGATGGACAGACAGAAGTAGTGAATAGGAGTTTGGGAAACTTGTTGAGATGCTTGGTTGGAGAGAAAGCCGGAAGTTGGGACTTGATTCTTTCACAAGCAGAGTTTGCATATAATAATTCAGTGAACAGGAGTACCAGACAAACACCTTTTGAGATTGTTATCGGAGTGAATCCTAGAGGAGTAGCAAAATTAAGAGATATCAACATGGAAGAAAAGAGGAGTGCAGAAGCAGAAGAGTTTGTAGATCACGTGAAGACAGTGCATAATCAGGTGAAGAAGCATTTGGAGAATATGAACAGTAAGTACAAAGAGAAGGCTAATGAGAAGAGAAGACATAAAGAATTTAAAGTTGGAGATGAAGTGATGGTGTACTTGAGAAAAGAAAGATTTCCAGTTGGGACATATAACAAGTTGAAGATGAAGAAGTTTGGACCTTGTAGGATACTCAGGAAATTTGATTCAGGAATTGCATATGAAGTAGAGTTACCGGAGACCTTGGGTATATCACCTATTTTCAACATTGCAGACCTCTATCAGTATCATGAAGCAGAGTTCAGTGACAGTATGGCAGAAGACTTGAAGAAGCAATTACCACAACAAGCACCAGAGCAGATTGAAGACATATTGGACAGCAGAGTTGGACGCAGCACCAAAGGAAGATAATACAAAGAATACCTTGTGAAGTGGAAAGGCAGACCAGAAGAAGATTCATCATGGATTTCTCAGGCTGAGGTGGACCGCCTTGGTTCTCCCCTAGCCCTAGAAAAGTGATGGACTCACTTTTCAATAACCTCGAATGTTTGATGCAAGAGCATCCCTAGTTCAAGAGCAATCTTGCATCAACCAAAAACATTTGCATTTTAGTTTGTTTCTTTCATTTTCCAGTTCAGTTCAGGCAATTCAGTTAGAAGCAGTTTCATCCTGTGGTCTGGTATTGGCATTTCACATCTTGCAGATCTGGACTTAGAATATACATTCATTCAACTACATCATATCAAGAATTCAGAACATTTGGATCAGTTACCGGAAAGATATCGCTAACAGAAGTTGGCAGTTTCTTAGAGTAGAGCATCCTGATATTCACTGGCAACCAGCTGAAGGAGAAACTTGCGGAAGCATTTCTCGATCTTTGGAGCCTAATGACACATCATTCAATGATCTTTGGTTCGTGGCCAACCTTCCTCAGAGATCCGCACTTCATTCCATTCATGCCGGAAGTGTTCTATGCATTTAGGTCCGACCTATCTGTGTTCACACATTACATCTCTTCTTTGGAAGTTGTGATCTTCCTTGGCCACTGCGGAGGAATCTATTGGTCCGAAGATAATATATATTGATGTAATAGATCCTTAGGAAAGCAGTTAGCAATTGATTCATAATTCTTAGTTTAGGTTTTGTGCGAAGGGAGCTTCAAAGCCTTATCTTGCGCATGTATGTAATCAGGCCTATGAGCCCTAATTGTAAGCCTGCATGTTGCTGGCCGATCTCTATTTGAATTCTATGATATACTGAATGACTGAATCTGGATCTGTTCTATTTCTTTGAGTTGTTTCTGTTGTCTTTACTCTTGCTGCATAGTCTGAACAGTTCATTCTATGAACCCTCCTACCCTGACTGCACCAATAATCTCCTTGGATTTTGACTACATTATGTTTTGTTGCATGAATAGATTGTGAAGTACCTATCAAGGGGGAAATTAATTCAAGGGTCAAAGTCTTACAACATTGGACTACAATGGTACATGTAGTGGGCTAATAAGAGGTGATAAAGTACGATAAGATATTATAAACATAGCATATGTTATAAGGATATCAAGGGGCTTCATGGTATATTTTTTGGATGATTTAAACCCAGTGTTCTTTGCAATTGTATTGTAATGTAGATGATTGGAACCTAATGTTAGATGTAATTGCATTCTAATTTGGGTGATTTGAACCTAGTGTTGAACATAATAAAGTGGATTCCTTATAGAGTCTTTTCCAACATGAGGTTTGCACCCATAGATATATGTATAATGCACTTGATGATCAGTCTATCCAAAGACATGAGAGAGTTGTAAGTTGGGATAACATTTGGAATGAACACAAGTGAATAGGTATGATATTTTACAATAGGTTTGAAAACTAAGAAAGGATATAAGGATGTGTGGATTTTCAAAGCTTGAGCACAATCACCATGAATGTCACATCCCTAATTTTGACTATGTTTTCCTTTTTACCTGTATGTAATTAGTAGATAATTTTGCATGATTTAATGATTTGACGTTATGTGAAAATGTCAGGATAAATCAATGATTTCATGAGTTTAAATTTATATGTTTAGAATTAGATATGTGATTATATGATGTCATGATTATTTTATTCATAAGATATATGAAGTAACTAATGATACACTAATCCTAGTTTGGTTTATTGTAAGTGTAACCAAGAAAACAAGTTTCTGACCCTCCAAGAAAGAGAGGGAGAGCATCATCGGAGAGTAGTGAATAGACGTATGGAAAGAACAAGTTGTTGCCATCTAAGTCTCGTGTTTGATCAATTTTGTGAACCTCGTCTAGCTGGTACGTTGAGTTCAACTTTATTGGTCTAAGTTGGATTTCGATTAAACAATAGCCGATTTGACATCAAAATCCTTAGTATAGGTTTTGTCAAAAAACCAGGAGGATATATATATATATATTTATGGTAGTGGTTAACTATCTCAGTTTTTGGTATTTTCTGATTGAAATTCCTTTATGGTATCTTATCAGGTTAAATTATGTTTGACTATTTTGCTATATACGCGAGACAGAGAGGGGGAGAATACCTCGACCCCATTCTCGTAATTTTGTCAAGAATTTAATCAAACAACGTAAGTATACGTTGAGTATGCTTTTTTTACGATGTTTTATATATATATATATATATATATATATATATATATATATATATATATATATATATATATATATATTAAGTGTGATATTTAAGTGAGACCTTTTGTGTTAAGGTCGATAACTTCTTTATGAAAGAGGTTAAGATTTTATGTTATGCTAGTTGCTTTTTAGAACATGGTTGCTCGACCCCTTTTACTCTCAATTGATTTGGAGAGTGAAGGAGCCTTTGACTTTCTTGTGTGGTCTTTTATGGCCATCATCTTCTATTGTTTGCATGTCGTCGTGGAAGTTATGACAGGCATTAATAAGAGTGATGGGACATGGTTATAGAGCGGAGCTCTATTTATCACCGCCGAGAATTCTCCGTTGGGACACAAAGTCACTCACATATATTCACTGAGAGAGAGAGAGAGAGACAAAAATGAGAGAATGTTGTTTGAAATTATTTTGGAGGGACGGTGACAAAGAAAGAGTTTTTGAAGTTTGTTGTTGAGGAAAGACATGGCCGAAGGATCAAAGACTGCATCTTCGATCTCACAGGTTCATCCTTTCCTAGTAAACGTTATTTAGAGTTTGTGAATTCTTTTATACGTTATCAGCTCTACAAATATGCTTAGTATTAGCTCCGTGTCTAGAAAAGTCGACAACTTAATAGATTACTGTGATTTGTGAAGATGAATATATATGTGTTCTAAGTAGTCTAAAAGCTTAGTATTTCTATGGGTTTTGTGAAGCTGAAAACATATTATTATCACTATGTTTTAGAAATCAAAGAGTTTAGTGTCTCACTGTGTGCTGAGTAGTCAAAGAATTGAGTTTATCTCTGTGTTAGGAGGAGCTGACATCATAGTATATCACTGTGTTTTTTTGTGAAGTCTTTAAACTTGCAAAACTCTATGTAAACTAGTCTGTATAACTTAAACTATGTTTGTGTGATGTTTAAGGCCGAAAGCTTAATCATAGTTCAGTGGGAATAAGAGGCCAATTAGTCTCACACTCTTCATATTTTGGATAGAACTAGTAGAGCTAATAATCTTTCAACTTACGTTTTAGGGAACGAGAACTCTGTGTTTCATCTTTATCTTATAAAGATAGCAAACAAGTGTAGGCCGAATGGTCGTTGAGACATTATCTTGTATCAGGTCGAAAAGGCTAGTGATTATCATAAGGTAGATACTAGAAAAAGTTAGTAAATTTTAGTAGTTTGAGGAGAAAGTTTACATTTAGTATTAGAATGTTTTTATGCTAAGATTAAGTAACCCTATCATGCTTGAACTTTTATTCAATGTCTATGTAGTGACCAAACAGTTGATATACTCATAAATACCTGAGAAATCTGATTGTCCTTAGTTATTTGCACTTGAGATAGCAAAGGATATAAATGTTGTTTTATTTCTCTTAAAACTTGTTTAATCTATCTTTAGATGTCAATTTGAGCCTCTCGAGATCATTGTATAAAGTCTTAGAAGTTGAGACTAGAAGTTTGATAAAGATGTTTCTTTTATCTCTTAACTCCTTTTAGTTTTATTATCTTTCAATCCAAGACTTCGGGAAAAGGTTTTTCCCCTTATTCTAAAAAGTGTATAGAAATGGTCTGAATATCATTAGAATCATTTGAAGCTACGTTATATATTTATATATCAACATATATGTTTTCTTCAATTAGATCATGTATTTCCATTATGAAAATATGATGTACTATCGTTCTTAATCCTTCTATATTGATGGACGAAAGGAGACCATTAGGTCAAAGTCATTGTTTTATTATCTATCTAGACTTATATCCTTTATCAGATTAAAAAATTGAACTTAATCAAGAGTTCTTATGCTTTTGTTAGTATTTATTAAGACTCGGCATAGAGGAGGATAAACTTTGTGTATTATGTTTTTGAGAAATGGTGAATTCGATCAATGACCAAGTAGTCAAGATTTGACGAGTGGTTATCTTATTCACGCTATGTTATGGATATAATTTATTAGTTTTGGGGGTATTTTGATATTGCAAAGTATTGGATTAAGGGAGATAAGAACCCTAGATTTTACCCCGAAGAGTTGAGAAAACTTTAACTCTTAAGTCAATTATGATATTGATTTAGTCTATTGTGTACTTTGGTCGACAGACAAAAGGTCAAGAAACCATAGATCAAGACAACATTAAGAGACAAAGAAGCACTTTGTTGTTAGAAAGTCAATACTAGTTATATAAACCAAGTATGGTTATTATTGAGTAGAGAGTAAAATGGCAGGAAGTCATAGCCCTTGATAAATTGCGGATATGCAATAAGGGACTCTTGGAAAGGATAAAATTATCCAAACTTACATATTGTATGTATATCCTAGATAAGGAATATTTCTAAGTCAGATGGACTAAGAATTGAGTATAGTTTAGACAATTATGTCTAAATTTGTTACTAGTCAAACAAGTCAAATTGTAGGATGAGATAGTCTTCAAGTTGAGTTAGAGATGTGTGAACACACAACTACATTTAGTGCAAATGTCTATTTATATAGAAAATTTGGCCAAAGTGATGCATTTGTCTTTGCATGCATTAGTCGGTTCACAGTGTCTAGATGGTGTAACTGGTCAGTATGATCATACTTAACTAGAAGATAGTTTAGAGTTGTATGGTCGATTGAGTTATGTAGGACACAACACTAGGACTCAGATGGCAACTTGTTAGATCCACATGTCTATACTCTTCGTGAAGGGTAGGGCCACTTCCAGGAAGGAAGGTGTGTGAGGGACCGCTGGTCTATGGTTGGAGGTAAAGCACTCGGATGATGCTCTCCCTCTATAGCAAAAGACTCGCCAAGACTTGCGCGACAGATATCAAGATTCTAGAGACAATACTCTTTATGTAAAACTTCATGTTATGATTATGATGTAAAATTATTCTTTTGCCAAGAGCAATATATATGTAAATTGAAATTGAAATGTTATCACTATAATTTATCTTTGAATATAATGAATTTCAAGGTTGAAAAATATTCAAAAAAGATATACTTTTATTTCTTTGTAGTTTAGCAAATGATTAAAAATATATATATTTCACTCTTGTATATCATGTTCTTTTACTTTCCTAGTAAATTGTGTGTGTAATTCCGAGTAATATGAGAAGGCATGTTACAATGAAGAACCTATTCCCCATCCCATTGATAGGTTCCATCATAGAGGACGACATGAGATCTACTTGTTAATTGATGGATATTATAGGTATATAATAAGCATTATCGAAGAAGAAAAAGCTCAAGACAACCTTTGTGGCTAAAAACAATGATTATGCCTATGATAGTATGTTATTCAAATTATGCAATTCCTTGACCACTTTGCAAATAATAACATTCCACATCTTATGGCACCAACAAACTTCAAAGTTTTCCTAGATGGTTGGCTAATATATGAGGAAGGAGTGACACATTTGAAAGCTCTTGAGGAATGTATGAAGTATGTCAACAAGCCAAGTTGGTCTTGAACCTAAATAAGTGTTCATTGATAGTGCTTTGTGAATTGTTGGGGCATATTGTGTGCCAAGTAGGATTGAAGACAAACCTAGATAGAAGTTCTAAGTAGTTAAGATAGAAGTAGTTTGGTTGCTCCTTGCACCTGTTGGGTTTTATGGGAGTTTTATGAAGAACATGCAAGTCCCCTTTTCACTTGACATATGGATACAAAGGGGGTACATGTCCTTTGTAGAGAACACCAATAAAATGTTTTCTAGAAGTTAATATTGACAATAACACATGTACTAGCATAACTAGATCTAGCAAAAAGTCTGATAGTCACATGTAACACATTCAAACTTATGACAATATGTACATTGATGCAAACAGGAGATCACAAGCTTGACCACACCAACTTGTCTACTCTAGGGAACTATTGTCATCAGAATTATAGTATGATAGAAAGAGCAACACTAATTGTGGTGTATGTCTAGAAGTTTCAACATTAACTATTCACAAATGCTTCATATTCTATATTGATTATCAGGCTATGATTTATCTACTTAACAAGCTAACAATCCAAGCAACTTTCTCCTATTCTAGAAAAGCTCCATGTAGTGTCCAATTAGTTGTCAAGGATAGGTTTATGAGAGCCACTAGACAAAGTTCCATATGATTTTTTGGATACACAATTGTTTTAAGTAGTTGTGCTCTTGCCATGAAATAATAGTAAACTTCCTATCAATTAATTGTTTTCCAAAAGTCATGACAAAATCAAAGCAAAAGAAGATACTTTCAAAGTCAACAACATCAAGGCATCCTTAAGCTGTATCAAAAGTTCAAATTAAGTGTTTAGATAGGGATCATGAGGGAGCAGATATAAGGGATATTCTAGGAAGCACATAAGGGCCTCACAAGAGGATGACAGGACAACGAGGAAGTTTTGGTTTGTGGCCCACTCTATTTCAAAATGGAAAAGAATGTGTGGGTGCAAGTAATGTATGTAAAGGATGAGTAAACCTTTTAAGCCTAATAATGAGCCCATGTATCTAATACAAACAAACAAACTCTTGAGAGTGAGGACATTTCTTGGAAATAAAGGTAAAAATCAATAAAGTATCAGACCACTTTGAGCAGTGACCTCCAAAATTTGGAATATTAGAGTATGAATTTAATATTATAACTTATGATGATTTGGAAAAGCCTTTCTCTTCCTTATTTGTACATATAATTAGGTAGGGACACACTCCTTCATCCAAATTAGGTTGGCCTAAGGAATTGACTAGAGCTAATAAATACAAATATTAAGGTTAAGCATGCCACATGTGGTTAACCTTTTTAGAATTAGGAAGATAAATATTAGGGGCATAACATGCCCATCCCCTTAAAAAAGCATTGCATAACTTTGGATGCTTTTGTATGAATTGTTTATCTTCCCATGTTGCATCTTCATTTGGAAAATTCATCCACTCGATTAGAAATATTCCAAAATGGCTTAGTTTCACAATTGCTTCGCTCATTTCTCTATGACTGCCTCAGGTTCCAAAATAAACTTCCCTTCTTCATCTAACTCAGGTAATTCTGATTGGATTGGAAGCTTGTTACATTCTACTTTATTTAGGCAAGATACATACAATATAGGATGAGTTTTGAAAGGTGGAAGTTCCAACTTATAAGCTACACTACCGATCTAGTGGATAATCTTATAGGGACCATAAAATTTGGGTACAAGCTTGATGTTCTTATGTTGCTTAAGTGACATTTGTTTGTAAGGTTACAATCGAAGGAATACCCATTCTCCCTCCTTAAAATTCCTCTCACTATGATGTTGATCTTCTTGTTGCTTCATCCTATTTTGAGCCACAATTAAATTCTTCTTAAGGATTTGAAGTATTTCCTATTAGTGTTGAATATGATCCTCTACCATATGAGATTTGGGATGACCCTGTAAATGTCATGACTTAATTTTTTCCAATTAAAGATTGGAAAGACTATCAATGGCATACATTCCTACATTATGACTTAGACTATATTTATGCTAAAAGACAACGTGAGCAAATTTTGAAGTCTTTGAAGGCTCACGATTATCATGGACGATCGGTAATTGTTGAAACATTAAAGATTGTTGTTATCATAGATATTTGAATGAAAGCATCGAAGATTATTGCCTCACATCCTTGCTAGTCAATAGAAGAGAGAGTTGGACTGCCAATAATGAATTCCAGTCTTGTCGATTTCTTCCAAGTTGAATCGTTGTTTGTAATGATGAAATACTAATGACTCCTTAGAGAGCAAACCCTCCAGCTGATCGCTTCACCTGATCGCTGCCACAAATGATCACTGTGTATGCTGATGTCTCAGGTCTAATCACAGATGATGTTTGTATGCTCTACTATCACAAATTAAGACAAATTTGTCCATGCGCTGATCCACTAGCAACTCAGCTTATATGGGGAGGATGGTGAGAATCTTAGGGAACCACGAACCACATTCAAACCCTACACAAGTCACCAAGGCAGCGTATGACTCCCTTCAATTAGATCAGTACTTTCATGCAGTCTATGAGATCGACGCTCAATGTCTAGGCCTTCAATGTGTGATATTCCTTGATTATATTGATGATGAAGACAATCTGCAAGGGAGAGTGATCCTTCATGTTCCTAGGCAGCCAAGAAGAAATACAATAGTAAATAAGAATTGTTAAGTGTGTCAATGATCGACTAAGATATGACTTAACGCACCAAGCCAAAGACAAGAGAATAAAGAGATAAATTATGATTGGTTAGGTTGTGTTAATAATTAATAATGTTGATCAAGTATTTGAAGAAAAATGTCTCTGTAAAGAAGACGTGATCATTCATGGAACATAAAGATATATATATATATATATAGGTCAGGATCCGGAAAGGAGGGGAAATCAACAAGAAGGATATCATCAAATAATAAGAAGGATCTCTGCATTAAAGGTGGAAAATTATATCATCCAAAGCCCACGACGTGACATCATCACAGCATTAAAGAAATACATCATAGATTCATCAAGTGAAATTTATCAAATCTGCTGATAAACATTAAAGCCCGAGTCACTTATTGCTGCTACAAGTTTATAGAAATCACAAGGTATGTCTTACATCCACTATTTCTATATTGCTTTATAAATTACTTAAAGTCTAATTCAATGATATGTGATCAAAGATGAGCGAATGTATTACAACAAGTGCTGCAAATCATATGAAATAAGCCATAACAGTGATATAATATCATGTGCCATGAAATTAATACATTAGTCTCATATGGGAAAGTGAGCATGAGATGCCTAAGAGGCCAATCATGGGTATATAGAGGCCTTTGTCACATGCTGGTACAAAAGGTACCCATAGTGTAAAGGATATTTATCATAGAGGCCTTTGTCACATGTTCGTACAAAAGGTACCCATAGTGCAAAGGATATTGATATAGAGGCCTTGGCTGCAAAGGGTGCAAAAGCCATCCCTAGTACCAAGGAATCTCATAGAGGCCTTGACTCCAAGGGTACAAAAGGTACTCCTCGATTCTAAGGATAGAGATAGAGGACCCATGATGGATAGTGGTAAGCGTCATCTCACCTCTCTCATATGAAGCTAATGATTAATACATGGCAAAGTGATAGAGAATGGAAATGCATATTGATAGAGATCATGACATTTAATGATAGAGAATATGAAAGATACATTGATAGTGAACTTAAGAGGGAACATGTGAAATATATATAATGATAATGATTATAAAATCAGTGATAGGAAATGTGTAGTGATAAGGATCATAAGATTATGCATAGGAGATATGAAATAATAAATTATAAGGGCAATGTTCTTATGTGATTTGGATATATCATATATCTATTGCTATAAATGAAATCAAGAGGGTTTAGTGTGCTAATGTTCTCTTTTTGCGAGTTGAAATCGTGTGCAAGATTGTGAAATTGGGACTTACAAGAAGGGGACATTACAGTAAATAAGAAGTAGTATATGGTGTGGAGTATCCATGAAGAGCCTCAAATGGAGTCATCTTTGTTGATGTGTAAAATGATGTGTTACACCACCACTCTGCCAGTGAAAGCCATTTGGACCATTGTGTTTGTTTGTTGGAGGAAAAAATATAGATATCCTTCCAAACATTTATTCACAATATTTGTTTGGCCATTAGATTGCGAATGATAGGATGAATTATGTGCTAGTTTTGTGCCCCATGTTGCAAATACATTTGTCCAAAATATACTAGTGAAGCTGGGATCAGATCACTTGCAATGATTTTGGGAATACCATGGAATTTTTGTACATTTTCCATTAACACTTTTACCATAGTACTAGCTTGAAATGGACAAGAGAGTCCATAGAAATGTGCATACTTACT
The DNA here is from genome assembly GCA_027924645.1 of Cunninghamia lanceolata. Classification (NCBI taxonomy): domain Eukaryota; kingdom Viridiplantae; phylum Streptophyta; class Pinopsida; order Cupressales; family Cupressaceae; genus Cunninghamia; species Cunninghamia lanceolata. Next base: position 1,008,486 of record BSBN01001609.1, read on the forward strand.
GAGTCTATCCAAAACCACCAAAATCACATCAAGATTATTTGACTTTTGTAACCCAATAGTAAAGTCCATTGATATTTCTTCCCAATGTTGTATTGGAATGCCTAATGGTTGTACAAGGCCTGGGGTTTTTACCATTTCACCTTTACTTTGTTGGCATATCAAACATTCAACCACAAATTTCTTTACATCCCCCTTAAGACCTTCCCAAAATAAATCTTTCTTTGTATGGTGATAGGTCTTTAATAACTTTGAATGTCCTCCTAGGTGAGTCATGCATTTGAGCAATATGATATCTTTCAACTAAGATTTTTTGCACAAAAGAACCTACCTTTGTACCATAAGGAGTCTCCTTTCCAAACATACTTATATACAAAAGATAAGTCATGTTGAAGTTTATGAACGAGCTTCTTTGTTAGAGGATCATGGTGTCACTCTTCTCGTGCAACTTCTATCCATTATGGTTGCAATAAAGAAAATACACAAATTTTTGCTTCCTCTTTTTCTTGTTGAGAAAGGGCATCAACTACAATATTCTCCTTGCCTTTTTTGTAAATAATTTCAAAGTCATACCCTAGCATCTTGTGACCCGTTTTTGTTGCTCCTCTGAAGACAATCATTACTCCAAAAAGTTTTTTAGACTTTCATGATCTGTCTTGACTTTGATATGTCTTCCCATTAGATATTAGCACCATTCTTTGACTGCATAAATTATTAGCTAGCATTTCCTTCTCATATGTGGGCCTTACCAAGTTTTTCCTTTAAGTTGTCAACTCTCAAATGCTAAGGGATGCCCTTCTTGTCCAAAAGCATCACATTCTACCACAAATGTTGTAGAGAAGTTTGGGGCAGCTAACATAAGAGTGGAAGTAATAGCTTCTTTTAGTTGTTGAAATTCTTGGGTGGCTCACTCTGACCATAAAAAAGAATCCTTCTTCAACAATTTGTTTAAGGGTGTTGGTATTTGAGCATAGTTGTGAACAAATATTCTATAGTATGCTATTAGACATAAGAATCCTCTTAAACCTTTGATATTTTTAGGTTTTGGCCACTCTTTTATGCTACAATCTTCTTAGGGTCTATCTTAACACCTTCATGTCACACCACATGTCCTAAGTATTCCACTTCTTTCCCTCTAAAGACACATTTGAATTTTTTGCATAGAATTTATTATCTTCCAATACCTATAATACCTTCTTTACATGTTGCAAATTTTCTTCCCATGTTTAACTATAGATGGGGATGTCAAAAAATACGAACACAATTTTCAAGAAATAGACAAAACACTAAATTCATAACACTTTAAAAAGTTGACAAAGCATTAGTGAGACCAAATGACATAACTAAGAATTCATAATGACCTTCATGTGTTCTAAAGGTAGTCTCATGTACATCCTCCTCCTTTAGTCAAATTTGATGATAACCTAAATGCAAATCTAGCTTAAAAAGAAAACTGCACCATTTAAGTCATCTAATAATTCATTAATAACAAGAATAGGAAACTTATCTTTGAGAGTGATCTTGTTGAGCTCCTTGTAATTTGGCCACATTCACCATGACTCATCCTTCTTTTTGACCATAACCATTGGAGATGACTATGCACATTTGTTGGGATGAACAATGCCTGAATTTAGCATTTCCTTGACCAATTATTTGATTTCTGACTTTATTCATAAGGATAGTGACAAGGTCTTATATTAGGAGGAATACTTCCTCATCCTAATTCAATGGTATGATCATGGTCTCTAACTAGAGGTAGCCCCTTAGGTCTTGAAAAACCTGGCGATGATGTTGAATGATCTCTTGAAGCTCTAGAGATCTTGAGTATTCACTTTTTGTGCTTCTAAAACATGTAATTGTGCCACTATTCCATAAGATCGTTTCTTCAATAATTTCTCCATCCTATGAGAGCTAATAATTTGGCTTGATGGTGATTTCATTTGTACAATTTTATGCTTTTGTCCATTTGTACTGAAAACCATGAATAAGTCCTAAAAATTGAAGGACACTACTCCCAACTATTTAAGCCATTACACACCCAAAACTACATTTGCTACCCCTATTGGGATGGTTAAAAATTTTTAGTCTAGTTGATAGTTTTCCATTGAGAGTTTTATATGATGGCATTTACCACAAGAGAGTTGTTTCCCATCAACTATCATGACCTAGAAATTAAAAATTGGATACACAAAACAATTGAGCTCATTATTCAATCTTTTAGCAATGAAGTTGTGTATTACTTGTATCAACCTATTGGTGCTCAAACATATCCTAAAGACTTGTGCTATCACCTAGGTATGAAGGTATGTCATCAAAGGTGAAAACAAGGCTTCTGATTAGATTGCAGCATGAAAGGACCAATGGATAATGATGGATATCTCCTTCTTTAGGCTTTTCTAAACCAAGGGGGGTATTCATTGAGGTGTTCTAATTGAATAAGACTACAACAATCACTGATGGAATGGACCTTGAAGCAAACCATATCCAAGACACATGAAACTCCTATCAATTTATCACTAAGCACCAATGTGTTGGTTTACCTTGAACTAATGATAAAAAGCCTTTATGAGCAGATGCAATAGTCACGTGGAGACTAGGATGCATTCTTCTTAACCCCTTAATATTTGTGGTACATTATTTGGCTTCACACATGGATGTGGTGATGACAACAAGGCAAATTTCATTGTGATTGACCTTCCTAAGGTTTGTAGGCACTTTACGGTAACATAACAGTGAGATCAAGCAATATGGTAGGTCAATTAACTTTACCATAACTACTAGGGTTTATGTTGGATGTTTTCTATTAAGTGTGGTGGGATGGTAGCATATTGAAAGTAATAGCAGATGGGTGCCTTCATTCATATGGGCAATAGAGTCTAATCTTCATCAATAAAGAATAGTATTCAAGCAAAGCACTAAACGATGCCTCAAAGAATATGGCATGGATGATAATGTTTAAAAAATCTACACATAAGTTAGGCTCTATCTGGAGAGAGGGAAAATAGAAGATATTACAAAACACTCACATGAACATATCTTACACATCCATAAGTAGATCCATACATTTCATGTATTACTTTGAAAGTAAACCTCATAAAAATGTTTATAAGGGATTTATAGCCTCTGCAAAGGAAACCCAATCAACAACAATAATCAAATCAGAAAATGTGATTAAGGTAGTTTGTCAAGCTACAAAAATCATATAGAACACTCATGGAGATATTCTAAAATTTGCACTTTATACCCATTCCTTTGATGGTTTACAATAATAATTAAGAATTGATACAATGAAGCCTAGACTTAATACATTCAATAGCTCGCTCGACTCACATGACATGCAATGCAAAATCTATGTTTTTTCTTCTCTATTTGTTATATTACATGCTAACACATTCAACATCCCAACAAACAATCACTCAACCAACCCTTTTTCCATCTCCAACTTGTGAATATATAGCATTCAGATTGAAACATTGGAGGAAAAATTAAAAATTTCCACCATCTTATTACCACCAACAAGATACAAACATCAACTTGCAAATAGATAGTCGAGGATCACACAATATCAACCCAAAGATGACCTTAGGACACAAGACCATGAATGAAAACATCTAGGATAACCCAACACAAAAGAGAAACTGTGAAAACCCTTAAGAAACAACTTTAGTCTTACCCTTTGTACAACACACCATCAGGATGAGGAAGTGAAGATTTGAAATAAATGAGCCCATCAAGATCATGCATACTACTCAAGGAGGAAACTCGATCCATGCCTTGTGGCAACATGCCAACACCCAAGAAAGACTAGGGACAAACCAATAAATGGTGAGGAGACTGCCAACCACCAACCAGGCTGACCATAAGGGTTTAAGCATTTGAAAATAACCTAAAAACTTAAAGAACAAGACTATGGTAGGTGAGATAAATAGTGGACAGTGGGGTAGGTAAACATTCTAAACCCCATTTGAATAATAGTCATCCACGTGGAAAAAAGAATATCAAATGACCAAAATGCACTAGGAACAGGTCAGGCACACCAAGATGACAAGCAACTACCTTAGATGAGTATATTGTCAAGGCACCACAAAGCTACCACCACTACACTACTACAAGAGAGCTATAGATATACCATAAAGATATTTAAATCATCTTGATAAATCTTGCAGTAGGAACATAAGTGACCATGAGCAATACTAACCACCCTACATTCACAAGATCACCATTGACCAAAGATGAGCCACTGTAGGCAAGGAATGCACTTTCAAGAAGAAGAAAACCTGCCACAAGACGGACCAAGGAAATCATGATAACCATAAAGTGGAGAAACATCCAAGAGGGGCACAATCCACTGCAAATCCATGAAATAGGCTCAAAACATCAATTGAACCTATCGCAAACCAAATACACTCATCACACAAAGGGAGAAACAAGAGTGACAAGCATAGTATAAAACCTTGTGGTGTCAACTTATAAGGAAAGAAATGAGAGGTCACAATAGGGGATGGAGAGACACAATGGTGCAAAAAAAGGCACCATATAATAGAAAGAAGAGGCAGGGAACATAAAACAACATCAGACATCACTGTAAAAGAAGATAACATAATTACAAGACTTGTGGTTCTCAACCAAGACAAAATGAATCCTAGAACATACATTTGGGTTAACATTTAAAGATAACACAACAAGTAGAAACACCAAACTAAGTCAAAGATTTGGATGCAGGACAACACAACTAATACTGTCATTTTTTTCTTTTTGATGTAACCAACCACTTTAAGTGTTTGTGGTGTGCTTATCCCATTCAATGCATGTAGGGAGATAGTAGGGTTTTCTCTCATTAGAATTTGCATGATCGAGTGCCATATTTGGTTCTTCTATAGCTACTTCTCCCTCTTCTTCAATCTTATTCTCAATAATCATTAGCCTTTTCTCACTATTCACACGCTTATGACCTCTAGACCATTTATTATCACAATGCCAACATAGAACTTTTTCTTTTTTCTCTACCTCTTGTTGAGGAGAGATCTTAGTAATTTGTCTTGGGTTAAAGAAGTTTGTCATATTTTTATTAACAAGATTAGTCACATTTCTATCTCTCCATCATGTGGTCTAACCTTGCATCGATCTTTTGGTGGAAAAGTTTTGTCTCTCAATATGCAGTGCTTGTTGCATAGCTTTCTTAATTGTAAAAGGTTCAAACAAATAAACATCATTGTATATTAGTTCATTAAGTCCATTTATGTAGAATTGTAGCCTTTGATAAGGAGTCGTATCATGCGTCTAGATTGCCAATCTCATATGCTTAGCATCATATCTGTATACAAATCCTATTTGTTTCAAATTTGTTAATTGGGTGAAATAGATTCCCTTTCATTGTTTCTCATAGTGGGTTGCTAAGTCATTAACAATGTCCTTCCAACTAATTACCTACCCTTGCTTGTCACTCATCATCTATTGGTACCATTGGTAAGGTCCAAATCTAAATGTGGTAAGACTATGTAAACAGTTGCATTCTACAATATATTATGAAGCTTAAAATTTTGTTCCATTAGACTTATCCATGAAGTTACATCTATACCATCAAACTTACAAATGTCTATTTTAGGTACGTTCAGTATTGAACCTTGAACAAACTATTCTATCCCTTGATTTTGTCTATTGCAGTTGTACTTTCCCAAGTGGTTTTGCTGGGACTTCAATTATAACAATGGTTCTTGCTTAAACCTATCCAAACCCTCATTTAGACGATGGGCTATCATGAGTTAATGATGAAACATAACAAAATGCAAGTATTAAGTCCAATACCAAGGCTAATGAATCTCACAGGGTTTTGGTAGGGCTTAATCATAGAAAGCTTACATTGCATACACAATACATTCCCTATAGATGATAACAAAAGATTTTGACCAACATTTGACATGGAGCCAATAGATGTGTGAATCATCAAATAATGAGTGGAGTATAATGAAGGGAAAGAAATCTAAATCCAAACAAAATGCTTCGTTAAGAATGATGTTGAGGCCATACATGAAACAAAAAATTATTGACTTTGATGATGTTGGCTAGTAAGGTTGTAGTTAGTTAGTATTTGGCACCTAACATTCACAAGGTGGCTTTCTGTCATGACACCTAATAGCCACATGGTGGCTTTTTTCATGGTACCTAATAGCTGCAAGCAGGATTTTAGTCATGATGGTTCTTGTTGAGAGGAAGTTATTTGTTTGTTAAAATGTAATGTGATGTGCTTGAAAGAATAATGTAATGTGTTTTTTATTATCTTGGGCGGGGCCCCTATACAACCCCAACTATTATATCTAAAATAATAATAACTTATTATATCCATGGATCTCTAATGCAGAGCAAGTGGGAGACTCCAAACTAACACAATCTCAATGAACTTTACAAAGCCCAAGCCCTAACACTTCAAACAAATGACTTTTCCCACAATCTTCCACTATGCTTTGATGAGAACAACAAATAAGGTAATTTTGACATAGTTTTCAGAAGACAACTCAGACCCACAATCTAAAAACTGATTTGGATACCAATTAAGCCCTTCTATAACATATCTTAAATGCAGGTGGGGTTACTTTGGAACGTATCCCTCAAAAACTTGTTGCTACGCTGTCCCAAAGGCCTAATTAGGCTTGCACACATAGGGGTTTATTGAATATGTATACTCTAGGGGTCTAGACTCCAAGACAACACCTCAAATTCATCAAATATGACCTACACATGCTCACCAAACCATCACAAATCAATTTCCATAAGTCTTTCATCAAACCCTAGCCTCTAGCCATCCTTTCATGCCTAAAACATGGTGTTTTCCACCTAGGGCATCAATCAAATCTCACCAAACCCTAACCCCTGCTCCTGCAACCACCATAAACATCAATCACTACCTAATTGCACCCATTCCACCAATTTTTAGACATTTCTACCGGTGGAATGGGTCACAAAGTCATTTTCTTCCTCTCAAACCCTCAAAAACAAGTTTTTTGGCTGATTTTAGTAAAAACGTGATGAAATCTGGTGAGATAAAAAATCAAATGAAAATTAATTCACTCCTTTAACAAGTCCAATTCATAAATGTGCATTACCAGGTTGTACCAGACCGTACCAAACTCTGTAACAATAGATTTCTATGAAAAACGCAAGAAAAACTTAGTTTTTGATATTCAAATTTGAATGTTACAACTTCCCCCCACTTACCAATGTACACCAACACTTTTTAAAGCATCCCAAACCTTCCCAAACTGAAAACAATTGACTCTTAACTTACTTTTCAAAAGATGACCCTTCACATTCCCATTTAGTGCATTTTTGTAACTTTTCCCAAAATTGACACCATATGACAACTTGACTCCATAATGACCTTCTAGGACCTGAACCAGACTCAAACAAGTTCTACATGGTCTATTAGACCTTATTACATGATTAAAACACCAACTAAAACATTTTTTTTACAAAATGGCCTCATGGAGGCATGAACTCCACCCGGTGCTCCTGCACCATACTCTCAGAGAAAGAAGAATTCAAGTCCCTCTTGAATTGAAGGTAGGAATTCTCTTGCTTTATTTCTTCTATCTTCTGCCTTTTGTCTTCCTTGAAACAATTCCATGATGTCTTCATTTTTACCTTGGGTTTCTTGCTTACTTGACAAAGATGTTTCCTCTTGGTAATGTAAACTTGTTCCCTATCTATCTTGTCACCTTGGAGCTGATTCCTTTTGCCCTGATGGACTGCATACTCTGCCCCAGCACCTGGTTCTTCCTCCATAGTTTGATTCATCTTGAATTTGGGTTTATCCTTCCTTAAGGCTGCAATAACACAACTCCTTTTACCCAAACTTGACATGCTAGATGTTGCTCTCCTCTTGAGGTCTATACAATCAGCAACCCTTTCCTTTTCTTGGCTAATGTCAATCTGACATGAAACCCTTGTCTTGAAATCAGACCACTCAACCTCATCTTCACCCATTTGTTTGATCAATGCAAACACATAATAAGTTGCACCCTTGTCTTACATCACCTTGAAGGTTTTGTCTTCCCACTTTGCATGAGAACTAACACTTTTCCTTGAAACATCATCTATTACCACATCAACATGTTCTTGCAACAAATCTTCAATTTCTAATGGCAATTGATCAATCCTAATCGTTGTTATAACATCTAGATGTTTACTTACCATTTTATTAGCTGCCTCTTCCTCTTTTCTTGGCTTTTGTTCTTCAATCAAGGACTCCTTAATGTCTGATTTTGCTGCTCCCACTTGTCTTATTCTCTGAACAATCTTCCTAATAGGCCACATAACCATCTTCTTGACTAGTAAATGCCAACTTTGCTCCTGGTTTGCTAACTGATGCATCCCAATCTTCACTCTTTCTTCCATCTTTTCTCAAATTTCCATCATTAGTTCCAAAGCCTGCCTCAACTCTTTTATCTCTTGATCCACATCTATTTGTTTTTCCCTCTCCTTTGTCTTCTTCATCTCTTTTTCCTCTCTTTTCATTACTTGTTTCTTTTTTTGTGAACCCTCAGCCTACAAATCTCTATTGACTAATCTTCTCAACATCTCCATTCTTCACACTCACAATATCCTCTACCCAATAGGATCTTAGAAGGTGCTCCTCTCAAGACTTCCTCTACCCACTTTCACTTAGTAGAGAAAGTTCATGCACCTTCTACCCAGCTTCATCCTTATTGGAGGATACAACAAACTTGCTCTCACAACTTCCTCGCAGGGTCTTCTAGCTCTGATACCAATTTAATGCAGAGAAGGTGGGAGACTCCAAACTAACACAATCTCAATAAACTTTACAAAGCCCAAACCCTAACACTTCAAACAAATGACTTTTCCCACAATCTTCCACTATGCTTTGATGAGAACAACAAATAAGGTAATTTTGACATAATTTTCAGAAGACAACTCAGACCCACGATCTAAAAACTGATTTTGATACCCATCAATCCCTTCTATAACATATCTTAAATGCGGGTGGGGTTATTTTGGAATGTATCCCTCAAAAACTTGTTGCTACGTTGTCCCAAAGGCCTAATTAGGCTTGCACACATAGGTGTTTATTGAATCTATATACTCCATGGGTCTAGACTCCAAGACAACACCTCAAACACATCAAATATGACCTTCACATGCTCACCAAACCATCACAAATCAATTTCCATAAGTCTTTCATCAAACCCTAGCCTCTAGCCATCCTTTCATGCCTAAAACATGGTGTTTTCCAACTAGGGCATCAATCAAATCTCACCAAACCCTAACCCCTGCTCCTGCAACCACCATAAACATCAATAACTACATAATTGCACCCATTCCACCAATTTTTAGACATTTCTACCGGTGGAATGGGTCACAAAGTCATTTTCTTCCTCTCAAACTCTCAAAAATAGGATTTTCTAGCTAATTTTAGTAAAAACGCTCTAAAATCCTCAAAATGTGATGCAATATGGTGAGACAAAAATCAAATGAAATTTAATTCACTCCTTTAACAAGTCAATTCATAAATGTGCATTACCAGGCCGTACCAAACTCTGTAACAGCAGATTTTTATGAAAAACGCAGGAAAAACTGTGTTTGATATTCAAATTTGACTGTTACAACTTCCCCCCACTTACCAATGTGCACCAACACTTTTTAAAGCATCCCAAACCTTCCCCAACTAAAAACAACTGACTCTTAACTTACTTTTCAAAATTCCCATTTAGTGCATTTTTGCATCTTTTCCCAAAATTGACACCATATGACAACTTGACTCCATAATGACCTTCTAGGACCCAAACCAGACTCAAACAAGTTCTACATGGTCTATTAGACCTTATTACATGATTAAAACACCAACTAAAACATTTTTTTACAAAATGGCCTCATGGAGGCATGAACTCCACCCGGTGCTCCTGCACCAATCTCATATACTGCAATCATTATAGTTAATTAGATCAAGGGAATACCTCTTCGCATGACAAGTGATTGAGGAGGGCACTTTATCAATGAGATTTTCCAACATCTAACTAGGGACTATAAGTTTTCCACTCCTTGTTTAATCCATATTATCTAAGAGTATATTTGGGAGGTGACCAATAAGAAACTTATCTTAGTGATCCAAAAATTGTGTGTACAAAGAAATTTTAAAGATGGTACTTCATTTCAGCTTATTTATAGACATGTAGTCATTATTTTGACAAAAATTGTAGTTCTAAATTTGCACAATGGATTAGAATGTAGGCTTGTAGACAAGTATAGATTGACAACCAAATTGGTAGAGTTAATTCAATTAATGATAAGCACTTAAAGCACAATGGTTAATAGAGGTAACCTAAATTAAATAGAAATGATGACATGATTTAATTTCAAGGAACATGAATTTTAAACTAGGAATTACAGTCTTCAAGTTTGATAGGAATTAAGATATTGAATGGGAAAGCTTCAAATTCCTATGGACAGTAGAGAAAATATAAGAATTTTACTTGAGACCCTTAATTAATAAGTTGTTAAATAAGATGTTAATGGCTTGAAATCAACTTCAATCAAGGGTTAGAGATGAGAAATGTGTCATTCAAAAAATTAAAAATGATCTTCAAATAAAGGGCCCTTTTCAATTATTGGTTATAGATAAATTGGAGACAATTTGGAGAAAAAAGGTTCATTCAATTAATGAACACAATAAATTTAGTAACTAGGAGGTCAAAAGCCTAAGTATTGAAGGGGAATGTCAAGTACAAGAATATTGCATGGAAATTATTTAATAAAAAGTAGCACTACTTTGGATTGCAATTGTCTTACAAAATGCTAGGATAGTTATAGTGATCCATTAACCTATGGGTTTATAACCCTAGAGTTACATCAATAATGAATTCCTTTAACTAGTTTTATATCCATAATTCTTAGCAAGGTTGTCCTAACAATTTATTAACTTGCAGCAAGGTAAATATTTGATTTAATAGAAAGGAAATTAAGTAAATGAATAGAGCACACATAATTCAATTAACACATGACACAAACCTTCAGATGGAGAAAACTCTAATGGGTGAAAAACTCTAGGAAGGGTATGCTACAAGCATTGCATTCACTAGTTCATTGCTAGTACATGGTGATCATACCGATTAATTGATCTTAATAGAGTCATTTTACAATCCTACTAGTCTCCTTTGCCTTCACTTTGCTCCTGCTACTCACAAGAACCCTATACACTTTATGCTCTCTTCAAACCAATCATAAGAGTGTCTTTCCTGAGACAACTAACCTTTAAAATTACATCCTTTCTACCTTTTTATTATTCTCTAGCTACCCCTCAAAATTATTTCCTAGAATAGCAATAGTCATCCATGGTAACCACCAAAAACTATGCACAAGAATAGTTCCTTCAAGTACCAAATCAACCACCACATCAGTCATCCTAATTACCAAAAGAATAAGAACAGTCACAACTCTTGGAAGAAATGGATAGCTAACCACAAAAAAATGGCACTACCCTAACTAGAAGTGTTGGTGCAGTCATGGATGGAGGGTCCTAAGAAGGGATTGTCCAACCATGCAGCTACAATAAACACAATGGAAACAACACAATAATAGAATGTAATAGAAGATTCATATGCTCAATATATCAGATAATAAAAATGCTCATATCCCGGCAACATGCGGGCTACAATCAAAGGGCTCACAGGCCTAGTCTTCGGGTTACAACAAAAATGAAATATATGGCATTGAAGTGCCTTCTGGAAAGAATTTTAACTATCTATCTTATGATATCAACTAACTTATTTCCTAATGCATCTAAGAGATGTATATATATCATCCTCAAGCTCAAATGATCCTCCACGATGGCCTCAAGTGGTTACAAACTCCAATGAATGATGAAATGTGTAGAAAACATGTAGATCGGCCTACAACTCATGGTATTGCTCTGCAAATGAATGAAACATGGTGCGGACCTTAGGGAAGGTCTATTTGATCCTTATTAGCCTTGTGATATATTCCATTTGGCTCTACAAGTCACAGAAGGGCTCCACAAACCTTCTGTTCACATGCTGACTGAATGAAGGCCATGTTCTGTGAAAGTTGATGAGCTTCTGATAGCGATAACTTTATGTAGATGAATCCAAATCTCCTAAATCTGAGTATGATGTAGCTGACATGTTATAGAAACTCGATCTTGCTCTGCAAGCTCTGATATGAAGATGCAGTAAAATGCGGTAGAAAATGTTGAACTGCAAATGACTAAATTGCAACTAAAATGCAAGAAAATAAAGTAAATATTTTTGGTTGATGTAAGATTGCTCTTCAACCTAGGATGCTCCTACATTAGACACCCAAGGTTGTTGAAAAAGTGAGTTCCTCACTTTGCTGGGGCTAGAGGAAAACCAAGGTAGTCTACCTCAGCCTGAGAAATCCATGATGAATCTTCTTCTAGTCTTCCTTTCCACTTAACCAAATACTCTTTGTACTGCTTGCCTCTGGTGTTGCATCCAACTCTGTTATCCAAGATCTGCTCTATCTGCTCCGGTTGTTGTTGTAGTAGCTGGTCCTTCAATGCATCTTCAATATTGTCACTGGAATCACCCTCATGATACTGATATAGATCTGTAATGTTGAATATAGGTGATATACCAAATATCTCTAGTAGCTCCACTTCATATGCATTCCCTGAATCAAACTTCTTAAGAATCTTACATGGTCCAAACTTCTTCATCTTCAGCTTGTTGTATGTCCCCACTGGACATCTCTCCTTACTTAGATGTATCATTACTTCATCTCCAACTAAAAATTATTTATGTCTCCTCTTCTCATCTGCTTGCTCCTTATACTTACTATTCATCTCCTTCAGATGCTTCTTGACTTGATTATGTAGTGTCTCCATGTATCCTGTAAATTCTTTTGCCTCTGCACTTCTCTTGTTCTCCATATTGATGTCTCTCAGCTTTGCAACTCCTCTAGGTTGTACTCCTATCACAACTTCAAATGGTGTCTTCCCTATACTTCTATTCACTGAATTATTGTAGACAAACTATGCTTGTGGTAGAATTAGATCCCAATTTCTTGCTTTGTCTCCTACTAAACATCCTATTAAGTTACCCAAACTCCTATTTACCACTTCAGTTTGTCCATGTGTTTGTGGCTGAAATTTTGAACTGAACTTTAGGTCTATTTTCATCTTCTTCCACAATGTCTTCCAAAAATATCCAATGAATCTTGTATCCCTATCTGAAACTATACTCTTAGATAATCCATGCAATCTCACAATCTCCTTGAAAAATAGGTCAGCAACATGTACAACATCATTTGTCTTCTTACAAGGAATGAAATGTGTCATCTTTGAAAATTTGTCCACTACTACAAATATAGAATCATATCCCCTCTGTGTTCTTGGAAAACCTAATATGAAATCCATGCTTATATCTTCCCAAGGTCTCTTCAGTATTGTCAAAGGTTTGTACAATCCAGTATTCTAACTACTTCCTTTTGCAACTTGACAAACTCTGCAACTCTGAACAAACTTCCTTACATCCTTATATATCTGAGACCAAAAGTAGTTTTCACTTATCAAAGATACTATCTTGTCAATACCAAAATGTCCTGCCAATCCACTATTATGATTTTCCTTGATCAAATTATCTCTCATTGAATACCTAGGTATACACAACTGATTTCCCTTGAACAACATATCCTCTTGAATGAATAATCTAACCACTTACTTCTATCTGTCACAACAGGTTCCTTACATGCTTTCCATGCTTATCCAAAATCAATGTCTTCTTCATACATATGCTTCAGTTCCTCAAAACCTAATACTTCCACCCTCATCTATGTTAACAAATTCCTTCTTATGCTCAATGCATCTGCAACTTTGTTTGACTTGCCACTCCTATGCTTAATACAAATGTGTAATTTTGCATGAACTCTGCCCATCTCATATCTCTCTAATTCAACTTTCCTTGACTGTTCAAATACTACAATGCTCGATGATCAGTGTACAACACAAATTCCTTTGGCAACAAGTAATGTCTTCACTTCTTCAAGGCTTGAATTCTGGTATAAAACTCCTGATCATAAACTAAATATCTCCTCCTTGCATCATTCAACTTCTCACTGAAATATGCTACTAGTCTCCCTTCTTGACTTAACACTACTCCAATTGCATTTCCACTGGCATCACAATTAACTTCAAATACTTTGTCAAAATCCGATAATGCTAACACTAGTTGTTCTATCACCTTCGGCTTCAACAATTCAAAACTCTTTTGTGCTCTGGATGTCCACTTAAAATCCTTTCTCTCACCCCTCATTGTATCTGTCATTGGTGTGCATACATTACTGAAATTTCTGATGAACTTCTGGTAGAAACTTGCTAGTCCATGAAATGATCTTACCTCTCCAATGTTCATAGGTGTTGGCCACTCAACAATTGCTCTAACTTTTTCAGGGTCCATCTTCAATCCTTCCGCAGAAATCACAAATCCCAAATATACCAATTATTCCTTTATGAAACTACATTTCTTGATGTTTATCAACTACTTCTCTTCTCTTAACCTCTGCAATACATGTCTAATATGCCACAAATGTTCTTCTTTTATCTTACTAAAAATCAGAATATCATCCAAGTATACAATAACAAACTTACCCAAGAATTTCTTCAAACCCTCATTCATCAACCTCATGAAAGCACTTGGAGCATTAGTTAATCCAAAAGGCATCACTAACCACTCATACAATCCCCTCATTTGTCTTGAATGCAGTCTTCCACTCATCTCCTTCTCTGATCCTAGTCTGATGGTATCGACTCTTGAGTTCTATCTTTGTGAAATATTTTGCTCCACTCAAATAGTCCATGATGTCATCCATCCTTGGTAATGGAAATTTATACTTAACTGTGATCTTATTGATTGCTCTAGAATCTATACACATCCTCCACTCTCCATCTTTCTTTGGTGCTAGTATTGCAGGTACCACACATGGGCTTAAACGTTCTCTGATCAATCCTTTCCTTAACAGCTCTTGTATTTGTCTATTCAGCTCTGTTATTTTTGCTGGTGTCATCTGGTGTGTTGCTTTGTTAGGAAACTAGCTCCAGGTACAAGGTCCATATGATGATTGATACTCTGGATTGGTGGCAATCCTTCAGGCACATTATCTGATATGATATCTTGGTACTCTGTCAACAATTCAGTTATTTCCTCTAGCGGTGGTTCTTCTTCTTTTGCGGTAGTAGTTTCTACACTTATTTGGAATCAAAGCAAAACACATATTCTCATGTCTCAATCCATCCAAAAATTTCCTTCCATCCACTAAACAAATTCTAGCATTCCCACATACTTCACTTTTAGGTTCATCTTCAAAAGGTATCAAGATATGTTTCTTCGCATTTGATGTTATAATATATGTATTCTTCCTTTCATCATGTATTGTCTTCCTATCATACTGCCATGGTCTCCCCAACAATATATGACATACATCCATCGGCATCATATCACACAATACCTCATCAATGTAAGATCCTATATGAAATTTCACCAGACATTGTTCACTCACCTGTACCTTGTGCTCATCTTGAATCCATGCTATCTTGTAGGGCTTCGGATGTTTCAATCTCTCTAGATTCAACTTCATCACCATTTCTTCTAAAACCAGATTATATGTACTTCCACTATCAATGATCACTTTACAACATTTACCTCCTAATTTGCATCTTGTTCGAAACAAACTTTTCCTTTGCGGTGGCTCTTCAGTTGTCTCTTCTTGAAATAATGCTCTCCTCATGACCAATGACTCTCCTTTCTCTGATTTTCCCGCTGAACTAGGTGATCCAACTGGTTCTTCCTCTACATACGTTGCTCTTGAACTATTCTTTGTCCTCTTGCTAGTACTTCCTTGATGACATTCAAATGCTCAGTGTCCTCCTCCACACTTAAAACAAGTTCCCTTAAATGATCTCTTGTCAAATCCTCTTTCATCTCTCTGGTATCCTTCATTCCAGTAAGAATTATGATTCCCTTTGCTATTGCGGTAGAAACTCTTATCATCTTTCTAGTATGAATTGTGATCTCTGTCTTCTTTGTTATCCTTGTTTTTCTCCGCATAAGGTCTTTCTCCTCCAAAATGTGTTCTACCTCTTTGAAATTTGCCTCATCTACCTCTTTGTCTTTGCTCATGCCTCTTATTCAAATTGTCTTCAACTTTCAATGCAAACTGATATTCTTCTTCTATTGTTGTCATCCTCACCAAACTTAGTTCTTCTTGAATGTTCATTCTCAATCCTTTAATATATCTTGCCACTTTCTCCTTGCTTGATTCACTGTGTCCATTCCTTATGATCATCTTATGAAATTCTTCAGTGTACTCCATAGATTTCTCCTTTTGCCTTAGGTTTTGCTATCTCTTCAACAATTCCAACTCATAGCCAGTAGGTATGAACTGATTCTTGAACTTTGTCACCATCCTATCCCATTTTATGATTTTCTCTTTTCCTCTCCTATTCCTATCCAATTGAACTTCTTTTCACCAAATAGCGACATGTTCTTTCAACTTAGTTTTTGCAAATCTCACTCTCTCTGGATCTTCAATTTCTTCATATTCAAAGTATTCCTCCAAGTCATTTATCCAGTCAATCAATTCCTCAGGATTCAAATTTCTGGTATAGTTTGATATTTCCATTCTAGGTCTCTTACCCATCTTAGAAATAGCCTTAAACATCTTTACCTGATCAAATTCTTCTTCTTCTAGAGCTTCTTCATTTTGCTCAGCAACTTGAAATTCATCATCATCACTTTCATCTTCATGTGTAGGGTTTAGTCCTCTTCGTCTATCTTCTTCTACAGCATCTAATCTAACTTTCATTGTCCTCATCATCTCTATCTTCTCTTCCATTCTTCTAGCAACATTGGCCATAACGGGCATCCTCCTTGGCGGCATCTCTTCGTAGGATCCAATGCAACTACCTCAATTCGGCAATCTGACTACAAGGTAGCAACTACTTCACAATCAGCGCTCTGTTGACAAACACAAGTAGACTGCCTCAGGTTAGTGATTTGTTCACCACAAGATCTTCCAGAATGCCTTCACTCCCAAAGGATTCAAAACTTCACTCTGATACCACTTGGTGCAGTCATGGATGGAGGGTCTTAAGAAGGGACTGTCCAACCATGCAGCTAGAGTAAACACAACGAAAGCAACACAATAATAGAATGTAATGGAAGATTCATATGCTCAATATATCAAATAATCACAATGCTCATATGCTAGAAACATGTGGGCTACAATCAAAGGGCTCACAGGCCTACTTTCCGAGTTACAACAGAAATAAAAGATATGGCATTGAAGTGCCTTTCAGAAAGAATTTTAACTATCTATCTTATGATATCAACTAACTTATTTCCTAATGCATATAAGAGATCTATATATATCATCCTCAATCTCAAATGATCCTTTGTGTTAGCCTCAAGAGGTTACAAACTCCAATGAATGATGAAACGTGTAGAAAACATGTAGGTCGGCCTACAACTCATGGTATTGCTCCGCAAATGAATGAAACATGGCGCAGACCTCAGTGAAGGTCTATCTAATCCTTATTAGCCTTGTGATATATTCCATTTGGCTATGCAAGTCACGGAAGGGCTCCGCAAACCTTTTGTTCACATGCTGACTGAATGAAGGCCATGTTCTGTGAAAGATGATGAGCTTCTTATAGCGATAACTTTCTGTAGACGAATCCAAATCTCCTGAAATCTGAGTATGATGTAGCTGACATGGCATAGAAGCTAAATCCTGCTTTGCGAGCTTTGATATAAAGATGTGGTAAAATGTGGTAGAAAATGTTGAACTGCAAATGATTGAACTACAACTAAAATGCAAGAAAAGAAAAGAAAGTAAATATTTTTGGTTGATACAAGATTGCTCTTCAACATAGGATGCTTGTGCATCAAGTGCACACAACAATTAGCTCCAACCATTTCTAAATGCCCACACAAGATTAGCAAAACCATCAACCAAGCCCTAATGATCAGTCACAAAGAAAAGAGAGCGCCACCAACCAACAAGGACAAACAATCTATCATGGCTTCAAGGTGAATGAACAACCCACCAATCACTGCCAACTTGGAAAATCTATCCTCTTTATATTCCTTTTCTTGCTTGACCCACCAATTATTGTTATTTGCTCAAAAACTAACTTGCAACAAGTATAGATATAGATAGTTAGCTCCATATGCACCATAATTATGTTATGGATTGCCATCAAGATGACAATAGAACTAATTTCCAAACACATACTCTTTGTCATTCTTTTCCAATACTTGCAACATTGTTGAAATTAATAAAAATCACTCTCAATAACAATTTCAATATAAGGTTTAGCTTCCAATGACTCGCACTAGACTAGTAGCACACCCACAAACGATCTTGTGCCATTTAGAAGATAAAAGAATACTTACAACATGTTGTAAAATCACCCATAGAAACTCAATATACACCTACAATATTATTGAAGGCTACTCTCCTTTACTATAAGTGTACTTTTAGCAATACAAAACACCCACAAAGTCATTACAAGTGACCTCTAGTTTGCTCAAGTGTACTTGCAGCATGTGCCTGACTATGGAACCAACTTGATCTGAACATTGTAGTCAATTTTTTTTATCATATAGAGTAGAAGAATCCTCAAAGGTGTGCATCTTCTGTGAATGGAGATATTGAATTTAGACTTGTGCACTAGATGAATGCAAAATTTGAAGTTTTGACTAGACCTTATAAGATGGAATATAATTTTGAGGTGTCTATCTAGGTTTTGTGGTACTAAAGATCTTAGTAGATACATTGTGTAGAATGAAAATATGATGTATACTAGGGGATACAATGCATTGGAATATAGTTTCAATTAAATAAATTCAAAATGGTGAGCCATGTGCATGGGTTACACATTGCTACTTGGGAAAGTATTTGTTTTTATGTGAGTTAGGTTTGCTTCAAATAATATTCAATTGAAATGAAAAATTTCCTTGAATGGGATAAGCCTAACTTTCATGTTTATGCATGTGGAATCATGGTCCAAAGATGAGAGATTAAATAGTTATATGGATACATTCATTCTAACAAACATTGGGCTTTGCAAAGATGTGTTACATGATTGAGAAACAAGACACAAAACAAATAATTAGATGAATACATTAAAGGATTTCGTTTAGATAGTGATTAATTTTGAAGATAGTTTTAGGATTAGGTGTCATGCACCTTGCAACACTAGGTAGACATTGTATTTATTTAATATTATAATATGTTGTAAATTTGGGGCCACATGGAAAAGGTCTCTCCACTTAGGAGGAATCTCAAGATTCCTTGGTGACGCATTACGCCACTTGGCTATTGTAATAGGGCATGTGTAGTAGTATCTATGTCATGTAAGATGTGTAAGATCATCTATGAATTGTAATATGCATATGATAATCTATGATGGACAAGAGTATGTAAGAGGGAGTTACAAAAGTGGCATTGGAATTACAAAGTGGACTTGACAGTAATAAAGAATTGCAACCAAAGTAATTCAATAATTCAAAAATAAGGTAAAAGCTTAAATGAATTAAAATTCTAATCTAAATGCTAATCTAATCCTAAATTTAATCCTAATTCTAAGATATTTTAAAGAAAATGCAAAAGAATAAGGGAAAAGAGCCTATTTTATCCTATCACCAAATTTGATTCTAAAAGCAAAAAAATTCAATTTGAAACTAATCCTTGCTTGACTAGTCTTCAAACAGTCAGAAACACAAGATGGTGTAATCTTCCAATAAGAAATCAATTATGAAGACAAGTGCAAACAACTATCATATTTCATGTGCAACTTGAACACACAAAACCTCATAGCCCTCTATGCAAAAGATATTCCATGAAGTACTCAATTAGAATGCTCAAATTGAACATAGAAGAACCTCATAATCAACAAGACTAAAGATATGATATGAAGCACTCATTCGGATTCATCAAATGCCTAAGTGAATTACAAATAAGACCTCAGGATATCATAACTCAAATTGGAAAACCATCAAACAAATGGGAATAAAAGGCAAAAAAATAATAGTAGTTCAATATATAGGATTTTTGAATGAATGGGTTTCTAACCCTTAATGATGTCAATTCACTAGGAATATATATGTTTCCAAGGGAGGGAAAACTTAGTTTGATTTCCCTTCAATCAACTACAAATTTAAATTCAAATTAAATCTCCAAGAAAAAAAGGCCCCAAATTTAAGGGGGCGAGCCATATATCAATTTTAAGTGACAATAGATCTTATTTGAAATCATCATGTTGGTCATTTCCAAGCATCAACAATCTATAGCAAGTCTCCATCAAATTTGTTGCAATGACCTCTTTTAAAGATCCCATTTTTTAGTATTAGCTTCCACAATCTTTGGTCTTCAATAGGTCCATAATAAGAAATGGCAATTTTTCAATTTGAATGACCCCATCACATGGCTCCAACAATGCTCCAGATTAGCATATGTTCAAAGATAAGCACCCATCATCTTAAAAAGCAGTATCAAATTTTAATTAAATAGAAAAAAACATTTCATTTACCTATCTATAGTCCCTCTAGCATCAAGTAAATCTAACTTGTGCACTAAATTTAGTTAGAAAGAGAAAATAATTTTACAATTCATATTGAAAAAGACCAAATTTTCATCTTTCTGTCTTTCCTTTTTATGGAAAATTCATTTCCTTATTCAAAAGTATCTTATTTTAACTCTTTGATCATATATCACCTAGTCTAGCCCTTAAATTATTAGTCTTATCATGTATATCAAGCTTACAATTTAGTACTAAATTAATAATCCAGATCAAGCTCTGAGTTGTAGTCATATTCATTGTTTACAGTTCATGAAAAACCTTTTTTATTTACCACTATCATAGGGCTTATAGCTTTCAATTTAAAGGGTTCAAACACTCAACGCAAGTCACTTATTATTAAATTTTATCATTTGAGCTCACAAGTCCACCTCCTATGTCAATTAAACCTCGCTAGATCTAATGACCCAGTAGAAGTTATATCAAGATTTGTAATCGAGGCTCAAATGGCTAAATTAAAGTTGTCAACACTATGTTCTACCATTTAAGTCCATGGGTGACACATGGCCACTTACAAACTACCGCGGGCTCATGGAAAAATATACCATGACTGACCCAGTGGATCACCCATGGGGCTAGTTTTTATTAGTTGTCTCTATGTTTTGGAGAAATCACTCAAGTGATTAGAACGAGTTGCATGGGTTACTACATAAATAGAATTAAAATGCATCCTAGCTTAATACAAAGGTTGTTAAAGTGTGGCATGATTCAAGGATTTGGCCAAAGCATACTAAGATCAATGTCCATGGCTTAAATGGCATGGAGAAAGATGTGAGTATGAATTTCTAGTTGTTTTACTCTGGGAATGACATGTGGCTACCCATGAACTACCATGGGATCATATAAAAATATACCATGATCGACCCAATTGATCAACCACAAGGCCACGGGTTGGTTCTCAGTTACCTTTATACTATGAGAAATTAACGCAAGTGTTAGGAACCGATAATCATAATTAAATAAGAAATTAAAAAGTTTATGGGCTTAAGACCAAGCTGTACAGAAGTAGGATAAAACATGAAAGGTTAAGTTTGAAGCACATAACTTGCAATATTCAAGATATAGACACAGAGGGCTAACCAGATAAGACCAAATTAGATTAGGAACAAACATAACAATGAATACACATGGGAAACCATAGGAAAGGTTCATAAGCTAGCATGGATACTCTTTGATCAGTTATCAACGGGGTTATGAATAATTACAAAGGGCAATAGAACACATTCAATTAAAGCATACCAAACTACTTGAAATTTTGAAAAGGGGGTCTCCAATTCTAGAAGAACTGGGGCATTTTGTGTAAGCCACAATAGTACTAAAAATAATAGTGGGGCTTTCTTTCAAAACGAGATGAGAATTCTTAGCTAGCATTGATTGCAAGTAAAACCCCTAGATGATGATACAAGTTTGTAGTCATGCGAGACATGCAATGAAGATGCAAGTTTGATGTCCTCCTATAGTGGTGCAATGTCTAGAGTCGAATTTGGCTTTAGAGTGTTGTTGAGTCAAATGACCTCTCATTATCTCCTTGTTGGCTAATGACCTACAAATGTTTATAATGCATGTCCTTAGTCACTCAATTCAAAGTTTTTGGCATGCAACTCGATAAGAGAACTACTAGTTTCAAGAAGGGTTGGCTTGTAAATAAGAAATTAGGATTTTAAAGGAGGTAGACTAGGTAGGGTTGTGTGGCCCATCTATAGATTGAATCATACCACACAACTTAGTCCCAAGTAATAAAAATCTAGAAATGAGGATTTGTCCAAACCAAAGAGATCTATAGTAGCAATTAGTTTTTAGAATTTGAAGTAAAAATTAATGTGTATCAAATAAACTAAATTGAAGACTAAGGCCATATATTTATAAAATATATACGAAATAATATAAAATAAAAGTGTAAAAACACATTTATACTTTTATCCCTTACACTTAATTACCCTTAATTTGTCCACAAGTCTCCTATTAATTCTTTTGTAATGATTAAGTGTTTTTTTAATATAAAATTATAAAGAAATATTGTTTAAAAAAATGGGTGGAATGGCATCACACCCCGAGAAGTTTATGCAAGAAACTTTAAACAAAACAATAAACATCAGTCAAACCTCTATGCGGCAAGCACTACTCCAACAGGAGGAGGACATGAATCTCTATCAAATGGATTACCCCAACCATATGAAAAGTCTTGACCATCAAAAATAGGCTCCCAATCCATGATGTTACCATCATCCCTATTAAACATTTTGCAACTCAAACTCTCTTAAAATATCCACCCATTACCAAAGGGCTTTAGCTCAATTCGTTGAGCACAATTGGTGAGGGTGATGATATGTTCTTTGATTATGTCATCTACCAAGGTTCAAATCTCTCAAAAATGCAATAAATAAGGGATGAGGTTGGGACCATACCCCTACCCCTCAGTCCTTAACTCTCAACTGAAAAGATATTGACTTAGATCTGTACTCCCATACAAATTGCATTAGGTTTGACATAAAACCTTGCAAAAAAATCCACTTGTTACACCAACCAATACTTATTAACAAACCTTCTTTACCTTTAATAATAGCCAAAACTTCTAAATTTTCTTACAAATATATATATTTAAAAAAAAAAAAATTACAATGACAACAAATTGTATTGATGTATTTAGCTCATAATTGTTTATTGTTGTCAACAATGCCAACGAATTCCAATGGCAATGTATTTACATCGTTGTCGTTAACAACATTAGCTAATGACAAACAATGCCAACTTAAAAAACATTGACTAATTAGTTTTCCTCACCTTAAATAAAAGGTTCATGTGTGACTCATAAGTTAACCATAATTGACGCTCTCTTTCATCTTTATCATTTCTTTATTTATTTCAAACAACATTTAATTGATTGTTCTACTTTCAATAATGCGATTGACTTGCCATGTCCACCTTATTATTAGGTGTTGATTCATTCTCTTCTAACCTTTGCCACATTGATGCAATCATTACATCTACACATAACAAAACAAATATATAGTCTATAAAATAAACCACCATGACATAGACTACCTTCTACATTGGCTTCTAGTTCTCAAAATATGATGTAACTATAATAGACAACCACTAGAATAAAATGCATTTAGAGTGACTATAACATGTCGACTGGTTTATGTGAAGACCCACCTTCAATATAAAGAGCCACATTGTTATAATTGTAAGACTATAATCTTGAGAACTCAACTTGTCATCATATGCATTTCCTTTAGAGAAGTTATCTAAACATAGGAAATTGAACTTTTGCTATAATTGGGATACCTCATGGTCAGCTTTGGTGAATTTAGTTTCTAGTTGCTTTTAGTTTTACCCAACTTGCTATTAATTAAAAGAATGGTCCCTTGACGTAAAATGTGTCCCTAATTATGGTTTCTTGATGCTCCACCAAATAACGTCCATTGGAAAGAAAGATGCACTCATAAAAAGGAAAGGATGATGGTTTCTCGTTAATAAATTAGATTTGACTACCAAATCTAAGTTAGCTAAGAGAGGGAATATGTGTGAAAATGATAACAAGAGACATCATGGTGTGGGGTAACTAGTACCAACGCAATATTTAAAAATATATAAAATATTCAGGGCAAATAATTAAACAATAATAAAAGCATAAGATTTAGAGTTGGAATGGATGGGTAATAATGTAATAAATAGTAAAATTAATATAGATATTAAATAAATAAAATAAGTATATTTATTTTTGGATTTGACTAGATTTTGATTGTACTCGGCATCATAAAGTGATTTCTTAATGTATTAAAATGTTTAGGGTATGTCAAATGATTGTTGTAGAATTGACAAACTAATTGTATGATTGTCTCGTTTACTTCTGAGAGTGCAAAAGTGATCTTTGTAAGTGCAGCGCTGAACTTGGGGTCGACAATCTAAACTTCTCTCATTTGGGCCTCTATAACTTGGCATCTGTGACATGTAACAGTCGACTACATAAGAAACATTAGTTTTCCACAATCCATGATTTTTGTGAAAAGGTTTGTGGATTTAACTGTGTCAAAAAAAATTATATTCGATGTTTTGGATCACACATCGTGATCCATCATCAGGAATGTTCAAGAAGAGAATGATAAGAATTGCAGATTGGTTGGGAATAAATAGAGGGAGAGGAGAGAGGTTTGGTTGAGGAAAAAAGAAAGGCCGACAAGGTTGGACACAAAAAACATTAATTTTATCCTAATGCAAGAATTTGACAACTAAAAAGAATAAACAATGAGAAATAAAATAAAATAAGAACAAAATCAAGATTAAAGACTTGAAAAAACAAATTAAAAATTGGCAAACAGAATAATTTTTTCGAAAACAACGAGAATAAATTATTAGGAGAAGAATATATATATATAAAGGAAAAGATTAAAAAAAGTTGACTACATGTTTAGAAATAATATTGAGGAGTTTGTTAGGTAGGGGGATTCTCCTTTGGTCAAAACCCTAAGCAAACTTATTCAATGACAATGAACAAATATCAAAGACAACAAGCAAGCATGTAGTATACGTATGATGATATAAGTAGATGATGCAATGTTGATGCTCTAGTAAGGGTCTCTATAGATGTATCATGAATGCTCTTAGATCTAGATTTTCAAATGATGTGAAAACGAAGTAGGGCATGTCCTCAAATATACCACCATAACATGTAATTTGAAATAATTTAAGTTTTAAGACACATAACAACTAGTAAAATAGGGAAACATGGGCCCACTTTAAAGACTTTGAATTTAAAAGTTTGGGGTTTAGACTTGCGTGTGTGAAACTAACATGGCAAATGGTGGATTTAGCAAGTGAGTCTAGACTCTTGGGATGTGTGAAGGTGGAGTAAGGTTGAGATAAGGTTATTTGCCAACTTCCATGCAAAAATATGGCAACTTGCACACTAGGCAATATATAAAGCACAACCTTGTCAGAGTGGGCCCAAAACATAAGCAAAAAGGGCATGGGTATGCAATTTCCACCATTACAATAATAAAAATTGACTTGGAGAGCAACCATGTATGCAATAAGGAGGTGTAACTATGAGCATCAAGTTTACCAAATTATAATTATAGGGATGAATCCATCCCTTCTCTTCACACATCACAACACATCCACAATTATCTAAACACAAGGAGAAAAAAATGTAGGAGCATTATTAGAAGGACAAAATAGTCTATTTGGAAAACAAGCATAAAGTTATTCTCCATCAACTTAATTTCACCCCCAATTTTTTTGGAGTGTCTTTCTTCTTAAGAAGTCGGTTTGTGTTATATCTAATCTTTTGAATTAGTTTGAGTATGCCTCTAGCCCTTACAATATGCATAACCATCATTTAATATCTATTATCCCTAGACCTAGTTATTGTCATTTCTTTACAAATCACCTTGTCCTCTATGCCATCCTTAAACTCAATTATAATAAAGGTCAAGATGTAAATGATCCAAATTTTGAATTCTTCAACCATGGTCTAGAAGTTTTGGTCATTTACTTAGTCAACATGTTTAAATATAATGCATCCTATAGCTTTTTTCTATCTTGTACAAACCATATCGTCTACTTGATATGTAAATATAGAGGTCAAAATGATCGTAGTAATGAGCTCACCATCATGATTGATCATACCTTTACAAAAATATTTGCTACTACTTTACACATGCATATCTCCAAATGGGCTAAAACTAAAAATTTGAGAGCTAAGAGTCAAGCAAGTTGTAGACAGAATCATCACACTAGTCATCATATTTTCACATTGATCTCTATAATTGAGGAGACTAAGGAAAAAAGGTGAGAAGTATATTGTTGCATTGTAGACTTTCCAAATCCTTTAGCATCCTTCCTTGGCATTTGCTCATTATGGACTCATAGATTTGGGTCATTCTTAGTTGATGATTAATTATTATGACACTCTATGAGTCCATTGTTGGCAGAATGTAGATATATGTTGGTGAGACAAATGGATTTGAAGCACTATTGGGGTTCAAGAAGGTTGTCCACTCTCCTCTATTCTTTTTGGTCTATACATAAATGAGTTTGAGGAAATCATTTCAAGTTGCTTGGGCTCAATGGTTGCTTGTTGTACAAATGTTTTGTTATTATTCTTCTATTTTTAAATAACATCATTTTTATGTCCCACTTATAGGAAGTTCTCTAAAGATAACTACATATTTTAGCATCCTTTTGTACAAACATGGTCTTTAGGTAAATCTTGAGAAAACAAAAGGTATGATTTTTAATGCTTCAAAGTATACTTCAAAACAAGTTTTCCTCGCATATAAAGGTTAGAGGGTTGAGATGGTCTCTTCATATGTATATGTAGGGGTCCTTTTTCGTAGTCCACACTTCAATTTATCACTACTTGTTGAGTCTAGACTAAGCAAAGGATATGTTTCCCTTGCCAATCTTGAGAAATAACATGCTTCTAACTTTAGTTTTAGGATATCCAAACAAAGATTCACCTCTTCCGATCACTTGTTACACCTACTATTCTACATGTGGCCAAAACTTGGAGACCTTACCTTAAGAAAGCTAATCAAAGCCAAAATGAAAGAGTGCTTACTTCCATGTTATGTAAACATATTCATGCTAAAAGATTAGTTCCTCGAGACATCCTATTCACTGAATTTGGTATTACCCCACTCATTGCAATTTACTATTGTGATCTTTCAAGTGGTAACTATGATACATAGGTATAGACAAATGACCAATACTTTGGTTGATTTCTTCATTTGCCATATCAAGCTTTCAAAACCTCTATGCAACTAGCACAACATGATATCTACTCTATTTGGTACGTCAAGATTTATGATATGAGAAGCCTTTTAGGAATTGATATGAACATACTTCCTTCACATAATTTTTTAATTGATGCACCAAATCTTTCTACAATAGAGATAAATAGGGATATCAAAAATGATATATATAGAGTCTACCTATGGTCCAAATGGTTTGAATCTCATGGACCTCTTTCCTTAAAGATTCAACACTACTACAATATAAATCTTCACTTGAGGATGGGATCAATCCAACTTCAAGTTACACAAGTTCCAATTGCCCTTCAATTTGAGGATCCTTTTGGCACAATTCAAAGTTTGTTCGAACACCCCCTATGAATAGAGGTTGATGACCATATTCCTAGTTGGCTAATATACAATCAATACTAAGTAAAATTAGAGTCGACATTGTATGGTATGATTAACAAAACTTGTTCAATTTGAGAACATTTGTATCAATGTGGTCATAGTGCAATCATGAGGTCCTCTTTGATGACAGTCTCCTCTAGTATACATATTAGGTAGGTACAATTTCCAACTTGTGTTGTGCAATAATATTAGCCCCACAAATATGCAAACTCTTATATGGGAGCTCAATGTGATGATGAATATGAGGGCCACCATGAATTTTAATATAAAGAGCATTATATTAATGAATGCCTTAAGAAATTCAATAAATTTTATATGCATACATCTTATCAAGAATGATTAGAGACATAGGGATGCTTATCTACACTCACACCTCCCAGACTAAGAGTATGTACGAGGCACCTAGTCTACTAACATGAACTACTTAGTTAATCATCACTAAATTCAAGAAATGTGTACGCTTATAGTTATGCTAGGTATAGTTTCTGTCCTATGGCGTGCTACAATATTATCCCCACAAATATGTAAACTCTTATATGGGGGCTCAAGATGATGATGAATATGAGGGCCACCATGGCTTTTGATATAAAAAGTGTTATTAATGAATGCCTCAAGAAATTTAGTAATTTTATATGCATACATCACATCAAGAGTGACTAGAGATATGGGGATACTTATCTACACTCACACCTCTGAAGCTAAGAATACATACGAGACACCTAACCTACCGACATGAGCTACTTAGTTACTCGTCATTAAATTCAAGAAAACAAGTTAGAGATTAAGACCCAACATACCTTATTTTAACTATATACTTAAATAATGTTTTCTTTCATTAATCAAAGATGAAGAAGCCACAACCAAAGAACCTCATTCTCATTTGTAAAAATACTTAAACATAACACTTATATACCCAAACTATAACAATGTACCATTAACCTCACTAAATGCTTACTTTTGAGAGTATATTTAATTTCTTTGATTAGGTGTTAAACCAAAAAAAAAATCTCACATAATAATTTTTTTTTCAATTTTATAATCCTTCTTGTTTATAATTGATTTTTAGCCTCCTACTTTTTAAGAACCTTTTTACTATTTACTCAATTTTAAAAGTAAATACTATACTACTAAAACGGCAACTTTGGTGAGTGGTAAAATGCTTTTGTTTAGTGAAACTAAGCAATAAATCTTATCATATCTAATTCAAAGCCAATATAGTGCGGTTGTGGGTGGAACGACATGTGCCCACACATGACAATAGGTGATGCAAGAGACTAGGACATAAAGGTCGGCCGGGTCAAAAGGTTAGACAAGGACAAATGGGGAGGGCCCTATTTCTAACTTCAATCATTAAAATTTTAGGTTAAGCCCGTCCATGAAGTAACATAGAATTCAGACAACTATAATTCATTCATATATATAATACCCAAACTCCAACAACTTGTCATTACATTGTGCACCTCTAAGAATAACCACAAATTTTGCTTTTTCATTTGAATTAAACTTATTTTAAACAAGGACATTAAAAACAAAATAAACTTAGAATCTTTGAAATTAGATGTCTTCATCTTTTATATTCAAATCTTATTTAATGTACCAAAAAAATTATATATATGAATTAAAAACTCTATGGTATCTATTTTTTTCAATGTCAAGTGGTATTTAGTCTACTTGTGAAAGTGAATGATTTACAAAGAGTCTACTGAGGATCAATTCTTGTTGAGTATTAGGTGTGTGATGTTTTAAAGGGATGAGGTTAGGATCATGTCTTAGGCAACTTTGGCAAAATAGATACTCTGTAATACTTAACTCTAAGACAAAAAAATAATTATTTGTGCAATTTTGATTCATATTCCCAATACTAATAAGTTAAAAAATTTAAAAATTTATCCTCTCAACTAAAAAAATAAAATAATAAACCTTTTAAATATAATTTTTTTCTTAAATTATATAATTTTTAAAATAAAATTAATTAATTATTAGACAATAAAAGTAGTAAACATTCTACATTTTAATTATATTCATAAACTTGTGGTTAAAGAAACATAAGAATAATAAAATCATTTAGCATTTTTTATAGGATTTTTAAAGTTTTTTTTCATTTTCTCAAAAAAAAATGTTATGTAAAACATTAAATAATCGATACATGATTTAAAATTTAACTAAATTTTCTTAAAGAAAATTTACTTTAATTTGAAACTTAATTTTGGAGTTAAATAAGAATAATAAAAGTATATATAAATAGGTTAAAAAATAATTGTTGTGAATATTAATTTTTTTAGATAAGACAAGTGTATACTTTAATTTTTTCTACTTCTTTTAGTTTTGTTATTAGATATATTATTTTAGTGCTGAATTTAATGAATTTTAGTAATTAAGTTGACAAAATTCAACCAATTTATTTATCTTTCACCAATTTAACTTCTATGGTTTGAACCCAACATAGTTACTACTTGTCTTTTCACCCTAAACTGAATCACGAGTATGATGACTATCTCTCCTTGATAGAGTCACACACGTGATCATGTCCACCTTATTTGAACTTGAGTTTCACTCTCCCCAAGTTGACTCCTATCTAAAAATAGATAGTTTCTCATTGGCTCATGTGTGAAAACATTTGAATATGAAACCTTAAAAGTCATATTTAAAGACAAGTCTTAGGACACTTATCATCATCATAAATTAAGCACAACATCATTGAGTATCATTCTAGAGAGTATTTAGAGCATTAGATTAGAGAGAAGTTTGTATTTCCATTAGTAAACACTACATTGGGCATATAGGACATTGTGTCTCTTTGATCTTTCCATACTATTGTGGAAAATAATAAAAGGGGTCTGACTAAGGCATAACAAAGTCTTAAACTTCAATATTAGCTCAATAGACTTCAAAAGGTGTTCATTAACAATATCTTGAGTTTAATTTAGATATCACAATAGAGGCACAAATTTCAAAGGCAGGCAAAAAATATAAATTGAATCACATTAGATAGAACATAATCATGTAGGACTTGGATAGAATCATATGTGATGTCATCTAATGATATTCCAAGTTACAAGGACTTATCAACTACAAGTGTTATCCTTCAAACCCAATCTTTATGGTTCAGGAGTGTTTGTTGAGTGCATCTACATGATCTAATTCAACAACATTAACTTCTATCTTGTCAAGAGCTAAGCATGCCTTAACCTCCTATTTGCTTCATTATTTACTTTTCATGTTATTATACTCAAATCTTTGTATTTATCTAAGATCTTGTTATAGTGCATTATTGATTATCCTCTAGATCCCTAGATATATGTTTGTAGAGGATGTGGTATTTTCCTCTACATTTTGGTGAGTCTTGACTTGTCGAACCTCACTATCTTTATCCCTAGGGTTAGGTCTTCTTCTTTCAACTCTAATTTTTTGATATGATATTTCTTATTTATATTTCAAATTTGAAACTTATTACATTTTCATTATTTTATCTCTTTTACCCCTCCTTGCCTGGCAGACCAAAACATCAACCAACCGTTCATCTTCCACTAAGGATAATTCCAATATTGAATCTAACCATGGTCATGCTTCAAATAGAAGCTCCCATCATTAAAACTCTAAATACAACAATTGACTTTAATAAAAAGTATTTCATTGATCATGATTTTATTCTTGCCATAATTGATAAAAAAGGATATTACAAACACCACTCAAATGATTGGTGAGGGTTTTGTTTATCTTGATAATGCTAACCCTTTGGATCTAGTTAATACCCACCATAGTATGCGAGCATGACCAAATTTTAAGGAATGGAGGTACTTAAGACATTGGTCAAAACATGAATTCACTAAATTCTCTTTATGATATATATCTTCCCTCACACTCACAAGATTCTCCCTTCACTACTCATTCCCAAACCCCATCCTTCACCTTCTCCTTCCCACATTCCATTATCCCTTCATGCTACCCCTTCCATATTTACTTCTCGTTTATCTTACATTTCTCCCAATACCACTACTCCCCTAACAGTTCCTACCTCTCATATACATCATAAACCTATTTTACAGGTTATCATGCCTCACATTATTAGTCCCCCTTTCATCACTATATCCCAACCTATTTATACCCACCCTATCATTACCCATGTAGCCACCACTAGTTCCACTATCAACCCTTATACCATTTATATCGTCATAATGAGATTTGATGAAGTTCAAATTAGATCAAGTATATTACTTCTAAGCATTAAAAATGACATCACTAGTTAAATATTGAGATAAACCTTATCTCAAATAGTAGGAAGCAAACTCTTAACAAACAACCTTTGCAATTCATCATTTGGAATTTAATAGTGCATCTCGTGGACAATGATTGGAGACAAATTACATAATCAATAATCAATAATAATTTAATGGAATTTAATTTTATACATTTCAAAGTGCATGTCCACAAAACCCATATTAAAGGGACATGCTAATATATCATATAGTAAAGGGACATGCTATTGAGATAAACCTTATCTCAAATACTAGGAAGCAAACTCTTAACAAAAAACCTTTGCAATTCATCATTTGGAATTTAATAGTGCATCTTGTGGACAATGATTGGAGACAAATTACATAATCAATAATTATTTTCTTATGTCATTGTCTACATTCTACCAAATTTGAAATGGTAACCTTGAGGTCTAGATATTGACATTGTGTTGAGCAAAAGTATAGCCAATACCATCATATGAGTGGAATGAACCACAAGACAATGAAAATAGCCACTCAAGTACACAATATTTGAATGTATGTGGATAATCTAAGCATGTGACATTGAAATATCTTAGATGGGTCATGGAATCCCCCTCACCATTATACATTTCAAAGTGCATGGCCACAAAACCCATAGTAAAGGGACATGCTAATATATCATATAATAAAGGGACATGCTATTGAGATAAACCTTATCTCAAATAGTAGGAAGCAAACACTTAACAAACAACCTTTGCAATTCATCATTTGGAATTTAATAGTGCATCTTGTGGACAATGATTGGAGACAAATTACATAATCAATAATTATTTTCTTATGTCATTGTCTACATTCTACCAAATTTGAAATGGTAACCTTGAGGTCTAGATATTGACATTGTGTTGAACAAAAGTATAGCCAATACCATCATATGAGTGGAATGAACCACAAGGCAATGAAAATAGCCACTCAAGTACACAATATTTGAATGTATGTGGATAATCTAAGCATGTGACATTGAAATATCTTAGATGGGTCATGGAATCCCCCTCACCATTATACATTTCAAAGTGCATGGCCACAAAACCCATAGTAAAGGGACATGCTAATATATCATATGAAAGAGGATTGTGCTAGAATGTATGTGGATAATCTAAGCATGTGACATTGAATTATCTTAGATGGGTCATGGAATCTTCCTCACCATTATACATTTCAAAGTAGGAAGCAAAATCTTAACAAACAACCTTTGCAATTCATCATTTCGAATTTAATAGTGCATCTTGTGGAGAATGATTAGAGACAAATTACATTGAGCTAAATTTGTTAAAAGTAAATGCATTGAAACATGGCTCTTCAAATCCTTACTCAACCTCATCTTATCTTTCAAAATTCAATCAAAAAATTATTTCTTGAAGAGTGATGATGTTCCACACAAACATGACTTTAAGCTTAACACAAATAATGTCAATATTAGTTCTATAGCCTCTAATATCGTGTCCATAAAACCTAAGATGCAAAGCAATTTTACAAAGCTTCATGAGAAATAAAATAATGCACTGAAATGCAATAATTTCCTACTTAGTCTAATGAGGAAAGTTATGC
This sequence comes from Cunninghamia lanceolata, assembly GCA_027924645.1. Taxonomy (NCBI): domain Eukaryota; kingdom Viridiplantae; phylum Streptophyta; class Pinopsida; order Cupressales; family Cupressaceae; genus Cunninghamia; species Cunninghamia lanceolata. Next base: position 1,042,079 of record BSBN01001609.1, read on the forward strand.
TAGTTAACCAAATCTCAATTATTTTAGCATATTATTAGCACCTAGAAAGAAATTTAGACTATAGAAGAGAAGAAATAAGATATACCCTAGAAAAACCCATGGAGGGGAAAAACCCAATAAGAAGATAATCTCAATATATTATTAACAATATAATAGTTATAATACACTTCAAAGATTAACTCCTGTTGAGAGATCTTTAGGCTTCAACTTCCAGGAGATAACCTAGCAACATAACTCTACAAAAGTAATCTTCTAGCACTTGAAGAATCCATCACTTGTCTCCAACCTTCAACCTACAATGCTTTAAAATCAGTATGACCAAGAATGCCTAAACCACTCACCCAAGGATTGTTTATATAGGCAAGAGGGTCCCTTGGAAACCACTTGTGTTTTCTAAAACCACGTGTTAATAACCCAATGAGGTCGCAATAAATTCCATTGCCCCATTTAGCCTGATTTGAGATGCAATAAGGTTGTTTCTTGCACATCCCAATCACTTGCTAGAAAATAAGAGATTTTCACTCTCTACATCTCAACCAACTTACCCAATATGAGTGGAGCACACAAACTCATATTTATCCAATTTAACCACCCTATTTAAACTCCATAAAACATACCTAATATCTCAAGGTTTTATTGTTGCACATATAAGGTTGTCACTGATATGGTTGTGGGGTTGTCATTGATGTCAACACTAATGAGCATTGCACATATGTTACCTGAGTTTGTCACTGATGTGGTTGTGTGGTTGTCTTTGATGTTAACACTATGCTTAGATGCTTATGATGATGATATACTATGTTCATGGTTGGTTGCTGATGTTCATGGTTGGATGTCATGCCTTGATTAATGTCAAGTGAAGTTCTATTGAGCATGTTTGTGGTCAGTAGAGATGATTTCATAATGATATATTAAGATGGGAATTAGAAGCATTAAGATGAATGATGGTATATTAAGATGGGAATTAGAAGCTATGTTGAGGTTGAGAAGACGTTGCTGATGAACTTTGGCATGTTGTATGATCCTTCCTATTGTTCCCAAGGATGTATTTGTTGTTACAAGAAGGTTCTAGTCTCCAGAAGTTGGTGAAGGTTTCTATTGCAGGAAGTTGCCTTGAAGACCGGTTGGTAAAACGCTCTACATTCCTCCGCATTTGCAAATATGGTCATGTGGTTTAGAACTTAAGTTCAATATGTTGTAAAGGTGCTAAATCCAAAGTTTCAGATCATTTTCTCCTCCGTAGTGGAAGTTACAAGTGACAGAGTTCCAATCTATGGTCTAGCAACATAATGTGATGATGAAGGTTGATTGGAATGCTCTGCATCCCTCCGCAAGTGAAGGTTTGCTCATGTGGTTTTGTGAACATGATCAGAGATGTTCAATGCACACTACATTGCAATTTTAGGTGGTTTGGAGGACTGCAAGCTCAGTTTTCAAATGACAAGAGTGATATAGATGGTTCTGGATGTCTAATTATTCTCAGGATATATGTTTGGGTACTTGTGCCAGTTGGAGATTATACAAATCAGTTATATGAGTTCATGTGGACATTCTACATGTCTCTATGCTTCTCAGGTTTGATGCACATGCAAATCTTTCAAGTTTACAGTACCACATAAAGTTTTCAAGTCAGTATGGGAAGAGTTATTCTTGTTGAGGCTAACTAAGGTATTTTGGTGATGTGCGCCACAAATTTCTTGTTGTGCAGAGTTCAAGGAGCATTTGGAGATGGTGTATAGGTCCTACTAACTCATCTGGAAGAAGAAAAAGTAATGGTTAGTCATTCATGAGTACCACCAAGATTGTAATGACCGATGTGCTACAAGCTTCATGTGTTCTTGCTTAAGGGCGACCTATTTCAAATGAGAGTGACATGCAGATGTTATTCTTTGAAGGATGATACTGTGAAGGACGTTTAGGACTAGGCTAAACATGTGTTGGGGTCCGCAAGGCATGTTTCCCTTCCTAGAGTGGTGTGTAGTTCATGATATGGCTTGCCCTTTACATGTTTCATCTCTGGCCGACTTGTAAATTGTAATGTTCTTGTTGTATTGGCCAACTTGTAATGTAATCAATGTAATATCATGATATATTGTAAACTGATGCAGGGGCATCTTGCCCTACAATTTTGGTTTTTCTTCTTTTTGTTGTTTTGTTCTTTTTGTTGGCCTTTTGTCTGTGGTGACTCTTTGTCTTCTGTCATTATCTCTTAACTCCTATCTTTTGTAAAGTCAAAATTCAATGTGGAGCTCCTATCACACTGTAGTTCCTGTGGCTTGCTATGATGAATCAAAGTATAGCTGAAAGTCTCATGTCGCCCAAGCGCCAGGAACCAATTGACAAAGGGATGTAAATCTGTCATTTTGCTTCTGCATAACCGATGGTTTCTTTGGCAGTTAGAAAATTTGAATGGTCTCAAGGATCAAACAAATGCAGAACAAATAGTAACTCTCGAAGAAGATCATAATTCTGTGAATCAATTCTGAAGGAAGATGAAAGGTCTTGGACAATGACGGTTGAAACACAGTAAGAAGAAAATAAAGAATCTCTGATAGGCAGTTTAATGACAACTGGAGGATAGCAGAAAAGAATCTATGCGACAGATTGTAGAACGGTTGGTGGACAGTCTGGAGCGATGGTTATTCTTCCAAAAATGGAGAGGAATATTCCATAGTTGGTGCGAATTGGCAGTGGAAAAGAGTGGAGGCCATGAAGTAGCCAATAGAATAGGTGGGGGCAGTCTACGTATAAAAGAGGAGGTCAATGGAAATGGAAGAAGATTGATATGATGATGAGCAGGCTGACTGTTCCATAAAGGGAAGGAGGTCGAATGTGCAGAAGGAAGCCATGTAAAAATGAGAAGAGAGGCCGTGAATGAGAAGAGGACAAATGTGGAGGAGGCTGACAGGTAAAAGAGGAGGATACAGTTCAAGCGAGGGGTTGACAGGAGGCGTAGACCAAGAGAGAGTCATTTTTGTTTTGTTGTAGAAAGAACGGGCCGACTACAGGTTGTTTGTTGTGTAAACAAAACTCTTGTTTTTGGATCAGGGAGAGTCTATAATTTTATGAACTTTGTTTATGGTGATTTCCAGATAATAAAGACTGAATACCTTATAATCTTCCTATCATTTTGATATTTGTCTGTTGATCTGTGTGGAAGCTCTTTCAATCTCCTGTCATTATTTTTGAATGTCTGTTTGAATGAAGGCATCATGAAGTTATTTGATTACAGTCTGCATATTTTAATTCTTGTCATTGTTTATGGAGTTACTCATTGCTCAAATTTCCTGTAAGTGGATTTTCTTCAATGATTGGCAAGACCGTGCCATCAGATTGGTATCAATGCATGAGTTTTAAACTTGTGCCATTAGATTGGTATCAGAGCAAGGTTGGTTCTGAGTGCTAGGTAGAGCGCCGAAGTGAGGCAACTTATCCAGGACCTACGGACAACAGAAGAGGAAGAATAATAACAGGTTGTGGAAGGAACCTAGAGCCCCAAAAGATCTGGGTAGTGAGCACTAAGTGTGTTCTTGATATTGATGGGTATTGTGGAATGAGTGTTGCAGTTTAATGTATGTTGGAGTTTGGTAAAAGAGAGGTACCAAAAGACTGGGCAGAGCGGATAAGAAAGAAGCCCTAGGTGAGGTATCTAGAATATGAGAATGAATAGAATGATGTAGTGTTTTCATGGGTAAGACGCCGAAGGAGAGGCAACCTATGCTGGTATTTGCAGTGACGTGTGTTGTTGTGTAAACCAATCGTTGAAGGAGAAGCAGTTTGCACTTGAAGATTGAGCTGAGTTTGTGGATTGCAGCAATGAGAGGAATGGGTATTAGTGTAAAAAGACCCGTCATAATCCCATTTTGGGAAAGATATTGGGATGAAGTGGAAAGAAGAAAATACCGAGAGGAATTGGAAAAGATTGCAAAAAGAATGGATATGTTGGAAAAGAGTTATTTTCCTGCTAATGCTATGGTTGCAGGAAGTGGGCAAGAAGGAAAGAGGAAAATCCTTAGTAAAGATAATAAAGAAAGGAGAAAAGAGAAGGTGCAACAAGGAGCGCTAGAAAAAAAAGAGAAGATAGTGTCTATGGAAGAGGCACTGGAAGAGGCATCTTGGTCTCTTGATTCATTTGCTACTGATTTGTTTGAAAATGTGAATGCAGGTATGAAGAAAGTTGAGAACAAGCCTTTAGAGGCAAAAGGAGAAAGGGAAAGAAGAAAGCCCATAAATGAAGAGGAAGATAAGAAGGAAAGAAGACAAGTTGCAGCAAAAGATAAAAGTAGACAGTTTGTAGCCGCGATGCAATACAAGGAACTTGAAGATGGAAAGAGGGTCGATAAAGAAAAGAAGAAAGCTTGTAAAGAGAAAGAGGTGGCAAGACATGAAGCCAAGGATGTAAGAAAATTGGGACAACAGACCAATGAGGAGGTAAAAGTAAGTTTTGGTAGTGATTTTGTTTGTGCAAGTGAAAATAGAAATGTAAACCTACAAGTTAAAAATGAGAAGAATAAAATAGTGGATCATGGCTATATAATACCATATTGGCAAAGGAAACCAGTTGTAAATGCACAACCAAAAGGAGTGAGGGAAGGAGTGGTTTGTACTAACCTTTGTGATAGAAAAATAGCATCAAGGATGGAAGACATGACAAAGATTCAGAGAAGACAAGAGAAGAGATCAAGTGTAGAGGTAGCAAGGCATCAAATCAGGAAGATGAAGAATCTAGAATGGGTAGAGGAGCATGGGACAGCAGTAGAAGAAGTTGACATCAAAGAACAAACAAAGCAAGAAAAGAGGAGATGTGTAGATATTGACAAACCCGATGAAGAGGTGCACATGATAAAGCCCCTAGAAGAAAATGGAAAGGAGGATAATACCCCAAAGCATACTAAAGAGCTTGAGAAAGAGCAGCATGGTGTGTGCCAGGTAAGAGGTGGACAATTTGATTTATATGATGATGTCGAGGCTTTAAGTGAAATTTATGAATATGAGATGGATATGTGGGGGTTAGTAGATGAGGAAGATAGAAGAAGTAAATATCAAAGGAGAAAGGAAAATAAACAAGGGCAGATTGGAATGTCTAGTAATAAGCACAAAAGAGATATGAAGAATGAGTTGGCCAAGGAAAATAGAAACCAAAGGGGAAAAGAAGAAAAAGACATGAAGAGTGAAGAAGGAGCAGTAGAGAATAAGGAAGAAGAAGCTGAGGTAGCAGAAAATAAAGAAGGTAAGGACAAATGCATACCTGGGAACAAAGTTGAGGTAGAATTTGAAGAAGGGATAGCAAACAAGAGTGGTGTGGATGATTTGTGGGCTCAATCCTCTGAGATCAAACAAGAATTGTAGGAGGATATTGTTGGTAAAGGAATAAATACAAGTGGGACAACAAAGAAGGATGAAGGAAGAAAGGATTCAGTTAGTGATAAAGAAGTGGGTGCAGTAATGCAAGCAAAGGTAAATAAGGAAATCTTTTATGAGGATGTTATTATAAATTCATTTGGTATGATTAATAGAAAGTTTGAGCAAAAGTCTGAGATGATGCATGATATTAAGGTTTGTGATAAGAGGAAAGATATTACAAATGATTTGTGGTTATTTAATTGGGACATGGAAAGGGAAGTATATGGAGTGATGAATGCAAATTTGTAGAAGACTAAGCATACTTTTACTAGAGTTGACAGACTGATAGAGAGTGTGGAGAAGAGAAAGCTATATGAAAATTTGCAAAAGATCGCAAGTCAAATAAATGCAATGGAAAATTTGTATTTCCCTAATTCTATGGTGATTGTAGGACATTCAAAGAAATCCAAAGAAAGAGAGCTTAAAGTAGAGCCAAGTCAGAGTTTAGAAACTTCACATTTTGGTTGTCTTAAGGATTTGAGGACAGCTAGTGTTCAAAGTGGTTTAGAGTCTGAGGATGGAGAAAATCTTGTTCGTGTTTTCATTTCTAAAGATGACAACTATAATGAAGAGGAGGATAAATCTATGGCAATGTCCAGTTTGAAAGAATATTTTGAAGGAGAGAGTACAGACCTAGTGAAGGAGATTATAGCAGAGAAGAAAAATGTCGAAGGTTCAATTGAGATTGCAGTGAAAGAATCGGAGGATGTTGAAGAGGAAGACCTACTGTTAAAAGATAACATTGTGGAAGTAAAGACTTCTGAGGTAACTTTCTTTACACATTATGAGGATGAAGTTTTATTTTCATTTGAGGTTGATGATTGCGAAGATGAAATAGAGTTATGGAGATTTGTAGTTGACAAAGAAATCAGAAGGCAGATATATAAGCAGAAAGTGGAAAGCAAGGAACTACAGATGGAGAAACTTAGGAAGAGCAATTGCAAGCATAGAACAAGTTTGGAAGAGGCACGACAAGGGATGTGAAACAATTGGAAGAAGCGGAAAAAGAGGTCCAGATATGAGCACTCTATTGCAGAGCACATGAGCAGGAGCTCATGAATCTTATTCAGTGGGGGAGTCTGATGCAGGGGCATCTTGCCCTATAATTTTTGTTTTTCTTCTTTTTATTGTTTTGTTCTTTTTGCTAGCCTTTCGTCTGTGGTGACTCTTTGTCTTCTGTCATTATCTCTTAACTCCTATCTTTTGTAAAGTTAAAATTAAATGTGGAGCTCTTGTCGCACTGTAGTTCTTGTGGCTTGCTATGATGAATCAAAGTATAGCTGGAAGTCTCCTGTCACCCGAGCGCTAGGAACCAATTGACAAATGGATTTAAATCTATTATTTGATTTCTGCATAACCAATGGTTTCTTTGGCAGTTAGAAAATTTGAATGGCCTCAAGGATCAAACAAATGCATAACAAATAGTAACTCTCCAAGAAGATCATGATTCTACGAATCAATTCAGAAGGAAGATGAAAGGTCTTGGAAAGAGACAGTTGAAACGCAGTAAGAAGAAAATAAAGAATATATGACAGGCGGTTTGATGATAGCTGGAGGATAGCATAAAAGAATCTATGCGATGGATTGCAAAATGGTTGGTGGACAGTTTGGAGCGACGGTTATTCTTCCAAAAATAGAGAGGAATATTCAGTAGTTGGTGCAAATTGGCAATGGGAAAGAGTGGAGGCCATGAAGCGTCTGATAGAATAGGTGGGGGCAATCTACGTATAAAAGAGGAGGCCAAAGGAAATGAAAGAAGATTGATATGATGATGAGCAAGCCGACGATTACATAAAGGGAAGGAGGTCGAATGTGCAGAAGGAGGCCATGTAAAAATGAGAAGAGAGGCCATGAATGAGAAGAGGCTAAATGTGGAGGAGGCCGACAGGTAAAAGAGGAGGATACAGTTTGAGCAAGGGGTTGACGAGAGGTGTATATCAAGAGAAAGCCATTTTTGTTTTTCTGTAGAAAGAACGGGCCGACTACAGGTCGTTTGTTGTGTAAACAAAAGTCTTGTTTTTAGATCAGGGAGAGTCTATAATTTTTTGAACTTTGTCTATGGTGATTTCTAGATAATAAAGACTAAATACCTTATAATCTTCCTGTCATTTTGATATTTGTCTGTTGATATGTGTGGAAGCTCTTTCAATCGCCTGTCATTATTTATGAATGTCTGTTTGAATGAAGGCATCATGAAGTTGTTTGATTACAGTCTCCATATTTTAATTCCTATCATTGTTTACAGAGTTACTCATTGCTCGAGTTTCCTATAAGTGGATTTTGTTCTATGATTGGCAAGACCGTGCCATTAGATTGGTATCAGTGCATGAGTTTTAAACTTGTGCCATCATAAACCTAGTTGATATAGGTGAGATATGATTGCAAATATGAGAATGTAAAGAGAAGAATATGAATATGATATGAATGATGATGTGCAACTGGAGGAGAAAGAGAAGAAGAAATAAGGTCTATCTAGATTCATCTTGAAGACATTTTTGTGATAGGAGGGAAGTGAACAGTGTGCCTAATTGATCTAATCATCAAAAGCAGAGTGAAGAGGTAGATTGCAATCATCAAAGGTGTGAGTTTTATTGTTAGTTTCAGGTGGTACACGGAATGACATACTATAATATTTTCTAAGTTTGTTCTCAAATCAGGGAGTAGTAGCTTCCTTGGGAGTGACTCTAAAACAAAGTCTTCAGGGAGTAGTAGCTTTGTAATGCCCCCTTGTCACAAATCAAAATCTCTTTACCTTGTTCACAAATTTCAACTTGCAAAAAGAGAACATTAGTACATTTGCATTTAAAGCCACATATATAATTTACATAATCACATTGCTTTTATCATTTCTATGATCAATTTCCAACTCATAACTTTAGTTCATCATTGATTACTTTCAATACACATTACTATCATTAAGCTATGATTACTTCCAATGCATGTCACTATTGCTAATCTTATGATTGCTTTCAATGCACATTATCTATCATTCATATTTCACATGTTATTCTTATGATCACTGGTGCAGGAGCACCTACCTGACAGCTGGCCTCCATGAGGCAGTTAGTTTGTTATAGGTCTTGTTAATGTTTCCAAGAAGGTCTTATAAGACCAATGCATGTAATAAGGTCCAAGTTGACCGTGCTTTTCTATTTTTAGGTAGTTTGTTATGACAGCTAATGATAGCTGTATAGTTTGTTAGTTCAGTTGGATCCTCCCAGCCGCTTGGAAGCTCCCAACCGCTGGGAATCGAGTGGTAGTACTCGCAAGCAGTTCCTATTTATGTAGTAGGATCGGTTGGTCTTAGGACATATAGAGAGAGATAGATACAGATTGAGGAGTTAGATTTCAGAGTGAGACAGAGTACTGTATTTGCATCTTTTGAAATCAATAAAGAGATCCTGTTTGTGTCAATTTTCTGTTTGGATTCCATTGTGTAATCGAGTTGCTGTTCTGGTGGTTACATGGATTCACTGATCCATTCCACCGGTTGATTCATCAAATCGGTGGAATGGCTATGTACAATAGTTTAGGATTTAGTTTGCATTTTCTGTTTGTTCACATGTATGTTTGCAGGATCGCAGTCGAGAGGTGTTGAGAACCCTAGCATGGGCATGTGCTAGGTCGTGCTGGTTGTTAGAGTCTGGAAAGTTGTCCAGGAAGCAGATCGGGTCACCTCAGGAGGTTCGGCGGATCGAAATTTGCTAAGGTTGGAAAATCCATCGCAACGGCATCATCAGGATATTTCTGTGTATATCCTGTAGTTACTTCAGGTGTCATCTGAGTAGATGGAGGTGAGCATGATGCAATAGTTTGCATAAGGTGAATTCGCATTGGGGTGATGATCGCAAGGTGTTGCCGAGGAAGAGTATATCGGCATAAGTTAGTCGATCGGGTTGACAATTCCATCGCGGGCCGATAATGTTAAGTTTGGCCGACAGCAGGATATTGGAAGAGCTGCATATGACGTCATCGTCATCAGGATAATCGTCATCAGGACATTCCGAAATATCACCCGATAAAGGTTTATCCTGCTGTCCCTAAGTGTTTTGGCATAGGCGTAAGGCATCGGGGAGTTAAGTGGATCGTGAGAGGATATTCGGCAGAATATTCGTCATCAGTATAAAGTTGAGTATCATCATCAGGATGTTTTAATATTGCCGGATAAGTCATATCCTGATGCTGTTGTTTAAGTAGTCGGATATCGGGGTGACGTAAGCATCGAAGGAAAGGTGCGTGAAGTGTCGTCATCAGGATATATGGGAGGAACCGGATATTTTATATCCTGCTGATGAAGATGATGTCGAACATCATGATGCTGTAGATAAAGGTTGGCGGTAAGATGAACAGTGATCGTCAGGAGGATGATGCTGCCGATAGCCGAATATGATGATGCTGCTGTGTTAACGGAAATATGATGATGATGAAGGGTTGTAGACATACAGGCTGTATGTCAAGGTTTTAGTGTGGATGCCTCTACATCGTAGTGGATTAATGGCTTTTCCATCCTATTTGTAAGCTTCTGTTGCGTTTCCTCTGCATCATAGTGGTATCAGAGCAAAGGAAGGATCTTCTAGAAAAGATCAGGATATAGCAGGATGTCAGATGAAGAAGGAACATCTGAGATTCCGGCAAGGATGACCAACGTTGAGTTGGCAGTTCTGGTAAAGAAACAGATTGCAGAGAGCAAGGCCGTGAAGGCTCAGAATCAGGAATTGAAGGATGAGTTAGAGAAGTTGAGGAACAGAGTAGGTTCTGGTAGAGAAGAAGATAGGGAAGAAGAAGAGATCCCTAGTTGGAACGAGGAGGTCGTTCCTGCAGACCAGAGACCACTGTTGAACGCCCTCAAGGCCATGGAGAGGAGAACCATGGATGTGAAATTGGATTTGCCAGTGTTTACAGGAAAGATGGAACCTGATTCAGTGATGGAGTGGATAGACTCCTTGAACAATTTCTTTGAAACAGAGGAGATACCAGAACAACAGAGGGTGAAAATAGCCCAGTCAAAAATGAAAGAAGCTGCCTTGACATGGTGGAATTTCATCCAAGATGATAGAGTACAGGAAGGAAAGCGTAGAGTCACTACATGGAAGAAAATGATGGCATTAGTAAAGGAAGCTTATGTCCCATTGGATTACAGTATCCAATTACACAAGAGGAAGCAAAACCTGAAGCAGAAGGAGCTAGATGTCAGCTCATATACAGAAGAATTCATGAAACTTTGTGTGAAAACAAAGGTAAAGGAAAGTGAAGAAGAGAAGGTAGCCAGATACCTTAATGGATTGAGGTTCAATATTCAGGAAGATTTAAGTCTGCATAATCCAGATACAGTTCAGAAATGCTTTCAGTTGGCATTGAAAGTGGAAGAGAAGTTAAAGAGAAAACAAGAACAACATAATAGAGGAAGAGGAAACAATATGAGGGGAAGGGGATCAGCCCCTACAACAAGGCAAACCAATGAGGGTCAAGAAGACACTGGTAAAGGACAGGGACAGTCTGATTTCAGAGGTGGATGGAAAGGTAATAGAGGCAGATTTGGAGGTGGTAGAGGTTCTACTACATTTTTAGGAAAGTGTTACACCTGTGGTGAGTTTGGTCATCCATTTTTCAAATGTCCAGAAAGCAAAGGTTCATCATCCAGAGATGATAGAACGAATGACAAGAGAGTACAACTTGTGCAAGAAGAGAAAGTAGAGCAAAGTGTGCAAAGTTTAAACACTTATCAAGATAGAGTTCCTGACAATTATGGATATCTTGAGGAGGGAGAAGCATTGATGCTTAGGAGAATTAGTTTGCAGGCATCAAAGGATATGATGCAAAGAAGAGCTCTTTTCAAGACCACATGCAAGAGCAAAGGTAAGGTATGTAAGGTTGTCATTGATACTGGTTCAACAGACAACATGGTATCTCAGGAAATGGTGAATAAACTAAATTTGGAAAGGATTCCACACCAACACCCTTACAAGGCATCTTGGGTGAGTGATAGTCAATCACTTTTTGTATATGAACAGGCATATGTGGATTTTCAGATTGGAGCATATCAGGATAGAGTTTTGTGTGACATTTTGCCCATGGAATGTTGTCACCTACTGTTGGGTAGACCATGGCAATTTGACAGGAGGGTACTGTATGATGGGTATGCTAATACCTACACCATCAAGAAAGATGGGAAAACTATTATGTTGATGCCATTACAGGAAGAAGCTGCAGTACAAAAGGCAGCAAAAATCATTTTAGTGGGAAGGAAGGAATTTGTGCATATGCCTATAGCAGCAGGCATACAGGCAGTTGAGGACATTGCAGGGAAAGAAGTTGTTAAGGACAACAGTTTGAAGACAGTTTCAGTTTTGACTGACAGAGGTCAGCAGCAGGTTCAGAAACAGGTTTGCAAACAACAACCAGTTGAGAGGAATGACAAGGATGTTGTCATAGTTGGGACTATTGTTTGTCCTATAAAAGTTGAAAGGAAGACAGATTTGAACATTGCTGAAGTTCAAGAGGCAATTCCTAAGGTTATTCAACCAGGTATTCAGACAGAGGTTCTGGTACGACAACCTGACAAACACAAGGTATGTGTGAGAAGGGCCTACATTGACAGGCATGAGGGTTTACTTGCAAGACAGCAAGTTACAATTCAGAAGTCTTGGAGCAGCTGAGAGCCAGCAGAGGACAAAGCTGGAACAGGTCAAGATACTGTAAAGGCAAAGTGTAAAGGTGGAGGACTTCCACAACCTAACTCATGGGACATGAGTTCTTTTCTGTTGGGGAGTATGGTGCAGGAGCACCTACCTGACAGCTGGCCTCCATGAGGCAGTTAGTTTGTTATAGGTCTTGTTAATGTTTCCAAGAAGGTCTTATAAGACCAATGCATGTAATAAGGTCCAAGTTGACCGTGCTTTTCTATTTTTAGGTAGTTTGTTATGACAGCTGATGACAGCTGTATAGTTTGTTAGTTCAGTTGGATCCTCCCAGCCACTTGGAAGCTCCCAGCCGCTGGGAATCGAGTGGTAGTACTCGCAAGCAGTTCCTATTTATGTAGTAGGATCGGTTGGTCTTAGGACATATAGAGAGAGATAGATACAGATTGAGGAGTTAGATTTCAGAGTGAGACAGAGTACTGTATTTGCATCTTTTGAAATCAATAAAGAGATCCTGTTTGTGTCAATTTTCTGTTTGGATTCCATTGTATAATCGAGTTGCTGTTCTGGTGGTTACATGGATTCACTGATCCATTCCACCGGTTGATTCATCAAATCGGTGGAATGGCTATGTACAATAGTTTAGGATTTAGTTTGTATTTTCTGTTTGTTCACATGTATGTTTGCAGGATCGCAGTCGAGAGGTGTTGAGAACCCTAGCATGGGCATGTGCTAGGTCGTGCTGGTTGTTAGAGTCTGGAAAGTTGTCCAGGAAGCAGATCAGATCACCTCAGGAGGTTCGGCGGATCGAAATTTGCTAAGGTTGGAAAATCCATCGCAACGGCATCATCAGGATATTTCTGTGTATATCCTGTAGTTACTTCAGGTGTCATCTGAGTAGATGGAGGTGAGCATGATGTAGTAGTTTGCATAAGGTGAATGCGCATTGGGGTGATGATCGCAAGGTGTTGCCGAGGAAGAGTATATCGGCATAAGTTAGTCGATCGGGTTGACAATTCCATCGCGGGCTGATAATGTTAAGTTTGGCCGACAGCAGGATATTGGAGGAGCTGCATATGACGTCATCGTCATCAGGATAATCGTCATCAGGACATTCCGAAATATCACCCGATAAAGGTTTATCCTGCTGTCCCTAAGTGTTTTGGCATAGGCGTAAGGCATCGGGGAGTTAAGTGGATCGTGAGAGGATATTCGGCAGAATATTTGTCATCAGTATAAAGTTGAGTATCATCATCAGGATGTTTCAGTATGACCGGATAAGTCATATCCTGATGCTGTTGTTTAAGTAGTCGGATATCGGGGTGACGTAAGCATCGAAGGAAAGGTGCGTGAAGTGTCGTCATCAGGATATATGGGAGGAACCGGATATTTTATATCCTGCTGATGAAGACGATGTCGAACATCATGATGCTGTAGATAGAGGTTGGCGGTAAGATGAACAGTGATCGTCAGGAGGATGATGCTGCCGATAGCCGAATATGATGATGCTGCTGTGTTAACGGAAATATGATGATGATGAAGGGTTGTAGACATACAGGCTGTATGTCAAGGTTTTAGTGTGGATGCCTCTGCATCATAGTGGATTAATGGCTTTTCCATCCTATTTGTAAGCTTCTGTTGCGTTTCCTCTGCATCAATCACTATCCATATGCCTTGCATATCATTAACATTTCACATGTTACTCTTATGACCATTATCAATATGCCTTGCATATTCTTTATCCGGACATTTCATATGATCTTTATCAACATATATTGCATACTTGCTATCTCTTTCTCATATGTCACTCATTAACAGCCTATGAGAGATGAGATGAGAGTTGTCGTTATCCACCATGGGGCTCTAATGTCTCCTATCCTTAGACTCAAGTGGTATCCTTAATACCTTTAGAGTCAAGGCCTCTATGAGACTCCTTGGTACTCTTATGATGTATTACATCAAAGTAGCCAAGGCCATTACATCACTATCCTTGCACTATGGGTACCTTATACCTCATGTGACAAAGGCCTCTAAATACCCATGAATGGCCTCTTGGCACTTTTCTCTCCTTCTCCCATATGAGGTTAATAAATCACATATGGATATGGACAATTGCATACAAGATACATCATTATGAATAATTGCATATGACTATCTACACATTACATTGTTAGTGATGACTGCATATAAATCAATACTATCATAATGATACATTTATGAATGACAAGCAAGAAATATAAATATATCTTCATACCTGTAGGATTATGACAGCCCAATCAGAAGTATAGAAAGAATAATAATGTAAAGATGCTTACTTGTTGCAGCTTCTGGACTGTAATTCTCTGTAAGTGCTCTAGATGGCAGGAATGGCAGATATAATCTTTATACTGTTAAGCCTGATATATATTGTTGTTGTTTAAATATTATTTTGATTGTCTATTGCAGCCAAGGATATTCTTTTATGGTCAAATGAGAATGCAGATTGCTTGATGTTTATGTATCCCAGATACCATGAAATTGCCTCCCCAATTGAAATTCTCGATCTTCCTTTATATACTTGTAGAGTAACTCTCTTGTCCAGCGGTCATCACCCTTCCAAGAGTTGTACCTTCTCATAGTGCTTACTTCCCTTGAAAATATCCTAATCACATGATAATTGTAGTTTGTTTGATCATTGTTTATTCTTATGAAATCATTGGGGTTGACCGTTACTTTATTTATATCATAATCCTTGTTTATAGTGACCACAGCCTTTTCCAAATGTGATCGCTGCCACTTACTAATAATTGTCTTTGTTTCCTAATCGCAGCCTTTGAGTTTGTTTCTTTTATATTCTTCATGCCAAATAATGCCCTGTCAATGGAATCGTATCCCTTCATATATTATTTGAATAAGACAATTGTAATATTCTCTTTTCATAAGATTCTTATCTTATAGGGATTTGAATTGGACTTGGTGGGCCACCCTCCATATCCTTCAATAATTTATAATAGAGACTTTGTAATTTCTACTGTTTTATAAAGTAGATTCGCTGCTTTTTTCATGTATGTAAGTCTTTATTAAATCATCGCTAGACTTGATATTTTCAATAATGACAATATCATATTTAACATTAATAAATAATATTTTTATTCTATTAATACATATAACTAATATAATATCTTTGAATATATTAAATATATCTAAATATATTATATATTATATTCAGTAAATTATATTATATAACATCACCATTAATATTATACTTATATTTATATTGATTATTATGTTATTATATAATAATAACATATTATATTTATATGGATGATAATAGTAATAATAATGCTATTACATATATTTATTATTTGTAAACATTAAGTATTTTAATAAAATAATATTATTATATATATAAATGATCATCATTAGAAGTGACTTCTCTATCTTATCATGATGTATAAATCTTTAATTTAAACAATGCCTTAATAACGGGACATGACAAGCTTCCTTGGGTTGTATTCCTAAAACAAAGTCAGCAGGGAGTAGTAGCTTCCTTGGGTTGTAGCCTTAAAACAAAGTTGTAATTTTTGAGCTTCATATATTGTGAGTTAATCCTCACTGTGGTCCCCCTTTTGGGGTTTTCCATGTATATCTGGTGTCATGTGTTGACATGCCTTGTGTTGATCTTTCATGTTTATGTTAATGATGTAATGTTTAAGTTTTAATCTACTCCAGAGGATTAGAAGTTTGTTTGGATACTGATTCACCCCCCCCCCCTCTCAATATCCTAGTGTGTTCAACATGTACTTATCCAAGTGGTGCATCCTAATCCACATGAGGAATTAATTTTACATATTTACAAGTTATTGATTAACTAATATGTTCCCCCATGCCTAGATAATCCAATAGAATAAAATACATTATTTATCAAAGGTGTACAACATCTACCCAACATTCTCTCACTTGTTGTATACATTGTATAAGGAGTTAAATCAATTCAATAAGAAGCTAGGGTTTGATCCCCATATCCAATCGACACCACATAAACTTCAATGTGCTCAAGAGATTTGTCAATGCATTGACAACATTCACAAAAGTGCCCCCCTTCTTGACCACAACCCTCTTGTCCTCCACCATATCATGAACAAACTTATACTCCACATCAATGTGTCTTGTCCACTCATGAAAGGTAATGTTCTCTTGGCAAATTAATGGCACTCTGACTATCACACTTAATCAACATTGTATCCTTCTTCAAGTTGACATCTAAACATAATCTCTAAATATAATATGCCTCCTTACAAACATGAGTAGTTGTCATATACTCTACCTATAGCATCAAAAGGGCAGCCACAAACAATCTTTTTCTCATTTAATTCATTGCAGCACTAAACAAGGTAAACACATACCCACTGGTAGATCATTTGCTTCTACATCTCTAGCCTAATTAGAGTCCATGTATATCCACTGTCATGCTCAAAGTATATCCTCCTTAGTAGAAAATATAATACCTTGAAGTGCCACAAATATATCTGAAGATTCTCTTCACCACAATCCAATGCTCCTTGCCCAAATTGGACATACCTCCTTAGAACTCCCATTGCTTGGGCAATGTTTGGTTTGGTGTAGACCATAGAATACATTAGGGTACCAACTACAATTGCACAGGGGATATGGCTCATGCCATCTATCTCACTTAGTGTGCCAGGGCATTAATCAACAAAAATCTTTGTTGTCATATAAATAGTAACACTCATTGGTTTATAATCATGTATCTTAAACCATTGCAAAATAGAGTTAACATATTTCCTCTAACTAACTGAAAGTTTTATGTTAGTTCTATCCCTCATGATCTTCATCGATAAGATAAACTTAGTTGCCCCCAAAGTCCTTCATATCAAATTGAATACAAAGTTAAGTTTTAATAGCCCTAATCGCATCCTTAGTATTACTAAAAAGATGTCATTGACATAAAGTAAAAGAATAGTAAACCAATCGCCATCCTTTTTGAAGTAAACAAGTGGCATAACTTAGGTCTAACATAACCCAACTTCAAAACATACGAATCAATTTTTTTTATACTGCATCTAAGGGGACTACTTTAAAGACCATAAAGGTACTTATTCAATCTACAAACCAAGTCTTCCTTACCCTTCACCATGAAGTGTTTTGAAAATGTCATGTAGGTCTCCTCTTCCAAATCAACAAGTATAAAAGTTATCTTCACATCCATTTATACAACCTCAAGTTCGAACATGGCAGCAACAAATAACAAGAATATGATAGATGTCAACTTTGCAATAGGAGATAAGATCTCACTAAAATTGATTCCCTCTACCTAGAAATAGCCTTTAGCCAATAACCATGCCTTGTACTTCTTAATCTTGCCCTTAAAACTAAACTTCTTTTTGAAAACCCATTTGTAGACAACATATTCGTTATCCTTAGGAAGCTTCACCAAGTCTCATGTGTTGTTCTTATTTAATGTTTCCATATCTTCATCCATGGCCTTCTTCTAATACTCCTTGTCTATAGGCTTCAATGTCTCCTTTACAATCATAGGATCACCATCATTAGTAGATAAAAAATACATTTCAAATTAGGTGGGCTATACCTATCACATTGCATTCTCTGCCAAGTGAACATCCTCAAGAGTAGGGTTAGAGGTTATTCTTCTTCTTCCTCTGAAGTCTATTAATCAACCTCCTTGTCAAATCCATCTTAAACCTCTAGTTTGGTCTTAGGTGTAATCTCCACAAATTTTGGTTTCAGCTACACCAACTACTTCTTTTCATCTTCATGTTATAAGGGTTTAGGAGAAGATTTGATCTCCATGAAGATCACATTTCAACTATACAATATCTTTATAGTCTTGGGATTCCAAATCTTGTATCCATTTAAAACATCACTATACTTAGTGGATATATTTTCTCACTTTAAAATCCAATTTGGATCTCTTCTCCTTAAGCATGTGTACATGTGCCTCAAAACCAAAAACCCTAATACACTACAACAAAGGATTCTTCATTGACCAAGCCTCAAGGGTTTCTCCTCAAGATTTGATGCAGGACATCTATTAATTGGGTAACAAGTTGTGTTTATATTTTTTTCTTAGGATTTATGATCCAAACTAGCTCCATTGACCATACTCTAAATTTTTCCATCAATGTCCTATTCATCCACTTTGTGACTCCATTCTACTCAGGGATGTATGGAATCATATTGTGCTTTAGAATACCATTCTCTTTGTAAAAGTTAACCAACTTTATAAAACAATAATCTTCATTATTATCTGTCCTCAATAACTTGATCGTCTTTTATGTCTAGTTCTTAACAAGAGATTTCAACTCTTTAAACTCCCATGTTCTCCTAAAGAAATAATTTATAAAAGTGTTATATGTAAAAGGTGGATAAGAGTTGAAGTGGAGTGCTGCCACAATAATGGGTTACACTTTATAGGACATCCTTATTTTTGCTGAAATCACATATTTTTAGAAAATATAATGATTTAAACCTTGAAAAGTTCCATTTAAAGGATTTTAATTGAAGAGGGTTTGATCAAACCCCCTTAGATTCAAACCGCCTTGGATAGAACCCCGCTAGTTTTAAACCATACCTATAATGGAGTCTCCTCTACACGTATCAAAATAATGATAAAAAAAACACATTTGATCTACCTTTTGGGGGATCAAATGAATTCATTTAAATTTTATGTTTTGTAAGTATGTAGTCCTTATTATAAGCTTCCCCAAAAGTATAATTTTAAATATATTTAATTTGATTATTATATTTATTTTTTATTTCTTGTGAATGTAGGTTTTTCACCGAACATCAAATTCTCGGTTCTACACACATGGAAAATTAGTAAATTAGTGAAAAAAAATTCTAAAAAATATCTATGCCCTAGGTATTGATGTCTTTGTTTCAACAACAAAAAAAAATCGATACATACAGAAAAAGTTATATTTTACGGAATACGCCTATGTCTAAATTATAATTGGTTTGACTTCAAGACTTAATTAAAAAAAATATTCAACAAAACATTATGAAACCAAATGCATGCCCTATATACCAGTGTTACCAATCTAAATTCAAAAGAATCATAATTTTATCCTTTGTAGAAAAAAAGTTATGTGCTACAGAATACACATCACTTTAAAAAAATGTTGTTCACTATTAAAAACTAGTTATCAAAGGAGACGCAATTTTTTTTACAATTTAACTCCATTTTTTTAAAAAAATATATATTTAGAATCTACAAACAAAATCTCACAAATCACTAGTTCGCATCATCTTCAAATTCCTAACGGTTTAGCGGCTATAGGTGTCAGAAAGTGAAGATTTAGTTTAAAATGTTGATTTCAATGTCAAGTTTGGCCAAAAAGTGTAACCCATTATTGTGGGATGACCCAGTGTGGTTAATTAGATTCAATCAAACCCTCCTTTCACAATAACACTCAAGGACAACAATCGAGTCGAGTCACTATAGATGGAGAGGAATCAGCTACAGGTTGATGCCACTTGTTAGGTCTCAAAAATGCAAGTTGCTAATCCTAAGAGGATGCCAGGCTCTATGTTTGGATTTGCAACGTTTTTGAACTAACTTGACGAAATCAACCTTCAAGGTTTGATGATTTCTTACACTTTAGGTCCTGCTACACCTAGGTGGGTAAACCTTGAAATATTAAAGCAGTCTGAGTGTGGATGAATGGACTAACTAGATTTATCTACAATGGCATAGGATGTAAGATAGATGAAAAAGAAGCTGACTACTTAATTCTATGTATAATGTTTAATAAATGATTGGCGGAAATTGTATAAGCAATATCAAGGTTTTAAATACTGAGTTGAATGAGACTAGTGCCTTGTTGGGTAACAGAGTCAATTTGAAGGACCTAGACCAGTAGTTTCTTTAATGGTAATAATTCTAATTGCTTGGCACAGTTTTGGTTTATAGCTTGTATAAACGTGCAAGGAAGTGATTGACAAACTCTTCTTAACAATCCAACCAATATAATCAATTATCTTATAATTCACTAGAAGGTATTTTAATCCTTACTTGAAGGAACCAAATGAAATGAATGGGCAAGATTAACAGATAATATTTTACTGGAGACAGAATGGTAATCCTAATTGTATGGCTCTACTTAGTAATCCCAACTTACTACTTCCGGGCTACTGCGACTAAATTAGAAGGGTTTAATTCCTCAGATGGACACCAACCAAATTAATCACACAGATACAGCAAGTGTGTAATGATAGATTAACTATATACTTGATATCTTAATCTGAATAACCAGGAAATGCAGAAATGGAGACAGCCACACAATTGAATATTTTCAACAAGCAACTGATACCAAAATAGAAATACTGAATCAGAGAACTTCAAATTTCTTCTTCCGATCTCTATTTTCACGCCGATGGTTGTTTTTCAAACGATTCCTTGTGTATCGGTGTAAGCAACACAACCTCTTGCCGATGGATTAATTTTGATGAAATTTGGCACTGCTCATCCATAGACATCTTGTGATATACAAAAAAAAAAATTATTATGGTCCTTTTGGGATATTCTTCAGGATTTATTCAAATATGATGGAGTAAGGAGATAGTAAAAATTTCAAATTTTTACTGTGCTAACAGTGGCTCTGTCTGGGATGTATACTCCCTGTGAGTATAACAAGGATGCAGATCTCCTGGGGAAGTAGACCACATATTTTATTATTTTGGGGTGAGGTTTTATGAAACTGGGAAAAGGAAAGGAACAAATGATGGGGAACGGGAAAGATTCCTAGACTACTGTGCATGGAATAAGATATTTTGAGAATTATTTGAATGTTGTCCATGCACTGGCAACACTCAATTCTCTTTGTACATGTTTATGAAAAGAACTGCTTCAAGTATTGCCCATGTACAGGCAATTCCTGCTCCTCTCCTAACATATTCTGTACATAGTAAGAATCATCACCTCCCTTGCCAGTGATAACAAAAGGACCCAACCACAGGGCTTCAAATTTTCCATGTTTTCCTTTGTCTTGACATCTTGCATTCCACATTAGTACCAGATCATTTATTTCAAACTTTCTTTCTTTGGCCTTCTTGTCAAAGAGATATTTTACCTGTGATTGTAATTTAATATTCTGTCTCTGAGCCATTCTTCTTGTTTCATCAAGCTCTGCCAATTGTTCCAACCTTTCCTCCATTGGTTCAGGGATATTCAAGTCTTCCTGGAGAATAAATTTGTATACTGGTATAAGATTTTCCAATGGTAATCTTGCTTGGATTCCATATACCAATTCATAAGGGGATCTCCCAATTGCCCTTTTTATAGTAATCCTGTCAGCCCATACTGCCATTCTTAATTTTGAATCCCAAGCCTTCTTATTTCTATCCAACATTCTTTTTATGATTTTCAACAGGCTCTTATTACTTGATTCAGCTTGTCCATTTGCCTGTGGATGGTAAGGAGCAGCATAAGAAACAGTGATACCATGTGTGCTGCAAAAACCTTTGAATTCATCAGATCTAAAGCACATCCCATTATCGGTAATCAGTCTTACAGGAGTACCAAATCTACATATAATGTTATCCATTAGAAAATTTATCACAACTTTACTTGTAGCCTGTCTGGTTGGGATTGCTTCCACCCATTTTGTAAAGTAATCAGTAGCCACTAAAATCCATCGGTGTCCCCCACTCGATTTCTCTGAAATTTCACCTATAAAATCAATACCCCACTGATAAAATGGAGCCTCAACTTGCATAGGTTTTAAGGGTAGTGCTCCCTGATACTTTAACTTCCCTGAGAACTTTTGGCATGCTTCACACTTTCTAGTGTACTGGTATGAATCGTTAAAGACTTTAGGCCAATAGTACCCTGCCCTCAGGATCGTGTGGGCTGTGGTTTTTGCTGAGAAATGTCCTCCGCACATGCCTTCATGCAACTCCTTCATAATATGTTTTGATTGATATTCATCCAAGCATAATAGTAGAACACCATCTCTATTTTTCCAATAGAGATCCCCACCAATGAGTACATATTTTGAAGCTTGTAGTTTGAGTGTCCTTCTTTTATTATCATCATATCCTTCAGGACACTTCATATGTTTTAGATAATATACTATATCAGTATACCACAGAGTGTGTTCAATACTGGTACTTGCATCAACATTACATATCTGGGAAGCTTCTAGATTACTTTCAGCCATCAATTTGGCAAGACCCTGTCCTCTTACTAATTTAGTGATTTGGATTTCAATGTTGAATTCCTGAATCCTATTGATCCACCTACATCTCCTACCGGTGACCTCAGTTTGGATCAGTACATCCTTCACTGCAGCATTAGGAACATATGCTATGATTTTAGCCCCCACCAAATATGGTCTAAAATTTTTTACTGCTTTTACCAATGCATATGCCTGTTTTTCAATAATGTCATACTTCAACTCTGCATTCTGAAGGGACTTGCTAAAGAAAGAGATAGGCTGTTCATATCCATCATTGTTTTTCTGCAACAACACTGCTGCTACTGTATGATAGGAAGCAAATGAAAAGAGTTGGAAAGGTTTACCGAAGTCAGGGGATATTAAGACTGGAGCTTGCTTGATGGCCTCCTTAATGTTACCAAATGCTTCCATTGTTTTTGTTGTCCATTTCATATCTGAGTTCTTCTTCAGCATTCTTGATATAGGACAAACAATCTCTGCGAAATTTGGTATAAATCTTCTGACAAAATTTATCTGACCAAAAAATGATTGTATAGCTTTTACATTTTTTGGAATAGGGACCTGATCAATTGCTTTCACCCTTTCAGGATCTATTTTAACTCCTTCCTTCGAGACTATATGGCCAAGCAATTTTCCTTCTGTTACTGCAAAATGGCATTTTTTAGGATTCAATGATATTCCATATTCTAGGGCTTTGACAAATATCTGTTCTAGATGTGTGCAATGATCTTCGGCCCTTTTTGAATATGCTGTTAAGTCGTCTTGATATACTATCATAATCTTATTGATCAATTCAGTAAAAGCTACATCCATCGCTCTTTGAAATGTTGCCCTAGCATTAGTTAATCCAAATGGCATTCTCAAGTATACATATGTTCCCCACGGAGTGGTGAATGCCGTCTTAAATTGTTCAGACTCCTTAACCTTTACCTGATTGTAGCCGGAGAAACCATCCATCATGGATAGCAATTCACATCCAGTAACTTTCTGCAATATCGCCTCCATATTGGGAAGAGGATAATTATCTTTGAGAGAAGATTTATTCAGGTTTCTAAAATCCACACATAGTCTAATGTCACCATTCTTTTTCCTGACAGGTACTAAGTTTGAGACCCAGGAAGAATGTCTAATAGGTTTGATTATAGCTCCATCCCTTAACTTTGTAAGTTCCTCCAGCATTTTCGGAGCCAATGTAGGATTAATCGGCCTTTGTTTATGTCTGAATGGTTTTGCATCTGGCTTGAGTGGTATCTCATGTTGAAATAGATCCTCTCTATATGCCTTTAAGTCATCATATGACCAAGCAAACACATGCCTGTACTTCCTAAGTAGATTGATGATTCTACTTCTGATTTTCTGGTCAAGATTCCTTCCAATATATACATTTTTTGGGGTTGTCTGAGTCCCCAAATTCACTTCCTCAAGGTTCTCGGGTATCACTGGTGTGTCTTTCTTTTTGTATCTATCATGCCCATCAAATGCTTTTTCTAATGCAATAAGTCCTTTGGGTATCTTATTTGTCTTTAGTTGAACCACTTCTTGGCCAAAAAGGGTTTCTTTCCCATCGTGTTCCTCCACAAATGCACTGAAATCAATTTCTTGATTTTCATAATAATCAGCACAATGTAAGAAATTGATTATATCAGCATCGCTATCAAACACTTGCCAGTTCTGTATATTATCAGGGATGGTAGGTCTAGTTTTAAATTCTACTTCTATGATCCCTCCTAATGTAACATCATCTCTCTTTAATGCAATGTTTGCTAAAAAGTCTGCCATGATGTTTTTAGACCTATCAACCCAGCTGATTGAAAAAGCATCAAATAATTCAACACTATCCCAAACTGCATTTCTGTACTGTCTTAATCTTTTATTTTTAGATAAATATTTTTCTCTTACTTGGGAGATGACCAATTCAGAATCACCATAGACAGCCAACTTTTTTATTTTGTATTTGGTGGCTATGTTTAGGCCAATGAGCAGGGCTTCATACTCGGCTACGTTATTGGTGCATTCAAATGTCAATAAGAAAGAGTATTTGAATGTTTTACCTCCCGGCGAGATAAAAACTACTCCAGCCCCATTTCCTATCTTGCTGCATGCACCATCGAAATACATTCTCCACAATTCATTTTCTCCTTTCATAGATTCAGTGTGTATTGGGTCAGTGTTATGCAATTCTGGGGTAGTTTCTCCAACTTTGAAAACTCCTAAATCTGTGTCACAAAAGAAATTCACCTGATGCCGGTCCATTCTTTCTATAATATTGTCATACCTTGGCTCTCTGCATAATTTGATTTCCTTGTCACCTACTGGTATGGTGGCATATGATAGATCTAATTGAACATTGCCTCCTGCCATTGCAGCCCACTGCCTTGATAGCAGCATTCCATAGTACGGTGGGATATCAACCACAGTGATGTCAATGTTATATGTTGCTTCAGGATGTGAAGCAAGTTTTATCTCTACATCTTTCATAATACCAACTACTGGAATAGATCTGTTATCCAATGCATAACACTGGCCATAAGTAGTATCAACCCACATCCCTAATTCTTTCATCACTGCTATAGGCATGATATTCATAGCAGCACCTGAATCAATCATACAATTCCTGACTATTCTATTCTTGATTACTAGTGTAGTATAGAATGGATCTACCTGTGAGGGATTTTTTGTAAGTGTGTCACCAAGATATACCTCAGGCATCTTAAAATTTTCCTGATGCACATTATTTGTTGTTTTTTCAAACCCTTTATGTTTTGGATTAGGTGTATCAGAAATCATCTTGACAACTGTACTCCTATATTTATCTATTTTCATCATCTCTAGGAGTGGGACTGATATCTTCACCTGAGACACTGCCTGTGCAATGTCGAAAGAAGGGGTTATGATCTGGTCATTCCTTTCTGTTTTTGTGTTTTCTTTTTCTTGATTTCCTTTCATTTTATTTTTATCCCCCTTTTCTGGTTCTTTAGGTGATGATTTTGTATTATTTTCTTTGTTATTCTGGTCTTTTATGAATACACTCCCAGGAGTTCCTTGCCCAACATTTGTTGTTCTATTCCTTAAGTTATAAGTGTTTCGAGCTTGAGCCACTGCAGCCACTGTGAGAGCTTCTCTTTCATCCTCAGTAGGTTTTCTCCATTGACCACATGACTTGTTGTTACAACTATCTTCCTGGTCTGAGAATACCTGTTGTTCCCCCATGTTAATATGATACTTTTGGTTCCCTACATCATACTCATATCCTTCTTCTTCTTCTGAAGAATAATCTTCTGTTACTACACATGGTGTATCCTGCATCATATTGATGGTGTGATTATCCCTATTGTAGCTGTATAGCATTTCCTCTTGCTGTATTGATTTAGCTACCTCACAGTATTCAGGTGAATGTGGCAAGTTACATACAAAACACCAAGGTTTATTTTCTGCCATATGTGCCATGTTTCTCTTCAAGGGATCAGGAGTATCCTTTCCATATGGCTGCTTTCTGTTATTATCTATAGGTCTTCCATCCTTCCAATTTGTATTGTAAGGCATATCATGTAGCCTAGGTCTCTCATGCCTATGCTGACCCTCTGGTTTAATTTGTTGAGCATTTGGATTCTGAAGATTTCTATGATTATCCCTTTTACTGACCATTCCTGCAGCCTTCCTATTATTTTCAATAGTTATGGCCACTTTCTGTGCTTCGGCCAAGGTTGCAGGACACCTGTTTCTGAGTTCATATCCTGTTTTGGGGTCAAATGCTTTCATATAGATACTCAGTGCTGCCTAGTCAGATAACTTGGCTCCATGTGGTATCTTATTATGTAACTTGGAAAACTTCAGGTTGAAATCAAAAACTGATTCATTTTGATACTTCTGTATACTTATTAGTTCATGCAGTGCAAACTCAGGAGCATATTGGTTACCATACTGATCCTTAAACTGGTTATGGAAATCAGTAATTGAATTGATTGATGCATCGGGCAAGCTATTAAACCAATCTCTGGCATCTTCAGTGAGGGACATCATAAATAACCTCATTCTAATGTCTTCCCAATCCATACCTATATCCTGTACAAAAGCATTAAAACTTCTGATATGATCTTCTGCAGATACTGCATTGTTTCCAGTAAACTTGGGAACCATGTTTCTCCAAGTACTATCCATAGGATATGGATATAACTGATATCCAGTCAAATCAAATTGACTGCATATATTAGCAAGGTTTTGGGGAGGGAAATTGAGAGGTGGTGGATTGGGATAGTAATTATATCCACTTGGTGGCTGATGATATGCATATTGTTGATGTTGGTTCATATGGGGATTTATGTGTTGATTTTGTGGCCTATAATATTGTTGACCAGGGGGTGGGTAATTATTTGCCATATGTTGGGATGCATTACGTATGGGAGGTGGTCTAGGGTTTTGGGGAATAGTGTTCTGATGACTTCCAGAAGCATGTGAGTTTTGAGCACTACTTGTATTTTGTTGTGTATTTCTTGAAATATTCCCTCTATGCGGGGGTACATATTTAGGGGGAGCTGTTTTGGCTTTATTTCTCCTCTGTTGAATTTCTTGCTGCAATAACTCCTTCTCCTCTTGTATCTTGTACCTTTCAAGTTCTTTCCTGAGCATGAGTATTTCCTGTTTCTCATCACTCATGTCTTGATTATTTATTTCCTGATATTCTGGATTGTCATTCATTCCCTGATTTGACAATTCATATCCTATCTCTTCTCCCTGGTCAAATGAGATCTTGAAATCATGTTCAGCTTGGTTCCTATCAATATCCCTCATGACCTTTGCATCATGATCTCGCTGTTCTTGAGGAGTGGGTCTGTACCTTGCCAAAATATCATCAGTTGCTCCACTGAGGTTCTCGTTTGAATCATGCAGAGGTGTGAATTTGTTGTGAATTGCAATATTTTGTTCTGAATCATTCTCCTGGATGTCTAGATTATTATCTTGGTGGGAATATTTTGGATTCACATTTCTTTTGGAAATGTTTCTAAGTGGTGGAGATGACTGCAAATTTCTGCCTTCCATCTTGGATCTCCTACCATCCATTTGATATTGAAATTTTTGTAACTAGAGTCGCCACCTATTAAATAGGAAAAGTTTATATTTTATCTGTAGGGTTCTTGTCACCAGCAGAGTTACCAACTTAAACTTTCTGAATTGATTCTATGAAGGAAAGGATTACTTTCTAAGGTCTGTTACTAATCCCCAGCAGAGTCGCCAATTTGTTAGGTCTCAAAAATGCAAGTTGCTAATCCTAAGAGGATGCCAGGCTCTATGTCTGGATTTGCAACGTTTTTGAACTAACTTGACGAAATCAACCTTCAAGGTTTGATGATTTCCTACACTTTAGGTCCTGCTACACCTAGGCGGGTAAACCTTGAAATATTAAAGCAGTCTGAGTGTGGATGAATGGACTAACTGGATTTATCTACAATGGCATAGGATGTAAGATAGATGAAAAAGAAGCTGACTACTTAATTCTATGTATAATGTTTAATAAATGATTGGCGGAAATTGTATAAGCAATATCAAGGTTTTAAATACTGAGTTGAATGAGACTAGTGCCTTGTTGGGTAACAGAGTCAATTTGAAGGACCTAGACCAGTAGTTTCTTTAATGGTAATAATTCTAATTGCTTGGCACAGTTTTGGTTTATAGCTTGTATAAACGTGCAAGGAAGTGATTGACAAACTCTTCTTAGCAATCCAACCAATATAATCAATTATCTTATAATTCACCAGAAGGTATTTTAATCCTTACTTGAAGGAACCAAATGAAATGAATGGGCAAGATTAACAGATAATATTTTACTGGAGACAGAATGGTAATCCTAATTGTATGGCTCTACTTAGTAATCCCAACTTACTACTTCCGGGCTACTGCGACTAAATTAGAAGGGTTTAATTCCTCAGATGGACACCAACCAAATTAATCACACAGATACAGCAAGTGTGTAATGACAGATTAACTATATACTTGATATCTTAATCTGAATAACCAGGAAATGCAGAAATGGAGACAGCCACACAATTGAATATTTTCAACAAGCAACTGATACCAAAATAGAAATACTGAATCAGAGAACTTCAAATTTCTTCTTCCGATCTCTATTTTCACGCAGATGGTTGTTTTTCAAACGATTCCTTGTGTATCGGTGTAAGCAACACAACCTCTTGCCGATGGATTAATTTTGATGAAATTTGGCACTGCTCATCCATAGACATCTTGTGATATACAAATTTTTTTTTTATTATGGTCCTTTTGGGATATTCTTCAGGATTTATTCAAATATGATGGAGTAAGGAGATAGTAAAAATTTCAAATTTTTACTGTGCTAACACCACTTATGAATGATATGGAAAGATAGATTAATTTGATAGATTTGTCAAACCCTAGTTCAATTAAGCCTTAAACCCTAATTATATGATTTCAAATACAGACAAACAAGATATGACAAATGTTCACACAAGAAGGCACTAAATACATATTAGAAACATACCAGGATTCAGATTTCCAAGGGCAAAAACTTTGACGACACGGGGGCAGGCGCCCTAGTCTAACAGGCCACTTTTTTTGTAGATCTAGAATAGTGAGGTGAATAGGATTGCAACTTGCTTCAGAGTTTCTGGAGATTCTAGTTGAGAGGACTTCGGGGTGGGTGCCCTAGTCCAATAGGTTAAGTTTTCCACACTTTCTGCTCAGATCTCGAATCTATATCCTTTGCTTTGATCTTCTGCAACTCCACTTCGCAAGATCCCACACCTATAACCTACAATCACAAGAAAGGGGTTTGGGGGTTGTGGTGTTTAAGAGCTTGCCTTGATCAAGCCCCAAAATGGCATTCAAGCCTTCCAACACCGTTGTTAGATAGAGTGTGTGTCCTTGGTGGATAGAGACAAAATCAAATGATAAGATAGATTGAATGAAACACAAATAGATGTCACCTTAGAGGTGAATCCCTCATGGATAAATGAAGATATTTCACACCATGAGGAGATGGATTGATGAAGCCAAATCTGCTACAAACAAACACAATAAAAACACAAGTCTACTCTACAACACAATGAATGTTTTGAAATCCCTTAGCTCAATATCACAAGTTTGCATTATCCATCTAGGTTTAAAATGAAGTCATAAACATGTTTATATATGCATTCCTGCTAAACTTTCGTAATTCAAATTGAAAAGGCCGCCAAGGAAGCCTTTTTAACGGTCATAAACTGACACACTTCAATTTGGGTCCAGACAAAATAGGCCTAGACTAGGGCGCGGGTGCCCAAGTCCAGGGGTGCTTTTTGAGTCATGATTAAGCATTAAAGTGGACCCCTATGCCTCATTTGACATGGGTTTCGAGGAAATTTGCTCCGGGATAAGTTTTAAGCATGCATAATGAGATTAAGGGGACCTAGGAGCTAAACTAGGTGGTAAAAAGTCCTAGGAAAATATTTTGCGACATAACATTTAGCCCCCACTTTTATGTATGTATGATCTTACGACCCATACATGCATTAAAGTATGGTCGAAAGCACATCAAACACACCAAGCACATGAAGCCAAGGCATACGCAAAGATTGAAGAACTATTTCTAGCCCCCAGTCTCAAGTAAGCACTAAAAGACACATTGAATACACGCAAGACATGAAGAATACAGTAGGAAGCATGCAAAACATGGTGAATATAGTGGAAGCACGTAAAACATGATAAAGACATGAGACCAGTCACGCAAAACATGATGAATACACTGATATAAAAATTTCATATATGAAGTAAAATCCTAACTAAGGGGTGTGGGGAGCTCATCACTACGCCCTTGATACTACACCAGGGGGGAGACACGCCAAACAAAACTTGAGTGTGGGGAGAGCTCATCGCTACGCCCTTGAAACCACACGAGGGGAAAACACAACAAACACATAAGGAAGACACACAGAATACACAAGCACCGCATAGCATGTCATAGACATACTATACATCTTATACATGGCAAACACGAGCGATGGGAGGAGATTATGGCTAAGTCCCACTATCTAAAACATGCCAAACACACCTGACGGTTGAGCTTATGCTACAACAATTGCCAAAGACACGCTTAAAGGAGGATGACTCAAGATCTAACCTTGCCTCCCAACGAGGACTTTGTATAAAAGGATGTGGACTAGCTCAAGAGATACACCATCCCGCCTTCCGCAGAAGGGATTTCAAAATGCAACCCCACCCGCGTGACGAAGATGTCTTGCAATGAAAAAGGAAGCATGTGCTCAAAGTATACAATCCCATTCGCATCACAGAGATGCCTTACAGTAAAAAGGAGGCATACACCATAGATCAATGTTTGCAAACATGCTTTGTTGATATAAAATAATCAAGCAGATACCATTATATATGCCCCCACCTTAAGGTGGTTGATGTCTCTTATCGATATCAAGAACATTAAGGTAGAGCGAAAACACGCAAGGGAACAAGAGCTCTTGCAAAGCCCATGCCCCCAAAGGTGACATGTGCCACAATTGCCGAATGTTCCCACAAACACATTGATAAGATATGTTAAGATAATCAAGAGATAAGGTTAAAACATCTTACTCTAAGATACTAACCATGTCAAATCATGAAAGCTATGCATGTATTAGATCACATTCAAGAAAGCAATGCTACACTTATGAGTTCAGATCCGAGTATAGTCATTGGGCTTATACTGCAGGTATCTCAGGACCGAGTGTAACAACAAGATGAGATACAAAACAATCTAAAGTGCACGGAGCAGCTGTATTGCAAAGGTTTGTTAGAAGAGATAAGACAACATGATGCATCACATGGAGTGATTCTACTAGTCAAGCATCGGATATATATATATATATATATATATATATCAACCCCATCTTCATATATGGACTAGGTCTATTTTTGCTTACTTGCTAAAGGGACACACGATTCGTATCAATATTTGTTTGTTTTCATCATCTGCCAACTAGGTAGAATCACTAAAGAAGGTAAACAATAAAAATGAGAGAGAAGAACAAGTGCCTTAGGAACACCACCTAGGAGGATGCCCCCAAGACATCAACCACAATGCTATGCCCCTAAGGCACGACAAATAATAAAATAGAGGAGAGGAAAGATAGAAGAATGATGAAACAAATAGAAGAATGGTCACAATAGAGGCAATCTCCCAGTATCCTTGACCTTACAAGAGTATCAAGGGTCATCCGAAGAGACCTAAATAACACATAACACATCACAGGGGAACACAACACGACACAATATCATATTATATATATAAGAGGAGATAAAACTTGTGAGCATCTTAGAAAGGTGCTCCATCAAGTGCAGTAAAAAGTGTGAGTAGTTCAAACCTGATTGATTCTTACAGAATGGTCATGCGGTGCTTGTTTCTCAAGTCCTTGTATATTTGAAATCTTTTATTGCTTGTGAGGAGGGGAATCATTGTTATTTCCCACTGATGATAGTTGCCTTGTTCTTTTTCGATCCTTTGCTTTCTTATTTTGATGAATGAGCCTTTCATGGTAGAATGGGATATTTTCCACTGTGGTAACCTTTTCTTGTATCATAATATCTTATCGCGGTTGTTCAATTTGTGTATCTAGTGCATTTGGTTGTCTCCTGATCCTTGAAGGGATAATGACAGAGGAACCTTAGCATAGATACCTTTTCCTCATGGATGAGGTGAGTCTTCAACCTTCTTCTTATCCACTTCTATCATGCCAACTATTTCATCATAATCAAGATAATCATCGTCAATTTTCTCTATTGCATTTTGTTCTACCATATTATTGTTGCTATGCTTAGGAAAGGGGTTTCTAAAGATCTGTAAATTCTAATTCAAAGGGGCAACTAACTTATTTCCATTGTCATTCACACCAGTTACCTGTATTATATTAGAATTGATGAGGTCTTGAATTTCATGTTTAAGATGCATACATCATTCGGTGTCATGTCCTATCGAGCGATGATACTGACAAAAAGCATTAGCATCAAATGATAGTCCTTGTATCCTATTACTATCAAAGTGTTTCACAAGAGGAAGCTTCAAAAGATTGTTGCTTATTGCTTGATTCATAATTGATTGAAGAGAATCAGATAATGGAGTAAACTGTCAATGTTGTTGTTTGAATTGAAATGGTGCCTATTTAGGATTACTAATAGTGGACACTTGTGATTGAAAATTATTTGAATGTTGTCCATTGATATTGATAAAACTCTTGTTGTTCCTCTTAAAGTTATTTTGATAAGGACTAGTCGTGGATTGACGAACTTGAGCCGATGAGTTTTGATTCTCATACTGACTAGACGAAAGCTGGTAATCTCGAAGGGTTATGCATAAATGTTGAAAAGAGCTATATTTCATCAAGAGGACTTTATCACGGATGTTAGATTGTAGATTTGTAATGAATACCTTCTGGAGATCTTCATCTTTAATCGGGTATTGTATTTGTGAGATGAGACCTTGATATCGACTGATGAATTCTGTCAACTTTTCTTTCGAACCTTGTTTACAATGAACCAAGTCAATCAAAGAGACCGTAGGTCTAATGTTTGCTTGGAAGTGTTGTAAGAATTGATCAACTAGTTGTGAGAAAGAATTTATTAAATTCAGAGGTAAAGAGCAAAACCATTCCAAAGTAGTATCTTTGAGAGATCGCGGGAAGAGTTTTGCTAGCAAGTCCTCTTCGAAGAAGAAATTACTACACATCACCGTGAATGCTGGCACATGAGTATTAGGATCACCTTTACCACCATATTTTTCAAAGCGTGGGGTCTCAAAAATTTTAGGCACAGGAGTTCTTAAGATTACATAAGATAAAGGGCTACAAGCATGATATGTTGGTAAAGTGGGTTGGGAAGAATTAGTCAAGTTTGTCACCTTCTGTTGTAAAGAAGTCACGCCTTGCAAAAGTTGATTTAAGAGGGCATCATTAGGAGATGCAGTTTGTTGTTGAGAATAATTAGAAGATGTGGTCATGAAATTTTGAGGTGATTGGTTGTGAGTGGTAACGAAAGGTGGTTGAGAACAATTGTAAGTGAAAGGTAGTTGAGAATAATTGTAAGTGAAAGGTGGTTGAGAACAATTGTAAGTGAAAGGTGGTTGAGAATAGGTGGAATGGAGAGGTCATTGAGAGTGATTATTCATATAAGATGTCACCCTAGGTGCTAGGTTTTGATAATTGAATCCCACAGCCTTGTAATTCTGTGAATTAATTCCATTAGATACTCCCATACTAGTGGTAGCATTACTACAAGCTTGTGCATTAGTAGTGAGGATTGATGATGTGAAAGTAGACATTCCAGTAGTTGATATAGGTGTCGATACCTGTGTATGATTTCGTGATGACATATTGTTAATAGTATTTGCACATTTAGTCACTGTCATAATGTTTTTATGCACTATATGGGCTAGTCCATGAAGTGTATTAACACCATCTTGTCCTTCTTTTAATAGCTCTCTTAGACTATGAACAACAGGTACAATCTCCTTAGCTATCCTTTCTTTTTCCACAAATGCTTGAAAATCTGCTAGTTCTTTATCAAGTTTGTTTATTTGATCATCAGGTACATGTGTTATCACATCAATAGGATCTTCAAAATCATGAAATGTTTTATCTTCCATTGTAGTTGTAGGAGGTATGATATCTTGCAAAGTTTGTGTTTCACCTTTTGTAAAGTAAGTGTTCAATGGATTTTCTGATGTTGGTACACGGTTGCTATCAGGAGCACTAGAACCCATTAATCTAAGAATTCTCCTTACAAGGATGTTTTTATTAGGATAAGGAGTCAGAAAACTCATGCAAAGTTTTATAACACTCAATGCACTAAGTAATAAAACAACTACAAGGAGTAATGTGATTATGCTTGTTGAAAT
The DNA here is from genome assembly GCA_027924645.1 of Cunninghamia lanceolata. Classification (NCBI taxonomy): domain Eukaryota; kingdom Viridiplantae; phylum Streptophyta; class Pinopsida; order Cupressales; family Cupressaceae; genus Cunninghamia; species Cunninghamia lanceolata. The sequence continues at coordinate 1,076,206 of BSBN01001609.1, forward strand.
ACACAATCTGTAAATTAGAAAATATGTCAATTTCCAATCTAAAGCATTGAATGATGCCAAAATTTCACATGATCAATGAATATATGCTTGAAAATGAATGCAAGATCTGAAATGAAAGATCTTTATGACAAATGCAATGAAAGCACACAAATCTATGCTTGCTTATGAAACTAAAATGCTCAAATTTTTCACTTTTTTCAATGTGGATGTGTTAATTATGCAAAAGTAAATGCAAAAACACACAATGCAGCAACACTATAGTCCAAAATAAAATTTAAAAGAGTGTTTAAATGAGTAGTAAAATTTGAAACAAGATTTTAGCTACAAACCCTAGCTTTTGAAATTACTAGATTATATGAAAAAATGTAAATTTCAAGTAAAACCCTAGCAAATGAGATATGCAAGTGCAAGGTAAATGATCATGAAATGATGAAATGCTATAATTTATCTCAGATCTGATGTAAATATCAGAAAATTAAATGTTTTTATGATATGTAACATAAAATATGCAAAACTATGCCTTAATGCAAGCCTAGAATGCTTATTTTTTCAAAAAAAATCAAACGTATGCAAGATTTTTGAATATATGATGATGAATATGATATGAATGAATGCAAAGACTAATTACAACATGTTGGTTCCCAAAATTACTACAACCCAAAACTATAAAACTTTCCTAAATCACCTAGGCCAGGGAATATCATCAGGGTGAGAGGAAGAGGTTTATCAACAAGTTTTGAGCGATTTTGGCCAACTACAGGAGTGGGTATACTCCTCTGCATTTCAGGATCAGCTAAACCTAGGAGGGATGTTCCTAGAGGCATGAAATAAAATACCAAGAACAAATACAATCGTACCCAATGTACACTTGACCCCAAGAGCTGTCACTAGATCAAGACAAACTGGCTGCACAGGCCTCTAATTAAGATGATTCAACTGTGCGAATGCACATGCATAGGAAAGATTGTTTTTATCCCTAAACCACATGTGAAAGATTTGTGTGTTTTTAAAAGATTGTTTGGTCCCTCTCCAATATGGATCGATGCCTATTCCATTAAGCAATAGAGTCACAAAATGCGACGAAAATAAATACATAGCAAAGGATCAACGTAACTAGACATACATTTACAAATATGAATTTCTAATAGATCTTCATACAATGGACATACTTAATAATCCAAAAGAGAACTACAATGATTCCTATGCAACAAAAGGATGGCAAATACAAAACCTTGTATTAACTTAGATGTTGTCACACATCTCCAAACATCTGTTACAATCATACTAGCAAATGGAACAAAGGGAAATACATAATTGCGATTATATATTTACCAAAATCATTACAAACTCCTGTGGAGACATACCATTACATTCAAATCTGCTACATAACCTTCCTACTCTATACTGAACATATCCCTTCACTAATAGACTAGACAAACGTGTGTTGATGCCAGAGAAACTCCTTAGGCTTTCCCAGACCAGACAATTGGTTCAATGACCAACCCTTTTTACATCTTTCTAACATGCATAAATAACATTTCATCTTTATTGTAGTAGTCATGGATATGGAAAGAGAAGCCAACAAGAAGGAACCCTTGCCCATGCTGCAATAACTTCATTTCAGTTTCCTTAGAGTGCACCCACATGGCTCTACCTGAGAAATCCATTGAAATAAGAGGTTTTCCCATGCCATGGGTACAATAAATTCAATGCAAATGAGGGATAGTGGCATGGGGAAACGAGAAATCCATTTCCCACATGAAATGGGGCTTTGAAAATGCATTAATGGTGACCAAGAGGGTCGCTGAGCAGTTCTGTCATGTTTTGCATAGTGAAAAATGGCCCTAGAAGGCAAAAGGGTCAAGCTCTGATATATCAGACTTTGGAGCTCGGGCCTTCCACCTTATCACCTGCCAAATCTAGAAGAGGAAGGAGAGAAGCCTGGACCCCGCCTTATAAAACCTTGAACACTAAAAATCATCAGAGTTCAGAGTTCGGGCCTTCCTCCTTCCAAAGAAAGGAAGAGGGAAGACGAAAACCCAAAGTTTAAAACTCTGAAATGCTTAGAAACATTTCAAATAAAGAGGAATGGGACATGGGCCCCGAACACTCCCCTTCAGATGACGTCATTGCCCCCTGGCAACTTTTCACGGTTCTGCAGCTGCCTTTTGCCTTAATAACCTCCATGGAATGGCAGAAAGCAACCAGAACACACCACGTGGCCCGTCAGGAGTCAGTCGTCGGGCCTTCCACCTTACACATTCTAAAAGAGAACGTAGAAGAGAGAAACCCTGAAGTCTGGCGCTTGAACACCTAATTGCTTTGTAAAGGGAAAAAGTCGTAGTTTAGCCTTCGGGTCTTCTGCCTTCTAACTGTAACACAAAAGAAGATGGAAGATCAAGACTCTGACCTCCGACACTCCGCTGAACACCAACACTTAGACTATTTTTCATGTAAACCTATCGGACTTCGGCCCTTGGGCCTTCCACTTGACACATGCCTTGCAGAAGACCGAAGATAAGAAGACCAAACTCTGAAACTCTGACAAAGATGAAGACACTTCAACACTTAGGCAAATTTGAGCCCGATAGACAAGGCATGAAGGAAAGTAGGAGGTCGAAACTCTGACAAGGTGAAAAATACAAGGGAACACACAAAAATTTTTACTTAGTCATTTTTGTTATTCTTTCCTTGTATTCAAAAGGCACAAACAAATGAAAACTCATGGAAGATGTCTCTGATCAGTTATAACTGATGGGTTCAACAAAAAGGGCATGAAGTGGGATTTCAAGATGGATTTTGGGGCAAAATGGGGTGTTTTAGGAACTAGTAGTTTTGAGTGTCAACACAACACTCAGCAACATGCACGTTCCATAAAAACACGGGTTCACCAAAATGTTAAATGTAAAAGGTGGATAAGAGTTGAAGTGTGGTTAATTAGATTCAATCAAACCCTCCTTTCATAATAACGCTCAAGGACAACAATCAAGTCGAGTCACTATAGATAGAGAGGACTCAGCTACAGGTTGATGTCACTTAGGAATGATATGGAAAGATAGATTAAATTGATAGATTTGTCAAACCCTAGTTCAATTAAGCCTTAAACCCTAATTATATGATTTCGGATACAAACGAACAAGCTACGACAAATGATCACACAAGAAGGCACTAAATGTAGATTAGAAACATACTAGGATTTAGATTTCTAAAGGCATAAACTTTGGGGACACTGGGGTGGGTGCCCTAGTCCAACAGGCCACTTTTTTTGTAGATCTGGAATAGTAAGGTAATAGGACCGCAACTTGCTTCAGAGTTTCTAGAGATTCCAGTTGGGAGGACTATGCGGCAGGTGCCCTAGTCCAGTAGGTTAGGTTTTTTGCACTTTCTACTTAGATCTTGAATCTATATCCTCTGCTCTGATCTTCTACAACTCCACTTCGCAAGATCCTGCACTTGTAACTTGCAATCACAAGAGAGGGGTTTTGGGGTTGTGGTGTTTAGGAGCTTGCCTTGGTCAAGCCTCGGAATGGCATTCAAGCCTTCCAACATCATTGTTAGATAGAGTGTGTGTCCTTGGTGGACAGAGGCAAAATCAAATGATAAGATAGATTGATTAAAACACAAATAGATGTCACCTTAGAGGTGAAGCCCTCATCGAGAAATGAAGATCTTTCACACCATGAGGAGATGGATTGATGAAGCCAAGTCTACAACAAACAAACACATAACAACATAAGTCTGCTCTGCAACACAATGAATGCTTTAACATCCCTTAGCTCAATATTGCAAGTTCACATTATCCATCTAGGTTTAAAATGAAGTCCTAAACATGTTTATACACGCATTTCCACTAAACTTTCATAATTCAAATTGAAAAGGCTGACAAGGAAACCTTTTTAACAGTCATAAACTAACACACTTAGATTTAGGTCCCGGCAAAATAGGCCTGGACTAGGGCGTGGGCGCCCAAGTCCAAGGGTGCTTTTTGAGTCATGATTAAGCATTAAAGTGGACCCCTAAGCCTCATTTCACATGGGTTTTAGGGGAATTTGCTATGGGATAAGTTTTAAGTATGCATAATGAGATTAAGGGGACCTAGGGGCTAAACTAGGTGGTAAAAAGTCCTAGGGAAACTTTTAATGACATAACAAAAAGATACATACTATAAGTATTTTCCTATTGAAGTTAAATCAAAATGACCAAATACATCACTATGAATTAGATCTAAAATTCCTACAAATCTAGCAGAGCTCAAATAAACATTTATGTACACGATTTAACTTTCCATACATATAATGATCACAAAATTCAAAATCAAGAGAATAGTTACTTAACCCCTCAACTAAGTCCTTAGACTTCAAGATACCAAGAATTTTTCACCTATGTGGCCCATATGTTCATGCTACAACATGGCCTTCTTAGAAAGAATCTTTAGGTTCTAAAAAATAGGATCCTCAAAATTATTACAATCAATGGTGCTCATCTCAAGGAAAAACAAAGTTCTAAAATAGCTTCCCTTGGCAAAAACCATGGCTTCGTGCACTATCTTTCATCTATCCTTGCTAAAGACCACCCATACACAAAATTCATTCAATTAACTTGTAGAGAGTAGGTTCCTTGCCAAACCCCAAATGTATAAAACATTGGAAAGGGATTTGGTCCTTCCATCTTTAGGTGTGCACATGACTATTCCATGACCAATGATCTTGAGAGATAAATTATCTCCCAAATACACCTTCCTACCATCAAAGTCCTCATAATATAAAAATCACTCCCTACGGGGAGTCATGTGGTAAGAAGCTCTAGAGTCGATTAACCATGCATCCTCATGTCCATGCATGGTAACGACTACAACAAACACATCACCATTATCTTCATTCAAGGCTATTGAGTTAATGTCTTCATCAGACTCTTTCTTGGCCTTCTTATCCTTGAATTCCTTCTTAATGTGTCATTTCATTGTACAATTCCAACATTTAACCTTATATATGCAAGGGGACTTCGATATCCCCTTAGACTCTAATCACTTATCCTTCTATTTGCCATATTTTTTTGAGCAACCACTAATGGTTTAGTGCATCCTTGATCAACTTATAAGTTTTCTACTTCATCTCCTTTGAGATTAAATCATCCACCATCTCATCAAGCTTCAACTTCGAGATGGTACTTCTAATCACCATCATACGGTTGTCTCACAAATCAAGGAAAGAATGTGCAAGAGTTATACATAATCTTTCTCTACCATCTTCATGTTCATAGATGCCAACTAGCTCACTGGGATGTTCAATGATTTCAAGTGCTCAACAAAAAAATCACCATCATTTATTCTCAACAGATAGGGCTTCTTGCCTTTTGATCAATCATAGCTCAATATTTTGTGGATAGACTAGAGGTTTTTTTACCAAATACCACTACAAAAAGGTCTTGATCAATAATGAGATCCTCCATCTTGAGCTTCCATAGCTCAAAGTTACTCCCATTGAATTTCTCAATCTCCATTTTAGTGCTTGTCGTATTTGTTTCCTAAAAGACAAGATCAACATTGCACAACTCCCACTCAAGCAAGGGTTAATATGAAAATAGTCCCACTCCTTCCATGGATCTAACAAGATAGACAAGTTGTAATACCAAACAAGAGAAAATAAAGCACTAAAATGCAATAATTTCCTACTTAGTCCAATAAGGAAAGTTATATGCTAGTTAATCATATCTAAATTATTTCTATAGATCATTAGCACTTGGAAGAAAATTCAAAATATAGAAGGGAAGAATGCAAGATATACCTTGGGAAAACCCACAAAGGAAAAAATACAAGAGGAGAGTCTTAATATATTATCAACAATATAATAGTTACAATAGACTTAAGAGATTAACTGGACTTGTAGAAGATCTTTAGGCTTCAACTTTCAAGAGAGGCATAATGACAACATAACTCTAGAAAAGCAATCTTATAACACTTGAAGAATTAAACACTTGTCTCTAACCTTTAACTTGTAATGCTACAAAACCAAGATGGCCAAGAATGCCCAAACCACTCACCCAAGGCTTGTTTACATAGGCAAGAGGCTTGCTTGCAAACCATTAGTGGTTTTCAAAACCATGTTCTAACAAACCATTGAGGTGGCACAAATTTTAATGCCCCATTTAACCTAATTTGAGATGTGTTAAGGTTGTTGCCTACACATCCTAACCACGCACTAGAAAATGGGAGATTTTATATCTACATCTCAACCAACTTGTCTAATATGAGTGGAGCACCGAAACTCATCTTTAGCCAATTCAACCACCCCATTTTTACTCCATGCAACATGACTAGTATCCCAAGATCGTGCTTATCTGAATGGGGCATCCTAATCCACATGAGGGGTTAGTTTTACATATAATTTACAAGTTATTGATTAACTAGTATGCCTAGGTAACCCACTAGGATAAAATGCAATGTTTATGCAAGGTGTATATAACACCTTCCCAACGTCATGATTCCTTTAATGTGGTATTGCATCTCTTAGGGTCTAATATGAAAACTCTTCCACCTATACACCTAATTGACATATCTATATATGTTACCAAGAGATATGATGCCAATGCATTTTGTGACTACCATAGAGTTGATAGGCATGATGTGCAAAAGTGTGTGGTACTAAAACACAAATTACAAGATCTAACAAAAACATGATACATGGGGAAGCAATTAATGATTTGGGAAAACCATTTTGTTCCTCCCCCAACTAATATTTATAAATATATTGTAATTCCTTTCCACACCAAGCATAATCAAATAACATGGATATAATTTAGGAAGCAACACATGTCGAGGAAGCACAAGTAGATACATCTTTGCTATAATTTGAGTATTTTGTAGGAAATATTGAAGAACAACCTAAGAAAGTAACTCCATTTATTTCACCCATTACTTTTTCTCATAATCAAGTTTTAAATAATGGGTATCACAAGCCTTTATATAAAAGGATGAATTGCCAACAAAACTATGGATGGATTTCTAGTGGATTCTACATTCAATTCGATATTTATATATAAAAAATTCTCTTTAAACATAATTTTTAACAAGAACAATATGCATATTTTTGTATTGCTCTAAAGTGTTCAAATTGGTCCAAAAGAACTACCCATGTTATGTCATGTTATACCTACATCTGATTTGTTTAGTATTCTTCTTGGATGACCATGGCTTGATCAAGCTCAAGTGATTCCATTTGTATTACACTAGTATGTTAAATTTGTACATGATGATGAGCTAGTGACTATAACAACAATAATATTAACCTCTTTCTGAATTGGGTAATTTTACTATTGATACACTTATTCCCAAGCCCAAACAACCTCTATATAAATGAAAAGACACATTTTTTATTTGTACAAATGTTTTGAATAATAACAAGGATCAACAAAGAAAAAACTACATTAGATGAGCACCCACTAGTAATGGCTATTATACAAGAACATGTGATAAAATCGAATACATATGGATCATTTACACCCTCTGTTATCTAAACCAAATATATTTCAAGTTAGGAATCAAACAAAACATGTAGAAAAGAAAAACAAGAGTATGTAACAAAGCATGTTGAAAAGAATGAAGAGAAGTATGTAGCAAAGAAAGAATAAAACATAATTGAAAAACAATTAAAAAAACCACCAAAATCTAGAGCTACAATGCAAGACCAAACAAACAAGGTGGTGACAAATGAAGAAGTGCAAAAACAAGTTTAGGTACCTAAACCTAAATTAGAAACTATCCATCGTACCAAATTTTTTGTACAAGGTCCAATTTTACTTGGTGATCTTGGCCCATCACAATCCCATATGCTCAATTTAAGAGATTTCACTATTGATTATTGGGGCATGAGGTTGATCTCCTAGTGGAAAATATCATCACGATCTTCTTAATCTATTACTACTTGTACTTCTTTTATATTTCATTTTTTACTTTCTTTTTCTTAGTTTAATTACATTTATGGTGTTTTATGTTTTTTCATGTTCCTAGCTAGTATGTGGATGATGCAAAGACACCTTTAGTGGTGCATACTAACACAAGTGGGAATGGACATTTGTTTTTAGTTCATGTATTCATTCTTAATTATTTTCTACAATTAGTTTTTGTGTTCTTCCCTATGGATTTGGAACAATGCAAAGTCATGGATTGTCTTCAAAAATATTCTCATCATGTTGACCAAAAATATAGTTCCTTTTAATTTTTGGTTTTATGCTTTTGCCCATTCTAATGGAGCCATAATTCATGTGCGACTCCTTTTATCACTTATGCATTTCCCCTTTTCCTTGCTTATATCAACCTTTTTATTTGAGTTTTATTTGTTGTGCTCTTCATTCATTATCTCTTTCTTATTGCATTCTACTTTGGCCTTTTACTTATGGCATTTTTGTTATGATCCTCCTACTTTTACATTCCACATTTCACTTCTTGTGGCACTTACCATTTGGTTTGTTTCCCCCTACTTGGGGGGTATTTACGTAATGATATTTTCACTATCCTTTATGGAAAGAACACATTGATATACTACCATGCTTTTTATAATCACATATAAACCATTTTTTGCCCATGATTTCCCATGTTTTTATGGCACTTATATTTTAATATTTACACGATGACATATTGCATTATCACATTTATGTATTGCTTTTATATTTCTATCACACATGACATGTTTCTACTCTTATACATTATAGTACTCACATGACGTGTCTTTCATATATGACTTGTCCTCATACTTGAGGGCACATTTGAGGGTAAAATATTTGTATTCCACCTTTATACATGTACTTTCACCACTTTACCTATTTTACATGCTAGGGCCAATACATTGTTATATGTGGTCATTTAATACTCTCCTCTCTTCAAAGAAAATCTATAACAATGTATGCATTAAATTTTAGTGGGCATATCACATATTATTATGCTATCAAAGGTTCATCCATGCATAGATTGAGAGAAGCACGCCTATTCCTAGTCCTCAACAAACCTATGCATGGGTCTTTTCATTTTCATATTATGTTCTACTTCATGTTGTGTAGATTGAAGAGTGCACACTAGTTCCAAATCCTCCACAACCCTATGCACCATCTTGTCATTCCTTTTGGATCATATATGTATAGATTGAGGGTACCATATTGGTTCCAACTCCTTGACAACCCTATACAACTTGATGTCTTCTCTCATTTTAAAAACCTCTTCACATGGTTTCATGGGGTGCAACTTGATGACATCCCTGTGACTCCATTTTGAAAGGAAACAGAGGCATGGGATACACTTCCTACACTAATCTATGAGAGAAAGTGTGTGCAAAAAAATAAGCTGATCATACAGCTTCAAGGAAGTAAACATGAAAACAATATACCATAACATAATTATTTACATGAGAAAACCATTTAGGGAGAAAAACTTCACACCCCAATGCAACTTAATGTATTATTTAGTAATCAATGGTTACAATACACTTGTAGAGTCTAGGATTTTATAGGAGTATAACCAACAAGAGATCTAAAGCAATTTTGGCAACATAACAATACCTACAAAACTCACTATGAAACCTCCATCTCAAGCACCTAATAAATAGGAGAACTAATACATGAAACCATAGAATGGTAATTAGGAAACCATGAGCTAGAACCACCCAAAGTGTGGAAAAAAATCCCTAGTAAAAATTCATTGCTTAAATCCCAAGATGAGTCCATAGGCTAAAAATAGTATATTCTTTCCACCTGTCATAAGCTCATCATAATCCATTCACCAACTTGGATGCTCCATTTTGGCTCCATTATCTTCAATCAAATTTTCCTTGTGAAACGTCATAACATGCATCATAAGTTGATCAACAAGTGTAACTCCCTCTTAGAGCCCTCTTATGCATCATAAATGCTCTTACATTTCTGATGTGGGAGGCCCAACTTCTAGAGGTGATAAATTTTGATCCAAGAAGCCAATTGAGCCTATTATTTTTAATTGAAGATATCAAATAGTTCCACATCACCATCACTAGCTTGCTCTTATTTGGGCCTATTTTGACATTTTTGGAGGCCAAAATCGACCTCTATAGCCCTAAAAATTACATTTTTGTGTTTGATAGCCCAAATATTGCATTTTTTTTGTTCTTAACATTAAAACGCAAGGTTGAGACACCTTTCCCAACAACTTTTACTCCCTTTTATATTTTTTTTCACAATGAAATGAAAGTTATCACAAGTACATGCAATAAAAATAAAATAAAATTTATGACCCTGTTAGTGTGAGTGCTAATTTATTGTTTTGTTGTGCTTGTGTGTGTAGATTTGGAGATGTGACCCCACTAGGAACTTGGAGAAATTGAAATACATCATCCAAAATTTTATCCCTTTAGAATATTCTTGCTACTTTACTTACTTTCTTTATTTAATTTAGCATGCATGATTCATGTATCTTGCATGCACGCTAAAGTGAGGGTAAAATATAGAGGAGAAAAGTGCATGCTTTACTCATTTTACACTCATTTTGGCCATGTCATTAAATACATCATATTAGTGCTCCATTTAATGAATTATAGTGCGAGCTAATATAACCCAACCAATTCTCCTATCCTTCACTAGTTCATCCCCTATGGTATGAACCCAAAACAAGTATTACTCATTTTCCCACCCTCGACCAAATCATGGATGCAAATTATCTCTCCTAAAAAAATCATGCATGTGATCATGCACACAAATGAGGTAAAAATAAACTTCATCATATTTTAGCCAAATTGCCTTCTTTTTACAACATGTTGAGCCCATCATGCTAATATCATTTGATTTTATGATGAATTATTATTTATTTATTCAAAAATAATGTATAATACTTTATTTTCTATTCTGGATAAATTGAACTCTTGGACTAATGATTGTGGGTGCAAAAAGATCCATTTTTGGTAAACATGGCCTACAACAGTGCCGAAAAGGAGGAACTCATGAAGGAAGAAGTGCTCCAGAATAGTAGCGCTGAAACACATGCCTAGAAATAACTCTGAAAAAGGCCTAAGCACTACTCTACATTCCTGGGACACAATGAATTTGTTTTTATTTCATGTCATAGCTATGAATATGTTTCATAAATACTCTGGAGACTCCTACTCAGAGTCAATTTCAGTATTGTTTTAATTTTTCTATTAATGCCAAAAACTAAACACCATGTTATTAATGATTTATGTTGTAAAACTCTGATGTGGCATAATGCATGTAGCCACAATGCACTAGATCATAGGACTTACTCTTGGATTTTGTTTTATAGAATATATAGTATTGTATTTCTTTAATTTGATATAAAGACATATAGAGAAATATACGAAGAAGTTCTGGTAATTTATTAATCTGAGTTATCTGTATTGAAAACTGTGAATTTTGATGTTACGTTAGTTTGAAATTCTATAAGTGTGAATCTCTGGGTAGTTGTCTACTCATTCAGATTCAAGATTTTTGTTTTAGATAAGTGTTCATTTTCTTAGCGTTTTGTGAATTTTCTGAATTGTTTCATTGAAAAGCAACATGCAGTCTTTTGTGTCTATCATGTGCTAGTAAACAGTTCTAACCTGCAGGTTCCATAGTTGTTGTCCTATTTTAAAGAAGACTTTGTAATTGTTATTTTGTGCTAAAGTAGTTTTTATAATTCTATTGTTCCATTCCCTTGTTCATTATTCTAAGTTGTGAAAAATAATAGATTTAAGGACTGTTCATTTTTTAAGTTAATAGTATAATTGTTACTATTCATTTTTGTAGTTAGCTCTGTTTTATTGATATATTTCTTTCTGAAAGATAAGTACTTTGGTAGAAAGATTTTGCATGCTTTCCTAGTTAGTTTTTAATGCTTTCATAAGTTAGACTTTAAGTGTTTTCTTAGATAAGTTTTTATTTTCTGTATGAGCATTTATTTTATTCCAAAAAAGGCCTAAAAATGATCACTATGATGAGTATTTAACTCTCTCTTGCAAATAGCCATCGTACACCACCCTGGTTGACAAATTGATTGTTGAATTAAAGTACAGGGTTTAACGATGACCCGTCACACACCTTATTCAAACATGACTTTTACTCTCCTTCAGTTGACTACCATCCAAAAATGGATCATTGTATATTGACTTGTGTGTTTAAACATTTAAATTTAGCACCTAGGAAATCATATTTAAGGAGAAGTCCCAAGGCCCTTATCATCAATATAAAACAACCATAACATAATTGAAATATCAATCTAGAGAGAATGTTTTTGAACATATCTACATTATCAATTCAACAATATCAACTTTCACCATCACCAATAGCTAAGAATTCCTTAACCTCATATTTATTTTATTATTTACTTATTATTTTATCATACTTGACTCTTTCTGCTTATCTAAGATCTTGTTAGATTGTAAATTATTGATCGTCCTTTAAATCCTTACATAGATATTTGTAGAGGGTGTGTTATTTTCCTCGACACCATTATATGCCAACAATATAACTTCTCACATACATTAAAAAACATAATGGTTTTCAAATTTTCTTTATGATTATGGTAGAGTTATTTCCCAATCAAAGTTTGGTGAGGGTTTGAAGGATTAATTGTTGCTTTGTGAGGTAAATAATATTAGTTTTTATATTATTAAATTAAATATTTTACATTACAATTAAGCATTTAAATAAAATATAACTATTGAATACTATATATTTTAAATAACTTTTATAACTTCTAATATCTATCAATGTTTAAGTATAAACTAATTAAGTATCATCTATACTTAATTCATTCCTTAAATTAACTACAACACAATATGTAAAATATTCATGTAGTTTAGAAGGCTCATTACAATTTATTAAAAAAATTATGAATATGTTGAAATCTCAAACAAAACTAAAAATAATATCCTCACACCACATATTAACCCCTACCATTATAGAAGTGTAGGGTGAAGACATGTATATCTGAGGGAAATAAACACACCTTGTGATTAAGTTACAAAGTCTAATTTTTGGTAAGGTGATAATTAATATTAGATCCTAATTTAATAAGAGTTAAGTTTGATTAATGTAAATTGAGCAGTCTCTAGTAATTTGAGATAGAAATGATTGAAAATGTTGAGATGAAATTAAGATTTATCACAAAATTGGTGTAGTGATGATGTTGATTGCTAAGACTACTTGAGACATTATGGCAAAGACCTAAAAACTAGAAATTGGTATTTAACTAAAGATTAGACCTGAGACAAAGATGATCTAAGAATTTTGGGGCTTCTAGGGATGCTTTTAACTATCACATTTTTGTTTAATGTACAATTTTGACGTAGATAGTAGTAGAACATGTTCGCCATAGTGTATATCTACTTTTGCAAAAGGGTAGTGCTAAGAAGAACGTTTGGGGACTTTGTATGTACAAAATGAAAATAATACAACTTTCTTGATGGAAGTCAAGCCCCAAGTTTGATTTGAAAAAAGTTGGAGTAGATATAAGCTATGAGTGATGGATGTTGATTTGCTAAGTATGTTGCATTTGATGTAAATTGAGTTCGAGTTATGATTGGTGCAAATTGATTCATGTGAAGTGTGTGTTTGATATGTTAGAATTAGGTGTCATACACCTTTCATATTCTAGTGTTTGATTATTTATCTATTATTTATGTTCTATTCTTCTCATGTGGAAAAGGGTATCCCATTTGAGGTGGCATTTATGTCATGTACAATTTATAATATGACACATGTGTAAGAGAATCTATATCATGTACGATGTGTAAGAGCATCTATAACATTGTAAGATGTGTAATATGTAAGAGATTCTATTATATGTATAAGAGCATGTAATACAATGATTTTTTAGTGGCAATTTTTCACCAAATGGCGAATAGTTGAAATTGGGGCTTTTATTTTTGGTGAATAGTACAAGTTATGAGGTGACCTAAGTCACCACATTTTTATGAACTTTTAGTTTAGCTCTAGTTAAATCACCTAAGCATTTATTTTATTTAAGTTTTAAATTCAACTATTTCACCATAGTATTCGATGTGTGATTAGATCTAATTCACCTAAATTTTATAAATGACTTTAAAAATCTAAATTAATTCACCATTAATATTACATAATTCTCACTTATTTTAGGGTCATATCACCAATATTCATTTTCCATTGATTTTGTCTCTAATCTAATGGTTCTCATTGCTTTCCGAGAAGTAAAATGTACTTGTGCTCTCAAATGTTCATTGAGCCTAGAATTCCTTTTGGGTTGTTGATCTAAATTCCTTTTGGACCATTGATCTCCATCAAGACCAAAAGTCAAAAAGGAATTTTGGGCTTGATGAACATTTTAAAATGCAAGTAAATTTTAATTCCTAGAAAGTAATGATAATCGTTATACTAGAGATGAATTTATAACTTCGAGTAAGACCATTTTATAAGCATCTTTTTTATATGGAATTGATTTAAAATGTTTAGTCTGTGTGAGCTCCAATGCTTTCTCAATAGCCTATTTTTGCTTGGCGATGAGGGGCTCCACCCCTCGACCCTACTAGGGAGCGTTGCCCCCTTGACCCTGTCAATGGCTACCACACTTGGGCCCTTGCTTTAGCATTACAAACAAAAGAATATATGGATGAATTGTGTTGACCAATTCTACGGATATTGATGGACCCACAATTTAGATAACATTTAATTTTATGGTTAGCCCAACTGCCCAAGTAATAATTTATTTTTCCATAGGGTTTTTTTAAGGAAAGATTCACCATGGTAATTAATGCACTTATCTATTACTCATCGAGATTCACCAAGATTTTATACAAATTTCTAGTGATGTGCATAAATTCACTAATAAAATTAATATTTTTTACAAAAAAAGGAAAGATTTGTGATGTCCTCTAATTGATTTTAATAATCTATTTCAGATCTAGAAATAAATTTGTAAAACATTTCAACAAAACACCAATTTTCACCGAAACTATAAAAACACGCCAAATTAGCTGAAACTTCACATAATGCTTTTATTTTAGTTTTTTGATGGAAAATACATACAATCAGGTCTGAGATGCTGATTTACAACAGCAACACACAATATGAGTTTGCACAACAAAATCTATGCAAAACCCACAAAACTAACAACATCGATTGTCACCAAATGTCACTGCAAACCCCATATATTGACATAGTTTGATTTTCCAAAAGGAAATACATGAAATCTGATCTGAAACAACAAAATAAGAGTATAAAATACCTACAGCAACTTTGCAAAAACTACACAACACAATTCTCACAAAAAAGCTAAAATACACACTATGTATTCAACCCACAAACCAAACACTGTTGAAATCACACCAATATTACATAGAAATGTATTGCATGATCATGGGCATCTAGAAAGGAGTGAGAACAGACTAGAAACCATAAAACCAACAACAAATACTACTACACCAAACTATCCAAACCTTTAACATGAACTCCTTGAAACAAGACCATTTCTGCACATCACCGAATACCCAAAAAGCCCAAAATGACCCTCCAAACCCCTGCAATAGCTCCCCCTGGTTATGGGCACTTGGGAAGGCTGTAGAGCAACCTGATGCATAAAAATATACATCACAAAATGGATAACATCAACAACGCACCAAACTTCTACAATCTTTTAAAACCTGCATACAACATACCAACAAACACTGCACACTATCCTCCTGAAATCTCCAATCTTCTACACAATGGTAGCCTCTGAATGAAGCTACTCTTGTGACTCAAGAATTCCCATCCTCAAATCACCTGGAGGTCGTGGGCATCCCCTTCACAAGTCTCCAAATCTGAAAATCACACAAGCATGTAGCTCTGTGAGGAAAAAATAAGATTTTTGGCAATAATCCTTCAAAATGAAAGCCTTTGTTTTTTAATATGTCATTACCAAGTTGGGAACCCCAATCCCAACCAGGGCTTAAATTTGACAAATGTATAGCTGTATTTAGGCATTTTTACTGTAAAATACAATCAAAATTTTAAAAAGACTGTATCATATGAAAGGAGAGATTTTCGACAAACTGTCAAAATTTATATAGGATTATGCTGATATATATATTTGGTTTTTATATAATCTATTTATACTAAGGTATGTCATAGTATTTTAAAGGCAGTAATGAATAGATAACTGTCATAAAAAAAAAATTGCTTGACAGGCAAGGTCGACTGTCAAATTTAAGCCCTGATCCCAACACCATGCTTGCTGGAAAATCATTATTAATTTCCAAAATAATCTTTATTAAAAAACTCCACCACTCCAAGTTGTCGGTTACAACCAAAAAAGCCATAAATGGTGAGATTCCCATGACACCAAAACTCTACTTTTTTGCTCTACTAAATCCCAAATGCCTTATTTCATGCATGCACTTATTTATTATTATTTATTTAATATTTATTTCCTAGGATTTGGAAATTGCTCCTAACAATATAATATTAAATAAATAATATTTTCCAATGTAATCTTGTGATCTTGACTTGCTATTTTCAGACACCGGGACTTACTAAAAATATATACTACTATTTTTGGAAAGGGGACATGACAAGATCTTCCAATAAAAATAATATTTTTTTAAAATGAAAGATTCACGAAGATTTTATAAAAAGATTTAGGGGCCTTTTCTTAAAGTTATCATTGATGTAAGAGGCAGGTTACATAGTGGACTATGACAAGTTAGACCAACTTATGATGTGTAAGAATGGCATGCCATACATCTTTGGAATGGAATTATGTACCCAAAGTGGAGTGCCCAGATTTGGCGGGATGTTATGGTAGATTTTCTGACATGAGATTTACATCCTATTTCTAGCTTGTTACCATCATGGAAGGGGGCATTGGACTTTGAGTCCTAGATTTGGGTGCCATATTTAGCCTATGGTTTTGTAAAACCGTGTGTGGTTTGTGCTTTGGGTTTTCTCTATTTATTTGGTACTTGGGATGGAGATTGTATCACTTATTTTTGCATGAAGGTTATTCTAACAAAACATCCCCATACCTAGTTTTGATCTCCCATGAAAAAAATGAGCATGTTATTGTATTATAATCGTGATGTTATTGTGAGTACAATTGGTAAGGGATTTGAAGCCTAGGTTTTTTCCTGCAAGGGTTTTCTTAGGATATATGTTGTGTCTTGATCTTTGTCTTTATGGTTGTAAATTATGTGTAATATTTCCTTCCTTGAAATTGTCTATATCATATATTATATGTATTATCTCCTCATAAGTTAATGTAGGAAGCATTTTTCTTGTATAACTTTATTACATGATGGAGACTTTTCATAAATGAAAGTGTATTAGGATGATGTCCTTAAATTTACAACACTAGACACTTGACTTGAAGCTTTGGTGCACTTACCAATGAGTAACAATTATATCTCAAAATTGTTAGCCTTGAAATAATAAATTTGAATTTCAAACTAGAAAATTAAATTATGTGTGAGATCTAGTCCAAAGAAAGAAAAAACTTGGGAAATAGACCAACATTGTTTATCACTAAAAGAAGAATTTCAAAGTTTAAATTCACTAATGTACTAAAAGAGGTAAATTAAATGCTAAAATTATTCATCTACAACATCCCCCAAAATTGTAATGTCCCCATTTTCGGGTTCTCTTGCAGTTAAGTCAGAGCTGACTTTCTGGGTTGGTGACAGCATAATCAGAGGAATATTTCGATGTCACTAGTGTGTTTGGGTGATCCAATGGAGATGGTTGACACTTTTTGGAGGGATTTCAGACAACTTGTCTGTACTTACTATTTATAGTAAGTGCTTGCATGTCATTAATCTTTATGGGTTTTCTGGGTTTGTTCTCTTTGGTTCCCGATGTTCACTGCTATTTTTAGTAAGTGGCAGTTTGGCGTTGTTTGGGTGACTTGGCAGTCGGTTGTTGGCTCTCATAGACATTGCATTGAGCTCAGAGTTATTAGATGGTTTGTGGATCCAGTTGGCACCCTCTGGGTTGGCTCAGTTTGCTTATGGTCGTTACTTACTATTTTTAGTAAGTTCAGGATTGGCACCGAAACAGGATTTTGAGAGTGGGTTTGGATTCGTCTTGTCAAGATCTTTCCGACGAGCTATAGTTCATTGGTTTCTGACATCATCTTGGCCTCCGTTTTAAAGTCCGTAAATTAAACATTATTATTTAATATTGGACCTCGGTGCCTAGGCTCAACAACTTAATGTTGTTTTAAAAGAGGGGACTTTAAGGGTGATATTGAGAAAAGAATTAAAGAGAATTATAATGTATTTTCCCTCTTATGTTTTAACCCATATGCAAGAGGATTTTAGAGACTCCTAGTTGGAAAAGTATAAAAGGAGAAAAAATACTCTCATTTGGATATGCTTGGTTTATTATTTTTTTCTCTCTTTGAGATTTCCCTTGCCAGGATTTTGGAGCTTTAGCTCTGGGGTTTGAGGATTCAAACCAGAGGCTCTTGGAGACCGAAACCTCCCTGAGTAGCGGTATCCCACAAGTGTGAAAGATCACCCAACGGTGCCTTCTATGGTGGATATATTCAGTGTTCACAAATGTGCTTCAATAGAGTTGACGGATTGAAGGTTTGATGCAATTCTTGATACATCCTTTGTAGTCTAATGGAGATTTATGTGTGCAGATTGGAAGGACTGTTTTAAAGGCAGATTTTGTGGTGGTTGAGGTGAGTTATTGCTGCTATGTAAAACCTTCTTACTGGCCGTACATATTTGCATAAGGCCGTACCACAGTTGAGTAATTTTTGGAGCATTTGCGAGTAGCAAACATTTTCATACTTTGTCGCCTAGCCTTGTAGACTGCAATCAGTTCCTAACAAAAATATTTCAGAGGCTATTGGTCATTCTTGCTGCTGATATACACTACCAGCCATGGTTGTACACATCCAGGCATGAAGTTGGGAGTTTTGAGCTTCATTTCTCTTTGCAGGCAGCTTCTATTTTGCATTGTATAAGGCATCTAGGGCCTCTTGTATTGCTGCTATTAATATAGGCATGATATTTTCTATTCCTTGGAGTTTGGAGTGATTCTGGCTATGCCCATTTGTTGGTCCGGCAACAGTTGAAATATGAAGTTGCAAATCTGAATATGGGTATGTCACAGTAATTCATTATTGGTCATTTTACTATCTGGGTAGTCGATAGTTTCTTTATATCTGTTATAAATTTTCTAGGTTTGGGTTATATGCTATATATTGTATGCTCCAGCAACACATCTACTGGAAAACTGAAAACCCCTTCTGCATTCTTCTCTCTAGTCTAAAAGCTCACACAAAAATTAATTAAAATCACACATAAAGGATCATAAAAAATTACAAACAGTTACGGTACATTACAGTGGTATCAGAGCTATGATCCTGCCATCCTGTGAGGTTGAACAGACATACAGCTTAGCTTTGCATGTGAGTGATCAGCACTTGCATGAATACACATACAAGTTTTCCAGGTTGATCCCTTTGTAGGTACAGATACAGTAGTGATAGAGGATATGGGTGATACAGATTGGGATAGTTTCCAGGAAAGGTTGGATAATTGGCGCAGGAAACAAGAAGAGATGTTGAATATTTGGGAGAGGAGAGATAATAAAATAATACAGATGGTGACCAATTATCTTCGCAGGATTGATAACAACAACAATAATGTCGGACAAAGGAACAATAATGGTGATAGAAACCATGGAGTTAGGAACAACAAGGTATGTGAAATAGAAACCCCTACAACCTGTTTATTGTAGCCAAGTTTTAATAAGAGCAAAGAAGATGAAGACTTGATAGCTGGGAAAAATGAGTCCAAGCCTTTGTATGATGAAAACAAGATCACTAATCAAGAGACGTGTAAAAAGGAGCTTGCTGATTTGGAGGAGACTACAACAGAAAGTTGTGAAGCTAGGCCTCGCTTTGATGAAGATCTTGAAGTCACTACTTCTGAGAATGAATTAAAAATGATTGATAGATTGCTAGAAGGTGACTTTACAAGCGAGCCTGAGAGTATTGATGCTGAAAGTTTTAAGTCCTCAAAGGACATAGGTGAAAGGTATGCGGATAAAGATTTTAAATCAGCCTTTGACCAGAGTAATGAATAAAATGATTCATTCCCCTTGCAACTGGAAGAACCAAGTGACCTTTCAGAAGAGTTAGTTGATAGCACCCATGAGGATGCTTATCAAACAGGGAATGATGTTATAGGTGGTGTTCTTGATTTTGAAAACAAATCTGATTTCACATTGCATGTAGCTGATCCTGAGCAGAGACCTTGTGGCTTTGTTGAATTAGATTCATAGTTCACGGTTGGGGATGATAAGGAAGAGGTACAGGTGATTTGGGACAGCATTGGAGTCATTGACGATAGGTATGAACGTTTTGATTTTAGTATTCATCATAACAGCAGTTCATTTCCTTTACATGAATCTAATTGCAAGAATAAATTTGTGGTGACTGCTGACAACCCATTACTTGAGATAGGTGTTGACATGACATATGACAATCCACCTTCGGAGTTGGATGATAGAGTTGTTTCCGGTTGTAGCATTGCACTTGGAAAAAATAACCAGGTATGGGATCCAGGAGAAGATTCAAAATTTGAGACAAAGCATGACACTCAGCTTGGTTGTGATGCATATTCAAGCTGCAGCAAGTCTAATTTTGCAAATTAGACCTTAGAAGAGGAGAACAAATCAGAAAATTTACTTGTTGATGATGGGTCCTAGGATAGCTCTTTGGTTGTGCATGCATCTACATTGGAGGTAGCAGTGTGCGATGGTTATGTCCAATCTACAGCTTCTATCATGTCATTGGAGCCATCCCATGAGGTACATAATAGCAGTACCTTTGTTGAGGAAGTGTGCAGGGCTGGTAGCACACATGAGAATGCTTACTAATCGGTGAGTGATGATGATTCAACCTCTTTCCATAGTGCAGATTGCAAATCGAAAGATTGGTGTGGAGATGGTTCGTCACAGGGGCATCATCATTTGACTGGGCAATTGAACGTTAATGACAATATGATTGCTACAGCTTTGGAACATTTTGATGTTGCCAGACAGATGTTGGCAACCTATGGTTGGAGCACTCCTAAGATGGAGGAACATGATGATAGAGGACTTTCCCTTGCTGAATTTCAAGCACTTAGAGATGCAGTTGGGATCATGAAGAATAATTACCTACAATTGTTATCAAATAGAGATTATCTTCTCAGGCTTGACTGTATTTATCATGATGCTCTAAGGGGAAAGGAAGAGGAGGTTGATGAGCTCGCCTATGAGCTTGAGGTCATCGCAGACTCTTTGAAGAATGCTCAAATAGCCCTTCAAGAGTCTAAGACGCGGATAGATGAGCTTATCGTGGAGTTGAGCTTGGTACAGTCTTCACCATGTACAGATACAGCTCAAGTTTCTCTGGCGACAATGGGTGAGGAGCATTTATCCACAGATTATGGTTGTGGGCAGATTGAGGATGTGGTTACATCCATCACAGTTACAAGTACAACTATTACAGATGGGATGAGTGCATTGGTTGAGAGCTGCAGAGAACCACATGATGCACCTGGTTCTCCTAAGGGTAGCCCCATTTCAGGTGATGCAGAGCATATGATTGATGACCCTTGTGGTGTAGTAGTGAATTTTCTAGAGAATTGTGTGACAGATCACAACACTACATCATTTTCATTGGAGATATGCAAGGCATCATCTAGTGGTGTGATTGGCTCTCATGTTGATTTGTTTCCCTCTCTTGGAAACAAATCAGAGATTGCATCCTATGCAGTTGATAGTGATCGACAGCTTCCTAGACCTCAGGGTTGGAGAGATCAGCTGAAGGTTTCCGAGGTTAAGGTTGTTCAAACCTTAACTCATATTGATAGTACCCACAAGTTTGTGGAGGATCTCTTTTGGACGGCACAATTGGAGGAGAGGTAGATAGGGGTAGTAGTGGGCACATCTACATCTGATTTGCGAACTATCCAGCATGCCATGGAGTGGATTAAATCAGAGTACCTCCAGTTGCTGTCAGATCGGGACTTTGCTATTGGGTATGCTGAGAGGACTTGCAGGTTATCTACCCAATTAGCCATTCAAGATCAGAGACATGAGCCATCTTTTGATTCGAGTGAGGAGTGTGTTCCTCATAACTATGATGGTCAACCATTGACACAAGCAAGTGCTTTTTATCGTGACTACATAGTGAGGAGTGCTCATCATTTCTCCTTTAGTCCACACACAGATGACTTGATGATGCGTAAGTGTGGATTGGCTCAGGATTTATACCATCCATTGTGGGATGAAGGGTTGCCATCTACAGGAGATGGAACTAGAGATTTCAGGTGGCTGACTCAGATACATTCAGAGGATCACTTGCAGGGTCAGAGATCAGAGTTCCATCATGGTGATATGCATCAGACAGAGTTTGCAACTTCTTGGTCTCAAAAACTTCCATTTGAGACACGGCTTCTGAGAGGCTGTAGTGGCAGCTGGCATGATGGCATGTTTAGTTTTCATAGCGGTGATGGAGGAGAGTTTTATCATTCCCTTGCTTTGAGAGTAGCTCCATATCTTCCAACACCTATGTTATATAGTCAGTACATCCCTAGGAGTTTTGCAGAGGATGGAGGGGAATGTTGTGGTTTAGACACTTCGAGGGTTAATTTCCTCTTCATGATTGATGGATGTGAAGTTCTAATGTGTTGGGATCTAGGTGGTGACAGGTTTGGCATGACAGTTTAGTTGGATTCTGAGGTGTTGCTTCACCACTCTCTGCATGGTGAAGGTTTTATCAGAGTAGTGCAGCGTCGACGTGGTGGTTCTATGCTGAGAATAACTTGGTACCCTGGGATCAATTTTGGTTTCAGTCTGTTGGTTGGAGGTTGTATTGGCATTGCTTGAGGACAAGCAATCTTTGGGAAGGGCGGACTGTAATGTCCCCATTTTCAGGTTCTCTTACAGTTCAGTTAGAGCTGACTTTCTGGGTTGGTGACAGTATAATCAGAGGAATATTTCGATGTCACCAGGGTGTTTGGGTGATCCAATGGAGATGGTTGACACTTTTTGGAGGGATTTCGGACAACTTGTCCGTACTTACTATTTATAGTAAGTGCTTGCATGTCATTAATCTTTCTGGGTTTTCTGGGTTTGTTCTCTTTGGTTCCCGATGTTCACTGCTATTTTTAGTAAGTGGCAGTTTGGTGTTGTTTGGGCGACTTGGCAGTCAGCTGTTGGCTCTCATAGACATTGCATTGAGCTCATAGTTATCATATGGTTTGCGGATCTAGTTGGCACCCTCTGGGTTGGTTCAGTTTGCTTATGGTCGTTACTTACTATTTTTAGTAAGTTCGGGATTGGCACCGGAACGGGATTTTGAGAGTGGGTTTGGATTCGTCTTGTCAAGACCTTTTCAACGAGCTATAGTTCATTGGTTTTCGACATCATCTTGGCCTCCGTTTTAAAGTCCATAAATTAAACATTATTATTTAATATTGGACCTTGGTGCCTAGGCTCAACAACTTAATGTTGTTTTAAAAGAGGCGACTTTAAGGGTGATGTTGAGAAAAGAATTAAAGAGAATTATAATATATTTTCCCTCTCATGTTTTATCCCATATGCAAGAGGATTTTAGAGACTCCTAGTTGGAAAAGTATAAAAGGAGGAAAAATGCTCTCATTTGGATATGCTTGGTTTATTTTTTTTTCTCTCTTTGAGATTTCCCTTACCAGGGTTTTGGAGCTTTGGCTCTAGGGTTTGAGGATTCAAACCAGAGGCTCTTGGAGACGGAAACCTCCCTGAGTAGTGGTATCCCACAGGTGTGAAAGATCACCCAACGGTGCCTTCTATGGTGGATATATTCAATGTTCACAAATGTGCTTCAATAGAGTTGACAGATTGAAGGTTTGATGCAATTCTTGATACATCCTTTGCAGTTTAATGGAGATTTATGTGTGCAGATTGGAAGGACTATTTTAAAGGCAGATTTTGTGGTGGTTGAGGCGAGTTATTGCTGCTATGTAAAACCTTCTTGCTGGCCGTACATATTTGCATAAGGCCGTACAACAGTTGAGTGATTTTTGGAGCATTTGGGAGTAGCAAACTTCTTCATAATTTGTCGCCTAGCCTTGTAGACTGCAATCAGTTCCTAACAGAAATATTTCAGAGGCTATTGGTCATTCTTGCTACTGATATACACTTCCAGCCATGGTCGTACACATCTAGGCATGAAGTTGGGAGTTTTGAGCTTCATTTCTCTTTGCGAGCAGCTTCTATTTTGCATTGTATAAGGCATCTAGGGCCTCTTCTATTGCTGCTATTAATATAGGTATGATATTTTCTATTCCTTGGAGTTTGGAGTGATTCTGGCTATGCCCATTTGTTGGTCCGGCAATAGCTGAAATATGAAGTTGCAAATCTGAATATGGGTAGTATTCAAACAGAAAAAAAAAATTTGGAAGTTAAATGGAAATGTTGCATTCAGTTTTAGTCCAATGTTTGAGAAAATGGAGACAATGAGAAATTACACAACTTGCATTTTCTTATCAACTCATAAATTTACTTGACTATTTTATTTCAAAAAAAAGATTTCATTGCTGTCTCATTGTGAAAATTATGATTAAAATCCTAACTCCGAGAAATATATATATATATATATATATATAAATGCTTCTAACAAAGAAATGAAACTTTTCTTATTTTTGGAATATTGTTGTACAAAATAAAAAAAATTAAAAAAATAAAAAAAAAACACAGACAAAAATGTATACAATAATGGTGGGGATTTTAACCCCCCACTGAAGTTTCATACAGTGGGTGTGGGGAGGGGCGGAGCCCCACCCACACCCCACTACATGGGGTGTGGGTGGGGCTCCGCCCCTCCCCACACCCCCGTTTGCGCTTAAGCCCCCTACGGGCTACCCACCACCACCGCCACCGGAGTCCCCATAACCTCTCCGCCAACACTCTTTCCCTACTGCAGCTGTTGGAGCCTCTGCTGACTGCGCTCCCCGCGGTCCCCCTTGCCCTCCGCCTGCATACACCTGTCCGCCCCTCCCTACGCACAACGCACCTCCCAGCCACCGCCGCCGCCAACCTTGCCCTTCCCCAAATTTGACTCTACCCTGCTATAACACAAAAAAAAAGAATGTTAATACAATGTGATTCAGATTTGCTTATAAAAAAATTCTTCCTTGTGCTCACCTCTGTGAGCTCTTCAATGGCTGCCTCCAAACCCTTGACCTGCACACAACAAAAAAAAGAAAGAACAAAACAAACAAAAGAAAATTAGAGATTAGGGCATAAGAGGATAGAAGAGAATAGGAGAAATTAGGGCAACACAGAGAGGAAACTTAGAAAATGAGAATAGGGTTTGCATTTAGAAACTTAGTGTTATCTTAATTTAGGGCTTTTCTTTCCTTTGTTTTATTATGATAATATTTTATTTTGTGGAGAGATTAATGGTGAGGTTTTATTTTTAATTTTCTTTTACTTTTTTATTTAAACCTCCCTTTTCTTCTTATTGTTTTAAATTTTATCTCTTGAGATCTTAAGTGAATTTTAATTTTGAAAAGGTTGATTTTGGGCATTTGATTTCTGTCTGGTGATTTGAATCTAATTTATGAGTAAGGGTATTTTTTTGAAATTAATTGACGGAATTTTATCAATAATTTTTACGTTGATATTTAAAATTGATTTTATTATTATTATTTTATGGGGAGGGTTATTTGAACCCTCCTCCCTCATCCATTTAATTTTCGAGTGAATTATTAAATGTAATTCCAATATTATATTTAATAACGAACCCGGTTTTCGGTTGGAGATAACCAACGTCTTGTCATTTTGATTTATTTTCATCATTTTACTTTATATCGTTGTTATCGTTTCTAAATTAATTTAATATTTATTTAATCGTTTATTTTATTAGTCTTTCCTATTGGTGATTTATTTAAAATTTGTACTTGGGTTTTATTTTAATTTTACTTATGAAGTTTATTTTCTTGTTGATGAATTATTTTAAAAATTTTATTCTTTGCGTTTATCGAAAACGCGTTACGCTTCCCTAGATTTTTAGGGTTGAATTTACGCTAATTTATTATGTTCTTTTCCATCTTTTCACCTTTAACCGTGCACCATCATGACACCATATAACTTCACCGTTCGATCTGAGTTAGTTAGGGATCGATGCCGGCGAGTTATCTTCACCTAGGCAACTTAGGATACAGATTGGAATCGATCTAACCCTAGAAGCGACACACTTCGTGTCGCTTGTATGCTCCGGCAACACATCTACAGGAAAACTGAAAACCCCTTCTGCATTCTTCTCTCTAGTCTGAAAGATCACACAAAAATTAATTAAAATCACACATAAAGGATCATAAAAAATTACAAACATGTACGGCACATTACAAAAATGGTATGGAAAGATGCAAAGAGATAGAGAGAGAGCGCTCTAAATAATATCATTGATAGTTCAAAAGTTAAACAAACTATATCCTAGAGTATCCCTTACATGTGAGCATATATGCCCCTAGTTGCAATCCTCTAATTTTAAAACATATTGTTAATAAATTAAAATTAGAAAAGAGAACATGTGAAAATTTAAAATAGCAAGACATCTACAAAAATTAACATTTTTTCAAGTTTGAACAACAAATTATAAACTTGTGATTCAAAGGACATTGCAAGCATAATTTTCTCAAAGGACATATTGTAATGGTGAAATTTTCATACCCATGCTAATTCACGTTTAGCTTTGGGCCAATTTTGATGGAATGGCTCAATACAATTGAATATTGACAAATGGCATACTTTTGTGCAAAGTTGGGCTCATTCCTCGATCTTTTACCCATTCTCACCTATACATATTCAACCATATCCACACATATTTCTATACATTTGCTATTTATTACACTACTATTATCCCCATTCCTATACATTCCTTCCTCGCCTTTATAAATAACACTTTATTATCCTGGGTCAATCCTACAATGTGTGAGATTGATGCCACGCCATGCAAAATTGACCCAAATTTTAAATTTTCAAAATTTCAAATCTTTGCTAACTACTACCTATTCCACGAGCTATTGTGATCCTAATTAATACATGTTTGCATAATTTATTGCTATGTATTTGTGTTTAAAGGCATTTAATGTGCATCATTTGATCATGCATGTATTGTCAGTTATCATTCACATATTCTATGCATTACATGAACCATCATTCTAGGAATATTTTAATTTAGAGTAGTAAAAGGTACATAATTATGCATAAAGTCATTGTAGGAAATATGCATGGTTAAAGATTGTTATCTTTGATCATTTCTACAAGCATAAAATTGGTATAACCAAGGATTTAGACCTAAGAGAACCTTACCCTTGCAATCTAACTGTTGATGCCCAGTTTTTCCACCATCTTTTCTCGCCCAAGATCCATCAAAGTTCCATGTGTTGTGCCTCTATTTTCCTTCGCCTATTTTGATCCATTATTTATAACTGATCTAAGACATTTAAAATGGGCTCCCATCCTAATAAATTCTCCTAAAAATTCCTCTGAGCCCCTCGAGAAAATCCTTAGTGTCTGTAGAGCTTTTCACTCAAATTCTATTTCAAATCCGAGGTCGGTGACAACTCCTTTGAATCATCTATCGGGCTCCATTGAACAGGTGATAGGCTGTCAAATTTATGACCGGGTGATGCCACATGGTGGCTTCTCACAACCTCTCGAGGTTGCCAATTTTGACACATCTACACGTCGCACCATTGGTCCCTTCGAGCGAGTCACCCCTGGTGGGCCTGAGGCTTCAAAAGAATCGACGAAGGAAGGCTGGTGGAGCCATTGATTTAAAGTGATGTAGATGGTGCCATGTGTTGGGGCCTCACACCTCTAAAAGGTTGCAGTTCTGACACAAGTAACTTGAAGCATCGTTAGGGCAAGTGGCACTAACTCATTGTGGCAAGCCCCATATGAATCAAAAGAGAAGGAAATATCAAGGAGACATTTCCCTGGGATGGGTGTCATCATGGCGCATCAGTGTGGAGTCTTAGTACTGACACCTCAAGGCTTGTGCCATTGGTCAGCATCATCCATGTTGGATTGTGGTGGGGCCCACATAATTGAAACCCAATAAAAGAAAGAGACTGGAGTCTTAGGAGAGACACATGTCACAAGTGTGCATCATTTCGAACAAGACTAGTCTGACACTCACAAGGCGATGCGCAATTGTTCGACGTTGCAAGTGGACCCGCCACAAATAAGAGGTTGTGAAAGGGATTATGAACTATTTGATCATTCAAGGATCTAACGGTTGACGTGATACAAAGGGGAGCTCGAAGGAAGAGATACATGTGGTGCTTCCGCATAATGTTTCAATGATCTAACCCTACCACACTTTAGGTGCAACATAATGGAGACACATGTCATAGGAGATTCACTATGAAGAAATAGGCTTTCAAACCACTCGTTCATGAGCCCAAGGCATCTGATAGTCCATTCATTATGAAGGACCTTTCAAGGCCAGCAAGGAAGGTGATACACCATTAATTCGATGTCAATGAATCAGTAAGTCTTTAAAGCTTGAGAGGAAGACACAATTACATTTCTATGAGATAGGTGGCAATTTAGCATCCCACCAAGTGACTTCAAGTTAGTCAAGTCTCCTATTGCAGCTCAGCCCATGCCGTGATTTAGATTCATGTGATACTAGTGTGGCACGATTTGGAAAAGGTTGTTGAGCCTCCTGCATGGGTCTTTAATGTGATTCAAATGCTGAGGCACAAGTAAGGGGTGGAGTCGATGTGAATTCAATACAAAGACACATAGAGGTAGATGGGGTAGGTTATTCCCGCATAGGAGACAATAGAACATTCAATGTAAATTAGGACACAACTTTGGTCTATAAATGCAAACATTATATTAATTTGATAGGGTTGGTCATTGAGCTAACTAGTTGGCCTTTGAACCAATTATCTAGTCTACAAGTGCCTCAGATGATTTTAGGGCATCAAACAAAGCAATAGTCTTGTCTGCAAGCGAAGGAATGTATTCAGCACAGAGTAGGAGGTTTGCATGTAATGGTATGTCTCCATGGGAGTTTGTAATGATTAAGGGGAATAGATAATCATAGTTATGTATTTTCTCTTGCCACATTTGCTGGTATGATTGTAACTAAGGTTTTGTAATGTGTGACAAGAATTAAATTAATTCAAGGCTTTGTATTTGTCATTCCTCTATTGCAAATAGATCATTGCAATTATTTTATGGATTATTAAGTATGTCCAACATATGGGAGTCTATTTGTGATATATATGTGAATATATATATGGTTCTATTGATCCTCTACTACATATTTTCTTTCTTCCTTGTTGTTTGTGACTCTATTGCCCAATGGAGTAGGCACCGACCTATATTGGGTAAGGGTCAATCACCTTTCATTTATTAAACCCTCATCTTTTTAGTTGTAGGAGTAGGAGTAGGTTTAGATTAGGTTCCACATGTTATTCATGATTCAGTATCATAACCAAGGAGTCATTCTAAGTAATCCAAAATAGCTCAAATCATTTGTGAATAATGTTCATTCATGCTTGCACCTTGTATTTGTGTATGTAATGTTTAGTGGGATCATCTCAAGGGATATCATGTTGTTATCATTTGTTGGTGCATCTACATGGTGTAGAAATCATCTATATTGAGGTATCTAGGTGGCTATTTATTCTTGGTTTAGTGACAATATTTGGGACCAAGTCAATAGGTTGGGTTTAGCCACTAGTTTTTAGTAGTTCATCTGGTTATCAAGCCTTAGGGAACATCCTCCTGAGTTTAATCTGAGCTCAAAGTGAAAGAGAGAAAAACCACTCTCGTTCATTAGCTATAACCATCCTCAATTTGTAGATGACCTCTGTCTCACCTTCCTAATGACAACCCTGGCATGGGAGGAGGATAAATGCTCTAGGATTTTGGACCTACATTTTTCGGACCCAACACTAACACTTTTCCCAAGGTATCTTTAAATACTGCTAATCCTTGACAATCAACAGAGAGTAGAGATCATGATGAAAAAGGACACATCTATCCATTATCAACAGGTTCATTTTTATGGGTTAAAGAGCTCACATACATGTGTCAAGTCATTTCCATAATGGGTGTGATCAATTCCATCATTTACATATTCAATCCATATATATTTCAAAGACTATTCTGATCCTAATGAGATTTTCAAATAGAACTCATATCAATTTCCAATACTAAGATAGGTGGAATTCAACACTACACTAGGTTTTATCCTTCATCATAATTCCCATAAATGAGTACCCCATTCCTTCACATTTAATTTAAGAAATTATCATTTTTGTTTTTAATTTATCTACCCAACTCTACTACTTACATTAATTGTGTGCTTTTCACTAGCATTTAATTAATTAACCTAGATAGCACATGAAAGATTATTCTCCTTTACATTTTTGGTGAACTCGTCTAATCTCACACCTCCTAGGGTTTGATCTTAGGGCTATACCTTCATTGCTTTTTAGGGTTTCAAATATGTACTTTCTAATTGTTATATCATTTTTAGATCTTGCTAGTGTTTGTGTCCCTGTTCATTATTATATTCAATTGCTACATATTTCCTTTTAAGGTTTGTGCTTTGTTTTATAACCTTTATTTTTTGCCCACCCCACCCTCCTTTGGATACCTCATTAGGATTTCATTTTCAAATTTGATCTAATTCTAATTTTATTATTCAATTTAAGATTTCCCAGGGTTTGGATTCATCTTGCTTATATATGCTCATTATATGTTAATTAGGATTTGGGTATACATAATGTTGTACATCTTTTATCCCACCCTCCTAGACTTAGTTATTCTACCCTTATGGATCCTTATAGGTCACTTTTCTTGGCCGATATGCATGCATACATTTTAGATTTTGATATGTGCCTATCTTTTATCACACATCATCCTTCTATCCTCGATACTCTCATGATATTTTATGCTATGGATGAGGATGTATTCTCGATGGAGGTGTCATTTTAACATGTCTTTACCTTTCCCTCCTTCATTGAGTTGGTTGGCACTCATCCTCTCCTTTTAGAAACACTTACTTCTCTTTTCCATGAATCCCATATTGATCATACTTCACCCATGATTTGTGATATTTATGAGCACATACTTAGTGAGAAGTCACCATGTGGCAGTGATGCATCCAACATGATGGTTAGTGATGATGTTATAGCCTCTTTACCCATTCATGACATTATTATGCCTTTTGATGATACTTATCTTATATATCATGATAGCCCCATATCTATAGATGCATGTGCTTTCAAGGAGTTGCCTTTTTTTATACATGGTGATGTATTTATGATGATCATATTTCCACATCTCATGTTTACCTTATGAACGTTCTAGATAGTATAAATTTACATAGTGATGCCTTACATGATGATATTATAAACCTTGATGTTAGTTAATTAGCTCCTTGTGTAGCTCACATTCATACCACATTCTCTTATCTTATG
Organism: Cunninghamia lanceolata; assembly: GCA_027924645.1. NCBI lineage: Eukaryota > Viridiplantae > Streptophyta > Pinopsida > Cupressales > Cupressaceae > Cunninghamia > Cunninghamia lanceolata. The sequence continues at coordinate 1,107,672 of BSBN01001609.1, forward strand.
CGACGTGATGATACAACGAGTCTTAGTGAAGGACTTTTACATGATGATTATGATGGTTTTATAGAAGTTTCTTTACATGTAAAATCATTTTTACTTGCTATTTATGATCACTTAGATGATTATATCTTATTGATTGTTGAGTTTAGACCTCATCTAAGTAGTACATATTAACAATGGTTTGATTCATCTTGTTTTCTTTGCACTTATTTTATGAATTAGTGGCATGTTTCTAAAACCCATGCCCATAATGATAGGGTTGACCCGACGATACCTTCTCGTGATTTATATTTCAATCCTTATTCTCCTACTATCCACCTAGCTTATACATCTACTAAACCTACCTTTCATCCCATGCCAATTTCTCCTAAACTAGCTCAAGACCAAATTGTTCCACTGTAGCAACCTAATGCAACTCCTAAGCCTATAGATGTGGTATTAGAACAACTTTTGAAACCACATAAGGCTAAATATTTTTGTACTTATCATCACACATGGATGTTCTAAGGATAGAGGCATTGCATTCAAAAATAAAATTCAAGAACTTATAGACAAAGGGAAGCTAAACATTAAGCATACTCATGAGCCCACAACTCCCTCACTTGATGGGGTGAATCAAATTATAACAAATTAGGTGTGAGAACCTATAACACACTCAGTATTGAGGTTACACATTATATAAAAGAGAAACCACCTGATACACATGATGATGAATGAATTTTAAAATCGATTAAATATCCCCACTTACCCTTCTCACTACTTTCAACATTTTATTATTTTGCTTTCTTTTCCTTGGATTTAAGTTTATGTGTCCATGTTCCTAGTTAGCACGTGGATGACATAAAGACAACTTTAGTGGTGCATGTTGACACAAGTGACTTTGAACTTGTGTTGTGTTGTTCATGTCATTTTTCCTTATGCTTTACATATCATTTCTACTGAGGCCTTATGTTTATGCCATGTATGTTGTGACCTTACCTATTCTTCCATTTATATTGTGTGTCCTTCCACTTCATCTCCTTTGATTATGCTATGTTTGTTTGACATCCCATTCACACTTGTTGACAAGATCCCAAAGGAGGTTTAGATAGGCAAAAACCCTTCACTTCATTATATCATATATTTGGTTGTGAGGCATATGTGCATGCGCCTAAGGAGAAGAAGTCAAAGTTGGACTTAAAAGTAGAGACATGTATCTTCATTATTTATAGTGACAAGCTAAAGGGATACAATCTTTGGAATCCTATGACAAGAAAGATAGTATATAGATAGAATGTGATCTTTAGAGAGATCATGCTTTCTCCTATGTTTGTGCAACCAAGTGATGATGTGAAGATATTGGTGCACCCAAAGCCAAAGATCAAGAAGGTTGAACTAGAGATTTAGGTTGGACTTGATGAGGATGTCGATTCAAGGGAATCAAAGGAAGAGTAACGGCACACCCAACTCTTGAGGAGGTCAACTCAGAAGAGGAACATTGGAGAGGTATAGCCCACCTATTTTTTATTGTAATTTTTGTCTACTAATGATGATGAATTTAGAATTGCGAAGGAGGCAATGAACATGAAAGACTAAGTCTTGGAAGATAGCCATGGTTGAGGAGATTGTAACACTAGAGAAAAACAATAGATGAGACTTGGTTTAGTTTACTAAGGGGAGGAAACATGTTGGTTAAAAATAGAGTTTCAAGAAGAAATTCATTTATAAGGGGAAAATAAAGAAGTATAAAGAAAGGTAGGTTGTTAAAGGTTTTTCCTAGGTAGAGGGAATTGATTTTGGTGAGATCTTTTCTCCTATTGCAAAGATTACATACATTATATCTATTCTATCTATTATTACTACTTTTGACCTTTAGGTCAAGAAAATGGATGTCAAGACAATGTTCCCACATGGGGAGTTGGGAGAAGATATATACATCTCACAACTAGAACATTTCATAGTAAAGGGCAAGGAAGAATGGTTTGCAAGTTAAAGATATATCTTTATGGTCCAAAATAGTCCACTGAGACGTGGTATCAAAATTTTTGATTCATATGTTTTGAGCTTGGGATTTGTTAGACCCAACTTAGATCACTATGTTTTTATACTCGCAAATTGGTTATCAATTTAGTGTTATAATTTTATATGTTAATGATATGTTGTTGATTGGTAATAGTAAGGATATGATTAGGTTTTTGAAATATCAACTTTATTTATAGTTTGATATGATTTTTTTGGGGGCTAATAAGTTTATCTCAGGGCTGGAGATTAAGAGAGATAGAGCTACCAAAAAACATCGTTGAGTCAAAGGAAGTATGTTGACACTATTTTGTAGCATTTTAGTATTTAGTATTACAAATCAGTGATTGTTCCCATTTTTGTGGGAACAAAACATTTAGTTGAGTAGTGTTCATATACACTAGGTGAGATGGATGACATGAGACACATCCCAAGTATGCAAGTGTAATTGGTAGCCTTATGTATGCTATAGTCTACACCCACTAAGATATGGTATCAAAAATTTAATTCATATGTTTCGAGCTTGGGATTTGTTATACCCAATTTAGATCAGTATGTTTTTATACTTGCAAATTGGTGATCAATTTAGTGTTATAATTTTATATGTTAATGATATGATTAGGTTTTTTGAAATCTCAACATTCTTTATAGTTTGATATGAAGTGTTTGGGGGATACTAAGTTTATCTCAGGGATGGAGATTAAGAGAGATAGAGCCACCAAAAAAATTGTTGAGCCAAAGGAAGTATGTTGACTCTATTTTGTAGCATTTTAGTATTTAGTATTGCAAATCAATGATTGTTCCCATTTCTTTGGGAACAAAACACTTAGTTGAGTAGTGTTCATCTACACTAGGTGAGATGGAGGCACACCCCTTATACAAGCACAATTGATATCCTTATGCATGCTAAAGTCTACACCAAACTATACATAGCCCAAGCAATGGGAGTTCTGAACATGTACATGCCAAATCGGGCAAAGAGGACTAGGATACAATAAAGGGAGTCTTCATATATCTTCATGGTACTTTGGACTACTCTATTTGCTATCAAGGAATATCAATAGCAAGGAAGTTTAACAATAGGAAGTTCAACAACAAGGAAGTTCAACAAGGTGAAACTTAACTAATAACTTGAGAGGCATCACTGGATAAGTAATATCATAGCACACTTGTTCATAATGGGGTTTCTAAATTTGAAAAAAATATATATACCATTAGGTATTAGGCGCAGAGAAAGTAATTACATTAATAAATTTCATAGGTATTGGGGTATGAGAGTTGAAGGGGTTGGGGGTTGGGTCTTAAGGGATAGAAAGTTGGGTAAAAATATAAATATAAATTTATCTCTCTTTAATTTTGGCTTCCTTGAGGCCATGAAGAGGAATTGGTTATGCTATTTATTTGGGGATTGCATATGGATTTGTTTAGTCCTAAGTGGATGAAGTGATGAAAGTGTTTGTGCACAATAAATGAGATAAATATTTGGTTCAAAAAGATGGATTTGACTTATGCACACCTTGTACGACAATATATAAGGTAAATGTAATAGGACTCTCCTTGTGTGCATCCACCAAGAGGGTTTCACATATCATAATAGTGTCACACTTGGAAATGGTAGGAATTTTTTCACCTTTTTTACTAGTTTTAAATATATTTTTTGTACATGTTAATAAATACCTTATTTGAAGTATTGCAACATGATAATACTGAAAAGAATTTTGAATTTAGATGGGTGGACATGAGATGAGTGAACAATTATATTTCTAGTTTCTTGCAATTTACTCTATGCACAATATTAATATATTTTCTCAATCTAAACATGGAAAGGAAATTAAGAATGACCATGTATTCACATCCCTTACTTTTTTTAATTGAGAGAGAGAGAGAGAGTGTGCTAAGTGTACTTATGAAAAGGAAAAGAATCACGTGCATGTATTCCGAGTTAGAAAATGAAAACAAATGAACATTCTCTTAAATCCATGTCATAATGTTTAAGGAATGAATATAATATTTAAGGATTGCTACTAATCGTTATGCTATTACTCTCTAGTTTATCTTATGTTTGCTTGGAAGGTTAAATTAGGTATATGCTCTAATGTTATTTATTGGATTAGTGTAGATGTAAGAAAAAGATTAATTTATGCTTGTTTTATTTGATGTCTCCTTCTCATTCTTTTTGTTAATATTTGAGGGTATTGCCCTTATATTTCCATTTAGATCCCTTGTGGAGTAGGACATATTGGGGGTGTCACTCCTTAGGCACCATAATGGTTGGTGCCCTCATCTCTTTTATCTCTTACCTTCTATAGTGTAGGGTGTGTCACATGGGGATGTGTGCCACCCATCCCTTCTTTGAGTTAATTTTATATTTCCTTCTTGTGTGTTCTTTGACATGTCTCTTTCGCACGTCATTAGTATTAGCCAATGCCACATGTGGAGATGACAATTGTTATGTGTGTTGCATTGTTGTTCCTATGATGCAATTGGTTTTAAAAAAAATGTTGAATAGGTTTTAATGAGTATTGTCCACAATAAATTTTTGGGCACATCACATAAACATTTTAGTGATATTTACCTAATACTTCACATTGAGAAAATCAAAATTTAGATTTTATGTGAAATACCAATCCATCCTTTTAGTTTTTAAGGTCTTTCATAATATTTGGACCTTTTAACCAACCAATCTCTATTTTGTGGACATGTTATGAGATTATCATCATCTCAATAGAGCAATATACTAGAGATATAAGATTCTTAGATTTTACTAAATTTTCACCTTTACAAGCTTATGTATAATATATAGTCTACTCAATTTCCTTACTTTAGGTCCCTAAAATAGAAATTTTAATCTACCCCTAGTTTAAAGATAGATTAATTTTATCCATTCATTTGTGTTAGCTAAGCTAATATTAAATAATTATAATAACACTCATTTGTAGAGTTAATCTAATTAGCACAGTTAAAAATTGGTTTTTACTTTTTGTATTATTGATGTTTGGTAAATTGGAGATGTGTTATAATGAAGAAATCAATGTATAACATAATATCGAGGTACTGTTATAGAGTAAAATGCTATTCAAAGAGATAACCAACTGATACTGGTGTTGTTTGTGAGATAGTATGATGCCACAGTTCTTGGATGTTATCACAATTGTGTTGTCATCCAACAACTGTGCTAGTGTCCAAAGTTATCAATAAAATAAAAAATACCTGCTTAGACTTGCACAGGGGTAAAAGGGATGTACAAACAAGATCATCGGTACAATAGTGTTGTTAACAAAATAACCATGAAATTATTTAATAGATGCCAAATCAATACTAAATGATTAAAATGATAAGGATGAAGAATATCAAACCATCGTGTTGTTGATGGTAGGTCTGATATATATATATATATATATATATATATATATATATATATATATATAATCCCTTATATGGCTAGAGAACATATTGCAAAGGATATTGAACATCGTCTATATATATGGGTTGCAACATATTCTCTAGCCATATAAGGGATAATACACTTGTGGAAAACCATCAACATCATTATTTTTATATATATATATATATAAAATCCCTTATATGGCTAGAGAACATATTGCAAAGGATATTAAACATATATATATATATAAAATCCCTTATATGGCTAGAGAACATATTGCAAAGGATATTAAACATCGTCTATATATATGGGTTGCAACATATTCTCTAGCCATATAAGGGATAATACACTTGTGGAAAACCATCAACATCATTATTTTTCAATAAATTATAACCATTGTCCATCTCTTGTTTTGCCAAAAGCTTGATTAGATTTGTGGAATCTAAATTCTTTTTGGGTGTATGAAACATCCTTTTCTTCACCTACTACTCCTTCCCCCCCAACCATATTTAGTTTTAGGATCCCAAAGAACATTCTTAAAGAATTTATGTGTACAAATGTGCATACCAAACAATTAATGAAAACTTTTGAAAAAAATGTCCATGCAAGTGATGTAAGTGGTCCTTAAAAGGAACTTACTCATAATCATGGTGTTTGTTCACAAAAAGATACATCCATTGAAAAATGTTTTTTTCTCAATTACCAAATCACCATATAAGTTTGTTACTCCTTTTAAATAATCTTCATCCTATAATTCCAAGGGGAATGCATTACCTTAATCCACATAAGTGCAATGTCCAATTTTTCCATGTCTAGACAAAATCGAAGTGTTTAATATTAACAGAATAACCCATCATTACATCCCTTGTAAAAATGGGTTTCTATTCGAGGGCTCTCACTAGAGCTTCCTAGCTAATGAAATTAATATAGAAGAAATCCCTTACGCTAATACCAAGGTTCAACTTAGCTTAGAGCTTTCGTGTTTGTCAGGGGATAACCCCTTTGTAACTTAATACCATTGGACTTACTTATAACCGTGGGATAGCTATGAAACTAGTTTGTTGTATTGAAGCATGTTCAAAATTAGGTTATTTTTAACTTCGGAGATACAAGAGTTTCACAATTCTTATTGAAATTTAATCATATCTTTAAAAGACATTTCTTGTATCCTACACACAATCAACTATAAATAACCAAGAACAAGAAAGTAAAATTTTAATTCCCATTACTTTGTTATTGTAATACTTAATTAATTTTATAAATAAAATTATCATCTCCAATCTTCATATATCTTTTCTTTTCCTTATAATAAATCACATAATTTGAATGTCTCACAATTTTTTTTGGTAGCATAAAATTGTCCCCGTTTTTCATAAAATGTAAAACTATATTAACTATATATTATTGAAAACAAAGTTACGTTACATGCCCTTACACTCATGATGGTCTACTATCCTACACGAAATATCCAAAAATTTTAAATTTTTTTTATATTCTTGATACTTAAACATTTGTGAAATGAGGGATTTTGTACTAAAGGCTTTGTACTTATTTTTGAATTAGATTTGACTAGACTCCATACCTTTCCACTCAAGGTAGTTTATACCACTATACCAAAACACCCAAAAGCAAAAGCAGATTATATTATTAATGCTCAAACATTTATATAATGAATAATTTTGTAGCAAAAGCTTTCGTATTTTGACATCGTAATTTTTTTATATTTTAACCTCCAAACATCTCAAATAAAATAAAATGCACATGTTTAAGAGTATTTTTGGTTGAATTGTATAGAGATTTTTAACATCAACATTTTTATACTGCTTTCCTTGATGGTGGATCATTGAGTGTGTTCTTCAATGAAAAAGGATACATAGTTAAATCCCAAAGTATTCAACATAACATCAACATTTCAAATCACACTCGTGATCCATCATTAGGAAGACGATGAATTTTTAGCATCAATGTTTTGGATCACAATTCGTGATACATCATCAGTGAATCTAGAGATTTTTATCATCAATGTTTCAGATCACACTACATACTGTGATCCATCATCAAGAAGAGGATTGTACATCCTCTTCTAATGGTACATGCTGTGCGGTTCTGGGTCCCTTAGGTTGCTGTGGCCTTATGGACGTTATTAAAATCTTTGATTCATTCATTCAATGACAGATCACCTAGAGGATCGAACATCCTCTTCTTGATGATAGATCACGAGTGTGATTACGATAATAATCTCTACACAATTTCAACCAGAATAATTCTCAAACACAACTATATAGTGTGGAAACATCCTCTTCCTAATGATGGATAACCTAGAGGATCGAACATCCTCCTCTTGATGATAGATCACGAGTGTGATTACAATAAAAATCTCTACACAATTTCAACCCCAAGAACTCTTAGTGGAAATACAATATCTCTTAAAATGCATATTTTTTTTTTAAGACTTATTCAAACTTCGAAAGAAAATATTTTTAATGTTTAATTTCTTGTTTTAAAAAAGGGAGGCCCCTCAACTAGGCTTAAAAAGAGCAAAAAGTGGATAAATAGCCACGCCAAATTTCGGTGCTAACTTTGTCGGGACTGATTAAAACACGCTGCCGCTCCAGCTAATTTATCGGAACTCCAAATATTAAATACAGCTCAATCCCACATGTCCGCTTTGGATTCCAAAATTCCTTTTCCCTCCATTTTAACCACGACTTTAGTGTTTTTTCCCTAAACCCACGGTCACATGAATAGGACCTCACCGGCTAACCAAACAACCGGCCGGTAAACTGAAATCCATTCTGATAAGCCTAACTACCAGACGCCAGTCTTCAGCTTTACAACAGAGGGCATAATTTTCATTATATCCCGCGCAGGCCCATTTTTGGCTTAGCGTGGGATAAGCTTTCTTCGGGCGGCGGTCACATGGGGCGACCGGGGGCTCAAATGTCAAAGCTAAGTTGTTGACAGGTAACTGTAGAGAGTAGTAGCATGAAGAATAGTAAATAGATGCAGGTTTTGTATGGTACAAGACAATACATACATTGCTTGCTATTTTTCCTCCTTTTGTAACAAACAAACCCCACAGAAATCCCATTATTTGAGCACTGGAAATTCTTGCTTTTGTTACCAGATCGATGGATCTCTGCACATTCTCACCACATTCTGTTGCATTTTGAGTATTCTCTTCAAAATAAGCTCTTTTGCAGCTCAATCGCGATATCGAGCTCTGCGATAAGGTATTTGGTGCGTTTGTACTGATTTTAAGCCATTTGACAGTTTTTCTTTACTGCATTCATGTTGATTTCAAGTTATTAGACTGTTTCGACAGTAGTCAGAGCTTATGTTTCGGTTTTTAGAGAGTTTACTGCAACTTTACGGCAAGCTGATGTTCTATTGTGATTTTGAGCTTTTAAAACTGAGTTTCACAACAGTCTGAGTTTAAAATCGCGATTTTGGGATCCGGAAAGAAGCATTTCCTTTAACTTTACGCTAATCGTGGTTTAGATTGTGATTTTATGATTTTAAATGCGTGTGTCACTGTGGTCTGAGCTTGAAATGTGTGGTTGTAGATCTGTATATGAGTGTTTTCACCAATTTAACGGCATTCTTTGTTTCTGTAGTGATTTCATGTTTTTCAGTACTTTTTTTTACAGCTGTCTGAACTTAAAACCTTGATTTGTTGGTCCTAGGAAAACTATCTTCGGCAATTTTAGATCCTGCTGATATTCTGTACTGATTTCGAGCTTCTGGATGTGCTTTTCGCAGCATTCCGGGCTTGTCATCTCAAATTTGGGATTGGAGAAGCAGTATTTTCAGCAATCTTTTCTTCAATCGCAGTAAAGAGCCTCCTTATTTTGGATCGCGTCATTATGCAGAAGAATTAAAAGCCGTCTTTGACGCCCGGACGAAATTCTGATCTCGAATCGAGCTCCAAATCGAGAATCTTGTAGCGTTCGTACCGGTAAATCACGAGGCCAAGCTCCAAAATTTTACAGCACGTTTAGGTCATCAGGCTCCGAGATAAAGCTGTTGAGCTGCCGTTGCCGTTTCGTGCTTTAAATTGAGATATTATTGACATTCAGGCCTGTAAATCGCAAGTGCAGCCTCGATATTTAAAATCATTCTCAGCATCTTGAAACTCATCAGGCTCCCAGATAAGCTATATCCAGCATTATGATTTGTCGTCGCGTTTAGAGCTCTAAATCGAGGCATTACCAGACCGTGTCCTGTGAATCCCGAGCTTAAGCTGGAAGATAATTTACAGTACTTTTAGTCTCAGCAACGCTGAAGCTCAAATATTTATAGCAGTAAGTTCTGAGATTCCGTTGAAGTTTGAAGCTCCTGTAAGATAACATTATTTACAGCACAATTGGCCTCAAGCTTTGGAGCTCAAATATTTAGGTTATTTACATCATTTTGATGTTTTAAGCTTCTATTGTGGTTAGAAGCTCCCAACATTTAAAGTCTTTTACAGCATGGAGGACAATTAGGAGTTTTTTAAAAAGAATTTCCTGGCCTCTGATTGGCACTAAGCACAACTCGGCTCCACAAAATGGAGGAAGAAAATGCTTCAGGTATTCGTGAAAATCTCCCAGCAGAAAACGAGGACAAAGAGAAGCAGGACTTGAGTTCTGATCTGGCTGGTGGAGCCAACACTGTGAATTCTGCCGCAGCTGGAAAACCACGAAAAATAGCCCCCAAATCCTCAAATGCTGCTTCAAAAGGCCTGAAAACTAGCAAACCCGTCTCAAAACTTTCCACTCCCTCAAAGACACCAGCCACATTGCGAGGATCCACAGACAAGTCGGTGTCTACGATACCGGGCACACGATCCTCACCATCTACAGCAGCCAAAACCAGAAAGATTGATAACAATGGAAATTTAATGGAAAATAGCAGCATTTCGAGCTCAAAAACTGCCGTTGGATCAAATTCTGTCAAGAGACGGAATAGCATGGGGGCATCCACACCTGGAATTGCAGAACGGCGGTCAAGCATTGCCACTCCTATCGGTAATAGTACTCCCCGGCAGCGTCTTATGTCAACTCCTGGAAAGCCAAGTATGTTAACTGTTGAAACTCGCCGAGCTTCTCTGTCAAGTCTTTCTGCCCGTCCAGTTGTGAGTTCTACTCCCACGGAGCTCAAAAAACCCTCTCTGGGTTCGAAGACTTCTCCTTCTACCACTTCTTCAATATCTCCGTCGATTGTCGGGCCTTCCAAGTCTGCAACACTATCTGCTAGATCTTTGAAGTCAACGGAAACTGCTCGTCACACTAAACCCTCTGTTGTTTCCTCTCGTGGCACTGTGTCTCCTAGTTTGCCTGTTGCCACGAAAAAGAAAACTGCTTCTTCATCTCTGATAGAAAGTAGGACGCGAACTACAACCTCTTTGGATGGAGGAATTAATGGCCTAAGAAAACCGGTGTCGTCTCTTGTTAGCAGCACAAAGAATACATCTTCATCTCTGTCTACAGACAGAATATCAAGTCTTTCCAACCGTCGAAAATCATTGACTCCAGACAGTAAGGATTCTCGGCTCATCACTCTTCCCCAAGTTGAAGTCAAGGCTGGAGATGATGTGGTATGTATGGATTCTTCATTAAAAACAAATTTTCAATAATGAGTGTTTATTTGTTCAATTTGAATGATGTTGAATTATAAGTGGTTTTCTGCACAAAACACTATTTCCTAGTGAAAGCTGGTGTGGTTAAAAAATGTATTGCCGATTTTTTTGTTCCATATTTTCCTTTCATAGATTCAATGTTATAAAAGGAAGGTGCAGTGTTTAGTTGTAAATTGTAAGCTACCTTGGATGCGAACATTGTGTTTTGAAAATTGTATCCTTTCCAGAGAAGTTTGTGGATTGACTTTTTTTGAGATTTATTCATTTTACGTTGCTCAGGATCCCAAGTTCGTCATGACTGTTGAGCCTGAAATGTCAAGCAACTAATCTCAAATGTAGTATTCTTCATGATCATGGGACTTGAAATGTCAAATGAATAATCTCAAATGGAGTCAATTTAAAAGCTTCTTAAAAAATGAAGTCAAACTGTGGAAACTAGAAAAAATAATTGTATATGTTCTGCATATGTCACAGAGGTTAGATTTGCGTGGTCAGAAAGTACGCAGCCTTGATTCCAGCGTGCTGAATTTATCCCCAAATTTAGAGGTAACTATTAAATTTCTGCCCGCTTTTAAGGGTTCACGTTTTTCGGATTGTTCATATTATGTTTGAGGCTGATGTTCATCAGTACTTATTGATGCTGCCTTGTAAATTCTTCTTCAGATCTGGAGATTCTATATCTTTCTTTTTTAGATTGGTGGAAATGGTCTTCTGTATTTACATGTGTAATTAATGAATATTTAATTTGTTGAATAAAAGAATAAAGTATAGGCTAGTGTCTGGAAATATACTTACAACACAAAACTGCAACATAAAACTGAGATTGGACCAGCTAACAATTCAAGTTTATCCATTTATTAGCATCATAAAATTGAAGCATACCACACATGTACAACATTGCAAGATTTTTTGGTTGTATAGAGGCAGAAACAACACAAAAGCATAAAAGTGGAGACATTGCAATCTTCTAGCATGTAGTCACTCACATGATCACATCTTTAGACTATTCATTGTGATTCCTTATTCTATAGACAGTTCAACTATTAGGCTACATGTTTTGGACATCTGAGATGTGCAATTGGCTATGATTTAGGCATGGTTAGACCTTTTAATTTAATGTCTTAGTTGGCGTTTGAGTTATTTTGACATGTATATAAATTATAAAGTTATAAACTAAACAAAAACTTGAAGGACAACAGTAATATGGGCAGTGTATTGGTATTTATAAGCAGGAAATGAACTATAAAAGTACAAGCTTTTTGTTTGTTTTGAAAATTCTTGTTCATTTTCCTATGACAGGAGCATTTAACTTATTGGATTTGCTGAATCTGTTCCCAATTCCAAGCACAATTGTTTCCAGGGATAAAAATTATTGTGGAGAAGTTTTTCATAATTATAATAGTTCAATGTAGAGATTTACTTTTTTCGGGATGTTCGTAAAATGACTATCAGACAGAGAGTTGGAGATAATTAAAACCTCAGGGTAAACTAAGAAATTTGCTGAATTCAAAATGATTAAAACTAAAAGTCCAGTGCAAATATACACAGATTATCTAGTGGTCTTGTAACGCTGTGTGTTAGAGTGGCATGCATAAGTCGTCAGTTCTACCCGCACCCTGCGATGAGTCCTGTATATTTGGCAACATAGTTGCAAAACCACTTCTATCTTTGAGCTTGCACTTGAGGTTCTAGCGACCAAGCAGCTTTGTGACCATGTCACTAAATATAAAGGACTCGTCACAGGGTACAGGTAGAACCAAAAATGTATGCGTCTCTCTAACACATTGGTCCCATGAGGCAGAACTCAGCTTTCTGGGCAGGTACCACTCAGAAAATGCCAGAGCTTTCTGCAGGAAAAAGGGTGCTACGTTTCATAAATTTTTCTGCTTTGCTATAGGATTTATGGAATATCCATCAATAACTACCACTAAATTTTGCAAACAATATCAGCAAAAAAACTTAAATTTACCCACAACTGCCAAATGTCAGAAAAAATCCTAAAATCTCTTAAGCCAGTGTTAGAAATTACTAGTTCCCCAATGTTACCTGTTACTGTAATTTTCTTCCTAAGCAGTTGTCTCTCTAAATTATAAAGGAAAGATTTTATTTTTTGCAGTTTGTAACAGGTTACATGAGACAACCTGTGGCAAAAGATTAAGAGCGGCAGCTTCCTCCATGGGATCCCTGCCTAATTATGATTCTATAATACATTTAAATCTAGTTGCAAATTGCCATAAAAGACCTGTTAGGTACCCTTATTCAAGTGGCAAAGGTTTATCACTGTTGGCCCATTGTAGTACATCCATAAACCAAGTAGCAAAGGATTTTAATGGGACAAATATCGTAGGAACTAATTATTATTTGGATACTAATTTAAAGCATTACGTAACATTTTATGCATATGAGTAACATAATCCTCATCTTCTTATCTGTCCAAAGGGCATGGCTAGCCTTGTGTGTTTAACTGCTTATTTGCTATTAACCCAGCTGAATATCTGCTGTAGTGGTTTTAATTCTTCCAGAATATGAAGTTGAAATAGAACAAAAAACAGAATATATACTGGGAGTTTTAAGATATTGTATCGGCACTAATACTGCTGTTATGATCCTTAACTGACCACTGCTGAAACTGAAGATGAAACTGCTGAAGATAAACTGGTATTGCTATAAACAGATTCTGACAACGACAGAAATTGACAGATGCCTGAAACTACCGGCAGTTTGAAATTGCTAGAAACTAAATTTGAAGCTTTGGTAGGACTGCTGGAAGTAAAACTGAAATCTGTAGCTGCTGAAAAATCAGAACTGAACTCTTTTCTCTAAAACCTGAAAAGAAAACAGAGCTATACGATTACTGAAAATAGCCTATAGGTGATTATGACATTAAGAAGAAGATAACTTTCAGATACAGTTTTCAGACTTATGAGAGCTTCTTTCTCCCAAAACATGCTTTACTCCACTCTTTATGAGTCCATTTATAATATTTTTCCCATTTTAGGTTTTTCACCTTTGGCATGTGAGATAATTAGTTTTCTTACAAAAAAGTATATTATATATTAAAATACCAATTAATCCACAAAGCTGTAATTCATTGATATACAATTTAATTTTTTTTTTTTGGGGAGGCTATTAAAATAATATATAAAAATTAATTACAAAAAATAGTAAAAGGAGTTGCAATTTATCATTTATCTAAACAATCCGAGTAAAAGATGCTGAAACTTATACTATGTTGTACTGTTATATGACATTTTGCATTAGAGACAACGGATCTTAATATGTTTTCACACCTATCTTGAGTGGAAATTGTAGCATTGACCAAAACTCCACTGTTAGAACTTGTAGGATCATCTTTTGCACTGCCCAATGTCTCAATGTCAGCCATGCTGTAAACAATCTCAGCAAATTCTAGCATTGTTTCTGTAGTCGCCATTTTCAAAGATGATAAAACCTGTTGCCAGCAAAATTTTGAATGGTTTGTTTTATAATATCAGTCAGGAGCTTCAGCATGTTCCCAACTAAGGGATTCACAAGAGAATAGAACTTGACAAAGAGGTCCACAATAATTGCAGTGCCAACGTAGATTTGTGAAATCCAAAGGATCTTCACCAAGATAATTATATTTACTTTCTAAATCATTTTGACTCTTAACCATAGTAGCATTACTTAGATTTGAGTATGACCTGGCAAACCAAAGGTATAAATGGAATTTATTTACTTAGGGGATATAATCTGGCATAGCCCAAAACAATTTTTATATTTTGCTTTTTCAAACTGGAGAGGGGGTCTGGGGGTGGTAGTGCCCCTTGTTGTGGGGTACGGAGGCAATGCCTCTGGTGTGTTCCTTGTTGCAATACAAGGCGGGTCAAGGGGCAAAGCCTCCACAACCAAGCGCAAATCAAAGTCTTTGAGGCCACAAGAACCTTCATGGTGCATGTACCTTTTTTTTGCACTTATTTTTTGATGTTAAATTACTTTTTTTTACAGTCTGCAGAGGATTTTCTCTTCCTCTTCCAATCTTTCTTTTTTCATGATTGCAATAGAGCACAGACTAGCACATTTATAAGATTTTTAGGGTCAGGGGTGATAAACTGACTTAAAAAAAATGATGCAGGGGAGATCCTCTGGTTGCCGTGGGGATAGGATGATGTCCCTGGGCATCCCCCTAGAGGGGACCATCCTTGAACCTGTAGGGATCCTGGGGACAGGCCCCTATAGGGGTGCTGCCTAGGAGGATGTCCCTGTTCCTGAAAACAGGGTAAAAATCCTGGGGATGTGTCCTTGGGGAACACTGAATTAAAGAAAACAGTTTTGGAACCCATACAATTGGTTCCATTGGACCCACATCCTAGAAAGAGCCTAATTACATAGAAAGTGGACTGAACCTACAACCTAACAATTGTCATTGGCATATAATTAGAAAGGTCATGACAGCTTCTCCTCCTTGAATTGTTTTTCCCTAAAAGAAGTTGTAAAGCTGAATATTGAAAACCTTCTGGTCCTTTTCAACTTGTTTCTTGAGATTTTCCTTCTTGGTGAACATTTCTTCCTTGGTGAAATGGCCGGTAACCAATTTAATTAACAATTTGATTATCATTACTGCAGCTTTGAAAGATTTATTCATGGCTGTGCACTACAGATACATGCTGTGGTAAATTTCTACCATGACAGTTTTTTTTAACGCTTGAACTGTTTCTCTATGGAGAAACTTCATTGAAGATTTCACAACTGCATTGATGAGAGGCAGGTAATGCCCTTTGCATCCACTAAAGATTTAACATCACTGGCCTCATTCACTATAACGTTGGTGATTTTAGAAGCCAAAGTCAGATTAGCAATGAGAAAAGATGTTTTGTCTTGAGAAATTGGACTGCCAAAAAAGAGGAATATCACAAGGATTTTCACTTAAGCACATAAGGAAATTACTCTTAATACCTCTGCTGTGATTTGCAAGGAACTTCTTGTTGCTAAATTTGCTAGTTGCTTAGACCTTGCCATTAAACTTTGAGAAAGACCTTAGGCATAGGTTCAATCTTTAAAACTAAATTGTTTCTCAGATATGGAATGCTAGTTTCTAGTTTAAATACAAGATATTTTCATTTAAACAGAATAGCTGCATTTGTTCCTTGTCATGGAAACATGGTACTAGATCAATTGGGTTAGTTTCATGTGGTAAGTTGCTTGAAGCACCTTTCTTTGTTGAATCCTCTTTACTAAGGGTTTCTCCAACAAAATCCTTTGTAAGAATATGACAACTGCAGGAATAGAGCAATATTCTAGCTAAATCTTCATTTCCGACTTCATATCCATAAAAATTTTCACTAGGTTTTGGATCTTTCCTGATAAGCTGACTGATTTTTATCCTTGCTCATATTCTTCTTAGCATTTTCTTCAAATTGCAGCAGTCACTTTCTTTGATCTACTTCTCAATGATCGACATATCTACAAAAAATAGGTATTTATGAAACTCTTCATTGTCTGTTTCCCATAAATGTGAATATTCAGTATTGATGGCTGAAAGCTTTGCTACTTCTCTGAAAAACTCTGGCACTGTTGGGGCTTCTCCCATGAGGGCAGAGAAGGGCTCTGATACCACTGTTATGATCCTAAACTGCTCATTGCTGGAAATAAACTGCTAATGCTATGAACAGATTTTGAAAAACGTAAATTTATAGAAGTCTAAAGCTTCTGGACATTTGCAATTGGTATAAAACTGAATATGAAGCTTTGGTAGAACACAATTATGTATTTGCTGGAAGTAAAACTCAAATCCATAGCTGCTGAAAAATCGAAACCGAACTTTAGCTTCTGACTTCCCCAAACGCTGTCATCAGACGTGCCAGAGAGGCTTCTTTTCAAAAAATGCTCTACTCCACTCTTTAAATGTCCATTTATAACATTTTCTCCTATGCTCCCCCAAGTTTCGGGGACGGGGACAGGGACGGGCGGGGACAGGGGGACGAGTTTCAGGGACGGCTACTAAAAAATAAGTTTTTTTTTAAATTATAGGGAAATTTCAAATATTTATATGATAACATTGATAAGACATTCATTATAGACATTATAGAACCTTAAAAAATGAATACATAACAATAACATTACACTTGAACTTAGTTTTCAACTTGTCACATGAGAATTGACAAACAAATAAACAAAATTTAATTGTTTTCAATGACAATCTGCATATATATTATATCAAAATTACATCAAAATGCCCAAAGGCTGCAAGTTTCAACAACAAAATGACAAAAACATAGAGAATATATGGCTGTTCCCAATCAGCCTCTCCTAAAACTGTTGTTAACCTCTTCAAACTGCTGTTGCTCCTCTTTCTCTTTTCAAACTGTTGTTCACCAATGCAAAATGTGAAAATGAGTTATGTTTTTCTTTTTCTTTTTGGTTGATATAATCTCTATTTTAGGTTTAGGGTATGTTTAAAGGGATGTGGGGGTCCTTGTGGGCCCCCCATCCCTTTTTTTATTTAAAAAAATGTGTTTTTTTTTAAAAAAAATCTGTTGCAAAAGTATTCGGGGACGCCCTTGCGTCCGTGGGGAAGGGGGGACGGGTAGGGGACGTTTCCTACCCGTCCCCGCGTCCCTGAAACGTCCCCAGTATGTGGACGGGGGTTCTGGGACAGGGGATGCATCCCTGTGGAGCATAGATTTTCTCCACTATAGCTCTATTGCCTTTTGCATGTAATATAACTAGCTTTCTTACATATGTTGAGTTTTCTAGCTTAGTTCGGAACTTCTGCATAGGTTCAGTGTGAACGTGCAAGTGGTTTGAGTTAATTCTATTTTGCATTTCACTTAAGTGATAAATTGAAATTCTTTTATTTAGCTAATTAAGTTTAATAAAGTGTAGATATACACTAATGATTTAGACTTATCTTCCAAGTCATCTCCTGCGATAGATAAGAAGCTTTATGAAGATTATATTTTTAGCTTAATAGTATAAAGATAGGTGCAAGATAGAAAAAATATAACTTAGTCATCAATTGTGATCAAACATAGTGATATTATTCCGTGCATTTGTTATTGGAATAGCTTGTAGAGGTTTCCTTGTAAATTTTTTGAAGGAATGAAAAACTGATTTGAAGGTGTAAATTATCTGTGTACTTGTGTTCGCATTCGCTGTTTGGAATTTTATTGTTGTGCAATTGAAGCAGTGTTAAAAAATTTATTTTTAAAACATAGGATATTGATTGCCTTGTTAGAATTTCTTCATGGTAACAGAGCCCAAAGAAGGGAAAATTCATAGGTTTTTTTGGTTTTGTCTTGTTTATTTTGTGTTAAAAATTGCAGCTAGAGAAGGAAGAATCGAGCAAGTTTTTTTTGAGATAAATCGCGTAGGAGTTTTTGAGTCGAAAAACATAGTTGGTTTTTTTAAAATTTTAAAAATCATGTTGTCTTGGAAGAAAATTGTGAGGGTTTTTGGCTGATAAAATCGTGTGGGTTTCTCTGAGATAAATCGTGTGATTTTTTTGAGATAAATTGTGTGGGTTTTTTGTTGTTGTTTCTCGGCTAGAAAGGAGAAAGAACGCGACATTTTTCCATTGTAAATTGCACCAAAAAGAAATTGAGGGTTTTCAAATTGTGCCATAAAAGAAATTGACGGGTTTATGAAACTGTGGTGATTAGGTTTATCATAAAACCCGTGGTTCTAAGATGTGAAAACGCCCAGTTTGGTCAGGTTTTGTGGACTTTGATGAGGGTTTTGGCCGAATTTTGCAGGTATTTGTGTAGGTATTTTTACAATTTTTTGAGCAAGTTTTGTAGCCCTACGTCACAAGATTCAAATTCGAATTCGGCAACCATGAAATTCGGAATAAATTCGCCAAGGAAAATTTTGAAAAAAATTTTTGTGATTAAATTCGCCTTAGATAAATTTAAATTTTTTTAAATACGAATAATAAATATATTAAATTATATAATATTAAATATATTAACTATTATAAATATTATTAAATTATGTAATATTAAATATAATTTTTTTAAATATAAATAATAAATATATTAAGTTATGTAATATTAAATATATTACCTATTATAAATATTATTAAATTATATAATACTAAATATATTAAATTTCAATATTTAAAATTTTAAAATATTAAAATTTAACGCAAAATAATCGAGTCACGTCTCTTATCTTGAACTTTAATTAGCCGATAGGCTTTTATATGTGAGCATCATAGTTCTCGGTCTCACGTTGTGGAAAAATTCACGCTGGGAAATTTTCTAAACTCTCTGGTTGTTCCTATCGGCGTATTCCTTGAACCTCCTATGGGTGCAAGTGCTAGTTTTCTATTCGATTCAGGCAAAGAGACGAGACGAGTGTGAAGAGTCTCCTTTGATTGAGCAGAAGAGAATCAAATTTTGTTTTCGTGCCTTTAAAATCCAGCACTCCCTAAACTTTGAACGCAAAGACAATTTAAAATATATACGATGATTTTCGGCTTTCTTCCGGGTGACGGAAAAAAATGAAAAAAAACCCTAAAAAACATTTAAAAAAAAATATATTTTACCTTAAAAAAATAGTGCCCTCTACCCGTACAAACTTCCGACGAATTTCAACGAATTTTTGGAAATGTTTTGAAGTCCGCTAAATTTCGAACCCCATGGCCGAAATTCGACGAACCTTGTGACATAGCCTGCAGTTAGGGCATCACATTTCAGTTATTTTGAAAATCTAATGAGAAGTTACTACTTTCAAATTTGGGAGTTTTTGAGCAAAAATATTTTATTTAAAAATGGCATCAGCTAGCCTCAGATTTGAGGATAGGTTGGATGGTGTATTAAATTTCCTACCTTGGAAAGTCAAGGTGACTTTATTGTTGGAAGAAAATGATCTTTGGGATATTGTCAAGGATCGGGTGATTCCATCTGTGGATCCAAAGGAATTGGCATCTCATAATAAGAAAGAGGTAAAGGCCAAGCAGATGATCATGGATGTGGTAAAGGATCTTTTAATTCCACATTTGTTTGAAAAGAAAACATCTAAGGAGATGTTTGATGCTCTAGTTAGTCTTTTCCAGAGTGAAAACATTAATAGGAAGATGATATCGCGAAACAAACTTAGATCCAGAGAGATGTTTAAATCAGATAATGTTACTAGTTACTTGATGAAGGTCACATAGCTTTGTGACCAACTTGCAGTAGTTGGGGAGAAGGTTGAAGATGTAGAGCTAGTAAACTTGCCGTTGAATGGTTGAAGAGCCCGTGATAATCTTCCTTCTTTTGAAAGATTGTGGGATGATTTTATCTAGGAGGAAACTTGAATGGAATCAAACACCAACAAGAAGGGTGGTGATGATAATTTAGATCTCTTTGGACAGACAAACAAAGGTAAAGGAGAAGGGCCCAACAAGGGTAAGGGAAAGGATGGTGATTCATTCTCATAGTTAGGGAAGAAGGGCTTGAGTAAAATCAAGTTTTTCATTTGTTATAATTTCGATCATTATGCATCACAATGTCCAAACAAGAAGAAAGGCAAAAGGAAGCAACGACAAAATCAAGTGGTAGCCTCTACAGAAATTCAGATGAACGAGTTTGCTGCCAAATTTGTGAAAGATTTCTCAATGATTTCTTGTCTTTCTACTAGCACGATTTCAAGGGATGCTTGGTATGTGGATAGTGGAGCATCTAGACATATGGCATCAGCCCAACAATGTTTTACCAAACTGGAAGAACACAACTCTAGAGTTCAGGTTGAGCTTGGTGATGATGCCAAGTATCCAGTAGGAGTTGATATAATTCCCTTTCAACTCCAGTCAGGTAGTTCATTAGATTTTGATGATGTTTTGTATGTTCCTAGTTTCAGGAGGAATTTGCTTTCAATTTCGATTATGGAAGATAAAGGCTTTGCAGTAGAATTCAAAAATCAACAAGTCCTTATTAGGCCGAAAGAATTTAGCCTAGATATTGCACAAGTAATAAGGGTTAGAAAAGGCAATCTTTATAGGTTATTGGGTGAACTAGTTTTAGCTCTAGTTCATAACAGTGACAATCTGTGTGAGTTATGGCATAAGAGGTGGGGCATTTGCATCACAAAGCGTTGCGTATTCTGAGGGAGATTGTCACAGGTCTTCCAGAGTTCAATATTGAATAACAAGGAGTTTGTAGAGGATGCACACTTGGCAAGCTTGCCAAGGCTGCTTTCCCAAGCTGTGAGCATAGGTCTAAAGAGATTTTAGACTTAGTGGATTTAAATGTTTGTGGATTGATGTCAATAGCATCAATTCAAGGAAGCATGTACTATGTTTCCTTTATTAATGATTTCTCTCACAAGACTTGGATCTACTTCTTAAAGACCAAGGATGAGGTCTTTAGTAGGTTTCAGGAGTTCAAAGTTCTAGTTGAAAATCAGACAGGGAAGAAGATCAAAGTCTTGAGATCGGACAATGGGGGTGAATATACCTTAAAGAAGTTTGAGGGTTTCTGTAAGGAGGCAGGGATAAAGAGGGAGCTAATTGTTCTGTACAACCCGCAGTAGAATGGGGTTGCAGAACGGAAGAATTGATCTATAATAGGGGCTGCTAAGGCCATGATTCATGATCAGGACCTATCAATGTTTCTTTGGGTAGAAGCATGCAACACATTAGTCTACATCCATTACAGGTGTCCTCATAGGATCTTGGAGGGCAAGACATTAGAGTAGGCATTCATTGGTGTGAAGCCAGAGGTGAGTCATTTCCGCATTTTTGGTTGTCCAGTTTATATTCATGTACTTGTAGAGAAGAGGACAAAATTGGAACATTCTAGCAAGAAAGATTTAATTGTGGGTTATAGTGAAACTTAAGGCCTACAGGGTCTATATTCCAGAATAGAGGAAAGTTATAGTCAGTAGGGATGTAAAGTTTGAGGATAACTTTTCATCCAAGAAGTCTCATGAATTCATTCTAGTAAATGAGGATGAGGAGCAGGAAGCTCTGAAGGTTGAGTCTTTGAAGATGCTAGTTGTTTCTAGTTCAGAACAACAATCTTTAGAAGAAACTTCAGCCCCTTATTCTTATTTTGTTTGGAGACCTTCATGGTTCACATAGACATTAAGGGATGCTTAGGAACATGTTGAGACTCCTAGGAGCACATTCAGGGAGAGTAGGCCTCATAAGAAGTTTCCCAACTACATGGGATTGATGAGAAACATCATAGATTTAGAGCCTTCGAGCCTCCAGGAAGTAGTTGATCAGTAGTTAACTGATATTTTGACCAAGCCCTTAGCAAAAGGGAAGTTTGAAGCATTTAGAAACAAATTTGGATTGGTGTAAAATTCCATCCTCACTAAGAGGGAGTGTTGAGTTTTCTAGCTCAGTTCGGAACTTCTGCACATGTTCAGTGTGAACGTGCAAGTGGTTCGAGTTAATTCTATTTTGTATTTCACTTAATTGATAAAGTGAAATTCTTTTATTTAGCTAATCAAGTTTAATAAAGTGTAAATATACACTAATGATTTAGATTTATCTTCCAAGTCATCTCCTGCAATGAGAAGCTTTTTGAAGATAAGATTTTTAGCTGAGTAGTATAAGGATAGGTGCAAGATAGAAGAAAAATAACGCAATGATCAATTGTGATCAAACACAGTGATATACTTTCGTGCAGCTGTTATTGGAACAACTTGTAGAGGTTTCCTTGTAAGTTTTTCAAAGGAATGAAAAACTGATTTGAAGGTTTAAATTATCTGTGTACTTGTTTGCTTTCGTTGTTTGAGTTTTATTGTTGTGCAATTGATGCAGTGTCAAAGAACTTATTCTTAGAACATTAGGACATTGATTTCCTTGTTAGAATTTCTTCAACATAAAGGTACATTCAATAAACCTGAAATCAGTGGACCTATAAGGTTGGGCCCCATTGACCAACAAAAAACAAGAATAAGCAAATCAATTTCTTGTGGACTGCATACAAGTTGCCCATTGGATCCACATCCCAGAAAGAGCCTAATTACATAAATTATAAAAGCTGGACTGAACCCACTACTGAACAATTAATATTAGCATAAAATAAAAGTTAATAACATAATTTCTTTGTGTAACACCATACCATATATAAACCATATAAAAATTAAACAAAGCATTAATATTAACATATTAATGACATATAATATAATCAGTGCACATTTCATCATTGACACTATGTCAGAGAAATAAAATAATGTAAATCCACAAGACTAAAATCAGTCTCCTTGCATTGTATTTCTATCATACATTTCATTTTTTTCCAAATAGTCTTTCATAAAATATTGAATCTTTCAGATTAATTAGTCTTGTACACCACTAATTAACCTACATATTAAATTACAAACATATGGTTTCCTTTCATACATAGGAAACATTACTTATGAAATCAAAATATTTCATAACTTCACAATGTTGACAATATAGTCAAATAATACACACATTGATTCAATTACAATTCCAAGTAATATTTACATTCATGAACACTTCATGATTTTCAATTACAATTCCAAGTAATATTTACATTCATGATTTTATTTTCAATACATTATCATCCGTGGCATCTCGGTGCAATCTTTCGCCTCAAGCTCCTCCTTCGTATCCCGAAGAAGAGAGAGCATCATTGGGGCGATTTCCACCCTACCACGAAGTCATAAGACTTCTCCGTGCTACCACACGAGCAGCCCCACCCATCACGAAGAGCATAGCCCACCGTGGTCAACATGCATGGAATCTTGTGAAGTCCTAGTGTTTAAAATGCATTCTACCTAATGCCTAATCTGGCGAACATATAGAAATGCATCATCAACGTGGCCAAGGATTACAAGCCACTTCAACACCTAACATGCATGCCCATATTGCATAATCAAATGAAATTCTAATTTACATCATTCGTTCAGTTGGAATAAAACCATTTTTTGCAAGATCTGGAAAAAAAAGAATTATTCTCACTTTGCTTGAGTTTTAAGCCATGGAATATTTAGTTCCCATATAAGTTTCCCTGTAAATTGCAGCGGTTATGGATAAAGCAAATGTGCATCTATTCATTTTTTGCATCTGTAAAGATCATGAAGTTTTTCTGGTTCTATTTAAAAAAAAAACCCCAAAATCAGGCCTGAAATTTTAGTTTCTCTTAGTCCTAACATCATTCCTTCAGGCAGTCATTTTTCCTTCTAATGAATTGAACAAAACCAGTCTTGTTTGATAACACAATCTGCATTAAACAGATGTGACTTTTAAAGGGAAAAAGGTTCCAAAAAAAAAGAATTTTATAAAAGACAAGAAAGAGGGGAAGTGGCGGCCTGTTGTGGGCTCGCCCCCCCCTTTGGTGGGCACAGCCCAGCCCATTGGGACGTTCCCCAAGGCTCTTAAAGAGCTTTAAAATTTAAAATTTAAAAAGAGCTTTCTCTATTTTACTCAGGCGCCTTGATTTTTGTCTTACAATATGCATATATGATTTAAAGACTGCCAGAGAAAGCACCCAACCACTCAGTTTCATCTCTACAACAGTTTAAAATGAATGTAACAGAATTTTCATACTCATATGGCATATATATAATCTAAATGGTCATCCATTTCCTACCATTCAATCACAGCCAGAAGAATTACCATAACTGAGGCAAAATCCAGATTGCTCCCAGATAATTGGTTTGCACATTGGTCTGTAGTTAGTTGTTTTTTGAAAGCTCATAATGAGCAACTGAGTATCTAGTGCATGTAAGAAAACTCTATATTTTGTTGTGAGGAAAATTGAAGGATACAGATTTTTTGAGAGATGGGTATTCATGATTTTACCCAACAGTGATTTTAAATGAAATTTCCCAAACTAAACTGAGCATGATTTCATGATCAAAATCCAGATATAAATAGAATAACACTCACTGTTGGATAAATTTCTAATTACCCATAAACATATTTAGAGTTCCTAATTTTCTTTGCAACCATAAACCCTTGTCTGGTGCAATTTTTAAAATCTGCAGAGCATTATTTGACTTTCTGATACAACAAAAGTTCAATCAATTTCTCATTTACCAAAGGAGTGGATTTACAAATTTCATACTTCACAGCTGAAGAAGTTGATCAGATCTGGATTTAATTAAACTTTCTCAGAGGTAAGTCTGCTTCCCAACAAAACTCCTTCCCCAAAGCTCCTCTGTTAATTCTCCTTCCAAAATCCTGCAATCACTTTTTCCCATGCCTTTCCCCAAAATTCCCCTCTCTTTACTTTATTTTCCTTCCTTTTTCCCGTTTGCCAGCTGCAACCTCTTTTCTTTTTAATCCAACAATTGTTAAATTACAATGTCAACAGCTGTCTCATTTGCCTGCTTACATTTCTCCCAATCATGCATAAAAATAAATTTTGTTTTTATATTTCATTTTTTATTTTTTTGAAAATAACCAATGAAATAGACAGCTGTAATATGTATAATAAAAACTTTGTCTTCTCACACTTTATTAATAATAATATTTATTTATTTAAAAAATAAATAAATAACAATATCTTTGTAATGCATTATATGCACACACATAATTATTATTATTTTAATAATCAATAGAAAAGAAAATAATTACTTTATATATATATACTACTCTTTAATAATAACTATCAATAATTTTAAATTATTTCTTAATAGCATAATAAAATATTTACTTCTTTTGCAATCAAAATACACTTACAAATATACTGTCATTTCACACAAAACCAATGTGACTAAACTAAATGCGACTACGTGTGCATGTGTGTTGCGAGATCATGCAAGTCAATCATTAGTCTGCTAGACTCCTCTTCCCAATGATACTCTCCCTTTCAGGTGAGAGGGTTGTCGTTGATCCTGTGGCACTCAACAACAAAATCAGTAGTTAGACATTTTCAAAATATCAAAATATAAACATATATTTACACATTAATCTGATCATGATAATGCCACATTAATCAAATTATGCCAAGCTGCATATCTCTAAATACATTATGAAGTCAATTTATCCTATATATCTCATATGGATAACATATATCATCATCATAACATCATGCATATACATGTAATATCTACAAAGTATGTAACAACTGTAATAGATACAAAATTGGGCTATGACACTTTGCTTTAGGATATATCTGATTGTTGTTTGTTTTCATAACTAAAAGCATTGTTCAGCTGTACTTCATGAAGGATCTGGAAAATTATCTAAATAAAATATTATCTTTTTTAATTCCAAGGACTAACAGAATGCATTTACTTTGACCAATTAATGAGATATGAATAATTTTTTATAATAATTGCATTCTCTCTTTCTAGTTTGGTTTAAGATTTTAGTTTGACTGTGGAACTGCATGACCTAAAGTCTGGTTTTATGTAATTGTTCAGTTTGTTTATCTGAGGGATAATAAGCTGTCAACATTGGCTGGCATTGAGATTCTCAAGAAGGTGAAGGTGAGTCACTATGAAGGAACAAATCATGCTTTCCATGTAGAACCTTTACAAAAGACTCAACTAGGATTAGACTTTTCCTTTCTATAGATAGATCACTGCCATAAACAAATAATTCTTTATGCGTTGGAGAGGCATGCTTCTACAAAGGCATTACAATGCACTATGAAAGTAGCTGGGCATTAGCCATATGATGGCACACAAAGTTCTGGCGACTCTTGTTGGGACTGGTATGGCATATCCATGCCTGCAGATATTCTGTTATCATGGCATTTCTTATTCTTCTATGTTCTCTTTACTCTTAGGTTTTGGATCTGAGCTTTAACGAATTTAAAGGACCTGGATTTGAGCCTCTTGGAAATTGCAAAGGTCTCCAGGTTTGTCAGCCCTCCACTACTTTTAGCCTGTTGACATTCTTCTGCCATGAAACTTGTTTTCTGTTTAAAATTTAGATTGAAATTTAACTTGTTTTTTATATTTATTTGTAGCAGCAATTGTATTTAGCAGGCAATCAGATTACATCACTCACTGGGCTTCCAGAACTTCCAAACTTAGAGGTATTTACATTTTTACAGTATTCTCATTTGTTACATGCATGACAAACGACTTTATTTTGTTAAAAGACAGTTTCTAGGATTCATAATTGTAACCCTTTCTAAAGTTTACTTTTTGTGTAAAATGCCGCAATCCATCTCATTTCTTGATTTGGTTTGTTAGTTTCTTTCAGTTGCACAAAATAAATTGAAATCACTTGCAATGGCAAAACAGCCTAGACTTCAGGTGTGTGATCTAAAATTGTCACCAATTTAAAGCAAGGTTTTTGTTTTCACATGGAAATTACCGTTTTTGATTGAATCTTAATTTGTTTTTGTCATTAAAGGTTTTGGCAGCAAGCAAAAATAAAATATCAACTTTGAAAGGCTTTCCATATTTGCCCGTACTTGAGGTTAGTTGCTTTACCTCTATCGCTAATTTTATATTTTGTTCTTTTTTCTTTGCTTGGTTACTTTCTCCAATACCGGACATCTAATATTGTCATGTTGCTCTTATTCCAAGACTTGTTTCTTAGCAGTGTTTCTGTGGTTCAGTTTATCTTTAATTTTAGTATCAACAAGTGTTATTAACATGGAGTAAATTTGATCATGTTTCTTAGCAGTGATTCTTTGGTTCAGTTTATCTTTAATTTATAGTATCAACAAGTGTTATTAACATGGAGTAAGTTTGATCCAATGATCATTTTATTACTGTAGCATCTGCGTTTGGAGGAAAATCCTATTCTAGAGATGCCTCACTTGGAAGCAGCAGCCATATTGCTGATTGGATCAACTCTCAAGAAGTTTAATGACAGAGGTATTGTGTTGAGATTTAAAAATCTATGTATGCTAGCTAAAAAACCTATAAGCTACAAATGCCAAGTATTTCCACAACTAGCAGAGTACTTGCTTTTTGCATTTTTTGGTCTTTTATGGAATCTTGTTTGTATATTTTTCTTGTCCACAAAGTTGCCAAAATCATTTTGTCTAGTTTAGTTCCTTTTATGCAAATGCCAAACTAGCTGGTGTTATTAGTACTGTGTTACAAGTATCTATTTGCCAATTATTGTTTCTGGGTTTGTACACTTGATATAGTGTCCTAGATTCATTCTAAATTAAGAATTCCCTGTAGATCTCTCTGTTGATGAGCAGAAGCTTGCAAAGCGCTATCCTCCTCACACTGCTTTATGCGTCAGAGATGGCTGGGACTTCTGTGGTCCTGATGAGGCTGCTGGTGAGGACTCGTCTCATCCCTCAACCTTTTACATCTGTCTCTAAATTTACTTTATTAATTTTAAATTCATAATTTGTGTATCCAGTTTCTTTCTACATGCTAATGTGGTGGTATCGTTAGATGCATTAATTTGTATCTTTTGAGTTTCCAACTGTATGGTCCAACTTATCTTATTCCACTTTATATTTCTTTTCCATGGCGGAAGCAAATTATGTGTTCATTCTCTGGAGTCCAACTTCACAAGCTTCTAGTATATGCATTCTATTCTAAGTAATACATAAAATTGAATGGAAAATATCCAGAAGCATG
This sequence comes from Cunninghamia lanceolata, assembly GCA_027924645.1. Lineage (NCBI taxonomy): Eukaryota > Viridiplantae > Streptophyta > Pinopsida > Cupressales > Cupressaceae > Cunninghamia > Cunninghamia lanceolata. Next base: position 1,136,126 of record BSBN01001609.1, read on the forward strand.
GTGCTGAAAGCTTACTCAAGTGATCCAGATTAATAGACAGTAACAACATCTATCAAGCCTTTTGATTTCTTAGGATAATATGTTGGATTGTTATTGGAGATTAGGTATTAAAGCTAGTCATGGTCACAAAAAATCCAGTTCTCCCTGGAAAGGTGTCTTCAGGCATAGGGATGTGTTCTGCACATTTCTGTTACATGAGGGCACCTGCTGTACCGAAGATGGGAAATCACAGTGGATGCCCTCCTCAAGAAAGGGGACTCCCATACATGCTCCAAAACATAAAATAAAAACAACAAAGTAATGAAATATTCAACCCCTTTTAATTCAGTGATTCCTGATTTTTATGTGTTTATTTGTACTAATCATCAATTAAATTCCATATTTTCTTATCCTTTTAAAATTTGTATAGTTAATCATATATAGATGTCCTTGTGCCCCACTTGATTTCCCTTGGAATTTAACACAGAAAATGCATTGTATTTTATTTAACATTATTATTAATTGAGCTTTAGCTTACCTTTATTGCTTGTATTCACCTTTGCTCCATGGATAATAGTTGTTGGGAAAAAACCGCCACCGTAACTTTATTAAATATGTTGAAACTCATAGTAAAGATCTCCATATTATTATCTAAGATGAAAAAGTTAAAAATCCATACTATGCTTAAAGTACCGCTGTCCTTACATTTTTCTCTCACTATTCTTTAGTTAATCTGGATGACAACTTGAGACTTTATCATAGGTCTCAGGATCTTGAAAGGGCTTGCAGGGCCAGGGTACTATATCAAGTACTTAGGAGTGGCAACTGGTAATCTTATATAAGAATTTAATTTTCAGTATTTAAAAAGCTGATATATTTGAACATTTCCTTAGTGTATTTAAACTATTGGATCTGCCAATATTTTTTTTTTCACTAAGAAAATCATTCAAAAACTTATATTAGCCAAAAACTCATGGAAAAAAAAATGATATTGTTTGTGGGGTAGAGAAAATCACTTTTAGTACTTTCTTCTATAAAACAACTTGTGCTGCACAACTTCGAAACCGGAAATAGATACACCAATGGTTGCTTTTATTTTAAGAAGAGACCTAAGCTATGATTTTATTTTGTTTAATCAAATAGAAAGTGAAGTGCATATAGGTCATTTACAAAACTACAAAATGTTTATGATCATCTCCTTATCCTTGGTCACTGGCTGCTTGATACTCTTTACAATCCTGCATACTTATTCTATATGTTAATGATGTAATTTTGTACTCGACTGCCCTTTGGGAGTCTTAGACAATCTCAAACTTAGTCCTTTTTTGAAGTTAGTTTATATAGTGCTCTTGGGAACTTTATTTTTGTAATATTTGAAACGCATTCGATGTTTTAAATTTTTGCCAATATAAAAAAGTACAAAATGGTGTGAGGAGGACATTCTTTAAAAGAAGTGCCCCATATGTGAGGCATCTCTTTGTGGACTTAAAAAAAACTAGATGCAAAATTTGTAAAATACACTGTCTCTGCTAGGTTTTCTATATCACTTTTTTTTTGTTTTCTGACTGCTGATGTGTTTAGGGTTTCATGTTTGTTTTTGCATGTTTGATATTTGCATTGAATACATGGAATATAAAGCATATATTGAAAACCCAGAAAATATACAATGAATTTGCATAAACGAACAAAGACCTAGTTCATAAAATAGGCTACAACTAATTACAAAGACATACCCATATGGAAATCTTCAACTTCGTTTTATTGCTGTAATTGCACCAGCTTACATTGCCATAGGAGACACCAAGAAATGCTTACAAATGAAGTTCTTCACTAAATATAAAGCTGCAGCAATAAATACAGTCCCAATCGCCAAGAATGAAGGAGATAAGTGCCGCAAAACAAAGAAGAAAACAACTCTCAAACACCCACGTCCTCCCTCAAATGGTACGGCCCTGCTGTAGGCTGTTAGCAGCAACAAATACCCTCAAAAAACTCCCAAACTCCTCTGTAAATGACTGAGAATAACTGCAGATAAAGGTCGACCAAATAGAAATGTTGAACAGCAGCAAACTTCCACCAAAACCCTCATAAAATGCTCTATTAGATGTACGGCCTGCTGTGGTACAGGTACGGCCAGCCTTGGGAAGATTGTAACAGCAAAAGACTCAATCAAAACACATCAATCTGCACTCCTCAGCTCTGTTCCTAGCTGCAAACATAAACTCCATCAAATACATTCATTTCAAGCTCGAATCTTCTTCAAAATGTATCAACTGAATGCCCAAATGAGACTCTTGAATGAAGCCTCCGATTTCCTTTCCTGATGTGATCTTCCACACACGAAGAAAGGGGGATCTTGCAGAGGGTTTCGTCTCAGCGAGTCAATATCAAACCCTTGAAGCCAAGCTCCAAAGCCAATGCACGAGAATAACCAAAACAAGAGAGCAAAAATCATAATCCAAGCATATGCAAATGAGGCTCATTTCATTCTTTTATTTCCCTTTCCTCTCCAACGACCAAAAAGCAGATATTTTATTATTTCATTTTAATGACTTAAGTCCCCCAAGTCACCATATGGGCGCCCAACTCCTAGGAGATCTCTTTTTAAGTTGTGACTTAACATTATAATATAAAGTTACTTTATAGTATAAGTCACGTTACCCCATAAATTTATTATAAGTTAAATCTTTAATTTAACTTATACTTCATCAATTAATGCTTCGGGTAAATCGAAACCATGAATCTTGTGCGATGGTCCTCCACATCTGCCCTGCTATAAATAGCAAGGTACTCTGTCCCGACTCACTATAAATAGTAAGTCTCCAAATTGACCCCCTAAACATTGCCATTAGCCTACGAGAGTCCCATGATAGGCTAATCTCCATCCACAAATCATAAGGGCTAAATGGGGGACATTACAAAATTTAACTGAGTTATCCTTCATTTGAATGAATTGAATTTATTCTCTATGACGAGCAACTCTGTTAAATTTTCATGTCTCCCCGTTCATTGTTGAGTGAATTGAATGTGATAAAAATGTGCTATCAGTCAAATCTCTAGGCACAAAACATACCAAAATCTGATATGGTTTCATGCACATAAATATGAAGTGTAAGAGAGACCGGTAGTGTGATTTGATCTTTTGCTAAAGTGGAAATTGTAATGGAGTTTAGTAACTCATCTCTTACTCATATTTGCACTCAACTTTCTTGTTATCATCATGCATGCTACTTTTGAATTTTCATATTATGAATGGATAATCCAAGATATGTTTCATTGCCTTTTTGAGTCTAATATTCATTGTAACACTGTATATAAATTGCAAACAATACCTGCCAGTATTTCCAAGCTGTTGTGGTGTACATGTTATTGCATGCTGGAGTAGTTTGGGAATGAAACATGGAGAGCAGGGATGTATTCACTATCATTTAATTCCAATTGTCAAGACTGCTGGGAGTTGCTTGCATCTTGAGGACAGATCAAATCTGAGAACTAAGCGAAGTCAATACTGTCAGGAACAAAAGGCAGTGTGGATAATGTAATGCATCAAATGCTCATTCTTTTAGACACAATCTTTGGTTGCACAGTGTTTGTTTGCACTTGAATAATCTCGTCATATCCCTCAAAGTCGAAGTTTGGAGTAATATTTGTGTTTGGCTATGATTTGATGGCCACATAATGATGAGGATGCGTTTGGGAGATCACCTATTAAAGCATTCAGGAGATAAAAGTTTTGAACTGATAATTTTTTACTATGGAGGTATGCATATAGGCTCTGTTAATGTCACTTTTAGCCAAAAATTATGAGATGCAGCGACCAATGCTCAGACTGCGACTACCAAGGCTATGAAGATTATGGGTAATGGAGCTATTATATGGAACAGGATTCAAACCAAGAAGGAAGATATCGTGAGACTTTTAGAAATTATACCCTTCATCATCAAAGACATTGGGAATTGCTTATTCATTAATTATTGGGTTGTAAATCATTGAAGTGTCTTTCTGAGAGTTCTTGAGGGTCATGGTGTTGATTTTGCGAAGACATTGTATGTTAGAGCAACCTTCTCCTTTGTTGCTTTCAATGTTTGTTCTTTGTTGCTCTCAATGTAGTGTTTGTTGTTTGTTCCTGGATCTGTGGGTAGGTGGGGCAAGAAGGTCTGTTTGGTCTAGAATGCTGGATCTGTGTGTAGGTGGGGCAAGAAGGGCCATTCGGTCTAGAATGCTGTGAGTGTTTGTTCTTTGTTGCTCTTTTCTGTGGGTAAGTGGGCCAAGAAGAATTTATGGATGTATCTTTGTTCCTCGATCTGTGGGTAGATGGTCCAGGGATGGGTCATGTTAAGTTTGCAGCACTCATGTTTTTCTGTGAATGCCAAAAGGGTATGCAATTGTCAAGTTCATTTGAAGACACCAATGCACGGAGCTTGCTTATTCAAGGGATTAAGCTCCCAGATACCAATTAGATTCTGTGGTCCTATGAATATGTGTTTCATGGTCTACCAATGAAGAGGGTTAATATTGCTTCCATTCTTTTGTTATTGGCATACTCTTCAATAAAGTAATAATGAAATTTAAGATTCAATATGAGTTTGTTCTTATCTTATTTTCTTGTTAAATGTTTTTTCTTGCCAAGTAAAAATTGATGGAAACTGATCTTGTCCTTATTCCTAATGAAGTCCAACCTTTGGCTGGATGTGAAATTATACTTATAATGAGCTTTAGCAAATTGAGAACTCCGATGTTGGGGTCAATTACTTTTCAAACACTCTCTGGATGTAGCTGCTTGATGGTCCCAGTGACTGCTTCAGCATTTTTGTCACCTTGAATATTAAAATAAGTTCTTTGTTTATGAAGGTTTGTGAGATAAATGTAATAAGGCTTGAAATGGCTCAATGCATGCATAGTAGAAGGTTGAGGCAATCTGTGATAAGTTTGATTTGATTTTATTATTTTCTCTATTATGACATTTCTGACATTGTAATCTGCATTCTTTTGTTGGTAATGTCTTCCCTGGGTTATATCAATGGTTAACAGTCCTAAGGTTATCCATTGTTTGACTTGTCGTTTTTTTAATGATTCTTTTACCTCATTTAAGTCCAATTTGGGCCATCGTGATTGGTTTTCAGGATAAAGATCATTAAAGTTTAGTGCATACCCTTTGCCAGAGGTTGGGCTAACAGACATCCTGGCAAAGAGTTCGGGTGGGGAAAAACTTAAGTCATAATTATATATGTAAAAGGAACATCTTTTAGAGAAATGATGTTTTATGTACTTTGCGATCAATAGTACTTATTCATCCTTATTTGGAAATTATGCCTATATTATACCACTATAAAGTGAATATTTAATGGTCAAATAAAAATTTGTATTTGATTTTAAAACACACAGAAGAACTATGGAATGGATACTCACTGCAGCTCACACACATAACTCCTTTTTAATTATTGACATTTTCCTACCACCTAATGGTGCTATTGCTAGTAAGAATAGAATAGAATAGAATAGAATAATTTTTTTTTAATGCCCATAAGGCCAAAGATAGCCTATGGGACAGAAGACACTGTCATATTAGCTTTCTGAATTGCCGATCTTCTGCTATTTAATTTAATGATTAACTGTCCTGTTTTTTCAACCATCTTCTTTTTGAACAAATCCTGTAAGGAAGTAATACTAAAGTACTTGTGTAATTGGTCCGGATGTCATTATAAGCTTTGCAGACTAAAATAAAGTGTTTTTCTGATTCAACTGCCCCAGCTTTGCAAAAGACACAAACTCTCTCCTCCCATTCTTCTTTTGGCCTCTTCCATCTACCTGTTTCACACTGAAGACAATGTAAGTTAGTCCTTAATTGAGCTATGAGAATCTTTGCTCTCCATGGGATATTTGCCCCCATATAGGCCTTTTGCTGATAATCATATGTGGGGTTATATTCATCAAGGTAAGTAGGCATCCTAAAACTTCATCATTTCTATCTTAGTTGAAACAGGCTTCTTAATTGTTAATGTTTTTGACAGGGTTTTTATAATTGCAGCTGAACTTATGCGGTGCTATTCATCCCTTTGGAACAATTGTTAAATTTGTTTTACGCGTTGAAACCCTGAAAGTCATGGGAAACTTTGAAGACTGGAAGTTTTATATCTATTCATTTCATAAAAAAGATATTTAAGCACTATATTTTTAATATTTCATCAAAATTATAAACTATTAATAATTGTAATTTAATAGTAAATTCAAAAAGATATTTCAGCATTGTACTTTTAATATTTCATCAAAATCATAAACTATTAATAATTGTAATTTAATAGTAAATTAAAATAAGATTTGTTCAAAATTTTGAGCTATTGTGTTTTGGGAGATTTTATCAGCTGAAAATGGTAAAAATTTAGCTACCTGGTTAAAGTTAGCTCATAACATTTTGCGTGCTGTAAGTAATATTTCGAAGTCTGCTTGTAATATTTTGTAAAATTATCTCCTTTTTCACTTGTTTTAAAGTCAACCATTTCTATTTTTTCATAAACAATATATAATTTTTTAATATGAAACACTGTGCAATAACTGCAGAATATTCTTTTCTGCTAATTCTGTAAACTGAAATACTAAGGCTAGGACTGAGACCTAGGACATGGAATCTATAGAAATTTCTTACAGCCTGATTAGTACACAATAAAATTTATTCAGTATCCCATGAACAGGATTCATTCCTTTAGACTAATAGATCAAATTATAAAAAAAATTTAAAGTCAGTTTTTAAAAAATTCCCAAAGGGTACTAATATACTTCTACTGATACTCATAAAAAACCAAAATGTTTATGACAGTCATCAAAATACGAGTTAAGAGACCTGTGGACTAAAGTTCGGTCTGCTTCCCCTTTCTGCAAACTCTGGAGATATGCTTCTGTTTGTTTTGTATTAGTTGATTATCATAATTGCTAGAGCCTCTCAGCTCGCTGCCCTTCTTTGCAATCAAACAGTTATAAAGCATTGGTTGTGGCTTGTGCATGCTGTCTTGGAATGTCGTGGTCCGCTGTAGTGAGGGCTATAGTGAAAATTGGAAGACAAAGGTGGAAAACATTTTGGGCTGAGCAAAGTGTATTCACATATGTTGACCTGTCTAAATTCATCCATGCCAGTTCTGCTTTGGCCTGTGTTTAAAAATGTGTTCTAATGTTTTGTGATATATGTTGACCTGTCTGAAATTCATCCATGCCAGTTCTGCTTTGGCCTGTGTTAAAAAACGTGTTCTAATGTTTTGTGATAACTTTGCCCAATTACAAATTCTTTTCTGAAGATAATGGCCAGTATAAAGTGATATCTCTGCTAGAGAATGCATTTTTGGCTGGAACTTTCTATTTTCATATCTCTCTAGACTTTGTTTCATGAGATTTGAGAATGTCTTAGTACTTTAATAGCTGTTGCATGGATTTGAAGTTTCAATTGCTTTCGTATCTGTTTTTCTATTTACAATGTTTGAAGTCCCTAGTTTAATAGTATTTATTTTCAACAGATTCAACTATGCAGTTCCTTGTTGATCAATGGAGAGATCATTTGCCACCGGGGTACCTGCTCAAGAAAGCCTCAATTGATCCGCCATTTGAGGAGGATGCCTGCAGCTGCCATTTTGTTTTTGTAAAAGATCGGAGCATATTTGATGAAACTGAATTGGTTCTAAAATATCAGTGGTTTATTGGAGACAAGACACCAACAAATTTTGAGATTATTGAAGGTGCAGTGACCGAGGTAAGATAAAGTAACCCATTGCTATAATTTTGTGGGCCATTTGTTTAATGTTTATACCTGAATTGGGAAAATTTATGAAATACAACCCAAGCTTATTTGTTTAAACATTCTTTTAATTTTACTAGGTTTATTGGCCAAGACATGAGGAGATCGATAAATTCTTGAAGGTGGAGTGCACTCCAGTTTTGAGGGGGACTGAGTATCCACCCATTTTTGCTGTGTCTTCAGCAATTGCTATTGGTCAGTGTTTGCGATTTTTGCTAATGAAACACTTATTAAAAGATTGTTGAGACTTCTATAGTTATGCAAGTTTTTTGGAAATTGCTCAGTTTTTACCTTTTTTCTTTTTATTTTAAAATATGCAATGGAGAGGTTCTTTATTTCATATAGTGTGTACTGCATTGCATATACAAGTAGTGTAGAAGTAAAACAGATACAATGATTATAACATCTCAGAAAAAAATGCTTTGGTGAAAGAAATGTATCGTCTGTTCCCATAATCCTTGTGCTGTCTTCTTTCTTGTAAACACGTTAAGTGTGTCTATTTCACTTGACAGGATATCTCAAGCTTAATGTAAACAATCAGCTCTAACTGTGGTTTGCTAAAAACAGGTCCATAAAACTAGGTTAATATTATGCTTAGGGTGCCAAGTTTACACTCTGACTACAGGTAAAATTGATTATTAAATATGTAAACTCTGTAACCCAATATGAGCATACGGCAGTAAGACACAAAAACAGACTGATAAGAGATTAAAAAAAGCAGCATGCTATCAATTGTGATGCTTTGCACTTTTGATTAGCATAGATTAGATAGATTCACAAGGGTAAGGATGAGTGTTTCCTAGATAAGACCAAACAAAGAAAAACTCAAAACTGGGTTTGCAAAATCTACTCAAGTCTAACTTGTCAGTCAGGCTCTGTGCATTTAGCCTCATATACTTACAGTATTAACAAGAGTGGAGATATTGCAAAGGTTATTGTCAAAATTTTAACTGATATAACCCAATCTGAGCATACAACAGAAAGATGCACTTGGAAACAAAAGATAAGAAAGAAATAAGGAGATTGGCAATAAAAGTGATGTCATACGCTCTTAATTAGGATATATGTTGACTGGATAAGGTCAAGCACATGCAAACTGCCCTAAGACTTGGCATGCGAAGACTTGAAATGGAACATACCTCTACCTCTTCCTCTTGCACTTGCAACTTGGTGTTGGTGATTTGAAATGAGGGTGGCAAGCATTTTTTAGTTTTTTAGGGTGGGAGACCTTGGGGCCCCCTTTTAGATGATGTTGAGTGTTTCTGTTTTTTAAAGTATTGTGGGGATGCCCTATCATCCTAGGGGTGGTGGAAGGATGTCTGTACATCCTTCAGCTGTCTCAGGGATGGCAATGCGTCCCAGAAGGGATATTCTGTAGAGACTTCCTCTGCAATGCAGGGCCGTCTCGGGGACTGCTCCTTTGGGGATGGCACCCAAGGGGATGGCAGGGCAATGATTCATCCTTATCCCCTAGAATGTCATATTTACTCTGTGGATGCATCCCTGGGGAACATTGGTCTAACTTCATTTATATACACAACAGACTGTTTATTTGTTCCTAGTGATGGCTCTTATACCATCTTAACTCGTATCAACAAGCAAATCTATCATCATATTAGAGATTACAAACAAAGAAAGTGTGTATGTGGTGTGATTAACATCAATATAATTTCATTACTTTTTCAAGTATAATATACGGATATCAATACAACATATTCTAGATAATCATTATAAAACTGCATGTACTCTAACCTTTGAGATTTGAACAAACTTAGGAATTTTTGCATTATTGTGAATAAGCTTTAAAATGTGTTTTCCACATTTCTACTGTGCCATGCTCTACGGTAGAGAACTATCTTCAAGGTGTGCAGCTCCCTAGCTTACTGCATCTTTTCAAATCCTTTTTCTTTTTCAGATTTCTCAACATTGCTTGACTGTGCTATATACTATACCTAGGATTTGTCCATTACAACAACACATGCAATCTAATACTTACTGATGTTGGCTAAGTGATCGACTTTATTTATTGCAGGGACTGGATGTCCTAAAGTGTTGAATTTGAGAGTAGAGGGTGAACTTATCGAAGGTAATTTGATTAGAGGCTTTGCTGAAGTGGCATGGTGTGGGGGAACACCGGGTAAAGGTGTAGCCAGGTGAGGATGAATTTCATTCATTGACTGCCAGACCTATTATTTGTAAAGTATTTATGACAATTGCTTCTTTGTATAGTTGGCTTAGACGCAGATGGAACAGCAGTCCTGTTGTTATTGTTGGTGCCGAGGAAGAAGAATATCGATTGACTTTGGATGATGTTGATTCCAGTCTTGTGTTTATGTATACACCTGTTACTGAAGAAGGTGCAAAGGGAGAGCCACAGTATGCCATGACAGATTATGTTAAAGCAGGTATCTGTAAATGTAGATTTCTAGTTGACATACTTCACATTTCTCCTGACAGAGTGAATCTTTGTATGGAGTAAGGGGGAGGGAGAATTGAATAGCAAAATGAAGGATTTTTGTTTATTGTTTACTGGGTTCTTAAAGCTTCTGCCTCGTCAATATGATTGCTTTAGGTTGCATAGTAAGTGTCAAGCTGGCTGCAAGTTATTCTTATTTTTGTAATGTTACTAGTTCTTATTTTCATGAGTAGGTAATTCTTCTTGGACTAATGCATTGGAAACTTATCTGCAAAGTCATTATTTGGCCACTGAGTTACATTGTGCAATTTTTTTTATGTCATGAAAATGAGAACTAATCTATTAATTATTTAGTTGTTATTTCTAAGGACTCTTGGATGTTTGTTGTTTATGTATGCACCCTTTGAAATGATACTATGCTTAGCAATAACTTTAGGATCACACCACTAATGCTATTTTCATCTCCATTTTGGTCACAGCTTTTCCTTCTGTCACTAATTTGCGAGTTGTTGGAGATCTTGTTGATGGTAAGACAATTAAAGGTATTGGGACATACTTTGGAGGGAATGAAGGACCAAGCAAGTTTGAATGGCTACAGGAAGATAAAGACTCTGGGTATGTGTTATGGTAATTATTTTTGTTTTGGTGGTTGTTTTTGGTTTAAAAATATAGGTATTGGAGCAGAAAGCTTGTATGCATTGTATTTTGTAATTGATGAAGTTTTCAGTAAAAATCTCATCAAATGTTCAATTATTGTAATGTGGAGATAGCTTTAGGAGATGATTTACAATTCTTGTTGAACTTAATCAGTTGTACAACTAATCTTTACATGGTTATAATTTTTTTGCAGCTTTAACAATTTAATTTCTGTTAGCTGTTTTATTTGATCAACCAATACAACATTTACAAACGGTATTACAGCTTTTAAATGGTTTTCTAGGTTATATCTTGTTATAACTATTGCCTGCCATTTATGTATTGGGTTGCTCCATAAATGTGCATTTTTGAAAGCACACTTTTAATACCGTTTATATATTTTATTCCTTGTGGTTAAATTAAAAAAAGTGTGTCCAACCAAGGCTTTGCTAAGTCAAGTTGTTGGTATTTGTACTTTTCTTGAATTCTTCACGACGGATGTGGTGTAATATTTATGCCCCCAACCAACTTGAGATGTTATTCTAATAATGTGCTCCCCTAGAGTCTGTTCATATGTTTGAGGGTGAATATGTGTAGGATGATTAAATGAAATATTAAAACAATATTTATTATATGTTAGGGTTTGCCTCTAATGGTTGCAACCTTATGACTCATACCTTCTGAGATTTGCATAAAAGAACCCCCAATCTTTTTATTTCTATCATCTCACTTGTATAAATATATGCTGGCACTTCTTTTACATGCTGTAGTAGAATTAACCTACATAGTATATTCTCTTCTTTCTCTTGTACTAGATCATAAAACATTTTAGAACCTGAGTTTCTTTACTTGGGCATGATTGGCATTCAATCTATGGAATAATAAAAGAATAATGCAAGGTTCCAACAAGTGATCCTCAAATATTCTGACTAGTAGTTCAAGTTAGTATTGTTAGAATCTTCAAGCTTTGAATATGTTTTAAACAGTTAAAATAATATTTTAATATACTCGTACACAAAATACCAGTAATTAAGAGGCCCTTGATCGGTGATTGCAATTCAAGTTGTCTCTGTTGTAATTATTTGCAAATGTGAATGTGCTATTAAACATTATCACCCAGGACACATCCTGACATTCCTTATGCCCCTGGAACATGGGGATGCTCAAGGACATACCCTGCCATTCATATGCCAAGACATACCCTGCCATTCATATGCCAACATGGCAAGGGATATCCTCCTCAAAATGGGGGACTCCCATGTCTGCCCCTCAAGCAGGGGGGATTCCCAGATGTGCCCTGCAATTATGATTTAAGAATACAAAGTATGTGATTCTTCAAAAGGAATCTCAAGACCTGTAGTTGGCCACATGGTGCTTTTCACGTATTTATGAGGAATCAAAACCTAATATAAGGTCAAAACAAAAAACCTTTCTTGCTTGGTGCAGAAACAAACAAGAGGTTTGAGGAAACGTTGACAGCAACAGAGAAGCAAGATTTTCTTATAGATTTTAAATGTATGATTCTGAAATTGTATGTCCTTTTAATTTTTGATTTATCAGCAACCATTACAATATTAACCCATTTTATTTCGGGATTCCATTGTGTTCATTTCCAAGTAAACCATTAATTAAAAAATTCTATGTTACTTTGGGTTCTTCCATATTCCTGGATGTACACCAACTGAACCGGTCCAGGATTGGATCCTGTGATGGGTTCAGACTGGGTATGCCCACAACATGTCGTGGTCCTGTGCATTCGGCCTGGGTATGTCTGACCGAATGCACAGGCCTGGGTATGTGCCCTGTATGTACCCAGGGCAAACCCGGCCAAACCTGGGACAATTAAAAAAAACAAATGAAAAAGAGATTCGGCAAAAAATATCCGTGTTCTCAATTCTGTATATTTTTATGCAAATTATGGTTATTTTTTAATATTTTTAGTATTTTTTATATATTTTATATGCACTATGGCTTAACCCAGCTGTACTGAACCTGGGGAAAAAATTGTTGAATCAGAAAGTCGAACCTGAACTGGCAACATAGAGAAACATTGGTTTTAATAATTTGAAATTCCTTTTTGTTTTCATACATTCTGAATGGGGTCCTTGAGCTGATGTCCCCTGAAATTGGGTTGGGTCTTCCCATGTCTTTATACCCTTGTCCATACCACCATCTTTCCAATCCCTGAAACTTTGGGTAACATTGCTAGTAAGCAAAATGCTCTGTACTTTTAATAATTAAAATATCCTTACAAAGTGACGGCAATGAAAGATCATAAATATAAGTAGACATTACTTGCTGTGTCTGTCTTCAAAGAGCCTAAGGATTTATTCATTTTCCTGCAGAGAATTCATACTTGTGTCAAGAGGAGCTGCAGAATATACTTTGACTGAAGAGGATGTTGGTCTCAGAATGGTGTTTGTCTATACCCCTATCAACTTGGAGGGTAAAGATCTAGATTGTCCTTGTTGATTTTTTCCTGGTATGTGAAGTTCTTTTCCTAGCTAAGTCAAAAGTATAATTTTTTGTGTGAATGAATGCAGGCCAAGAAGGAAAACCTGCTACTGTCATCACAGGGAAAGTATCACATGGTATGTCTGGTTAACGTGAATTTAAAATTCTTGACTTTGACATTTAACTGAAGCACCTTGAAATTGAATGAAACCACATTTTGTACTCTCTTATAATGATGCTCCTTGTCTGTAGTATATAGCGTCTTATGATTTTGAAGTTTCAAACTTTAAAGTATAATATTCAACAATGACCAAAGTATTTGTTGTGCCTTTTCAAGTTAATCACACAGCCAGGTCAAATCAAAGACCAAGAAAATGACTCAATATGTTATGATCTGAGTTGGAGTACATAAGCAATAAGCTTAAGTATTTTAGCTCCATGTTATGTTTTCAATTTGTTGTGATAACCTTCGTGGAAGAAAATGCAAGCAGTGGATTTTTGAGCATTAGTGCCTTTGTGAATCAATCTTGTGCACTTTCTTATGTTATAAAACTAAATACCAAAACACTGAGACCAGTAGATGGATCCAGTTGAAGACACCTGAGAATAAAGAAGTAGAGGTTGTTGCGCATTTTGTACCGAATTGCTTGATATATAATGGTATTAGGTATAGGTATACATACATTTACAACCTCAACCTAGTACATGAAATCTTAAATCAAGACAATCGGACAAAGCTTGAAGAATTTATTTAGAGACATCTTTTAAACATGCTAAGAAACATTGCTAGGTTCTATGGACCAGTCAGACCAAAAAAAGTTATAATTCATCTCATAATAAAAGGTAAGATTGGTCTTTTGTAGGTACCAGGTGTCATTCCATGTAGGCTGGTACATAAAATTTGGATGCTGATTTGTATTCACATACGATGGTTTGTTTAATAGCCAAGGATTGCAAAATGACACCACAAAGGAAATTGAAAATGAAATATTAATCATTCAATGATATTTAATTCTCATCTATACCTCCAGAAACAAGAACTGTGAAACATGATGGCAATGTCAATGTTTGGAGAAAGGGGGCTGGGGAAGCTTCAGCATAGGAAACATATACACAATTTTTTTGATATTCATTATTGCATGTCGATAAGCAACCATCAAATCATAGGAATAAATAATTAGACAAGAAGTTTATAATTTTCAAAATAAGGAAAAAAGTTAAGTTACGGGTTTGGGTTTGGGTTTGGGTTCAGATTCAGTTATGTGCGTTCAATTCATTCTTTTTGGATTCGTCTGTTAAAAAAACATATAAAAATAATCTTTCTATATAGATAGGTAGATTTACGTAGCCTTCATCGGATCTAAATCCCCATTAAATTCTCCAAACGTCTATATTTAATTTTTTAACCATAAAACATCTTTCTTTACTTAATAAATAGATAAATAATATTATTAATTAAGGAAAGCTTAAACTAATTAAGTTAAAATAGACGAATCTTTTATTAATTGAAAAAACTATCAAATAAAGGATCGAAACAAAAAACTAATTCTACAAAAGATTGAATGAAAAAATGTTGAACATTGAAAAAACCATTTTATGAAAATATTTCTGGGTATCTTTCGGCTAGGGAAGGATGCCCTACCAATGGATTAACGAGAGACTTCACACAATAACAGGAGCCTTTAAATCCTCACGAGACGAATAATTTTTGAAGATTTAAGGCAATCCAATGCCATTCAATTGGTTCAACACGATCCTTCATGATTTTGGGAGGGAAGCTGAGCAAAAGTAGCAACACAAGCTCGAATGCAGGACAGAATGACGAGGACGTTTGGTTTCTGTTGGTTTTGCAACACGACAATCACATCATGGACAGCCATTAATAAAATAAAATAAGAAAATGAAACTCTTGTTTGATTTGCCATGTGTTCTTTCTGATCTTGTATTTTGTAGCTTGGATTCCCCTGGGCTATGTCCATGGACATACCTGGACGAATCCAAATAGATGAAAATGGAGGAGCGTGAAGATTTATAAATAAAATTAAACCATATTGTACAGAATATGATGTAAAGGGGGAAGGAAGGTTCTTAGGAACTGATACCTTGAATTAAATCTCAAACTACCCTGATCTACGGCAGCAATGAAAACAATAAAACATATTCAAAACAGATTGATTGAAATTCCATTGAATTGAGAATCAGTTTTACAAGATCAGTTGGCCAGGTTTATTGGCTTCACACACTACAAAATTTAAAGCTAAATAGTCTTGGTCATTGACCTGCAACACAGCAACTTGCACACCAAAATACTCTGCAAAACCCCCCCCAAAAAAATTCCTTCTGCTACTCCTCAAACAAAACTTCTCCCCCTCCCACACTTCTTCACGAATTCAGGCCAGAAATAAATACAAATGCAGGCCCCCCCGCCCCCCAAATACTCACACACTTGCCATCAAGGTATAAATGTGGGGCATATTCAAATTACAGGCGAGCCAAATTAAACGCTCCACTACATATCATTTTTGGCTTCAAATCCTTCCTGCCAACACCTTAACTCTGACTGTCTTTTAACAGTCCTTCCATGATTCCTCCCACATCTCTCTGCCATGCATGACCCAGCACCATCAAGAAGGAAGTGGGAAATAATGTATGACGGAGACTGTTGCAACGACTCCTCACCCATACATCACACCAGATTTAGAACAAGCATTAATGAAGAAGAAACTATCGCGAAAATTAGAATTCCTTTCACGTGGATGCCCCTACATTAGAGACCCAAGGAAGAAAGAAAAGTGACCCTGTCACTTATCAAGAGGAAAACCAAACCTTCTAACCTTTGTTTCTGATAACCAAGATGAGTGCTCAATAGGTCTTTCAAACCACTTTACCAAATATTCAAAGTATTGCTTGTTCCTTGTGCTCCTACTCACCCGGCTGTCCAAAATTGTCTCAATCTCCTCCTTCTGTGAAGTAGATGGTCGAATGTTCATCTATGCTCCTGTTACATCTCCCTGAAACTCACCTTCATGATATTCAGTTAGATCTGAAACATTAAATATGGGAGAAATATTAAGCTCATTAGGTAACTCCATTTCATAGGCATTACCTGAATCATGCTTACTAACAATTTTGCAAGGCCCAAACTTCTTCATTTTTAGCTTGTTGTAAGTACCGACTGGAAATCTTTTCTTCCTCAAATGTACCATAACCTCATCCCCAATCTGAAACTCCTTATGTCTCCTCTTCAAGTAAGCCTTAGACTTATATTGAAAATTCATCTTGTTGGTATGCTTCTTATCACTTTTTCTTAAATCTGAAACATCTCTTGGGCTGCTGCCATAAACAATCTGGAATGGTGTCTTACCTGTACTCCTATTAACCTAGTTGTTATATGCAAATTCAGCTTGAGGTAGAACCAAATCCCACCCTTTTGGCTTGTCTCCAACTAAACTTCTCAACAAATTGCCCAAGCTTCTGTTTACAACCTCCGTTTGGCCATTTGTTTGTGGATGGTAGGTTGAGCAAAACTCCAAATCAGTCCTTAGCTTCTTCCATAATGTCCTCCAAAAGTATCCCACAAACTTTGTATCTCTATCCGAAATTATGCTCTTTGGGAGACTATGTAGCCTCGCTACTTCTCTGAAAAACAAATCTGCAATATGTATAGCATCATTAGACTTTTTACATGGTATAAAATGAGCCATCTTAGAAAATCTATCTACCACCACAAATATAGAATCATGCCCCTTTTGTGTCCTTGGCAAACCGAGAACAAAATCCATACTAATCTCCTTCCATGGCCTCTCAGGTACAGGTAGTGGCTGATATAAACTAGTGTTTTGACTAACACCCTTTGCCAGTTGACATATCCTGCAACTCTAAACATATTTCCTTACATCTTGTTGCAATTGAGGCCAATAATAACTTTCTCCAACAAGTGCTATAGTCTTATCAAAACCAAAATGTCCTGCAAGACCTCCACTATGTTTTTTCTTGATCAAGTTCAATCTCATAGAACTTCTAGGAATGCATAATTGATTACCTCTGAATAACATACCATCTTGGATTAAATAATCCAACCACCTTGTCCTATCTGCTGTAATAGGCTCTTTACAGGCCCTCCAAGCTTCTCCAAAATTAGGATCTTCTTCATACAACTCCTTGAGCTCATCAAAACCGACAACTTCAACCTACATTTCAACCAACAAATTCTGCCTTCTACTCAAAGCATCTGCAACCCTGTTAGACTTTCCACTTCTATGTTTCAAAACAAATGTGTAACTTTGTAAGAACTCTACCCATTTCATATGCCTTTGATTCAACTTCCCTTGACTACTCAAATATTGAAGTGCTTGATGACCAATAAACAAAACAAACTCCTTAGGCAAGAGATAGTGTCTCCATTTCTTAAGTGCTTGAACAATAGCATAAAACTCTTGATCATAAATTAAATACTTTTTCTTAGCATCATTTAACTTCTCACTAAAGTAGGCAATGGTCTTACCTTCTTGGCTTAAAACAACCCCAATAGCATTACCACTTGCATCACAATCAACTTGAAATACCTTGTTGAAATCTAGGAGTGCTAACATAGGTTGTTCTGTCACTTTGGTCTTCAACAAATCAAAACTCTTTGCTGCCCTTGTAGTCCACTTGAACTCCTTATCTCCTCTCGTAGTCTCAGTTAGTGGTGTACATATACTACTGAAACCTTTAATGAACTTTTTATAAAAACTTGCTAATCAATGAAATGATCTCACCTCTGTTACACTTCTAGGTGTTGGCCATTCTAAGATAGCTTTCACCTTCTCCGAGTCCATCTTGATGCCTTCTCTTGATATAACAAAGCCCAAATATATCAATTCCCTCTTCACAAAACTGCACTTCTTGAGGTTAATTAGCAACTTTTCATCTCTAAGCTTCTCAAAAACAAGTCTAACATGCATCAAATGTTCCTCTAGTGTCTTACTAAAGATCAAAATATCATCAAGGTAAACAATTACAAATCTGCCCAAAAATCTTTCAATACCTCATTCATCAATCTCATAAACGTACTAGGTGCATTGGTTAGCCCAAATGGCATGACCAACCACTCATACAAATCTTCCTTAGTCTTGAAAGTTGTTTTCCATTCATCTCCCTCTCTGATTCGAATTTGATGGTAGCCACTCTTCAAATCAATCTTGGTGAAGTACTCTGCTCCACTTAGGCAATCCATGATATCATCCATTTTAGGCAATGGAAATTTGTACTTGATAGTGATCTTGTTAATGGACCTTGAATCCGTGCACATCCTCCATTATCCACTCTTCTTTGGTGCCAAAACTGCTGGTATTGCACATGGACTCATGCTCTCTCTGATCAAACCCTTATGCAATAACTCATGCACTTGTTTATTCAACTCTTCACTCTCTGTAGGAGACATTTTGTGGGCTGCCTTGTTAGGCAAACTTGCTCTTGGTATCAAATCAATTTGATGGCTGATCTTCCTCATTAGTGGGATTCCCTCTGGCATATTATCTAAAACAATATCCTTAAACTCCTACAACAAATCTGCAATCTCCACAGGAACATCCTCCTCATTTTCACAGTTAGTCTTAGGAATCAAAGCAAAACTTTCTCACGCTACAGGCCATCTAAAAACTTCCTAGCATCAACTAAACAAACTCTTGCATTACCACAAACTTGAACCAAATCCTCTTTCAAAGGTTTTAATTTATGTCTTACTTCATCCTTAGTGATTGTGTATGTGTTAGCATAACCATTGTGCACTGCTGTTCTATCATATTGCCAAGGCCTTCCTAACAAAATATGACATGCATCCATAGGAATGATATCACATAAGATTTCATCAAAATAACCTCCTATCTTAAATTTTACCAAGCATTATTCGCTGACCATAAGCTTTTGATCATCTTGTACGCATGCTATCCTGTATGGGTTCAGGTGTCTCCTCTTCTCTAGCTTCAATTTTTTCACCATCTCTTTTGATACAAGGTTGTCCGTGCTTTCACTATCTATGATGACATTACAATCCTTACCTTCACACTTGCACCTTGTCTTGAATAATCTCTTCCTTTGAGCTGCTCCATTGTCTTCATTCAACAGTGCTCTTCTTGTCATCAGGTATTCACCTCCTTCTGCCTCTTCGGAACGTGTCGAGTGTGCATCTTCTTCATTAATGTTTGCTGCTCTATTCTAGTTTTCTGCTCTCCTTCTTGGTCTTTCCTCCTCATGAGGGCAGTCATAAGCTCAGTGACCCTCTTCTCCACATTAAAAACAGGTTCCTCTTCCAAAGCCTCTACCTGATCTTCCTCTACCTCTCCAATTTTGATCTCTAGGGCCATATGAGTCTTCATATCTCTGAGTTTTGCTGCTGCCTTGGTCTGTATTTTTCTGATTTTTCTGATTGCCATCATCATTCTTGTAAGATCTTCCTCTAGTCCTTCCATCACGACCTCTTCCTTTTTGCTTACTTTCATATCTTTTGTTCATTCTTTCCTCAATTTTTAAGGCAAATTGATATGCATCCTCCATTGTGTAAACTCTCACCAAAGCCATCTCTTCTTGTATGCTTGACCTCAGACCATTAATGTACCTTGCAACCTTCTCCTTAGTAGCTTCGGCATGTCCTGCTCTAATCAAGATCCTATGAAACTCCTCTGTATACTCTTCATTGTTTTGGTTCCTTGTTTTAAACCTTGCATTTTCTTGAGCAAATCTAATTCATAATCCATTGTGATGAATTGTCTCTTCATCTTCTCCACCATTCTATCCCACTTGGTAATTTTCTCCTTGCCTCTCTTTCCTCTTTTCAATCGAACCTCTCTCCACCAAATTGAAGTATGTCCCTTTAATCTAGTTTTTGCAAATTTTACTCTATCGGGGTCTTTGACCTCTTCAAATTCAAAATACTCTTCCATGTGATTGATCCAATCCACTAACTCTTCAGGATTCAAATTCCCACTAAATGTAGGAACATCAATTTTTGGCCTCTTTCCAATTTTTGTCAATGCCTTCAACAAAGGATCATTCATAGCTATTGCTGCTGCTTCATCTTCTTCACTACTTGTATCATTAGCATTTATAGTTTCATCCTTCACTCACAGGTTTTCTTCTTGTAATGCTTCAACCTGCCTTCTCAAGGCTCTAAAATCATCATCACGAGTAGCACCTAGAGGATTTCTACCTCCATCTCTAGCTGTAACTCTACCCCAACCACGTGGGGCTCCTCTTGCATACATTGTTTTCAATACCCACAAGCTTAATCCTGGTGCAAACTGCCTCTCTCCAGCGAATTTACTTGCACACTCAGAATCTTCTAGCTCTGATACCACTGATGTAAAGAGGGAAGGAAGGTTCTCAGGAACTAATACCTTGAATTAAATCTCAAACTACCCTGATCTACGGCAGCAATGAAAACAATAAAACATATTCAAAACAAACTGATTGAAATTCCATTGAATTGAGAATCAGTTTAACAAGATCAGTTGGCCAAGTTTATTGGCTTTACACACTACAAAATTCAAAGCTAAATGGTCTTGGTCATTGACCTGCAACACAAGAACTTGCACACCAAAAAACTTTGCAAAACCCCCCCAAAAAAAATCCTTCTGCTACTCCTCAAACAACTTCTCTCCCCCCCCCACTTCTTCACGATTTCAGGCCATAAGTAAATACAAATGTAGGCCCCACCCAAAAAAGCTCACGCACTTGCCATCAAGGTATAAATGCGGGGCATATTCAAATTACAGGCGAGGCAAATTAAACGCTCCACTATATATCATTTTTGGCTTCAAATCCTTCTTGCCAACACCTTAAGTTGGACTATCTTTTAATAGTCCTTCCATGATTCCTCCATCTCTCTCTGCCATGCATGACCTAGCGCCATCAAAAAGGAAGTGGGAAATAATGTCTGACGGAGATTGCTGCAACGACTCCTTACCCAGACGTCACACCTGATTTAGAACAAGCATTAATGAAGAATTGTCGCCAAAATTAAAATTCCTTCCATGTGGATGCCCCTGCATCAGAATAAATATCCAAATAATAATTATAATATTGATTTCGGGATCTCATACATTTTTATTTAACATTACATTACATTGGCTTTATAAAAGCCTCTTCCCCTTTAACCACTTTACAACTACTTATGCAACCATATTGTACAAAATAAATATCCAATAATAATTATAATATTGATTTCGGGATTTCATACATTTTTATTTAACATTACATTACATTGGCTTTATAAAAGCCTCTTCCCTTTAACCACTTGACAACTACCTATGCAACCTCCATATGGGAAAGTAACTCCCACTTAACTAACAATTGTTTTATTAATTAATCTATACTATACTAAGATGTAATATATTTCCAACATTTGCTCCCTTATTACATCAATCCAAACAAAGGACAAAACATTACATGGACTGAACACCGCAGCCCATTTGGAAACTTGATGAAGCACGTCCATCAAATCTTCTCGCTCATGCAAGGCACACCAAATTGATCACATCAGTGTATGTCTTGATTGTAACTTTTAAATCCTCCTCAGAACACCCCAAATTTCTCATGTATAGGCAAATGTCCTGATTATCCAACAATAACTGTGAATCGAGACATACTCAATTATTCACAAGTACACCACCCCTCTTGTGAATTGAGACACTTCAATTGCCCACAACAAAAACACCAACCAATTGTGAATGGAGACTCACTCAACTATCCATAGTTACACTCTTTTCTTTGTGGATTGAGACATACTCAGTTATCCACAAATACAAACATGCAAATCTATGGATCGAGACATAGTCAACCATCCACAAACCAAAAAACTACCATGGCCCCCCTTGCTCCACAAAGGGATTCAAAATGAAATTGGCGCTTCTCATGTAAAGTATCATCTCTGAGCAAGAAGCTAGGTCGAGATAATAATATACCTCCAACCTTCGATGCCTCTAGCCTCCAATTGTACTTGCTTAATTCTTAAAAACGATATTCCTTCTCATTATCATTGTAAGAAGAGTCTTGATCATGTATATCAAAACCATACTTTTCTACCTTAGTTTCAATAGTAGTCAAAGCATTATTTGTTTTCAACTTGCTGTCAATAAGATCCTTGGCACGTTGAATACAATTCAGTAGAATGTGTCCTCTTCGATTACAATAGAAGCATTTGAAATTTTTATTCTTCCTTGTTGAATTTCTAGACTTCTTTACAAATAAAGTAGTTTCTTCAATAATTAAGTGAGACTATTCTCTTCATCAATCAAGGAAGATATCACATTTTCTAAACTTAGATTGAGTTTGTTTAAAGTAAATATGATATTGTCAAAGTTTGAAGTCGTACTACTTAATAAAATAGATTTGGCATCATTATCATCAATCGTAGATTTTATGCCAACAAGTTAATTAAGAAGGGAACGAAATGTACTAATATGTTGAACAATATTGTCACCCTCTTTCATCTTCAAGTCAAAAACTTTTTTCTTAATGGTCATCTTAGCGCTTGAAGCTTGTGAACCAAATAAAGAATTAAGACCCTCCCATATTTGCTTTGAAGTTTTTGTTAGATCAATATGATGCAAATACGCATCAGATAATCCGAGACCAGTCAATGCTGTGGCTTTGTGATCTTTTGCTATCCATTTTACAGATTTATCTGCATCTTGTGGGTTTTTAACAATTCCACTAACAATATCCCAAAGATCTTTTTCTGTTAAAACCAACTGCACCTTAACTTGCCATGTATGAAAATCATGCCTCTCAAATTTAGAAAGAACATATGCTTTTTTCATTCAAACAAAATTAATCTTATCACTCCAAAGCATGCAAATTCAACTTTAACAAAACGTTCTACTCATTTCTGCTTTTCTAAAAACATCAAACTTCTAAAAATACAATGAAGTTGAAGTTTTGAACCTTTGACTTATCCAATAAAACCAACTTCTCAATCAATCAAAGGATTTAAAAATTCATTTCAAAGTGTTATTAATATATGATTCCAAAAAGTAACTCTCACCAATCAATCTACTCCACCTTCTCTTTGATGCACCTATGACAAATAAAACCACAGTATATCACATACCCACTTTTACCTATTCTCATAGCAGTTAAAAAATTTGAACTTTTGAACCGAGATCAAACACCTTATGTATCCTTCATACCAAAAATTCTATTACAAATCATACCTTGCTCCTTTTAATCTTTACTATACTAAGATGTAATATATGTCCAACACAGACTGCAAAACATGTTCCCTGCCCACACCCAGAAGGAACCGAACTGTGTACCTTGTATCCAATGCAAATTGGACCGGGATCCAGGGCTTGAGGCCAACAAACCAGCAACATAGGAAAAAAGCTGACAATTTCTATCATTTGAGGTTAAGAAGATGATTTTGCATCAAATGTCACATAAATGAGTATGAAGTGATATACAATAACATCAGCAATATACACGCTGCATTATGCCAATAATAAAATGTTCAAAGAAATTTTTATCAAAATGACAAAAAGCATCTAGTAAGAGACTCTTGTCCTTCCTCTATTGAAGATTGGTGCCATGAAATGTTGTTTTTGCAGCCCGAAATGGGTGCCAGATATTAGCATGTTTCCTAAACAGTCCAGAAACACTTTTCTTATATGCCGAGAAACATGACAAATGGCTGAGAAAGAACCGTTTCTTCTGGAAACTCTTTCTTAACCAAATAAATGACAGTGTTGTTTAGATGTTGTGTTTCTTGCAACATAGATTTCTATATATTTTTCTTGTATGCAGAGAAGATTTAGACTAACCACACACTTGTTATAGAACACAAGTAAGAATGATCACATACTTTTTATAGAAGATTATTAAGAGAATAAATAAGCAGCTACACTTATCTAATGCAAACAGAACAAACTTTATGGAGAAAGAGATGAGAATTTTGAACGCAAGTGTGAAGCAATCAGAATAAGTCAGAGACACAAGGAAATACTAGATTGCGAGTTGCAAGTTTAGTTTATGAAGCTTTTTTTTTTAATGAACCTATTATTCTTTTACTCTCTGTTATGTACCTAGGCATATGATATTATGTAAATGAGGTGAAGGAGATGCTGACATGTGGCAAGAATCCGCATTAGTTTGTTATTTGGGTCATATGGTTAACTTGTAGAATTAATCTATATTATTGGATTTGTCTGTTTCTGGAGACATACCTGTACTGAACTGGACCGTGTATGGGTCTCGGGTGTGGTTCCTCTTGGCTATGACCAAGGTTTGTACTTGGGTCTGTGGGTTCCTACGTGAGATAAGGTTGCTTTCTTTTCCTTTCATTTTGAGAGATAAGATTGCTTTATTGGAAGATTAAGATTTTTAGCTAAATAGTATAAAGGTAGAGGCAAGATAGAAATTTATTAACTCAGTATAGTGTAACATTTCTGTGCAGCTATGTGTAACATCAGTTGTGGAGGTTGCTTGTAAGTTTTTGAAGGAATGTGACGCAGGTTACAAGTGTAAAATATTGTGTCTGGTGTTCTTCGTTTCCGTTGTTTGATTTCAATGATTTGTATGTTTAATTCAATGTTATTGCAGCATTAGGAAGTTAATCTTCGAGATTGAAATTCGAACAAATCCAGTTGCTTCAGTCTAATAAGAAAGACTTTATTATCATCTCTTTCCATGATCTGCGATTAATATAGATATTCCTTAGTTAATTCAACAACGCAAATTTTGTTCAATTTCTTAGAACACTTAGTTGATAGTATGACTGTTCCCTTATGAATTTCCTTAAGAAAACAGTGAAATTATGAATAGAAAAGACTTGTTTAAGTGCTCTATATGGAAGAGATTACCGTGTGCATGAAATGCAAGAAACTATGAAGTGAAAACACCATAAGAAAGAAGTTACTTGGGAGAACCCAACTTGGGAATAAACTCCAGATCAGCAAGGCAATTTGCCTTCTTTTGGAGTGTCTTCTTGCAATTTTACAAGGTCATTTACTTCTCAAGGTCTTCAATGATACATCACTTTGCAGTATGCTACAATTGCAATCACTCTAGAACATGCTACAAATATATACTACATTTGCAATTACTCCCTAGCAGAATTTTCAACAGAGAACCCCCCTATCTCTTCATGAAAAGATCAAAGGTTATCTATAGAAACCGTGAATGTCTTTAGAAAGAAAGAAAGAAATTATATTAATGTCCACGAATGACCAAAAGTAGGTTAATGGGACTCAAGAGTACAACAGTTTACAATAGAAAGTTCTAGGAAGAGAAACCTAGAAAGGCCCCACAAAGGGGAAGAACAAAAGAAAAGAAATACAAAAGAAGGGGACACCAACACAAGTGGTCAAGAAACTAGTACATATAGTCAAGAAGAGGGAACAAGAACCCCAAAGAGCAAACATTTAGGAAAAATAGAGATCATCACTTATCATTGTCTAGACTAGACATGGTGAAGTCACTAGTGTCATCATTGATCATTTTGAAGGGACCAATACAAGATCTGATAATGCTTACCAAGAAGTGTTGAGGGTCGGGAGGGTTAAGCAAGATACTCCCCACTAGGATCACATCTAACATCTAAGGTCGAAGTAACCCTTGTATTAGTGAAAAAGCTTGTAATATGCATCTACCCCTATGGTTGGGGGGTGGTTGGAGAGGAGTAGATCTATGCTGACAAGAAGTAGCTGAATTGCGTCGTTGGGAAGAAACAGGACCACAATGCTGATGGGGAACATGTTGAGGCAGAAGGTGTGAGAGATGTCTCACAAGTCTATCCACGTCTATAAGAGAAGTAGTGGCATCTAAAGGTCGTTTAGAGTTGTCGGGCTCTTGATGTGTTGGAAGGAGGAGTTGATCAACTTGAGGGCTCTAGAATGTCGAGAGACCTCATGTAAGGATTTGCGCTGAAAGGTGATGGCCTCTCGAAGATAAGGAGCCAAACATCGTTGATCCGAATATCTAAAGAAAGTAGAGAGATTGTTGCTTGAGTCCCTATAGAGGCAATAATATCTCTGTAATGTCCCCTTTTAGGATGTTCTTGATTTCCTAACCTGCACACAAGAATAACTACAAGAAAGGGACATTAGTACTATTAAAGATCAATTAATTAGAATATAGTAATGAACTCAATGCATCATAATCATAATCAATAACAATGAACAAGAATATAATGTTCCTTGTGCGTACATATACTCAAATCCTGCAATCAAAGACATTAACAACATATACAAATACATATATCCATTTATAATCATTAGGGGTTAGCACATTATGATCATAATCAGTAATAATGATTAAGTACATATATCTAATTGTATTTCCTCATGCTTATACTTTAACCATGTTTAGGCCTCATGATATACTTTGGGAATGGCGACGTCGAGCCCCGTCGTTAATCTAGCCAAATCATCTACCTTAGCAGAGGAGGGGAAAATATTACATTTAGAGCATCGGATAATCGTACTCCACTGTCGTAGGCCCAAGGGTTTCATGCTTGCTCGACAATACCACCACTTGGCAATCACCTACCGTGTGAGCCATTAAATAATAATAATAATAATAATAACAAACCGTACGTCCCTAACAACCCAAACGTCTTCATAGGGGCAAAGGTGAAAGATTAAAAACATGGCAAGGTCGTGCTCACCCCTCGTATATCATGAGTTAGGTTAGTATAACTATTAAGGTTAATTGTTTGAGTTAGAGAGATCGTACCAATATGCGATTTGTCTCCATGGATGATTTGAGACGCTCAAGTGATCTTATGGATCACTAAGATAATGATTCCTTATGCAAGGTGGTTCCCTCAATAGGAACTAGATAATATTCCACCACTATTGGATGGATATGAGTATGGCAGATCGCTGCCTCTAATTATATCTGAATTTACTTGATATATATGTATATATATTTATGACTGTCTTGCTGGATTGCTGATGCTGATAATAATTCAACATTTGTCTTATAATACAATGAATGATATTAATGCTGATGGATATTGTAGATCGAATGCTTTGTGAGGAGAGAATGAATTGCTTGATGCTGAGATGATCGATTGATTCTGAATTGTATTGTGTTTTTGATTGAATGATATATCATGCTGTACTTGATTGATTACCTTTTTATATCTTTTAAAATATCTAACCGTTGGTAAGGAATGTATCCCTTCCACGGACGTGGCTGTTGGTTTAATGAGCAGCGATTGTTCCACATAACATGTTCGCTGCTTTATTGTTATTGCAATTTTAATCTTTGCATTGTCTTATTAAAACCTGTCCGCTGCCCTGTTATTTATAATCGCTTTTCCTTAGTGATCGCTGCCATGTCTTAGTCATAGTCATTGACTTTGAATGGTCATCTAATAATAATATCTTAAGGTATTTATATTATTATAATAGTATTTCATTTAGTATTTATAATATATTTATTATTATATTTACATATTATATATTATATATTTTATATTTATATTTATATAATATATATTATATTTAATAATATATTATATTATAATTAAAATTGATAATGTTATATTTGTATTTATATTTATTATTTATAAATACAATAAATATATTATATTATTTAATATTATTATATATTAATAATATTATATATGTTATTAAATATTATTATACACATGATTATCATCAAAGGCGACTTCTACATCTTTATCATGATGCTTAGATCTTTAGTTGAAACAATGCCTTAATATTGGGACATGACAATCTCCCTTGGATCTCATAGTAAATGGAGCATTTGAAGATGAAATGCTCCTCGTTCTCCATCTCCTAGAGGGAGCAAAGACGATAGATCCAGTTAGGGCAAGGAATATGATGGTCTGTCTTGACTTGTAGCTAGTGGGAGCACACCCTCATTTGGCCAAGGGGAAACCTCAAGCCATATGACCAATGATGCTAGAGATAGTGAGAACGACATAATATACCGCCATCCACCTATAAGAAATGCATAGCATAAAAAACAAGCTTCTAGCTAAGTGGCATAGGAGGGGAGGTCTAGATGTACTGTTTGTAGATGTCCCTTCTAGCAGCGTTGGTGATGGTCTTCCTCAAAGGAAGGAGTCGAGGAGGAGTGTCCAAAGAATACATGAATTGAGGTAGCCTATCAATAGAGATGCGAATAGAATGAAGGGAGCAAGCTAGTCTTACAGTGCCAACAATGAAGCAATCCTCTTAGAAGAACGAAGAGCTAAGTACGAATATCTATCACGACCAGAAGCGGAATCTCCCATGGATATGAGTTTGTGTATGTAGAAAGTAAGTTGGATGATAGTCGCGAGACGCAATGGTTGGGCAACAAACTCAGCCTAGACAATGCTCTGAGTAAAAGTTTAGTTGCACTTGATAATCCGTTGTAGTATGAGAGTCTGGATCCTCTTAATATGGGCTCAATCAACAGATCCGAGGCCAGGCCCCCAAAGCTTAGAGCCATACAAAACTGTAGGCTTGATGATGGTATCAAAAGGACACATCTTTGAAGGGATATCTTGCAAGTGGATTTGGAAACACCGATGTTCCCGTATAGGGTATGCGCACACAATACAACAAGGTTCGTACATAAGCCCCAAAGTCTAAGAATTGTAAGAGACATCATTATAGTTGTTAGTCTACTTGTTTGATTCTCTCAAGCAAAATTGCCACACTTGTCTGGGCAAAACCAACACTTGATTTGTAGAACGACCATGACACGTGGCGAACCGATATGACGCAATTAGAACCACCAAGACTTATGTGAAACCACCACAACACAAGCAACACTACCACCCTGCTAATAAATGGAGGTTTTGTCACAGACAAAACTGTACCCCATTACTCCTCTGTTTATCAGGAGCCTACTGAAACCGAATTTGATTCCAATGTGTGTGGATAACCTCACAACCACTTGCAATCTATGTAGACCCTTGCACAACTTGCATACTTAGTCTTCTTGCCGAGAATTATTGATGCTCAGGTTGATTACAGATGGAGAATTGTGGCTTAGCAAATTAGACTTGCTAACATTGTTATGATCCAATTCAGATCACTCATAGTGCCCTTATGTTAAGTATAACTAGTATTTTTCCTGACAAAGATTTATCTTGTTGAGTCAAGATAGAATGAATTTCTAAGAAAAGAAAATATAGAGTTAAGAAGTCTTTATAAGCCTTCCCCACATGTAGATTGAGTTGATGTAATGAGCTTCTCCAAAGGCCTTGTTGTTGTATCGTCTTAAAATTCATCCTTAGTCAACAAGCATTTCCAAAGCTAGTGTTTTTAATTTGATTTCCAGAGAATGAACTTCAAGTTAAGCAAACAGTGCTGAGGCTGATTAGTTGTCTGGTTCTAATGATTTTTAGTTCAATGAGAATGTTGTTTTTAGGTTAGACTTATTGAAATGCTATCATATAACATTTTTATTCTGAGGCAACTCTTGTTAATTTTAAACAATAAAAGATTCAACGGTTCTGTCTAGAATATTTGCACGCTGTTCAATCACCAAAATAGAAAGACAAGATCTTACAAAAGTAAAAAAAAACAAGGCAAGACTTCTAATATTTATGACCTGAAGAGTTTCACTACTGCCCGAATGATTTTGGTCACATATTATTCAGTATGTAACCCCAAAATTTCTTTCATTTCAACAGGATAGTGTAGAATTCAATATATTTTTTGAATAGAAGAATTTGGATTTCCTTATATAAGAAAATACCACACAGCCCCTTTCAACATCCAGATTTAAAATCTTTAACTCTTTCTCTGCACTGGCTGTGGTCAAAATCTTCAAATTCACTGGGTTGTGAAACTCGTTCCAACATATTATTTGAGTTAATATTGAGATTTAATGTATTCATTCCAACATGTCTCAGTTTAACTTTCTTGTTGGAAGAGAAACCTGCTTCCTTTCCAGCTGTAAAGGACTATATTTGGTACAAATCATTTCAGGCTAGAATTTGAAATTGTTCCAGGCAATGAATTACCCTTAGCTGAAGACAGTCAAATATACTGAATACTGTATAATCCTGATTTTCATTTGGTGGAAAAATAGTTCTGTGTTTAAGATGTTCTTGTTGATTTGCAAGTGTTGTTTATTTGTGTATTTGTGAGCTGATTTCTGATTTTGGTTGTTCAGCTCCACCAAGGGTTACTCAATTGCGAATTGTAGGAGATGTGAGGGAAGGTAATAAGGTTGCAATAAGTGCTATGGTCCGTGGTGGGGTAGAAGGTGCCAGTAGAGTGCAATGGTTCAAAACAACTGCTCATGATCTAGAACCTGATGAAAGTGGCATGGAAGCCATAAGCACATCAAGAATTGCTAAGGTTGGAAATTATTGCGGCTGATGTGTAAATGCAGTTGTACTGTCTATTTTCAAAACTATTGTGTTGTCTTTGAAAGTTTTTCATAGGTTTCATGTTAAAACGACTTTGGACAAACAAGCCAGTATTAATATTTCTGATGTAAGAATGCAAATTAAAACGCTCATATGCATGGTTGCATGTCATAACTTGAAGTGATCTTGTGCTTTGTTTATTCAATTGTAGACATTTCGTATTCCACTTGCTGCTGTTGGCTACAAGCTAGTTGCAAAATATACTCCTGTGGCTCAAGATGGTGAATGTGGTGAACCGGCACTTGTTATCTCAGACAAGAGAGTGGAAAGTGAGAATCTAGCCCATGGCATTGTTATTATTTCAATTTTGATTTGTTCACTATTACAATTTTAGCCAGCAGAGAGTGAAATATTTGCACATATTTCTGTATCTTTTCTAGTGTTTAGTTTCTTTTTTGAAAGGTTGGTTCTTCTTACCCAAGTAACTTTCTATTGTAATTAGGTGTATTCTCGAGTCCCATTGATCTCCTTTGATCATTTGTGGACATTAATGATCTGCAGTCGTGAATCTTATAGGTTCGGTTGATTTATGACATGGTTCTTGAATTCACAGTATCGTACTACTGCTTTACTTGAATACATTTTCCATTGTTTCAATTAAACCTGTGTAGAAAAATTAAAGTACTTGCTCTAATATGACTATCGATGAAACACATCAAATTTGACAAACATTCCCACAACAAGTTGACACAAGTATTTTTTGTGAACAAAAGCTCACTACGGAAACAACCATTCATTAGAGTAAATGTTCTTTTTGAAACTAGTCACCAACATAGGCACTGTCTCTGTGGTCCTAGTCCAGACTCCACCTAGCTTCTCTCACGAACTCTGGTTTATCTCCTGTCTGTCCTCATCTGGACTCCAAAAGGAACTTTGCATTGGTTACTCTTTGAAGGTGGTTAGTGGTCCCATGGAGTGACAGCTCCTGAAATTTCTTAGTGGGTGCTGCCGAAAAACTTGTGGAGCTTTTTATAACCCCTTCATAATTAAGTTTTTTAATTTTAGGATTCTGGTTTAAAAATTAATATCTGAGAAAACAACTCACGGCATATTAGTTGCCATTTGGCAATAAAACCGCCAAATGTTAAAAACCTCTCACTGGGTGGTGCAAAATTCTAGTCTCTCTCCTCTTGAGCACCCAGTGAGAGTTTCTTCCTAACATCATGATTGCATCACATTTTATGGAGAAGATTTTGTTTAATCCTGTTTCGGATTTCCAAACCTTTCGTGGGCAACCGTCAGAGGATAAATAGGAGCTGCTCTCCTCATAGCACCACATATTTAGTTTTCCAACCACTCCTATGGTAGTTACATCCTCTGAAGTGATTAGTCTCCCAGCTATTTGTAACCAATTTATCAACATAAACTCTTAAACTTCATCTGGATTCTGGCCAAATTTATCCCTATGGGCACCTGAAACACATCTGACCAGTGACCCTGTGCTGATATGTGATGCCATCTGGAATCCAAATTTGCCCTTATGCTGATTTGAACCAAACTGTTAATGTTGGCCAGCTCCAGCATTGGCAAATTCCAATGGAGGCCAACTCCAACATTGTGAAATTCTGACATACGTCAACTTTCTAGGTCTTCTTCAACTACAATCTGGTCTTCAAATTTGGCCAATTTCCCCAAGATTCATGTAGTGCTGATCTCAAACTTGTCATAATCAATTTCACTCCCTCTGGAGACTGTTGTCCTCAAATTCGAAACTCCATAAAAAATTGAGACTTGATAAAAAAATTCATCATGATTCATAATACATATAATCATTTAATATATTTTTTCCTTATTTCCACTCCACATTTTATAATGATTTGCTTCTGTAGCATGAACATGCCAAATACTACAATTTAATTTTGTGATGGTACGAGTAACTCAAGAATAAAAAAGTATATTGTTGAACAATCAAGTTACTCTATTTTCTTTAGGTTTTTTCTGTAACAGTTGAAATTTGTCATATGAAGAGAAAGATTAATTGAATCTATATGTAATGCTACTCTAGATTTCTCTCAACATTCGTATAACCTCCCAAGTTGTATTTAATGGGAAGAATAATTCCAGTGCACCTTCTAGGAGCCCTTTCTGGAAAAAACCCTGACCCTTTTAATACTTTTAGGAGATGTTCTATAGTCATTCTCATTTTTTTTTTTTGCAAATCTGTGACTTGATTTTCATATTAATATCTTTTGAGAATGGGTGCCTGATTGCACACGTGGGGCTGTAACTGCTGTGACTAGAGCAGTGTTACCGGACTTGGACTCGGCTCAGACTTGGCAAGCTGATTTTTTACCTGGATTCAGACTCAGCGCTCAGAATTGGCAAATTGAAAAAACCATGAAATATAGAGATTTTTAAGCATTTAAAACTTTTATCATGTACCCTTCAATAAATAAACGTTAAAGACACAATAAACTAATCAAATAGAAGCTACTTTGATCACATACACAAGTATACACTGATCACATGAATATAAACGTAGATTTTAGCTGAAGCATAGTTGCCAGGGGACTGGTACTGGTTTGGTACAAGAGACCGGTACCAGTACTGGTACGTCTATTTTTGAAAATAGAAAACGGGGTTACTTGGAGACGCCATTTATTTTTAATATATATATATATATTGGCTATATTACTGTCTATAGCTATATATAGTGTTAGTAAACAAATTTGTCACTTTGAAAAAGATAAGAAAAAATGTGACTTGCCCAAGGAATGGAGACAAAACTGCCTACAATAGTTGGAGAGATCACCAATCGTATATTGATCTTCTTCTGCGTTTGAGAGGGGCAGCTCCCTCGTATGATTTAATTTGGGGTTTTTAGGGTATGCTTTTGACTAGAAAGCAGGAAAGGAAACTATAGAAAAAGGAAAAAAAAGAAACCCTAGATGAGAGACATAAGAAAACACCCAGGTTTCCCAAGAAGAAACTTAGAATAAAAATGAGCAGAAATAGATGACAAAGTTCAATAGTTTCGTGCCCACGAACAATAACTGATAAGATAGGTAGCTATCTCTTCCCAACATATAAACAGGTACACATTGAATGTATGAAGAATATATAACAAACTCAGAACACAAAGTTTCTGTATTAAAATCAGTTGCAGCTAAATATAACAAAGAAATATCAAAGAATGATTGCAAAGTAACATAAGAAAAGCTTACAATCCATGGAGAAATATCTGACACAAAGTTCTAAACATTTCTTCAATTCTTCAAATAAATGAGAACACACAGTTACCAGAAATCCCTGTACAATAACTGTGTTGGAAAGATGAACAGTGGCTGCCAAAAGTCTGCAGAAAAGAAAAACCTCTCTCTCCCAAGCTCTCTCAAGAGAAGATTCCCATACAATGGAAAATATTGAATTTATAACCTTTCCCTCCTCCGTAACTGCTTCTTGAAAATCATTTACAATAAATAAAATAAAATTTTTTAACTCATTAATGAGTTAAACATTATAAAAAGAACTTTATAATAAAGAGATATGCCTAGCTTGAAGTTGACAGGCAAGCGACTGTTAGGGCTTTTTGCGTAGGTTGTGGGTGTTGATCTATAATCACCAGTCAAAACCATGCATCTTCTTTGGCATCAAACCCTTCTCCTATAGCATGTTGAACTCAAAATCAATATTGGATCAGGCTTTGCATTGCCTTAGAACAATACTTCTCCCAACAATTAGGGTATCAATCAGTCTTAGTATTGGTATCAAATCTAGATCTGATAAGTCGAGTTGCTCAATCATTTCCCTTGCAACATGTTGATGATTGCTTTTGGACAACTCAACAATAGAGTAAAACACTGAGTATCCCACTCTCTCTTGAATAAAGTCTCTCAAAGGCTAAGCTATGTGATCCAATGAGACAACTTCAAGGTTCCTTATTCGTGACTTGCATTGGATAGACTCAGTGAATACATGTGATCTTGCTGGTAATCACAAAGGGGACTTACGCAGACTACTTATTTCATTCAGTTTGTTTCTCCTTTCAGTGTGGATGACGTATCAATAATAAAGAAAGGCAAAAGATAAGGGTTCAGAAAGGCTAATCTAAGGTCAATGAAGTAAATGATGATGCGTGAATAGACAAACTCCTTGATAAATCTAACTCCATTTCGCCAAGGATGCCTACAACTACATGGAGTTGGTGCAATCTTCGAAGGTAAACGAATGGTTTTCAAATCATGAAGGCTTATATAAGCACCCATTGGATGGCGCAGCTCAAACAAGCATCCATAATTGAACTTAAGCAAATGATAAGGCTCAGATTAGCTTTACACAACACTTCACCGTCGATGAATGTTAAAAGCATGAGCTAGGAGTTGATCAAATATTCAACACAAACATACATTACATCAAAGAGCTTCTAATCTACTTCTAATCTACTTTGAAACATCTATCCACTTCACCAAGATACCAGAAACCATGTCATTCCACAAGATAACACTTTAACACCAAATAATGCTCCAATGCCTTTGTATTAATCTTGAAAAATATTTA
Source organism: Cunninghamia lanceolata (assembly GCA_027924645.1). NCBI lineage: Eukaryota > Viridiplantae > Streptophyta > Pinopsida > Cupressales > Cupressaceae > Cunninghamia > Cunninghamia lanceolata. Next base: position 1,171,268 of record BSBN01001609.1, read on the forward strand.
CAACAACTTCAAGTCCTCTCAGGAAATTTCGAGAGTCTCTTCTATTCTACTCTACTTGCCTACAATCTAATATCTCATATCTAATGATTTAGAAATGAGGCAACAAGGCCTTTATATAGAGCCCCAGAGTTACAATGAAAGGCTTAGATCAATCCAAATAGCCAAGGGCTCAGATCATGCCACCTTGGTAGTTACGAGAACTTGCTATTTTTAGTACATATGAGAGGCAATGAAGACACGCTTTCCAAGAAGATAAGGATAAGATGGAATCTTTTAGAGCATCTTCCACATAGGCGTCCCTTTTTGGCTTCTTTCTTGTTGAATGATGTGGCGAACTGTGATTGGATGAATAATGTGTATTTGCCACGTAAGTGGCACCTCAGCATATTCCCAAATTGTATTATCTTGTGATGTCTTCGAATGTGATTGCTTGAATGAACTTGGATGTTTGGGAATGTATCTTCAATGATCTTATCTTGTTCATTTGCTCATTTGACTAACTTTGCTATTCTTCTTCTCTTCTTGCAGGATGTATGTCTTCTTTGTAAGCTTCTTCATGGAGAGTAGAGTAGATATGATGTTGCTTCATGACTCGAAGTAGATGATGATGCTTCATTGAGAACATGGAATGGGAGACTTCCTCGAAGACTTGAAGATTGAAAAATTTTTAAGTTTGAAAGAACTTGATGTATGATGGATGAATGACCTTTGAACATGATTCAACTGATGAAGTGTTCCAACTTGATGATCTTAACATGATGCAATTGATGATGATGAAGATGAAGAGTGTCGGTATGTTGGACTTGATGTGATCCAACATGATGTCATTGAGGAAGAGTGTCGACATGCCAGACTTAAAGTGTCCTCTTAGAGCAACTATATGATGTATTCTCCAACATGGCAACTTGTTGACTTCTGTCCCCAGATGAAAGTGATTCCAGCACTTGCTCCTCTTAGCTCCTGCAACACAAACATAGAAGCAATATCAATCCTTTGATAATACTTAATTTCATAACACATAAGAAGCATTTCATGCATATAAGAAGCATGCTTAAGCATTCAACAACCCTTATCATCAAATTGACTTCACTTTTGATATTTCAATGACTTCAAGCAATAGGAGATAACATAAAATGATCATATTTCTCAAGGAACCCACTCAAAAGGACTATCTAATGTAAGCTCTTTCTAGGCGCTCATCTAGGTGGTCATGAATCATGTTTCTATGAGTTAAACCATGGCACATATGATCAAAATTTTATCCTTCGCATAGAAATTGCCTTCTAACAACCAAAATTGATTCCTCTAATATGGGCGCACTGGTTGACAATTTTGGATCCTCTTGGTATTAGTGCCTTGGTTGAGTGTTTTGGATCCTCTGATAAGTGGCGCATTGCTTAAGACTTTTGATCTCTCTTGAATTTGCACCAAGGTGGCACACTAGATCCACATATTGAATCCTCTTGATGGAATGTTTATAACACTTGACTTCATCATCATTTAATTGTGGCGCAGCAAATCAGGAATTTAAATCCTCTTGAAAATTTCTAAAATCTGCAATTTAAAACCTTTCCCTCAAGTGGATTGGACAAGGGTTTTGATCTTCTCTAAGGAGTTTGGCGCAGCAGTTGATGTTTTTGAATCCTCTTCATGAAACTTGTCAAAAAACCTTTTCAAAGAGGGCGCATTACATCAGCCTTTTGCTGTTTGGTTGAAATGTCACTTTTAAATCACTATTTTCACTTCCTTGATCTAGACGCACTAGATGAGGATTCTGATTTCTTCTTGGCTTTGGGCGCAGCAGTTGATGTTTTTGATTGCTTCTTAAAACTTGTTTAAATCATCAGTTTTACCTTTCAAGGAGGGCGCATTGGTTGGGGCGCATGGGTTAAGGATTTTGAATCCTCTTCAAACATCACTTCAAAATTTCACCTTACCTTCCCTTCCAAAGTGGCGCAGCATATAGGTCGCATTGGTTGAGGATCTTGAATCCTTATCTCCTTCAAAAAAACTTGAATTTGACCACACCTTATGATGGCGCATTGGTTGAGGGTTTTAATCTCTTCCTAAAAGATGCCAAAAATTCAAGTAAAATCATATTTTAATGATGGTGCATGATATCAAGCGCATTAGATGGCAATCTAGGATCCTCTAATCTTAATAAAAACTCACCCAAATTGGTGCATTGGTTAAGGCGCGTTGGTTAAGGATCTTGTTTTCTTCTTGAAACTCGCCTAGAACTTCAATCAACACCTCTTGCTAGAATGGCACATTGGTTCATGACCTTGATTGCTTCTTGATCCTGGCGCATTGGTTCTGTTGCATTGGTTGAGGATTCTGTGCTCCAGTTGAATGTCCTCATAAGGGCGCGTTGGTTGAGGATTTTGAATCCTCTGGAGTACTTAGTCATTTTTCAGTCTTCCTCAAGGTAAGGTAAGTATAAGTTGGAAGATTGAATTTCTTATACTTTAAATATTTTTCAATATACCTTTCAGGATGTTTGAGATAGGTCTTGAATCCACCAGATTTAACATGTAGAATCTAGAATTTGGAGGATCCACCAGATTTCAGACTTAGTCAATTTTCAGGATTTTCAGGATATCAGACTCATTTTCAGGATCTCAGAACATCAGGGCCAGGATATCAGGACATCAGGGGATTATAGGACTCAAACACTATTGACTTCATCACAAAATAAATCTAAGACATCATCCAAGACTCAGCAAAGCATTAGAGCTTGAAAAAAAAGGGGGTCCCCATTTGCAATGGGGCGATGTGTGATTAGGTCACAACACAACACTAAAAGTTGTATCACTTTCATGTCTTTACTATTTGTTGAGCTTCGCACTTCGAGGCTAGGCAAGGGAAGGCTATAACCATTTTTCTCAATATGGAAACCAGAAGAATAAGTGGACTCCCTGTCACTATCACTAGAAGTAGATCTGGATGTGGAATTAAAGACAACTGTCACATCATTATCAACTGATGATCCATCAAGATACACAGAGGGAGGCCTTGATCCCGGTACAATGGATGTTTCAATGTTCTCTGTAGGAGGCATAACAGATGATGGAATATGCATGTAGTCTATAGGTTGTTTACTACCATCACATAGGAGGAAAGGATCCATCAAAGGCTTCCTTGCAGACAACCTATTGGGTGTTGATACAAGACATTTTTCAATGAATGCCCTTGTGAATCTTTATTTTATTTTATTCAGGGCAGCAAGCTTTATACCAGATGTCACTTTCTTATAAATTGGAGCTGGGTTTTTACATTCACTGTATGGATACTCAAATGTCACCATCTCTAGTAAGCACATACCAATAGATGTCAACCAATTCATTATAATCTTCATAAAGTTCTGGAGCCATAAACTCGGGAGTTCCGATGATACTGTGAGCATGTGCTTGCCACAGTAAAGTGGCCAATCCAAGATTCCCAATTTTAACCACTCTATGGTTACCATTAACAAAGATGTTATCACATTTTAAGTCTGTGAATAATAGGAGAATTGTGACAATGGGAATAAAGTAAACTTTGCAGAATTTGTCTTGCCCAACCCTTGATAGTCTTCATGTCAACATGTTTATGCCTTTTCCGATATTGTCTCAGAGTGCCTAATGTGAAAATCTCCATTATGATATTCATAGTCTTGTTTTTATCATCTACCCATGAATTGTAGAACTTGATAATATTCTTATGCTTCGCAGTATTCAACAGATGCACTTCCGAATACAATCTCTCTAGATCATCAGGATTTTGCAGAAGTTCATTAATCTTCACATGGTTCCAAGCCACTTCTATCTCAACTTTATCAAATGCTCTATAGACAGTTTTGAAGGCGCCTTTACCCAGCATGTCAATGTACCGACCATATCGCCATGTAGGGTCAACTTCCACAATAATTCTTGAGAAGACATCCCCTATTATTGCGCCTTGATTGATGTCTTTAGGCTGCTCTAAAGGGCCATTAGGGCATAAACTGGGACAATGCTAGAAAAGGTTCGATAGTTGGCTTTAAACCTGTCAGTCTCATTTGCTCAAAGTTTTCTAGAATCAGATCAATTCAAGGTATGTCATGCAACCATTGCATACGTCGAAGCATGGTGAATGCATCTACAAAATCTGACGAAAATTCCCCTTTCATTATGCTTTGATGGCCGTCAATAGCCTGTTTTAGCGCTCCCATATTGGCGTAGACAGAAAGTATTTGCAAAGATTGTGGAATTTGGCATTGAACGTGCCAATTGCATTTGTTTCAAAGTTTTTAAAGCCTTTTTAACGAATCCATTTTGTGTGTTATCCTGTTCATTGCATTTCATAAGAACGCATTTCTTCGCGCCTCTTAAACACTTTCACATTTTGTTTTCATTTTCACGGAAGCATTTCCAACTATATACATATTTGACAAAGATCTCCCTTATGTCAATAAGATGCTCCAAAGTTCTCATTTCGGCGCAGACAAGAGAAAAGGACGATGGCGGGGTTATGGCGCCAGGTTTTATACCTGTGCATTGCAATTGATTGAAGGTTTCTGAGGTCTTTTCCAACGAATTCATTATGTGCAAATCTTGCTATCATTGCATTCCTCGAGACAAGATTTCTTTGAGGCATCTTATCCACGAGTTCATATGCCTGGCCTGTGCTTTCATATTCTGCATTCATGTTCACCGGGTGTTTGCAATTATATTATTTGACAAAAATTCCCATTGTGTTATGGTTTGATGGCTGTCCATATCTTGTTAAAAGCTCCCATTATCACGCACATAGAATTATCCGAATAGAAGAAAACCCTAACCTCCTATCAGTGAAAAGAATGGTTATAGAACTTTAAAATTCGTCGATAAATGAAGTTTTTGAACTGATAAAATCACCGAATTGGTGAAATTAAAGGTTAGCGAACTAAGGGCTTCACTGATAGAAGCTTTGTTAGCCGATTGGGAGCTTCACTAACCTAAAAAGCTACTAATACATTAACTTTGAAATATAACTTGAAAAAAATTATCCTTCGGTAAGTTTTAAAGTTCGTGAACTATTAAAACTACCGATTAGAATATGCATCGGCCAAAAATAAAGTTTGTGAACTTCAAAATCCATCGAGAAGAGGACGTGTCGGCAAATTGGTGACTTTTAAAACTTTCAAACCTGCTGATAAAGGATTCTTGGAAATTATTAAAATTTTCAAACCTTTCTTTAATTTCTGTTACAAGGCCAATTTCGGTAAATCGACAACTTTCTAACTTCCTCACTCCAAGTTAATTTCGACAAAATATTTAACCTTTGGAATTTTCTATGGTAAATGGAATTTATCCTCGGCATAAAACTTATTTAAATAATGTATCCCTTTTAGTTTTCCATCCTTAGGAAAACTATTAAAAATATATTTATGCACCAAAATATTTGAAACTGCCGGAAATTATTAATTTCGTAACTTTTTACTGGAATGCAACTATTACCCCAAGATTGGCCATATTACTTGAAATGATGTTCCGAAGTGCCCTGCAAACTCATTTTGTTTTAGCATCCATAAAACTTCAAATTTAATGTTTTCCATAAATTGCTGCACAAAAACATGAACTTTTAAAATTTTCAATCTGGGATGGAATCTCGCCCTGAAAAAATGGGCCACGTTTTGCGGAATGGAGTCAGGAAACTCCATGTAAGATGATTTTATCCCAACTCGAACAGATCTCATTATTTAATTGTTTCTGTGGATGTCACTTAAACTGCATAACTGCTTCCAAGGTACTGGATGAGACGATGAATTAACTTTCCTTTGAACACTTGAACTGATGCACCAAATCATTTGAGAATAATGCAATAAATTCATAGGAACATGATCAGGTCAACAATCTGTGACAATCTTGTGTGACGAACTTGTGACATTGTCAGTTTATGACCATGATTGGAAATCAACGAGTTGAGTTCGACAAGCAATCTGAAGTTAATTATGCATTTGCAAAAAGGACAATTGACTCGAATAGGTCATCAAGACAGAGGGACTCAATATTTGACGATGCTTGCAAGTTCGACAATTAGGAAAAGTTTGAAAGTTGTCGAGTACACAATTGAGGCCAACATATAGATAGTAATATATACAGTAATTTCACCATAAATAACTATATACAGTAATATATACAATAATATATATTATTGTTTATAGCTATATATATATTATTGTAGCTTATTGTATATATATTACTGTAGACACTAGTATTGAGGTTTGAAGTATGTAGGAGTAAGAATCCACTGAGCTCATGCGAAAATGGTGGAAAAAATGAATGGTAGAAAAATAAAATTAGTGGAGATGCCTTTTTATTGACGCAGGGTACCTATAGATGCACGAGAAACACGACCGAACATATCCTAAGAAGGGAGATGTACCTAGTTGAGTCTTCGAGACGGGAGATGTGTCCCCAAGGGGGGACGTGTCTCTTGGTAAAGCTGAGTTGAAGGAAACAACATTTTTAAATATACAAATATTGTCAAATGTTTTAAGTGTACAAAACTCGTGGCTTATGATATCCATGGCATCAAAAACAAAAATCACAATATGGAGTCATGGACTATGGTAGAAAGGAGCTTGTCTCACTTAGCTGAGCATTGCTAGCTCTATGTGGAGTCATGTGCTTTTATCTTAGACAAGTCTACAAATGCTACTACAACCATAGGAGCATAACTTAGAATAGGGATTGACTCAACAAACTAGAAGTATAAATGTAATTCAATTACTTGGCATTTAATTGTGACTCGAAAGAATAAAATAATGTTGCCTTTCCATCCAACATGGCCCAAAATGATTTTTTATTTTTTACTTTTTAAAACTAGAGGGGTCGAGGGGTAGTGCCTCTTGTGGGGTTTGGGGGCAGCGCCCCTAACAGGGGTTTGGGTCAGTGTCCCTCACAAGGTTTGGGGGCAAATTAAAGCCTTTGAGACCACACAAACCTTCATGGTGCATGCCATTTTTTCAAAATTTGATTGCCTTAAAATAGCCTTCAAAAGTCCTCCATACCCTTCAAAAAAATTCTTGATTGCAACGCTTTTATGTTTGAGCATTTTTTAATTTTAATTTTTTTTTTCATTGATTTTTATTGACTTGGCCAAGTCTTACTAACAGGACTCGTTGGGTTTGGTGAGTTTGGTAGACTCGGCGAGTTTGACCAGGTTTTTCGGGTACTCAGGTCATGAGTCCCCAGGACTCGTTTTGACTTGTATAAATATTAAAATTATTAATAATATATTATATAATTATATTTTATATATAAATAATAAAAATATATAATTATAATTTATAATTTTATTATTTATATATAAATTATAAAATAAAGTTTATAATTTATTATATAGGCGTTTTTCTAATTTCTGTTAGCACCCATACACACACATATATAAAATTATAAACTATAGTTATATAATATTATAAATTATACAATATATAATTATAATTTATAATTTTATAAATAAAAATTATAATTATATATTATATTATAAATTATTTGTGTGAATGGCCTTAAAAACACTTCAATTGTGCTCACAACCTGAAGCACTCTAGGGTTCTGGCAAAATGTGGATGGTGAGTTTTTGAAGATTAGGTGTTCTTGAATCAAAATCTTCCCACCACAAATTTGCAAGAACAACAATTTAACAGTGTAAGGATTTTAGTAAACTTAAAACTTAAAAGTTAAGGTAAACAGTAAACTAAAATTGAACATATGTATTTTTACCTAGCTGCAAAGTGGGTCTCTTTTGAATGCATAGAGGTGAAGAAAACAAACTCCCATCCATGCCTTTATAAATCTGCAACTCATCATATATGATGTCTCTAAAGTTTTCATTGGAGACCATCATCACCATATGCAGTTGAGGCCATCCATAACCTCCTCATTTGCTTTGAATGAATTGGAGAAGAAAAACTTTGGGTACAAGTAGTAGGCAACATGAGTAATATGTTGGTGAAGTTATCGGTTCCACCTTCAATCAATAATATGTCAAATGGGTTCATATTTGTTTTTATTTGACCCATATAATTGTTGGATTGTTTCCTTGGCCTTGTCCATGGTTTCATATAGATACCCCATGGAGTTTTTCTCCCCATCCACCAACCGTAAATCCCTAACCAAGGGTTTTGATACGTAAAACAAGAAAACATATAAAATGAAATAAAACAAATTACACTAAATAAAAAATTCAGAAATTTAGCAAATTAAAATATTATAATATCTTCCATTTACTTGGCAAATGAATCATCAAAAATAGTTTTCATGACCCTCTCCCTTTTGGCCTTCTTGAAGTAGGGACTGTCCATCCGCCTAGCTCTCACAAGCATGCACTTAAGAGATGACAATGTGGTTGCAATACTCTGCAATGTGGTGAAATTAGTCCCAAACCGTGTGATTCCCAACTGCGTGGGATATTTACCATTTGTGTGCTTTCTCACGAGATTCAAAACTCATTTGTAGTTGTAGATGTATTTTGTCACATTCCTCACATCTTCCACCCGTCCAAGTTTCCCTATATCTTCAAGTAGAAGGTCAATGCAATGGGTGGCACAAGGGCTCCAAAACATTGTATGGTGCCTTGCCTATAGAAGTTTACCATCTGCCACAGATGCAAATGAATTGTTCACCATTGACTGGGCAACATTCTCCACTCCCACCTCAATCACCACCTCATCCAACATGTTGCATAAGGTCTTGGCATTTTTTACTTCATTGGAGGCATCAACTGACCTCAAAAACACTACTTGCCCTCCTAAAGCCACAAGGAGTTGATTGGGATTTGGTTCTTGCCATGCACTCACCTGTTAGATTAAATGGTGCAGCCCTTCTTTTTCCAATTTTGTTTTTGTTCATCAACTAGAAATTTTGAGTTTTTTATTATATACTCCAATAATGGCCCACTCAACTCATAAGGGCTTAGTGTCTTGAACCCTTTTCCTATCATGGTCAATGTATTGACCAATACCTCCCAATAAGGGCTCCTTACAACATTAAATGGTATGCAATTATAATACCCAAAATTGGAACCTACCAACTTGGCCGCACGTTGTTTATCTTGGTTGCACGTTGTACCTTCTAATGAAGGTTGCAAATAGGAGTGTTATGGAGAATGAAAAAGCTATGTGTATGAGACTGTGAACTTCTACTAGCTGCAAAATCTTGTATCTATGGTCCAATGCTAGACAAGGAGCCCCCTAAAGTTTCTTCTAAACCTATAGAACTCATTACAACCACCATTGCCTCGATTGTCCTTTTTTTCTCCTCATAAGTGATGCATGAGCATCTGGGTCCAGAGGCAATCTTGCATCACCCAAAAACATGGTCATCTCAATTTTGGTTTTGTTTTGATTTTTGGTGTGTGTTTTCAGGCATCATCCTACTCCGTACACTTATCTATTTCAAAAAATAACCCACTAATACAAAAACAAGAATTATCAAATAGGCACTAATGGCTTTATTGTACCTATGTATGGTATTGAAGGTCTCACAAATTTTTTTGATCTCTACAGGCTAGCGATCCTTGTTTTACTTGGATGTTTCTCTTTTGGCTATCTTTGGGCCCACATGGCTAGCAATTTTCTTGGGTGTTTATTTTTAAAGTAGGGTCGTGAATTTTCATGTTGGATGTAGGGGCAAAAACAATTGACTAACTAGATCTACTGGGGCCCACGTACTTGTGTCCTTTGGGTTGATAAGATCCTTGTTGGGACCCACACACTCTTCTTTCTCTACTAGTTGGTTAAACCTATTGGGCCCACACACTCTTCCCTTTACTAAGGTTGGATAAGATTCCTTCTGCCCTTGGAACCCACACATATTTTTGGTACTGCATGAGAATTTACTATTTGTTGGCTGTTGGAAAACTCTGATAGGCATTGTTATATTGCACTTGTTGGGTGGTTACTATTGTTAGGTGCAATCATACTATTCTTGCTCCCCATTTCGCAATTGTTGAGGTGGTTGCCTTGTAAGTGGCGGACAACTATTTTCTAGGGTGATAATTCTAATGCTCCAATCCCTGGTGTCTCTTAGTAGTGGGCAGCTGTATTGCTATATATATCTTCTAACAATTAGCTGAATAAGGATAGGAAGATATAATAGAGAAAAAAAAGAGAGGAAAGAGAAATGTAGTAGAGAAGCGATGAAGTATCATCTTCCTCCCTAGCTGAAGATAGAAGATAAGAAATGTAAGAGAAGGGTGTACTAATGTATAACCTTGTTGCTGTGTGAAGACAATTGTTTTGTCCTATTGATAGGATATTAATCCCATTGTTTGTGGTAATTGGTTGAGAGGGAAAATTAGAGAAGATCATAAGTAGAATGTAAGTCCCTTGTTGTTGGATTGTATGCTTGAAGAGGCAAGTTGATAATTTGAATCTTGAATTAGGAAAATTGCTTGTTATTGTTTCATAATGAGTGTTGAGTTGGGTATAAGTTCTTGCCATGTCTGATTTGACTAGTGGTTGTGAGTGATTGTGTGCGTGGCTGCTAGGATTGGATGCCTTTCACTAGGTGCCTGATCCTAGTTTGCATCAAGTGGTATTAGAGCAAGTTTTCTTGTTGGGATGTGTTGGAAATTGCATCAGTTGCATGGAATGATTTGAGTAAGACCTTTTTGGCTGGAAGGTGTCTTAGAAGGCTCTAGTGGAATTTGTTGCGGGTGTTTGTGATTGCAGAGGGTTGTGTGCTCTAGAGGATTTGTTGAAGTTGTGGAGTTCTATAACTACAAAGAGCTTTGTGCTCTAGTAGATTTGTTGCAGATATCTATGACTATGGAAGGTTGTGTGCTTTAGTAAATTTGTTATAGGTGTGTGGAGGCTTGTGACAGCAGATAGCCGTGAGAAGGAGGCACGAGTGTACCAGAAAGGGCTTTGTTGCTGAATGTGAGTTGAATACTCTAGTGAGTTTGTTGGAGGTGTAAGTCCTATAATTGTAGATAGTTGTGTATGTAAAGATGTCTTTGAAAAAGAGGATGAGGATGGTCTTGAAGAGGCTTGTTGAGTGGGCATTTATAGAGCAATACCAAGAGGAGGAATTCCTTCAGAAGATGATGGACATGCATTTGAGATTGAAAAGGTTGGAGGCTAAGCAACGTAGAAGAGTAGTTGTAAATGTGATCGAGAATGACGAGGAATGTCACATTGGTGGCATGGATGAGGATGAAGATGAAGCTATACAAGTTGTTGAACTTTAGGAGAAATTTTTTAAGAAAATGATGGACATTCATTTGAGATTGAAAAGCTTGGAGGCTAAGCAATGTAGAAGAGTTGTTGTAGATGTGACTAAGAAGGATGAAGAATGTCATATAGGTGGCATGCCAAAAAGAAAAGACTGTTACAATTGAAACATGTCTTTCTGAAGGCATGGAGGTGTTGGTGAATGAGGTTGTAGTGGAGAAGGATAATGATGAAAACCCTGTTTTGTTTGCAGATATGGAGGAAACTAAAAATAGAAAAGAGGAAGTCCTCATGCTAGAGGATAATACATAAGAGAAAATTGTGATAGTGACAGAAGTTCAAGAAGTACAAGTTGCAGAAGATAAAGTATCACTGTGAAAGTTACTTTGGAGGTAGTAACTGATTTGAGAGCTAGAATGGTGGCTTGTGAAGGCCTTGTGTTTGATCGTGAAGTTGGTGAAGAGAATCTCCCTCTTGAAGAGGAGATGAAGAAGATTGAGGGGCTGTTTGGTTCATTTGATTTGTCACATGAAGATTTTGTTGCAGTGGAGGATGACAAAGAAGAGGAGGAAAATAGATTCTTTGAAATCCATAATATGATCGCAAGTTGTGATGTAGAGATTTGTCTTATAAAAAAGACATGCCAATGTTGGTTAAAGTGGAGTAGGATGAAGAGAAGTACCTTGATGAGGAACCAAATGCACAAAGAGAAGAAATTTACCTTGAGATGGTACAAGGCGTAGAAGTTCTAGAGATCAAATCTGAGATGTTTGTAGACATGGGTGATGTTGTGACCTAATCACACATCGCCCCATTGCAAATGGGGACCCCCTTTCTTTTGCAATTTTGAGCTTGTAGGGTCCTTTAGGAAGTGTCATTAGATCAAGTCTCCTCTACAAACTGGAACGTGTGCCTCACCTGGAACGAGTCAAGTGAGTTAATCTCCTTGCAAACGAGAAATTAGGGAGGTCATCCGTCAAGGAAGGTGTAATTGAGAACACTGAAGTCAATCCCTGAGACACTGAAATTGACTAAGTTTGATATCTTGAAGTTTGATGTTCTGAGATCCTGAAAATTGACTAAGTCTGAAATCTGGTGGATCCTCAAAAATCTAGAATCTACATGTTAAATCCTATGGATCCGGGACCTATCTCGAACATCTTGGAAGTATATTTCAAAAATATTTAAAGTATATACTTAAATATATTTTTTAAATATACTTCCACCTAGGGATCTTCACCTTCAAAATTGCGACGAATGACAAGCTCAAACCAAGGCGCAATTCAGGAGTCTGGCAATAAGTAAAGTGCGCCTTCATCATAACAAGCTCAATTCAACATGAAATCTTGGCGCCTTGATAGGAATGGATGTTTTGACCCTCAAAATGACTTAAACATTGAAAAATTTGCAAGAAAATGGCCCAAGAACCCAAGACGCAAATTCACTCTTGAGGAACCACTAAAGTGCGCCTAGACCTGGGTGGGAAAGAAACATCATCTAGGGAATCCAATCTTGCGCCTAAGGATGAGAGATGAAGTGTTTGACTTAGAAGATTTTGAGAAATACCAAGAGAAGCTAGGCGGCAATTTGCACTTGAAGGGACTCAAATGTGCGCCTAGAGAGGAAGATGATTAGAAGTTGTAAATGAAGCTTGCGCCTTGAAAGGATTGAGTCTTCCCAAAGACACCTTCATTTGCTCAAGTCGAAAAATTCATTCACCCAACCTAAGGCGCCCTGCATGGAAATGATGTTTTAACTCTCAAAGTGCCTTAAACATTGAGAATTTTGCAAGAGAATGGACTAAGTAAGTTAGGTGCAACTTCACACTTGTAGAGACCTAGATGTGCGCCTAAAGTTAAACTTGTACAATCATCATTGGTAATGGCAAAATGTGTGTCTGGAGACCTGTTGAAGATCCAAATTTGGCTAAGGTTGCTTCATGAAGTTTAGGTGCAAATCTCCATTTGTAGAACCTCTAAAGTGTGCCTTTGATAAACTTGGTTTGATGCTATTCATTTTGGTGGCGCCTAGGCTGAATGAAGACTCCAGGGCTATCTTTAGTGATTGGGATCAATAAACTTTAAGTATTTCCCTCCTTCTGAGTTAGGCGCAACTTTGCTTCTGAGCAATCACCTTTTGGCGCCTAAAGAGCATTGAGTTTGAGATCATAAGTGTTGGCGCCCAGGGATGAAGTAGTCTCTTGAAGGCTTTAACAAGTGTTTGAAACCATTGAATGCCAAAAAACAAGCCCAAGTAAGTCTAGGTGCATTTTCCTATCTCCACAACCACAAATGTGCGCCTCAAGTTGTAAGTGCATGAGTCAGTGTTGGAGACCTCACTTTGTCAAAAATGAACATTTTTAAGCATTAACAAGGATTTTGAGATCATAAGTTTGCATCAAGAAGCTAGGCGCACTTTAGCCTTTGTAGGAACCTAAATCAACGCCTCAAGGAAAATCACATGAATTGACATCACTGAGTGAGTGCCTTGAGAAAGAGGAACATTCTAAAATGTTTTCAATTGTTTGGAGTCATAAAAGTGGTAAATATAAGGCTAACTATGTTAGGTGCACTTTCACCTCTGTGCAACTCTAAATGAGCGCCTAGGCTAGAAAATGCTTAGAATGATTTCTATGTGTTATGAAATTGAATGTTAATCAATAATTTAATTTGTGGCTTTCTCGGTGTTGCAGGAGCATTGATGGAATTGAGAAGACAAGGAGCCAGGCGCTTGGAACTACCTTCAAGCAAGGAGTGAATTCAGAAGGTAGTCACTGCAAGGGAGATATCTTGTTACCAGTCCAAGAGATCATTTCGAGTTCATCGTGCCAGTAGACTTCATCATTTGCATCAAGAGAAGACACTCATTTGTCGAGCTTCAAGTTCTTCCATCTTCGAGTCTCTGAGAGAAGTTTCCTACTCCGTGCTATGAAAGAAGCATCATTATCTACACTACTCTCCATGAAGGAGCATCCAAAGAAGATTAGCACATATCGTGCCAAGAGAAAAAATATCACAGAGTTAATCAAATGAGCAACATGTATCATACACATCCGACTTACAAAAGACAAGGCAAAATCAACAAGGATACATTCCCAAACGTTCAAGTTCATCAAAGCAATCACATTCGAAGACATCACACAGATGATGCAATTTGGGAATATGCAAGAGTTGCTGAGGTGGCACCTACGTGGCATGCACATCATCCTCACCAATCATAGTTTGCCACATCATATTGTCTATGTTCAATGTATCTACTATAGAGAGGACACCCGTGTGGAAGATTCTCAAAGATGCCTTATTCATGCTTATCATCTTGGAAAGCGTGCCTTTTTTTGCCTCTCTTATGTACTAAAAATAGCAAGTTGTAACTAATTGCTGAGATGGCATGATCTAGGCCCTTGGCTACTTGAATTGATCCAGGGCATTCATTGTAATTCTCGAGCTCTATATAAAGCTCACTTCTCTCATTTGCAAATATAGATAGATCAATAGCAAGTAGATGCTGTCAGAGTAGGTGTAGAGTAGGGGGACTCTTCAAAGATTATCAAAGAGAAATTTTGGGAGATTGATGTAAAGATACACTTCAAGATTAATGCAAGCTCATTGTTGAATGTTTCATGGTGATCTTGTGATTTTGGAATGTTAGCATGGTTTCCATTGTCTCTAAGATGATTAAGAATTGTTTCCAAGTAGAGTAGTAGTAGCTCATTGATGTAATGCATGTATGTATTGAATATTTGATCAACTCTTAGCTCATGCTTTTGACATCCATCGTTGGTGGAGTGTTGTGTAAAGCTAGTCTGAGCTTCATCATAATTTGCTTAAGTTCGATTGTGGATGCTTGTTTGAGCTGCACCGTCTAATGGGTGCTTATATGAGCTTTCATGATTTGAAAACCATTCGTTAACCTTAGGAGATTGCACCTACTCCATGTAGTTGTAGGCATTCTTGGCGAGGTGGAGTTAGGTTTATTTGAGGAGTTTGTCTATTTATGCATCATCATTGCTTCATTGACCTTAGATTAGATTTCTCTAAACCCTTACCTTTTGATATTTCTTTTAAGTTTGATTGAAGAAGTTCCATTCATTCACATCCAAGGAGTAAGAAATTCCATACATGTTCGTGAAGAAGGAGGAGTTCATCGTAAGTCCCTTTGTGATTATCAGCAAGATCACATTCATTCACTGAGTTTATCCATGTACAAGTCAAGACCTGACATCAAAGGAACTTTGGAGCATTCTTGTTTGATCATATAATTTAGCATTCAGGAAGCTTTGATCAAGAGAGGATAGGATACTTAGAATTTTATTCTATTGTTGTGTTGTCACAAAAACATCATCAACAGGTGAAATGCTTATTTTTAATTTACATGATATTGGTTGTGATGATTTATGTGTAGGTGAAGTGGAGAGTGAAGAATGGAGAAAAATATTTTGGTGGAGGCATATGAACACTGGTGGGTTGAATCCCACAAAAGATGATTTGAGTGTAGGAGAAGATGACCTTTGGTGGAGGTGGATGGACAATGGTGGTTCTAATCCCATGGAAAGAGGATGATGGTGGAGAAGAAACATTAAGAGGAGTTTAGTTTGTGGTGGAGATAAGTCCACGAGAGGCATGAAAGATGATGAACAAGTTTGGCCGAAGGAGATGGGATTTGTCTCAGCTAAGTGATGGAAGAAGTGAAGGAAGAAACCTTTGAGGTATTTAATTTAGTAATGGAGCTTGTTGCAAAATTTGCGCTTTTTGGAAGGGTGGTTTTTACCAAGCTCTAATTTGTGAACCATGCACACAAACTTCTTACTTGACGTGTTTGATGCCACAGCGTCTGGGTCCATAGGCGATCTTGCGTCACCCAAAAACAAGGTTACCCCGATTTTGGTTTTGTTCTGATTTTTGGTTTGTGTTTTCAAGCATTGTCCTACTCCATACACTTATCTATTTTAGAAAACAACCCATTGATACAAAAGCAAGAATTATCAAATAGGATCTATTGGCTTTACTATATGTATGTATGGTATTGAAGGTCCTGCGGAATTTTTTGATCTCTATAGGTTGGTGATCCTCTTTTTAGTTGGATGTTTCTCTTTTCGTTGTCGTTGGGCCCACATGGCGGCAATTTCCTTGGGCGTTTATTTTAAAAGTGGGGTCTTTGGATTTTCATGTTGGATGTAGGGGCAAAAACAATTGACTATCTAATCTATTGGGGCCCACATACTTGTCTCCTTTGGGCTAATAAGATTCTTAGTGGGACCCCCACACTCTTCTCTCTTTGTTGGTCGGTTAAACTTGCCGGGCCCACACACTCCTCCCTTTCCTTAAGCTGTATAGGGTTCCTTTTGACGTTGGGACCCATCCGTATGCAATATCCCAAATGGGTTCTGTCCTAAAATTCTGAATATTAAACTTTGAATTCTGCCCTAAATTTCTGCACTTTTGATTTCTGCTCAAAACCCTAGAATTCTGATTTTATTTTCTGATTTTTAACATGTGATCACAGCGAACAAATCCATATCCAAACATGACAAATAATGATGGCAAATGATGATATATAACGACATTCACATCAACCATGAATTACACCATGAAATACACAAATTAGACCCATCAATTGACATACATAAAGCCTGATTTTCTGAGTAGAAGTCTGCTGTTATAAATCAAAATGTAAAGTCTGATTATTACATACAAAACATGGGCTCAACATGACAAAACATGCCCGGAATGCTGCTGGTCCAATCAGACCAATTACATAGGTTTGTACATACCAAGCAATGATGAAATGATGATCCACAAACCTCCAAAATGATGGCGAAAAGGTCTGCTGCTAGGGTTAGGGTTTAGGAACCCTAATCAATGAAGAAATGACCTCCAAAAACCAAATCACGCTTCACAAAGTGTGACGCTCCAATTAGGACAAACCCTAATGCATCAAATACATCAAATGCCACGGAATGAACCCTCCAAGGTTGGCACACAAGTCTGCTCCAAACGCTGCTCCAAAAGACGTCAAATTCTGCTCAATGATGATGATCAAATGATGCTTCAAGATGGCGAATGGGTCTGCTCTGCTGCTGATCCAAATCTGATATAAATTGCAACTCAAAACTCCATCACCATGCCAAATCTGTCTCCCAAATGCAAGTCATTCCTCTCCAGAGTGTGGCGCTCAAACCTAGGGTGGAAACCCTACACAAATAACATCCAAAACTCGCCAAAGGTGATGTCTCCAAGTCTGATCTGAAAATCTGATTTAGAATTCTGCTCTTCTTTCCGTGAATCTCCAATGAAGTGCAATTGTGAACTACGTATGAATCCACCTCCAAGATGAGATTGGGTTTTTGTCCAATCCACCTTATATTCTCAAGGGTTTTCGTCTTTGGAATATGATGCAAACCAGTTGCAGCCCAAAGGGAATAAAATGATATGATGAATGATGATTGAAATGCCTTCCAACAACTTGTATTTATACATGATCTGCCCTTTCTCCTCAAGCTGGCCGACCTCAAGAAATGCACACTTTTTATTTTATTTTAACTGCTTTTTCCTAGGCCGACCTAGGCTAGAAATACCTTTATTTTTTATTAATTCTTCCAAGGTAGGCCGACCCTGTCTAGGCTAGGTTGATGCCCAAAAAGCAATGAAAATACTTTATTTTACTTTGTTTATTATTCTCCATCTTTCCTTTTTCCAAGGGTGTAACCTAACTATTCTCCAACAATAGAAAAATGAAAGATATTTCATTTTATTAAATTAGTAAGGCATACATATTAATTGGAGCATTAATAAATAAAAGAGCAGCAATAATTAATCACTGAAGCAATAATATGAATATCAAATAATGACATTTATAACATTGACAAGAGATGATAAATTAACACAGATTACATTTAAATTATACGGTAATGGAAATAATACATATCTTTGATTGTTTTCTAGAAGCAGCTATCCCGCACACAGAGATAGGGTTACTGGTTTGACTTTTTCCCGGCACAAACACCCCTGGAGGAACTGGTTCTTGCACAAAACCAACCTGTCTTTACGACATAAACACAACCCTGGCCAGGAAACTCCTGGGTGTACGCTGTACCCCGAGTTGGACACACGCTGTGTGCCCCTTCTCCAAATGTTTAAATGCCAACCAGAACCAAACCTTCACTCTTGTGTGCCTTCCAAATTTTGTATTCCTTTTTCTTTCGCTTTTTTCTGTTGTCTGCCCGTTTTCCACTAATTTATGGGTCTATATAATATTCCATAGGGTGGTTACAAAAGCCACACCCTTCCACAACAATAATGTTTGCTAATTAATTTTACATTATTTTATTGCAATGTATTTTTCAAGGGGAAAAAGTCTCATAACAATGGGCGCTCCTTTTAGGCACATGGTAAAATATGTTCTATTTGATTATGTCTCTCACTTTACCTTCTTCAAGGGTGAACGCGTGTGCATGAAAGACAACACCAAATGACCTCAAATGAAGTCGCCAACAACAATACAAAATCATCATGAATTATTCCTTATTTTCCCATGGCAAATATCATATTTTTCCTCCATCTTTTATCCTCCAAATGGGTCACTCTCCATTAGGGCAAATTATTTGACCCAAGTTGACTTTGCCAAAATTATCACAAAAATATGAAAAATCAATTCCCACACTCAAATTGTCTTGCAAAATTAGCAAAGTGTGAAAATTGGCTCATCATGACATCATTAGGTGATCACTCTAAAAAAGGGACATTGCACCGTATTTCTGGTGCTACATGAGAATTTACTATTTTCTAGCAGTTTGAAAACTTTGACGGGCGTTGTTTTATTCCACATGCTCGACGGTTACTGTTGTCAGGCGCAACCTTACTATTCTTGCTCCTCATTTCGCTGCTGCTGAGGCGGCTACTTTGTAAGTGGCGGACAACTATTTTCCAGGGTGACAGTTCTAACGCCCCAATCCCGGGTGTCTCTTACTGGCAGGCAGCTGTAATGTTGTATATATCTTCTAACAACTAGTTGAATAAGGACAGTCGGATAAAACAGAGAAAAAAAAAGATGAGTGCAGTATAGAAGAAATGAAGTCTCCCTAGCTGAAGATAGAAGATAAGAGAATGTATGAGAAGGGTGTATTGATGTATAACCCTGCTGCTGTGTGTGAAGACAAAGTTGTTTTGTCGTATTGACTGAATATTAATCCTGCTGTTTATGGTAATTGACTGAAGGAAAATCAAAGAAGATTGTAAGTAGAATGTAAGTCCCTGTTGCTAGACTGTATGCCTGAAGAGGCAAGTTGATAATCTGAATTTTGGATAATGAGGAAAATTGTTTGCTGTTATTGTTTCCATAATGCGTGTTGAGATGGGTATAAGTTCTTGCCATGTCTGATTTGACTAGGGGCTGTGACTGATTGTGCGTGTGGCTGCAAGGATTAGCTGCCCTTCAATAAGATGCAAGGAGAGCCTTCAACTCTTGGTCAACCTTTTCTTCTGCTGTGTTACATGGCTTCACATCTGTGCAAGGTGATATTTGAGGTGGTTTATGCCTCCTCTCATATGCAATCCACAATAGTTGCATATGACTGTTCATTATTTTGCACTTGCAGTGCTATGTTTAAATGCACAGTCTCTAGGCTTCCCACCACTTTTGTTTGCTGCACTTGTGGATGCCATATTTAAAAAAAAAATGATATAAACCCTAGTATAAAAGAAAATAACAGAAAAGTTTAGACACAAACCCTAGCAGCTACATGCAAATTATATAAAGCCAGAAATAGAATTAAGAAACAAACCCTGGCAGCTAGAATGGAAGCAAAGAAAAAAAAAGAACAGAAAAAAGTGGCACATACTTATCAAATGCAGCTGAAAAACTCTCTAAAATCAATCAATCCTCACTCCAAATTGCACAAATGCGCCTGCAAACGATCGCAATCTGCTCAATACACCCAAAATATGGAAGCTCAAATGAAAATGGTGGAAAAAGAAAGAAGTTTTTTTTTTTTTTTTTTTTTCTGTTTTCATGGTGGCCGAATTTTACCTCAGACTTGTCGAGGTTAGGAGATTACTTGTTGTGTTTAACAGTAAGTACTTGCACAATGAGTTTTTTGGTGATTAACTCGCCAGGTCTGAATGACTTGCGAGTACTTGGGACTTGGTGAGTAACTGAGCATTTTTTTAAACCTGGGTCTGAATGATTTGTGAGAGTCGGGTCTCAGTGAGCAACTCACAATGTTTTTAAACCCAGGTCTGCATGACTTGTGAGTACTTGGGACTCGGCGAGTAACTCATAGTTGTTTTAAATATATAGGACCGATGTAAAATATGGAGCCCATTTTCAAATTCATAGTGGCTCCATGTTTTGTGTCTTGTCTTTGTGGCATTTATGTGCAGTGTTCTTTAAGTTATAGATAGAATTTATCGTAATGCAGGGTATAGGTTTCCTCTTAAATTAAACCTCGTTGTCTTTGCTGATTATGATCTGATTTATTTGTTAAAATGTGGCTCCCACTATTAGCTATTCAAATTTGCAGGGTTTCAAATTTTAGTTCAAACTATTCTTTTAGTGCTTCATGTGTATTTTGTCGTTGTGCTTATTTTCTTGGTTCTGGCATCTGTGCTGATTTAAGAATTTTAGTATAATAATCATCTTTTTTAAGGTATGTTATTTGTTTTGCATTATTCAAAGTTGCTTTTCTGAGCATTTTTTGGAAATAGGATAAATTCTTTTCTTATAAATTTTATATGAGAATCTTGAAACATTATCCATTGATCAATCAACATTCCAAGTTTGGATTCAGGGTGCAATATTGTTTTGACTCAACCATTCTCATATTAATTAATTGCTCGTGTGACTCATCCTTTATTTTTTTAAATTTAAAACACTATATAAGTTTCTTTTGTAAAGAATGCATTGAACAGATATGCTTAAAAAGTTTGAATGGAATAATAGGCAAGCTGCGCAAACGTCAAACACAAAAACCTTTGGTGGATATATCTCACTCATGCCCATAACTAGAACTTAGACCATCTCAGATTGCAACTCCTTCACTAATTGTAGTTTTACAAACAGCCTGAAGCCTCCAGAAATATGTACTTTAGCAGATCTTAGACAATCCTGGATTCTGATTCCTCTAATCAATTAGAGTTTTAGAAACATCTGGCAGTCTTCTGCAATATGTACCATCTTTTATAGAGGCTTATTCCACCGTTGGGATTGTTCCACTTGCTTCAAGATTTTAATTTTATTTTATTTTTCATGTTCATATATAGTCAAAGAAATTTATATTCATGTCTCTAGTTCTTATTATTAAAAAGTCAATTCAAAATAATGTGATTTCATTTGTGATATAACTATTTATCATCCTACTTTATTTTCCAACTTGCAGCATTGCCACCAAGTTTGAACTTCCTTTCTATTACTGGTGACTTTTCTGAAGGGGAGGTTTTGACAGCCACTTATGGCTATATTGGAGGTCACGAAGGCAATAGTGATTACAATTGGTATTTGCATGAGGTAGTTAATACATTTTTCCTTTTATGATTACTATTGTTTTATGAAATGTATTTTGGGATAAACAAAAAAACGCCTTGTAATTGACCTCAATAACTTGGATTTCACTTTGCTGTTGTTTTTATGTAAGCAGAGTGAGAATGAATTAGGAACTTTAATACCTGAAGCAACAGGACAGCTCCAGTATCAAATAACAAAAGATGCTGTCCATAAATTTATATCCTTCAAGTGCTTACCTATTCGGGATGATGGTGTAATTGGAGAAGTACGGACTACCATGAGCCATGAGCGTGTCCAACCAGGTGTTATTTTCCTCTTCACTGAGGAAATGTAGTAGATAAACATGTTTCTTGGCAGTATGTTCATTGAGGATTCACAGCAGGAGCTGTAATCCATTTGATTAATTCCTTTTTGACATGCATGATTTTAAATCCTGTAGGTTCTCCAAGAATACTTTCCTTGAAGATTGTAGGAGATTATGTTGAGGGAGCTGAGTTACATCTCGACAAGAGATACTGGGGAGGAGAGGAAGGTGCTTCAAAGTTGCAATGGTTCCTGGTATTGTATATCTTTTTTTAAGCAGATTGAACAAATAATTTATTTCCATTTTTAATTCATGCCTGGAATTGTCTGTAGCACTCTAGCTTCAAATTCGAGACTGCTGTCATTCCATGTCTCTAATTTGTTTTGCTGCTTGGCAGACTAGCCCAGATGGAACACAACATGAAATCAAGGGTGCTACTAGCACTTCATATACCGTTCGTAAAGAGGATATAGATGGCTTGATTTGTGTTTCATGTGAGCCTATGCGTATGGATGGGGCAAGAGGCTCTGTCGTGCTATCTCAATGTGTGGGACCTATCTTACCTGGTAAATTGTTATCTTTATCTTCACTATAAAATGAAAATGCTACATTTTTAGTTATTTGCCTTATAAATTAAGAAAATACGTTACTATTACATATGCAAATGCTTCATGTCTGGGACAAGAGGAAAGTGCCTTTGGTATTGTATCTGTACAAGCAAAAATGAGTCTTGTGCAAGACATGCATTGTCTTAATAAACCACTTTGGTACTAGAGTTTTGATTTTCTTTTAAAGTTTCCTTTAGTTGGTACTAGAGTAGATTTTGCAATTCTGTTAGTTGTACTTTCCTGTTATTTAACAGAAAAATTCTCAAGCAAAAGGTGTGAAACACAAAAGGAAAGTAACTATAAATACTTCTTTAGGACCGAGTAGGAAGTATGGTTTTATCTGGGGAGTTGATGGAAGATCAGTTCTTGTCACTTCTTGATTAAATGCAGCAGCCATGTGACTTTTAGATGTTAGTCAGCCTGATTTGGCATCCATTCTTTCTCAGGAAACCTTTATCATTTATGTCATTCTATATATTAATTTAATCTGTTATCATATATTGCATAGTAAAATTTCTATGTGTTGTCTCAGTTGTTCTCATATTCTTGCATCTTGAAAACTTCAAATAATTGAGTCTGTTTTAATAAACTTCAGACTCAGTTCAAAGAAAGAAAGGAACAAAAGTTTCATCATAATCTTCACTTTTCAAGTCCTACTTGCCAAATTACTTCATTTAATTCATATTCTAATGAATACATGGTGGTAGGTCTCCTGTAAGTAGTAGATTTCAGCATTCAAATTGATGTTTTTGTAAAATCTAGATTTCTGTTAGGAAACTGTAAGAGAGCTCTTCCCGCAGGAGTTCGTTATCCCGAATCATTAATGGTTGCAACTGTTTTTAAATCGATATATAAGTTGAGCCTTTCTTCAAATGGGCATTCATTGAACAGTCAATCTCAAGCACGAGGCATAATTGTGATTGACATGAGGTCATTCAAAGGGTGTATAAGAATTGACAAGCAAGGTAAGTGTGTGGAAGTGAATGGAGGTGAACTATGGATTTACACACTCAATTCAATGCTGGAGGGGGGATTGGCCCTCAACTTGTGGACTGACCATCCCTATTTCACATTGGAGGGGTGCTAATTTAATGCTGCTATCAGCGGCCAAACTTTCTGCCATGCACCCCAGATCAACAATTTTTATCACCTCAGAGTCCTCACAGGTGAACTTTTATGTTTTTTTCCAGTAAACACCTTGCTAACAATCTAATCTTTGGTTGTATTAATCTATGGTCCACTTACATTTTAGGAAGAGGTGATGTTTTAACTGTTCAGGCAGACACAATGGCCAGCTATATAATGCAGTGCTTGGTGTATTAGGTCAGTTCAGTACCATTACTAAGGTAACGATTGTTCTTGAGGTGGTACCTTAGAGTGGGCATGCTTAACTTAAATTGCACTGTTTTTTTTGAGCCCACAAAAATTAATTTCTTTCACTATGTTCTACATCCTTAAGATAACTCTTCTCTAGACAAATATTTATTGCCTAACATGCCTCAAACTATATATGTATCTCACCAACCACAACTCATCTGCCTATTTTTCAACATCAAACGGTTCAGATCACTACTTAGCTTCACCCAAGCTTAATCCTAGGCATGGATAGATCACCCAGATTCAGGTCCACAAACAGTGATAATTAAATTGCCGTGTGAAGACTTGCTCTTGCTATGACTCCAGTGGATTCCCTTAACCAAGCCACTGCCTGGAAGTTGCCAACTCATTTTCCAACAGGCAGTATTTAGATGTTCATATATATTACTTGTACACATGTATCTATATACGCCTAGGATACATGTGTATAAAATGCTTTTAGAAAACAATGTTCATTTGAAATGTCTTTTTAACAAACAATAAACTCATTAAATGTTAATTATTAAATGAAGTTTAAATTTAAGAGTATTAAAATATGGATATATTTTTTATTAATATCCGTGATATTCCGTGCCCACCACCCCACATATATATATATTTTTCCAACTCAACCCCAAGATATTTTTTGATGCAGAATCCACGAACCAAATCTGCAAACCTGAACCTGAACCGGCTACTTAGAGAAAAACTGAAACCTGGAAAGAGCACCCCTAGAGTTGTAGAGGACCATATCCTTAGTTTTACTAAGGTTTACCACAAGGTGGCAAATCTTACAAAAATGAGGAAGAGCATCAAGTTTGAAGTGAATAAGATCTTTTTAATGAATTTGAAGATGGTCATTGTAGTTTCTGTTTCTTAAGGATTCTGCAGTATTTTGAAAGAAAAACTGTCGAGTATTTTGTGGTGGTATATATTTACTGAAATAAAGCATATCGAAATAAAAACACTTGTGTTGTGTCGCTCATCTATCAGTCCGACTTTGATCTTTAATCTATGTCTAAAGATTTGCTAGAAAACTCAACATAATTGATACCGAGTATGAGGAATATGATGTTAGTTGTCATAGGGTTAGAATGGCAGCCTGCATTGTTTTACTTTTAATCTTGCAGATTTTGTAGTATGTGTTTTCCTTGTTTCCTTATATGGAATGTATATGATAAAAGACATCATCATTGCTTTCGGGACGAATTCTTTGATTATGAGAAAGCCTTTTATTCAATGCTTGCAATGGGATTTACCATATGTGCCTTAAGTTATTTGTTATTTAGACTAACTTTTTATCCTGCTTGATGCTATTCATAATGCTATACATTACTATATATTTCAATGCACACTGGCAACATATTACTCTTGGCAGCCCTTGGTTGATTATTTTCACATGTTGAAAAACACCATACAAGCATGCAAATTCTGAGTGTTAAGAAGTAAATGTTTAAACTTTAACTATTTAACCGATTTCTTTTTATTAGTGTCACTGATAAGTTGACTTTCCAAAATGAATCCATGTTATTTGATTTGATAATTCACATTTGATCTTTTCTCTTAAAAATCCAAAATATGCTGGCTATTGACCTGTGAGTATTGTTGCAGATGTTGTAATGTGTACTTTTACCTAATGAAATTGAGATCTAGGTTACAAATATCATGATGATATGTGATTGTTAGCTTGGTCTAATTATAAACAAGTAAATATTTGTCTGCAGCTTTATAATACTAAAAATATACTTTATGTAAAATTCACTGCATAGAAATTATTATATTGCAGGCCCTCCTTGTTGTGAGTCTCTTCAGTTGCATGGTCAACCTGTAGAAGGAGGATGCCTTAGCTTTTCAGTAGTTTATAAAGGAGGGTAAGAATCACTTATCATAAAATCTGCTATGAATCTGTTTGCATGGTAATCTCTCGCATCCTAAATATAAATTGCTATGAAATATATCTAAATTTGTAAATGCGATACTGCTTTTTATTGCAGGGAGAAAGGAGATTGTATTCACGAGTGGGTTCGGCAGAATAGTAATGGAGGCCTAGACAAGCTAAGCAATGATGGTGAGCCACTTTTAGTAAGATTTGAATTTGCTTAAAGAAATATTTGTAGGGTATGATTACAATTAACTTTGAGTGGAAAGCTTTTTTTAACATATAGGCTTGACATTTTGAAAAGCACCAAGCCAAATTGAAGATTGGCCTAGTATTTAAATATGAGCATATAACAGTATGTTATCACCTGCCAGTTCATGGTGTATATTCACCTCACAAACCTGTAGATTTCTCTCTTATGTAGAAACTATAGTTCTCTTATTTTCCTATGCTAGAACAAATTTTAACAGAGTTCAAACCATAGTTTCTTGTGGTAACAAAAAATGCTGTTTATTAAAAATAGCTTGCTACTGTGCTGTGCTATTTTGGATTTTAATGAGAAGCTCCTGTCCTTCAATTTATTCCATTCCGTATGTTGCATGTCAAGTTCGGTCTGTGTATTTTTCTTTGAGAAATCATGCTTTTGCAACAAACCTGCTATTAATTATTAATGGTCTTGTTACTGGGCTGAGATTATTGGATTTTCATGAGAAGCTCCTTTCCTTTGTTCTCAACATTGCTCTTGGCCTGGGTGTATTTCTTTGAGCACTCATGGACTAGTGATCTATATGTGTAAAAACAATTATGCAGAGGTTCTGGACTTGACATGTGAAGATGTTGGCAGTCACATTGAACTTATTTTTACACCTGTGCGAAAAGATGGCTCTATAGGAACATCTCAAAGGGTTGTATCTGATGTCATTTTGGATGGTATGTGATGCTCATCACTCCAAAAACTCTTTTTTAAGCTGGAAAGAGTTATTTGCAGTTTGACATGAAGTAGTAGTATGCAAGCTTTATTGCTTATGCTATAATTTTGGCATTGCCAGCGGAGCCAGTGGGCCATGGCCTCGTTATTCCAGATTGTTGTGAAGACAAAGAGGTGGTCCCCCAAAAGTCATATTATGGTGGTAGGGAAGGGGGTGGACAATATACATGGTATCGGATTTCACAGGAACTGGATGAGAAGGAGCTATTGGATGCATGTGATGCTTCTGAGAATGTTAATGTTCTTGCAACCTCCAGGTGTGTAATTTTTTTCTTTAATGCTCTTTATTGGTTATGGAGGAAGAATTATGCCCTCTTCTGGTTGGTGATTTGACTGGTAATAATTTTCTAATGACATGCCAGTTCTTTGGCTGGGTATGAAGTTCATCTGATATAGCAGTAAAGATGGTTTCCCATGATAGGACATATACTCCAAAGCTGGAAGATGTGGGAGCTTATTTGGCAGTGCGTTGGGTACCTTCTAGAAAGGACGGGAGACTTGGGAGAGCTTTGGCTGCAAGAAGCAGGCTGCCAGTTACACCAGGTTGAGCTGACTTTTAGTAATTATGAGTTCATTGGTTGGTTACTATTTGTCTCTGAAATTGCAGACTTTAGGTTTGATGGTTAGAATTGAAGACACAGATGTATTTGGTTTCCTTCTATGGCAGCTCCTCCATCTGTACGCAATGTTTGCATCGAGGAATCATCATCTGGTGTGTATGTTGGAGAAGGGGAATATTATGGAGGATTGGAGGGAAGCAGCAAGTTCAGTTGGTACAGAGAAACTGAAGATGGAACTATGTCTGAAATTCAAGGAGCAAACTCTAAATGCTACAAAGCTACCGATGATGACTATACATGCCGTTTATTGTTTGGGTAAGTTCTCTGTTGTTTGATTTTATTTGTGTTGTCCAAATAACATTGTAACTGATAGCTGTATGCTAGTGTTTTCATAATGAAAAATGTACTATAGTAAATATTATAATGGGTGCCAATATTTGCAGCTATACCCCTGTCCGCTCAGATGGTGTTGTAGGTGAACTTTGTCTCTCAGAACCTGGCAATGTCATTCTCCCAGGTATACTGCATATGGGACCTCCCTGCATGTGTGCTGTATTTTTTATTGTATTCCCCTGAGACTTGGTATAATGATGGAGAGGAAGCAAGTAGCTAACAACTACTTCCTTGAGGCATTTTTTTTCCCTTTCCATTGCTGAATGTTTGGATTCACATATTGTTTTAATGGTGTATACCATCAATAGAACTCCTTTCCATGGTCGCATTCCAACAATTTGAACATTTCTAATTGGGTCATGTTATCTTTCAGAGATACCGAAAGTACAGAAGCTTGTTCTTACAGGGAAGGCAGTAGAGGGAGAGATATTGACAGCTGTTGAAGTCATCCCAAAAGGCGAGTCACAGCAACGCATTTGGGAGAAGTACAAGAAAGAAGTTAAATATCAATGGTATGTCCTATATTTTTTCTTTGGTTGGTTCCTATTTACAAGAAGAGAGATTGTTATATCTGCACGTATTTATTTTTGTTATTGTTATTTTTTCTATAACCAGGTCACGTTCTGAATCTGGAGACACTCAGACATTTGAACCTTTGCTTTTACAACGCTCATGCTCATATAAAGTTCGTCTAGAGGATGTTGGGTGTTGGTTGCAGTGTGATTGTGTTGTATCAGATATATTTGACAGGTTTTCTGAACATGTCTCAGCTGTCAGTGGCCCTGTTTCACCAGGTGAATTTTTGAATATCTGCACAAGTGTGCATTTATTCTTGCAATTTGGTTCATTAGATATATTTTGCAACCACAATATTTTTTCTTCATGATGGATCTAGAGCGTTGTTTCTTACATACAAATTATATTCTAGAGCTATAGTTGTTAGTAGTTGGGGCTTAATTGTGTTCTTTCTGTTTACCCTCCTATCTGATGACATGAATACTTGAATTAATGAACATAATTAATAATGCATACCAGATAGAGGAGTAAAAGTATATCTTTATTCACACATGAAATTTATTACAGAAGTAGACCAGAGATGGTCGGCCAAGGATCAGAGTCAATTAGACTAGGTCATACGTCCTTTCCTTGACAATACAAAGACTATTTAAAAGACTTGATGGTTGCCAAGAAGAACACAACCGTCTACCAACCGCTTCTTATAACTACCCGAAAGCCGACAAAGAACTAACACATAGTCAGACAAACCATATTACTGAAGCATAATAATAATCATCGTATACTCATACATCACCCTCCCAAAGAAAAAGTTGTCTTCCAGACAACAAAAAAAAATGAAGCATCAAGTAACATCAGGTAAGGTTGTCCAAACTGGTAATGACGTTGTAGAAGAAGGAGAAATTGGGGATGATGTTGTAGACGAAGAAGAAACTGTATGCAAACCTGGAAGTATACACCGAGCAGAAGTAGAACCAACATCTCTCAGGCGCATGCTAGTAGACGGAGAGTGCCGAGAACCAACCAAGGTATCCAATCTGACTGCATATTGGAGTTTGAAAATGCTTCACCCAATCCATTATTGAACCCATGTGATACTATAAACACTTCAAAATTATCCCCATTAGGAAAATTCTTTGTAGTACTCTCAAATGCTTGGGAAGTGCCTTCTCTCAATTCACCAACTTTATTGTTTTCAACAACATAGGCTAAGGAGGAACTAATCATGAAGTATTGTAGAGTTGCAATAGAAGAGCTACCTACTATTGTAGTAGGAGACACAAAATGCACATAAAAATTTACGGATTGAAGGGTCGTCTACTAATATTTCCTTGAGGTAATTGTACAACATGATGGAGAAGATGAACATGTTGTACAATATTATGAAGAAGAGGAACATGCTGTAGTTCATCAGGTGTCCATGATGTCCATACAGAAAAATTAATACTGCCCACCTCTTGTACGACATAAATGGTAAATGTAGATGTATGATAAAAAATGTTGAAGAAGTGATACATAATGTGGAACTTCCTCTAGCTGCCGTACAATTAGATCTTAGAGTAATAAACTGTACCATGTTGTGCCTTTCGTATGGTGGGAAAAGATTATAATTTGTGTTGCATTCATTTGACCGTACAACAATGCAGATAATAAATAAAGGTTGAACGGTAAGAAAGATAGGATGTATTGTTACTTTGTGCCATACGATTGAGAAATAAGTTGGGTGCTTTGACCGTACGGTGGAAAATTTATCAACTTTTTGCCTTAGAAATTTTTGTACGGTTGAAATAAAATGTCGTACAGTTGGGACATTAATTTTTTAATTTCTTCTCTTTTCAATTTTTTTCCTTATTTGTTTTTTTTAAAGGATTTTTATTATTTATTTTTTTTATATTTACCTTGTCCAAACTTGAACTTGTATTTTTTTCATTTTCTTCATTATTTTTTTGCATTTTGCTTGTGTGGGGCCCACCTCGTTTTTCCTCATTATTTTTGCTATTTTTTCCATGTTGGTCCCATCTACTATTTTTCGTTTTGTCTGCACTAATTTTCTGTCTTGCATACTGTACGATATTTTTCCCTTTTTCGTAATTTTCCTGTGAAGTTGTTCTGACTTGCTGACAAGTATTTGTATGCTCCAAATGAAATATTTTAATATTATTACTTTGAGATGTACCTTCATTAATTGTGCAATCTTCGATAAATTTAGGTGCCTCCACAGGAATCGAAATTGTCGTCTTTTGTGAACCTTGTATTGCATCCTGCACACATAAATTGTCCAACTTTTTAAAGTCGTTTTTCATCTGTTGCTCTTCACTGATCTCTGTAGCTTCAATAAAATTACAGTTTGATGGAAATACCTCATAGTCCTCCATTTGGCAATGAAACAAGCCGCAAAGAGAATTTGTATCATCCTCCGAACATGATTGTAATTCCAAAATCCCTTAGTAGATAGGTTCCATTGGACCCTAATCATGCTTTTCCGTCCACTCTTCTTCAGAGTTTGAATCTAACGAATCCAAGGAAGCTACTTTCTCACTTATTGCTTGGTTTTTCAAATCAATTGTATATTTCCAACCCTTGTTTTCAATGGAGATTGTGTTTCGTTTCTAGTTGTGGTCGGCTTTGGCTGCTACCAGCCAACCCCAACCCAACAATGCATCGTACACTTTCTTCCGTAATGAAATGACTACAAAATTCAACAAAAATGCTTGGGTTCCAATAATTACCTTTTGCCCCATTAAAACTTCAAATACTTTAATACCTTGTTGGTCCGCAACCATCAGTTGAAAAGTTGAAGGCCAGATAGTTGTCTTACCCAGAATTCTCCAGGTGTCTTTTGGAAGTACATTCACACCAGACTTGCTATGAATAACTGTATTGGTGAGATTCCTTCCAAGAATCTGTATATTCACCACCGCTGGTCTCTTTGCCATATTAACTATAAGTAACATGGGATCAATCACTTGGTCACTTGATAACAAAGGTTCAGTTATTGGGTCCTCATTCTCTCTAGATTTCAAATGGGTTGTAGCAGGCACCGTCTCATTCTTCCCCAATACAATAGCATTTCAGAGTTCAAGAATACTTTGTAATAAATCCACTAATTTAATTGGTATGGTAGTTTGAAGTACTTGCCTTGCAATATTTTTCTCGGATTGTAATTAATTTGTTATCGTACTTGCATTTGCATTTGCATTTGAGTGGCATCGTTCGTTATCCATAGCCTACTCCACTTCGGCCCTTGCTTCACAAAGTCTTTCTTGTTCTGTATGTGGGTTCGGGTACACAACCTTTTTTTCGTGGGCTCAAGTACCGGTCAATACTTCTTTATGCCTTTCAACATCAATCATGTTGATGCTGACCTTTTGCTTCAGACATCCGGCATCTTCATGGTCTCTAGGTCCACACCATTTGCACAATAATTGCAATTTGTCTTGCTTGTTCTGGCAGTCTTGCCAAAGTGTCCCCATTCGTTACATTATCGGCATTGTATGATAGGGTGTCCTTTGGAGTCGTACTGTATTTGGCTTCAACCTCCCCTTCATTGATTTCGATAACCACCTGGAGATACATTCTGTGACTTCGATGGAGTGGACTGCTCTCCTTGTGTAAAGAGTACTTGTGTACTCCTAGTCTTCAAATTATATGGGCACTCTTTTATTGAATGACTCATAACTTGGCAAATCTCACAAAACATTTTTCTAGGACAGTTACGTTTGGTGTGACCTTCACTTTTGTACTCAGTTCACCATAGTTCGTTGGATTCTTTGTTGCTTTCTTTCTCCGCCTTCAATTCTTTCATCATCCTGAGCATGTCTCTTCGAAGTGCTTGTATCATTCTTGATTCATTGTTGCTATTGTTATTCGAACTTCCATCTTCCTCTATTTTTCTTTTATCCTGAGAGGACATTTTGTCTTCACTCTTTATGTCCATCGTTCGATTGTAGGTATCTACATAGGAAGAGGGTGGTGCTACCTGTTGTGATGTAATCACACATCGCCCCATTGCAAATGGGGACCCCCTTTTTTCCTTGCTTTTGTCTTCGTTTCGCTTTAGGGTTTAGGTTTTCTTTGAGCTTGTAGGTTTGGTTTGGTAGTGTTGTTTTGTCCAAGTCTCGCCAAATTCTTGCTAAGGAGTCCATATGCTTTCATTCTGATGCATGTCTTGAAGCCCTGAAATTGACTTAAGTCTGAAATTCATACTTGATTAGAATTGGCGCTCATCCTCTTAGGTGCACTTTTAGAGGGTACTTGCATCGGGCATTTTCAACATTTATACATGACTACCCAAAAGGTCCGCTCAAGGCGCACTTCAAGAGAGTCTTTGCATTTTGCAAACCTTACACACAATACATACTTGCCTAAAACTAGCGCTCCTCTTGAGCGCAAATTTACCATGGCCTCACATTGTACATTGTTAACATTTATACATGAGTGCATAAAATAGCGCTCATCTTCATTTTTGGCGCACTTTTGACCCCGCCTTGCATAGCCCTTGAATACACATGCATATAAAATCAGCGCCCCACAACCTTCTAGGCACACTTTTAGCCTATGCTTGCATAAACACATAATGCACACTCAAGTAAACTGTGCGCTCTCCTTGATCATGCAAGCACCTTGAAAATCAACGCTTCTAGGCGCACTTATGCCCATGCCTTGCAATATGCATTCAGTGCATACACATACAAATCTAGCGCTCTACTCAATTCGTACATACTCAAAATCAGCACCCAAAAAAACTTGCATAAGTCACTAAGTTGGCCAGAAGAGGATAAAAGCAAGTTTTAAAACATGAAGATAAAGCCTTCTTCATTGCATAAACCAAGTAAGATCTAGTTTAAGACCTTTGCAAGGTATCTAAAAGAGAGACATGTTAGGAGATCAATAATGAAATGTGGATTGATGATCAAATGTCTTTGCATTGATAGGCGTTTCTCTTGTGTAGGTAATGGAAAGAGAATGCCAAGAGCTAGCGCATGGAAAAGTTCAAAGGATGGATGAAGGTTTCACAAGTGATCAAGTTCCTAGTAGTGCACTTTATCAAGAGTTCATCATCAAGATCATCATTTGTATGAAGCAAGGTCTTCATATGTCCGGAGGAGCAACACTTCATCATGCATGAGAGGAAGTTATCATTCAAGAGGTCCAGTTTCATATTTAAGTTCAAAGGTCACTCATTTCATGCACTCGGCAGAAAAGAACCTTCATCATCCAATCTACTCTAGGAGTGCACGTACATGACATCAGCCACTGCAACCATCCAGAGTTGAATCCTGCACAAGAAGTTGAGAAGAGAAATGAGTCGGAACACCAAGCAATCATCACAATTCCATGAATTACATCAAGACAACAAGAAGAAATTCTAAATTTCCCAAGTTTCAAGTTCGAAGCAGCCAAGTTCCAAAGGTGAGAATTCAAAGATTTGAAGACTACTCCAAAAGATGACATAATTTGGGAAAGTATTCCGAGCAGTCTGAACATGTTGAAAACCAAACTAGTTTGCTTGATGCTGAGGTGGCCTTTGCACATCATCAAGCCTATCATGTCCTGCCACATCACCCGTCCAAGTTCAGTGTATCTGCAACAAGTAATGAGCCAAAGAGGACGTCCATGTGGAAGATTCTCCAAAGATTCCATTTCAAGCTTATCACATTGGGAAACGTGCCTTCATTGCCTCTTTCATGTTCTAAAAATAGTAACTTTTGTAACAAATTGCCTTCTTGTCTTCATTTGGGCCATTGATTTGCAAATCAATCTTGGCCATTCATGTAATTTGTGGAGTCTATAAAAGGCTCACTTCTCTCATTTGCATATAGAGAGATCAATATAGAAGTAGGAGTAGATGTTGTCAAAATAGGAGTAGATTAGAGGAGACTCTTCGAAATCATTGAAGAGCCATGTGAAATTGTTGTAATTATACACATCCAAAATCAATACAAGCTTATTGTTGGTTTGCATGGTGATTTTGTGTGATTGTGGAATGTTAACATGGTTTCTAATTTCTTGGGTGCGATGGAGAGATGTTTCCAAGTAGAGTAGACTTAGATTAGAAGTTCATTGATGTAATGTTTATATGTGAAGATATTTGATGAATTCCTTTAATGGTTCATACTTTTTATGATTTGTCGATGATAAGTCATTTTGCAAAGTTAGACTGAACCACATTTGCTTTAGTTCGATTGTGAATACTTGTTCAAGCTGCGCCAGCTGTGGGTGTTGGATGGAGGTTTACAACATGAAAATCCTTGAGTTTCCTTAGAAGATTGCACCGGCTTCGTGTAGTTGTTGGTTCTCATGGCAAAGCGGAGTTAGGTTTCATGAGGAGTTTGTCTATCTTGACAAATTTCATTATTTTATTGTCCTTAGAATAGTTTTCTAAACCCTTTCCTTTTGCCTTTTCTTTCATGTCAGTTAGAGTGAGTTCCATTTCATAAGAAGGAAGTAATATATTTGAGTGGAGTAAGGAGTCAATTCAGCGTAAGTCCCTTTGTGAGTTTCAGCAAATCACATCAACTACTGAGTCTATCCATTGCAATACACGAATTAGGAACCTTGGAGTTGCCTCACTGGATCACATTGTTTAGCCTTTGAGAGACTTTGTTCAAGAGAGGATAGAATACTTGGTATTTTATTCTGAGTTTGCATGTGCATAAAAAACACATCAACACTACCTTCATCTTTTTTCTTAATGACGGAATTAGACCTTCGATGAACCACCTTTTCTTGAAACCGTTAGTAAGTTCTTTTTCTAACTCGACAAGTAGTTCTTTAAGCCTACGATTTTAAGCTCGTACGTTTTTGTGCTTACCTTGTCTTGTATTGTGAATTTCGGTTACTATTTCATTATCATCTCGAAGCAATTTAAACTCTTCCTCGAAGGCCTTGTTTAATCTGTCCCATGTGTTTCGGGAGGCTTGGTCAAATTTTGTATACAAATCAATTACTACACCACGCAAGGTGGTTGGAAAAGACCGTAGCCAAATTGCTTTATCATCTTGCCCATTTGTTGTCTAGATTGTTAGAGAAGTCTGACAGTACCTGACGAGATATTCTAGGCTCTAATCCATTGCCTGTAAACTTGGGCAACTTTTGCTTTTCTACACTGGGGCTTACCATGGTTTTGTTCTGATGCAAACCTAGTACCTGGAACTTGCTCATTAGGGAGTTTAGATTTGGATGTTCTAATGTTTCTCTCGCACTCTCGGCCACATGAGAATTCTCCACTCTTCCCGCAACTTGCACATTCCACACACTTGTCTTGCTTTCAAATTTTCTTTTATACACCCTTGGCTTGGCTTCTTCTCCTTCAATTGACAACCCTTCAATGCCTCAAAGGTTGCTCTCGTACGCTTCTATGAAGGAATCTGACTCCATCTCCCAACATCTCCCAACTTCCCTTGTTTAGAGAAGGTTGTCTTGAATTTTCAACTTGATTTGAAAGATCAATCCACGCTTCTTCTGATAGTGGGAGGTGCCTTTCTATCTCCTACCACTTTGTCTTCGTGTGATTATTTGTAGTGGAAATGTGTAGTCTCTCCTGATTACGACTCCTACTTACGCTCTGACTTCGACTTCTACATCCGAATGGACTTCTTCTTCTGTGTTATCTTTGTTCTACCAACCTTAGAGATCATTTGATCTCTTGATCTTGACCGTGTGGTCTCTTCCTGCCTTTATTGAGGTCTAAGGGCATGAATATCTTATATCGGACCTGATTTTTTTTAAGGCCACGACGCCAATGTTTACCCTCTTATCTGATAACATGAATACTTGAATTAATGAACAAAATTAATAATGCATACCAGATAGAGGAGTAAAAGTATATTTTTATTAGCACATGAATTTATTATAGAAGTAGACTAGAGATGGTTGGCCAAGGATCAAAGTCGATCATACTAGATCATACTTCCTTTCCTTGACAATACAAAGACTATTTAAAAGACCCGACGGTTTAAAAAAAGAACACAATCGTTTACCAACTCACTCTTATAACTACCTGAAAGCCGACAAAGAACTAATACATAGTCGGGCAAACCATATTATCGAAGCATAATAATAGTCATCATAGACTCACTACACTTTCTAGCACCTAATAATGCAAGTAGGATTCCTGTTGTGGTTGAAATCCAGGTCATCTTTGCCATAACTGCTCTACTAGATCATAACATTATGGACTGTTTGCTTTGGGCTTAAATTAGCACAAGGACAATATAGAATACACAAGAAGAGCAGCTGCAGCATTTTCTTCAAAAAATTTTGCAATTTGATTAAGAAAAGTCCATGTATTGATATTATTTAGGTAGAGTTCCTTTTTGATATTGTTTTGTAGGAAAGCTTGCAGATTAAGGGAAAGAATGTGCGATTCCGAAACTTTTGATTCCTGATCGTTCACTCAGATTCTTTAACTCAGCAATAAATCTAATGCAAAAATTTATCAACAAAACATGTTGAAAACACTTAACCCACTTCTTTCAGTGTCAGCTTGATTATTTTTATCTTGTCGATGCCATATCATCGTATGTTATAAAAGGTGTACTCGGAAGCATCAGGATTAAAACTGAAACCTGAGTTGAAACTTAAGTTTTAATATTTCAGGCTGATGGTACAACTCCGGGCTTGCCCACTTAGAATGTAATGCTTATTAATATTTGTCTGCTAACTTTTGTTTTTATTTTTGGGAAAAACATGATATATATCATTGCTTGAATTTAAATAGCACTTAACTGATTGCAATTTTCCAGGTACACCAAAAGTGGATAAGCTGGAGATTGAAGGTAGAGGATATCATACAAATTTATATGCTGTTCGAGGCATTTACAGTGGAGGAAAGGAGGGTAAAAGTAAAATTCAGTGGTTGAGATCCATGGTTGGAAGTCCGGATCTTATTTCTATCCCTGGTATGGGATCTCACATAGGATGCTGTGAATTAAAAAACTTGACTTTTGTAGATTAATACTATTAATTTTGGAGCATACTTATCTTGTTTTGTTAATTAGACTACTGTAGTTGACATAAATGTATGCTGGATGATGAGGGGAATTGTAAATAATTAGCTTATTCAGCACTAATTATATGACAGCTCAAGATTTTTCCAAAAATAGTCATGTTTATTACCTTTAATATCATTTTTTTTTTGTCAAAGCTCTTGCTTGTCTAATTCCTCATAAAAAATATTTTAGCACCCTCTGGAACCCTCTTCAGTCACCACAAATAATAAGTATATTGTTCTGTCCAGTCTCTTCCATTCCATGTAGGAATGATCTACTTTAATTTGCAGATCTGGACCAGTTAGTTGTTCCCCGATAGCTCCCTCCCAAGGTTATGGATTGTAAGATCAGCATTTTATTGGATGTAATTCAAATCATAATTCTGTGTTCTTGTCCTGTGAAGTAATAACATTCAGAGCCTCATCTACGTGTCATTACTATAAAAGTATCTTTAGGAAATTCAAATCAGTGAAAACTATTGCTGCACTCAAAAAAATGAAATGTTGTAAATTCATTTGCGTGCATGTTGGACGGTACTTGCCATGGGAAATGCCAAACTAGTGACTTGATGCCTGCAGAGCTCCAATTTGTTTGTTCTTAAGGTTAGTAATTTCAAGAAATTATGTAATAGATTGGAGAGGTAGGTTGTAGTTTTTCAAATGTTATTTTTAAGATGCATGGGCACCTTTGGTGGTTCTATATTACATCTGGAAAGAGAATAAATCTGATTTTTGCACCTTCAATTTGACTTAATTCCCTCAAATTGTACTGAAACAAAGAGGTAGCATAATAGAACATTACAACAGTAATGAATCCAAAACCAGAATCTACAATTAATCAGAATAGGAGTTGAAATGTGAATGAAAAAGCTGCATTACATCCTGTCCCCATCCCACCTGGCCGTGGGATGTCACCTGGACTCCCAGTGACATGTCCCCATGGAATACTGCTTATTAATGTTTGGTATGTCACTGGCAATGTGGTCTTTTTTTTTCAATTTCTGCTTTTCTTAATTAAAGATGAGAATTACGTTGCTAGAATTTCATTCCATATGGCATAAAATGTGTCATGGATGTGTTTCTTGGCATCTTCATTGGTGTTGTATGGAAATGTGACATGCAAAGTTGCTATTAGAGCTGGAATGTTGATATATGATTTATGTGCAGGTGAAGTAGGTCGCATGTACGAAGCAAATGTAGATGATGTTGGATACAGACTTGTAGCTGTTTACACTCCCGTCAGGGAGGATGGTATAGAGGGAGTTCCCGTTTCAACATCAACTGAACCTATTGCTGTTGGTAAGATTTCCCAAATGCTGTTTGACGCATACCAATATATAATTATCTGGGATTCAGTTCTGTAAGTTTGCTGATAATACAAGTTACTGTATGTGGATAGGGGTATAGGCTTTGGATTGGCAATAACATTATGTTTAGAGATTACCTATACACAAATTAGCTATCTTGGGTTGCATTTGTCCTTATTTTGCATGGGCTTTGATGTCATTCCCCTATCAACCATAGAATAATATCTTGCATGGCTAGTATTACATTAGTGTTGGATTTGAATGGATTGTAAAGGGACTGTTCTCGGCAATCCTAATATCTTAAAGCAAGAGAAAAAACATCTCAGCTGGGCATAGTCTGAATGGTTGTTATACATGGCAGTAGCATTCATAGGCATCCTCAGTTCTCTCCTGTGGTGAGCCTTAGATGGCATCTGTATGGACCCACTGTTACATCTTCCCTGATTTAGCCTGAGCTACTTGTAGGGTTTGCTTAACTTAAATCCTAGCTTAGGGGAGGCATATAATAGGCAGGGTGTGCCATCTTTTATACACAAGAAATAAAGGGATACGTAGACTTTACCCAACTATACATTTGGTTTATTAGGCATAAAGCAAATTTAATTGTAAAAGATTAAGTGCAATTTGATCAAACTGTACATACCGAGAATAAAGGGATAAGCTGGTATGTGCTCGTCAACTGAGGGTAGACCTTTCGTATTTCATTACACCTCTCTTATGTCTCATCAACATATGAAGTAATGTGGGCTTATGCTTTTAGTGCCATCTAGAAAGATGCACATCCATGCCTGAGGTAGTTCTTACTTAAGTATTCTATGAATCTTTTAAATGGTTTATAACAAGCTTTTCAAGGTTGGAAATTTGTATACTTGAAATTATCTTCTACATGTATTTCATTTTGGAGGTGAATTAACAGAGCTTGTTTAAGAGTTGATGGGTCATCTATTGTGACATCAACGTGATAGAGGTTGTAAGAGCACTGGGAACAGATTACAAGAGCAACTTATGGTATTAAATAAGGACTAGAATGGATTTTATGATGTTGTTAGGCATGTAAAGAGTTTTGAGCTTTGGTTTGCCATGTGTAACCTGGCACTGTTTTCATTAAATGTGGTTGGAATAGAATCTTCATTATGATTAATCAATTATAGGGAAAAATTAGAAGGTACAAACCTTTGATAATTGATTCTACAAAAGTGATTTTTAATAGAATGACACAAGTATGATGCATGTTCTCTTCAATTGTCATGTGATGGGATGTGTAGAACACACACCTGTTATTAATGTAAAGCAACTTTATCATTATTATTTTATTATATGTTCTCCTTTGTCAACCTGCTTTGATCTTGTGTCATTGAAAATCTTGTGTTTAATTGATATTGATCACCATTGATTTAAACTTGGTCTTCTGTCAAGGAAACAAAAGATGTGAATGCTTTGTGTTGATTAAAATGAGAAAAATTGATCAAAGAGGATAAAAGTTGCAGAGAATTCAGGAGTTTTTCATATAACTTTTTAAAGAAGAATTCAAATTTCAATGTGCTTCAGTCAGTCAGGGTTTTGTGGTATGTTTTAGCTGTGTGGCCACACATATTATATGGTGACAGAAAGAAGAAATTATATTAATGTCTGCAAGTGATCAAAATAGGTCAATGGGACGCGAAAATACAACTAGAGACAATAGCAAGAGGGGGCCAAAAAGAGGTTTTAAAGAAGCTACATCTAAAAGCAAAACAAAAATTGGAAGGTATTTTGATGAATAAAAGAATTTGTGTGCTGTCAGAAGGGAAAGAACCCATGAAACCAACAAGATGACTATAAATAATCTACATATAGTCCAAAAATCCAAGAGAGACAACTCATTGTGAAAGAAGATAGAGTTAGAGGATACTAGAATGTTGGGTGTTTTGGGTCTAATATGTATCACTAGAAAAGGATGCCGATAGAAATGAAGGTACCAATACAAGATCCAATAATGTACCTTGTATAATGTTGAGGGTAAAGATGACTTGGCTAGATGAGTTTGAGGGGTCCCGAAGAGCATTATCTTGAAACTTTGTGCAAATCTCTCCCAACATTGATGGCCAAAGACCCTCCACCATCTAAGACACTGGCAGAGGTGGGAAAAAAAATGGTGATGTGTGCTTGAATATGAGACCTCAAATGGGATTGAGACATGGCAAAAGCATGGTGCCTCGAGAGAGAGAGAGAGAGATGTGGGGTGCCCTGGTCTAAGTGCCTGCAGAAATATGTTGTCTCATTGATTATTTGTATGAAAATTGTGGTATTCTGAAGGCACCTAATGCCATCAGTACCAATGAGAGGCTATTGTTTAACTTGGTGTCCCTAGGGGTCTCCTGTAAGGGCCTACACCTGAAGGTGATAATCTCCCTCAAGAGAAGAGCCAAGCACAGAGTAGATAGCAAGCCACCAGAGTCTTTGTACAAACAATGGCATCTCCCTCATATCATAGTATATAGGGCATTTTAAAATAAAGTGATCCTTTGTTTTTGCTTCTTGGAGGGAGCAAAATTGGCAGATCCTGTGAACGTATGGTGGTCCATCTCAATCCAAAGCTCGTGTGAACATACTCTCAACCCCCTGAGGGGTATCCTCAACTCGTGTGACCAATGATATCAGATGTAGTCAAGTCGAATGATGATGCCATCCATGATCTACAAGAAATGCTCGACATAGAAGGCAAACTTGGGACTATGAGGTTGAGGATGAGAGGTCCAAGTGAATTGTATATATTGCTGGTAGAGATCATCTTTAATAGCCTGAATGATCATGACCTTGGGGGGAAGAAAGCAAGGAGGGATTTCTAAGGAATAGTAGAAGGGAGGGAGCCGGTTGAAAGAGATATGGATGGATTGAAAGAGTGAAGCGGCCTTGGGATACCTGTGTCAACAACGTCTAGTGGGACCAAAAGAAGCAATTGTCTCAAATGAGCAGCGCGCTAAGTTGGGGTATCTCATGCCTAGAAGTTGAATCATCCCAAGAATTAAGTCTATGAATATGGAATGTAAGCTTGAAAAGACACTCAAGTCATATGGGATGGGCACCAAACTTAGCATGGACAATGCATTGAGGGATTGTCTGCATGCATAGAATCAAAGGCTGCAGCATGAGGGTTTGGACCCTCTAGATCTAGGCCTAGACAATAAACTCCAAGCCTCAAAACCATAAAGAATTCTGGGTTTGATAACTGCATCAAAGAGGCATATCTTGGAAGTCTATTTGGAAACATTGTCGCCCCAAGACAGGTTGAAAGAAGAAAGAGAGAAATAATAGTGTCTACAAATGACGAAGAATAGGTAAACTGGAATGCACAATTGTTACAATAACAGATTACTAGGGCAAAAAGGGCCCTAGACTCAAAACAAACACAATAAAGCAAAGAAAAGCAAGAAGAACAGAGCAATAGTCAAGTAGGGATAAACCTAAAATGGTAACCCTGAAAAAAGTACAAGTATAAAAAGATGTGCGAGGGGAAGACCCCTCCAAGCTGTGGGAGAAGATGAAGACTAAAACAGGCAACCCGGGCAGGAAGCAAAAATCATCAGGTGTCTGTACTCTGGCATGTGTCAAAGGAGTAGTGAGCTGAATATCCAGGTGGATATGGGTTGTTGTGATCTCAACTAGCTCCCCTTTGTAAGAGAATTAGAACTTGGAAGGAGCATTCTTGGTAGTATTGAAGACCATAACCTTTGTTTTACCAAGGTTCACTGTTTTCTGCTTAAGTTCTCAAAATCGAGCAAGGGCATCAAGTTTTCTTTGCAAGCCCTCATGGGATTGAGAGAGGAGGATGGCATCATTGACAAAGAGGAGTACAGCAATCAAGACATTATGTAACAAACATCCATCATCCACATTGGCATGGTGCTGAAAGAAATCCTTAAGATTGTCAATGTAAATACCAAAGAGGGTAGGGGGAGAGGGCATCCCTACTTGACTCCAATGGTACAAAGAATATAGAATAAGATGAATGGAGGGATCTGTGTCACCTATCACTTAATTGGTTCCAAATAGTAGGAAGTGTATCAGTTGGCCCTAACAGCAGAGAAGAAATTAAGAAAAGATTTGAGGACAGACAGAACCGGCAAAGAGGAAGAGGAGAAAGATTCCAGAGTAGATCCAAATTCGACGATAGAAGACCCTGCAATGAAGATGCGGAAGCAAGGAAGAGTAACAACATATGCTGTATCAGCTGGCCCTCACAGCAGAGAAGAAATTAAACAAAAGATTTGAGGACAGACAGAACTGACAAAGAGGAAGAAGAGGAAGTTTCCAGAGAAGTAGATCCCAATTTGACGACAGAAGACCCTGCAATGAAGATGTGGAAGCAAGGAAGAGTAACAACACATACTGCAATGAGGATCCCAATTTCTTCTCTGTTGTTAGGGCCAAATGATACACTTCCTTGTTTAATTTCTTCTCTGCTGTTGGAAGTTGAGATAGGAATATTTGACATCAGTAATCACATTCATACACCCAAATAACAAACATACATAAAAATGGACGTACATAGAACATCTGGACAAATATGGAATGGTAATGATGTTTGTGTACTGATTTTATCTTGACATTGATAGTATTGTTTCGTTGGAGTGCTTGCTTGGAGATGGTGTGATTTCAGAGTGAATACTTTCTTATTTTGTTTACTCAACCAATTCCTGAGGGAGCATTTTGAAGAACTTTGTGGGGTTTTGAAACTGAAGTACTAGCTATATTTGAACTCTAGTATAAAAGAACGATTTTATGACTTTAATGAATATGCAATTGCTACTGGCATGCTTCTCAGCTAGGCTTTTCATTTTAACTTCTAAGCAAGTGAAATGTTGATGTTTGCAATTTATTTACCTGTGTATATTCTCAGACTTGTGCCTTTTGTTTCTTCCTTATTTTTAACAAGCTTTACATCCAATCAAGATGCCTTGCCTTTGAGAATTCCTTTTTCATAGTTGGATGTGGTTCTTTAAGAAAAGTTTATGTTCTTTACTCTTTCTGCAGAGCCCGAAGTTCTGAAAGAGGTTAAGCAGAAGCTAGATCTTGGGGCAGTTAAGTTTGAGGTAATGTGCACTAATTGTTGTTAGTTTCTTGGATATGCTTTTTTGTTTACAATACTTTTACCTTTAGAGTACATGTGCACACTTTGACACATATTCGGCTGTAGGCTTTGCGTGATAGAGACCGTTCGCCAATGAAGGTATGGAAGCTTTGTTTACAATATTTGTACTTTTTATACTTTAGATTGGTCTAAACTGTCTTGCTGTCTATAGAAAAATGGACTTCTAATGATACAACCAGTGATTCAAAAATATAAGCATCTTATTGACTTATTCTAAGTCGTCATAGTGGGTTACGTGGTCTCTGACATCTCAATTTAAATCAAATTGGGTACCTTAACTTGCAGTCACAAATGCAAGGACTGGGAAGTTTGGAGAGGCGTATTCTAGATGTCAACAGGAAACGCATTAAGGTTGTTAAACCTGGATCAAAGACTTCCTTTCCAAACACAGAGATTCGTGGCACATATGCCCCCCCTTTCCATGTAAGTATTTTTTTAGTTGGGTTAACTAGAGTATGCATGCATAAAATAGGATCTACATGATAACCTT
Organism: Cunninghamia lanceolata; assembly: GCA_027924645.1. Taxonomy (NCBI): domain Eukaryota; kingdom Viridiplantae; phylum Streptophyta; class Pinopsida; order Cupressales; family Cupressaceae; genus Cunninghamia; species Cunninghamia lanceolata. The sequence goes on from BSBN01001609.1 coordinate 1,215,468, forward strand.
GAGCTGAAATTACCAAAGTAAATGGGGGTATAATGTTTTCTTGATTTATCATCAGAAGAGGAGAGTCTCCATAAAACTCATTGGAAGATCTTCTGAAATTATTTCTGCCTCTTTATAGTTAGCTGTTAGTGGGGTAAATGAATGTTACAAGCCATGAATTAGAAAACACTAGGATGCAAAGATTTGTGCTACTTATTGTCATCCTTCTATCTTTTTCTTGTTATAAGCAGATTTCTTCACCATTTTAAAATTAATTCATAGCTATCATTATAATGTATTTAAGTGACTCAACTTGAGAAACCTAATGTAGAACAAAGCGTTATGATTACAGTGAAAATCTTTCCTTATATGGGCAAGGAAAGAATGCCCAGGCCTCTGCTCCAATGGGTATTGAATCCACATCCTTTTGAAACTGCTATTTCCTTATATGGGCAAGGAAAGAAAGCGCCCAAGCCTCTGCTCCAATGGGTAGTGAATTCACATCCTTTGAAACTGCTAAAGCATAGCTTGTAAAAATCAAATTCAATCTCATCTAAAAATTTGCAACTTCCTCATACCAAGTGGAGAAGTATTTTCTTGGAAAATAGCTTGCAGCATGTTCTCTGAAGAAAACAAACTGCTACCAACTGATCTGTAGTGGTAGACTCTTGCAGCTGTCCCTAATCTTCCAAGCACCCCTAGATAAAGAGATCCTCACCAAGAGAGAGGGAAGTAAAACGGAAATTGAAACAGGCTAGTAAGTATCCCCCAAAACCGTCTAGTTAATTAGCACTCACCAGAAGATATTGTCAAGTAGGATATCTTTTCCAGAGTGCAGAAAGCATCTGCAATACCCACCTTACTTACTCTGTTTTGACAGCTAAACTTGATGCATTTCTAGCTAACCCTACACATTTTGTTTGAGGTGGGTTCTTGTTTCCTAATAACTTGATAACACAGTTGCAATCTCACGTTAGGATGCTTGACTTGCCATTACTTGTTCATTTGAGAGGGCAGTAGTAGTTGACTCTGCCTTAATTATATTAGGTCCATTGTCTTACAATTGAAGTAGTTTCCAGTGTTCCAGTTCCAATCACTCCAAAATGGGCCTGCACTCTAATTGCAATTTGAAAAGACAATTTTCACAAATCATCTTAAAGATTTCTTGAAAGGCTGGTTTGTCTGATGGCGAGTCTGAGCCACGGACTTGTTGGATACCCGCGAGTAATTGTGTGGAGTTCCTGACTGGGAATTGAGCCAAGCCTGCAGCGAGTCCCTCGGATCCTGCAAAAACTCGCCAGCACTGTGGGAGTTCTGAAACTATGCATTATACATATAAGTTATTTTCCTGGTAAAGGAATGACCAGAAAGCCAGCCATCTAAATGCCTTAATTAGGAAAGCCTATTAAAGATTTTTCCATATGGTCTTTAAGCTATCAGCATAAATCGATGGTATGAAATCTTTAATAAACAAAACACACAAGCTTCAATATGCATGTTTAGCAGCACATAATTGCATACAATAGCGGCTACTAATGCTCTAAAGTCGTGTCCTATTTGGTACCAACAGATTAGAAATAATTTGAGTTAAGAATGAACTGTTTTTTAAATAAAAAGATCTACATCCAAGATCGGCCCAATATTGTTTTATGAAAGTGTAGACTGCATATCGACTCCTGCAGAAGTTTCTTCTGATCAGCAGTGTGCATAATTTTATCAGGTTGTTCTGTAAAATTCAGTTTTCAGCATTCAATTTCTGCACTTGGTTAATGTTAAGCATTATCTGTGCAGGTAGAACTTTTTCGAAGTGATCAGCATCGATTGAAGATTGTAATTGACAGCGAGAACGAAGTGGATTTGATGGTACAAACAAGACACATGCGTGACATAATTGTTCTCGTCATAAGAGGACTAGCTCAGAGGTTCAACAGCACTTCTTTAAACTCACTTCTGAAGATGTAACACATAGTTTCACGCTTATCTGTTATTATCTGTTATCATCAAGAACTATTGTATATTAATGGTTTGCACCCGAGGATTAACTCATGTTCCTACCTGTCGAGAAATATTTTGAAGAAGAGCTATGTTGTAATTAGTGTACCCATAGAATGCATGGTATTAAATAATTTAGTAGGTTATTCTATCAGAGGATTTTATGCTGAATTGCATACAAGATTGTCTGTTGTAAATTATCTTTCTCAGTTTGTCCTGAAAATTATCCCCAGTATTTGTATCATTCAGTCCTGAGTAAAATACCTCTTTGTTTGTTACGAATGAGAGAGTTGTATAGACTAAAGTCATAAAAACTTTGGTTTACTTGCCACAAGGCAAAAAAGAACTTATTGTTTCTGTGAAAGACTATCACGAAGGTCCCTATTCATCGTGTAAAATCTCTTTGCTATCAGTGCAAGGTGATCTGTTTAATAGTTTGGTATTTTATCTAAATTTAGCATTTGCCATTATTGGTCTTACAGGAATTGTAGAAGGCACTTGTAATTTTGCATAATCTGTTTGTCTTTGTAAATTGCAAATTTCTATCCGTTGCCATACATGCAACAAACGAGTTTATAAACTGGAAGCTTAAAAGACATAAACATAGAGAACATTGATCTGGTACGAATTTTTCATGTTTTCATTTATAATTTGGCTCTGACGACGGTGTTGCATAAAGACGATCACATTTACCTCTGCCAGAATGCATTTTAGAAAGAGTTTTTGTCATGGATTCTTTATGAGATGCGTTTGGGGAACCACCAACACTTCTGTTCAAGTAAGACTTAACTATTCAATTTAGAGTTACTCAATATTCAAATTTGAAGCAGAAAGTCGTATATTTATTGTGTTTATGGTCCCTTATGATAGCAACTAATTTTTGAGTAACATTGCTTGTCTTAATCTATGCAAACTCTTCTTAACTTGGAAAAAAAGCTAGTTAATACTTTAAGAACTGACGTGATTTCCTAGATGTTAAATTGTTTTGTTTTTTTAAATTTCAATCTTTTTGCACAACCATCTGTAAACTCAAGTGCTGCTGATTTAACATTGAAATCTATATTAGCCTTGGAAAGTAGTAAAATGATTGTTTATTCCTCAGATTTTTTTTTTCAATATAAAAATTAACAAAGGAATACTTCTAAGGTTGAAAAATAAATAATGTCACTACAATTGTTGTTTTTTCGTAGGAAAGATTTAAATGTAGCGTTGATGCTTTTAAACTGGAGCGATACGATTCAAAGAATATAAGTTTGGATTTTCTGCTTAGATTGATGATATTAACCTTGTAATTAGTTTTAATATTTTAATAGTCCATTCTTATTTTATATGGCTTCAAAAATCATGGAAGAGGAATTTGGACGTTACATATAATGTGGAACATTTTTTTTAATTAAATATTATTTAGTAGGCATATGGAATATTCTTTGCAATGTGACATTGAGTGTGGAAGCTTAAATTGGCCTATGAAGTTGAATGCCAAATTCATGAGAAAAGTCTTGAAGCTACTAAAAAATTACTTGTAGGTCGTGAGGTGTTTTTTTGCATGTAGACTACTTCGCTCATGGTTTGAGTTTATTGTATTGGAAACCATTTATAATTTCTTATATTACTTTTGTCTATAAACTAGTATATTTATATTTAAAAAATATATCTAAAGTATGCGGAGAGATCTTTACGGCACTAGCTCACCTCAAATCCTACAATTCTATATGTTCATTATACATGTGAAAAAAAATTAAGGACGCAATATAAATAGATTGAATGTGTGTCTTTTCATATGCCATTCCTTAACGTTTCTTTCTTTCATTTTAGTGCATAGTGATGCCATCCACCTTTCTTTACATCCATGTATTCTTTAAAAAAAAAAAAATCCTTTCACCTTTTTAAAAAAATAAATAAATTTGTGGAGTGATTATTTGGTTTTTTAATAAAGATTCTAGATTAGAATTTTATAAGTTTACACAGAAATTTCAGAATCTTTCAGCTCCCATCCGTGTTGTGAATGTAGGAACGCCTCTCGGCGTAATTAGGGCCTTGGGGTAGTGGTAAGCATATGTTGTTTTGTAGGATATACATAATTTAGAGAGGGTTGTATCTTAACATCATTTATCATTCATGTTAGATTTCTACCCAAGAATACAAGTGATTGAGAGAAAGCAAAATATAAATCACATATGGGTTAAATAAACTGTGTATTCAATTCAAGAGAATGCAAAGCAATACAATAGAATGGGGTTGCTCATATGAGAGTAAGGTGGATATATAAATGATATTCCACCCAAGAGACTCAATACACAATCAATGTGAGATAAAGTGAAAAAGTCTCTAAGTAAACTTAACCTAGTGTGAATTATGTAAAGGGATATTATTTAATTAATAAATAGTTAAATAATATAAATTATTCTCAAAGGGAAACTAGATAGGAAATATCCCTATTCAAATTAACACCCCCATTAAGTGCAACTTAGGAGAGAAGATTATTATTCAAATATGCAAAAAAGATGCAAAAATGAGTTTTGGCTACTAGGCCATGTTATGTACCCACGTACAAATGCAAATAAAATCTCTCACAAATGGAGAAAAAGAGAAAACCCAGTGGAACAAAACTCCTCCCTAAAAGAGAGATAAATACAACAATGATATCCATCACAAATCCAATCAATCTCTATCCACACAAAGAATGATAAGAGAGATCATATAACCACCCATATTGAGATAACTTGTTGCAACAAAAAGCACTGGAAGCACACTTGTGGAGTAACACTGGAATCCTCAATCTGGGAAGCAAGGAAAAATACTTCTGTTTGCTAGAAACCATATTATAGTCACTCAAGGAGTTAAGTCGGAATCGTGAAAAAGAAACAGCAGACTTGATGCCAAGGAACATTGGAAAACTTGCAATTGACACAACTCTGGAATCTATGAAGCAACAGTTGATTGAAAAATGATCTGGAACTGAAATGAAGTGCAGAGAAAATGCAAACCTAATGCATGCAAGAAAGGAAATAGTGCATGCACTGATGAATGTTCACATCAGCCTCCATGAATAAAAATGGCCTTAGATATGTGCATTTACAATGTTGGAGTAGAGTTTTCCATAGTTTTACAATGTCCAAAATGGACCCAAGTACAGAAATATCTCAGAATCAGAACATCAAAATAGCACCATTGTGTAGTGCTCGGAAAAATATCAACTTTCAAAAAAAGAATGACCTCGATATGAGATCATATGTGAAAGTTATAACCATTTGAAGTTTTAAAAATTGAAACTGTCTATCAGATCTGATGAGAAAACAAAATTTATGGAAAATTCGTACACCAAAATTATAAACCGTCTGAACCAGCATGTAGAGCACAAAAAATTAGCCAAAATAACAAAAAGAAGCTCGCAAATCGAAGGTCAGGAGCTTGAGTTATGGCCTTCAGAAGTTGAACTGCAATTTCTAAAATGCCAACGGAGAGGGGGTCTGCTGTAGCTTTCTGATGTTGTTTCTGCAAAATATATAAGCTGCCTACAAAAACTAATAGATACCCAGATGGTTTTGTGATGCTGCGAACAAAACCCAGAAGGTATTTTTCTTTTTGATGTACAAAAGATGTGACTCTAATGTTAAAAAACACTTTTAGCATCAAAAAACGACCCCAGCAACCAAAAATGGCATGCAAAGACTGAATCAGCTACCTAAGACACAGAGGCATACTGCAACCTGCAAGATTGATCAGAATAAATAAAATGCAAGCTGATTATTAGATTTGAGCTCAAAGAGTCTTGAGGAAGCTCCGAAAAAACTTGCAATTGGCGAGTCAAAATATGAACCCCCAGAAACTAGAGTTTTCTCCACACTTTTCTGTTTCTCTAGATCATCAGAAGATGCAAGAGAAGAGCATACTCATGTGTTTTGAAAAATAACTCTACACTCTTAGATTTCTAAAAAAAATGCTAACCCACAACTCACAACCTCTTTGATACCATGTTAGATTTTTACCCAAAAATGCAAGTGATTGAGCGAAAGCAAAATAGAAATCATATATGGGCTAAATAAATTGTATTCAACTCAAGAGAATGCAAAGCAATACAATAGAATGGGGTTGCTCATATGAGAGCAAGAGGTGGATATATAAAAGATATTCCACCCAAGAGACTCAATACAGAACTAATGTGGGATAAAGGGAAAAAGTCCCTAAGTAAACTTAACCTAGTGTGAATTATGTGAGGGAATATTATGAATTATCCTCACACAAGTGAAACTAGATAGGAAATATTCCTATTCACACTAACAATTCATACAAGCTTGAAGTCTTTTTGGGTGTGAAATTTTTTCTTGCAAGGGGTTTTCCACGTATATTTTGTGTTATGGTTTGCATCTCTTTTATGGTGGTTTTAATTTCCATTATGATCTATTATTGTTATTGAATTTGTTGCATTAAGTTTCAACATATCTCACTTGTTTAGTTTCACTTAGTTTTTCAACATATCTCACTTGTTTAGATGTCTTTTATAGAGTCTTTGATATAGTTTTTTAATCACAATGAGTTGTTTTCTTGCAATTTTAGGTTTTGTGTGATAAAGATTATGGCTATCTCATCTCGATTGGAGATTGAAAAATTCAATGGCACAAGTTTTGAGCTTTGGAAGTTAAAGATCGAAGATCTTTGTAATGAAATAACTCACATGAGAGAATAATATAGTAGGAAATATGTTGCAAATACTGGATAATACTTGAGAATAATAAACCACTTTGAGGGGTCCAACCTCTCAAAGTCTCCAAGAACACAATTTGTAATATGATGATGAAATAACACTCACTACCTCTTATATGTACTCTATTTATGTTTTGAATATCAGTCAGGCCGACTTGGATGCTTAATTATATTACATAGGCTGACCTAAATATCTAAATAAGATTATAATAATGATCTTATAACTTATTAAGAGTTAAGGCAACCATACTCTGACTACTCATAACTTTATATACAATATAAGATTAAGGGTGCAACATGCCCCCGTCTTCATAGAAGTGTTGTCTTCAACATTGATCAATTGTGGATGCTTTTGTATAAAATCTTCATCATCCCACGTGGCATCTTTAATTGACAAATTCTTCTTCTAGATAAGGTAGATTGTTTGAGGTCCCAACTTTTTTGTGCATGTTTGGAGAATTAACTTTGGATCTAAAATGATTCTTCCTTCTTCATCGAGCTCTTGTAACACTGTTTGGGATGAAACTTTGTGTTTGTTAACCTTCTTCAAGCTAGAGACATGGAAGACCAGATGTATTTTTTTTGACTTAGGTAACCCAACTTGTATGCTATGTTGTCAATCCTTTGTGACCCTTTATGAGTCCCATACAAATTGGGTGCCCACTTGTTATCCAACATATGGGGTTTCAAGGACGAGTTATATGGATTTTGTTGGTATCGAAGGTGGCTGTCAACTACTCACCTTAGTGTGTGCTTGTAAGGGAGAAGTGATGGATGGTGGAAGGTTCTTTGGTAGTTGAATGGCTTGACCATGATCACTATTGGGAGGCACTCTTTTTAGCATGTCTCCCAAAAACTGTAATTGCTTGTAGAACAGGTGATGCAAGAATATTTTGCTCTTGCACTTCCAATGATAATAATTGAACCATACCTATATCAACATCTTGTTTAAGCATCTTTTGCATTTGTTGTGCACTTACCATCTATGGACTCTTTACACAACCCTTTTAGCTCAAATTTTCTACCTTCTAAGTAGAAACAAATGAATAACTCTTGGAAATTCATCTCTATTGTGCCCAAGTTGGTGAGCCATTGGACTCCCAAAACAATGTTTGCTCTAGCCATGGGTATAGCAAGCATAAGACAATCTATTATGTAGTCCCATGGCGAGTTTAATATTACGACATTTCCCTGAACAATTGACTGTACCACCATCTACAATCATAACCTGCAATTCTAGGGTTGAGTAGAAAGAACAATTCAATTGTGTTGTTAATTTATGGTTGATGAAATTATGTGTACTCCTTGAGTCAATCAATATTGTTATCTTTTGTTGTTTAATGAAACCCCTTACCTTGAGTGTTTGTGGGGTGCTAATACTTGATAGTGCATGACAAGAGATAGTTGGAAGGACATTTTCTGGTTCTCCTATCACCATCACTGACATTTCTTCATCATTTTGTTCATCATAGGTAGCCTCAATGTAGAACAACTTCTCATCACATTTATGTCTTTTTTCAGCCTCTACTATATTTTCCATCATAGATGAAACATAATCCTTTGGCCCTTTTTTCTTCAATTTGTTGATGTGTCAACCTAATAGGTTAAAGAAATGATGACGCAAGAGCCCTTCATGTTTGTTACTTGCCTTAATTACTTGAGACATAATTCAAATGGAACATGCGTACCTCATATTTGATGTGGTTCTTTATACCCCCTTAGGAATAATTCCTTCAAATTGTCCTCTGCCACACTCTCGACTCTTAAAGACAGTTTGGAATTGATGAATATAATCCTTGATCGTACTTGTTTGTTTTAATTTAGTAAGTTGGTTGAAGTAGCTACCCATAAGATTGTCACCATAATGTGTAGTGAGTTCCTCTTAGAAAACAAACCATGTGACAACACATCCCTTCTTTTTCTTCTCTTCACATAGCCAATGATACCAAATGAATTGGTTAGGATCCAAGTATAAGAAAACTATTGCCACCAACTGTTGACAAGGAACATGAAGAAGATCAAAGAATTGCTCCATTTGATAGAGCCAATTGCTCAGATCTTTGCCATCAAAATTTCCCATATCCATCTCTGGAGTGACGTGTTTGGCAATAGAATTATTTGGGTGATGATGCATCTTCAGATTTGATTCAAACCCAAAAGCACCCTTCCCCTTAGGAGACTCATCTTCTTCCCAAGTCTTGTTGTGTGGCTCACATGTTTGGAATCTCTAAAACCTTGGCTAGAAATTATTTGTTTAATTATTCCCCCGAGACCACTTATGATTTCATCCTTCAGTTTTATGGTTTTTTCCCAAATTTGTTCCCTTATAGATTCACCATCTTTGGGACCTATGTTGGTGAATAGATTTGTCACTGCAATACTTTGCTAAAAATAGTCTGACTCACCTAATGGGTAGCAGCAAATGCTCACAATAGTTGGATGGATCGTTATCAAATTAACGATTCTCCTTTGCATTTGAGAGGGACAACTCCCTATCATGAGAGGAATTTTGGGAATTATGTGTGCCTTTAACCAGAAAACACAAAGGTTTGGTAACAAAAAATAAGAATGCTTAAAGGGAAAAAATTGAATAGGCTCACAAAAGATAGTATTGTAAGCTTTCCTCAAAACAAGATTAAAAGAGAGTAAGCAAAATATAGTAGTTATGAAGACAAAAGTTTTTCTAATAACCACTATACTAGAAGTTTGTGAATTACTAGAATAAGACTAAGCAGATAACCATTAACATACAAATAGCAATTATCTCACTAATTGCCCAAATTACTATGAAGAGAGACAATTGACATTCCAAATTATAGTACAAGAATTCAAAGAAAAATAACAGATTTAGATGTACGAAGAAATATGCAATAGGAAAGAGTAACATTGAAACAAAGCTCATTGTCTTTCTTTATTTCTCAGAACTATTGATCTCAAAATTCTTTATATAGACAATACTCTCTATGGGAAGTAAAATGTCTTGTATACTTGAAAACAACTTGTATTTATAATGTTTCATTTCAAAACCAACTTTGTAACTGCTCATAAACGATCTTGAATAATAATATTTTAAAATAAAGTTCACTTTTAACCATAACATTTGGCTTGAAATGGTGGTGGCGGAATGCTCTCACTGAACACTCGACTATTGGGGATTTTGTTAGGCCTTCTTCTCCAATTTCACCTATGGTGGATGTGGTATTTGAGGTGGTTTCCCCTAGGGGTGGTGCGTATTTGGTGTTTTCCCTGGTTCCTATTGAGCACTCTTCTTCTAAGCTGTCTTCGGTTGCTCCCTTGTCAGCTCCTATTCCTCGCAAGGTTTGTTGCAATGGGACATAAAAGAGGGCGAAGACAGGAGCCTGTCTCCAAAGGATGGGAGTCTCAGCCTAAGATGCCAATGCGTTGTGGGACGTCTGCACGTCGTGCTGTCATCTGTACGACAACAAAACAACAAGAATCCGTATTGGACAGCCAAGTTCGGGTCTATAACCTCATCTGGCCAACATACAACACCAGAATAAGTATCCAACAACACACTAAGAAATTGATGAAATAATTATGCATTTAATTAAAAAATAATGAAGAAATGAAATGACAAGATGAATGGGGGAGTATTAAGCAAACTCTCATTTGTTCGAATCCTCTTCTTCAACTTGCACAACACAAAACAAGAAAAATGTTTGGGGTTTATTAGGGGTTTGCCTTAGTCAAACCCCTACTTTGGTCTTTCGACCTCCACAACAACCAAATAGATATATAAATAAAAATGTGTGAATGCTCCTATCCCGAATGTGTTTGGGAATGGTAAGAGCTGTGATTGTGTGAATGGTGTAAACTACAATGAAAGAAATAGAAGGGACATGAGGATCCCAAGGTGCTCAAGGGCACAAAAAAATAAACATGTTGCAATAACAATAAAAAAGAACAATATCACCTTAAAGAGGTTGAAGAAGCTGAGAGAACAAAGGAGCTAAAAGAAGAGTGTTGTAGCAAGCTGTAGAGAGTTGTAAAAAGATTCAAAGTTGCAAGGAGTCCCAAGAGAGCCAAGAGAGTATGCAAAGATCAAAAGATGGATACAAAAAGAGCGAAAGGAGGGAAGAGGAAGAGGCCAACGATCCATTTGATATATTCCCGAACTGTTACCTTCGACCACCAAAAATGACAAAGGGAGAAACACTCAGAAATGACCACAAACACAAAACTATCGTGGGATGCTAGTGCGTCTCGCAGATGTCCACACGAACTGCTAGTGTCCAAACAGTTTGGGCTCAAAAACTACAAGGCACTAGAACATCACATGACCACAAAAGTGGCAACTAATTTGACAAAAAAACAACATTGAAAATAAAGCCTAAGCACCATGGGGAGGTAAAAGGTTAATGCAAAGGCTAAAATGAGCCTACAAACAAGCTAAGGGAATGGACACTAAAGGAAGGCAAAAATATAGCATGAAATTGCAAAGGTATGCAATTTACGATGTTACATTTAGCCCCTACTTTAGCAGGCTTATGACACTACGTGAATATGCATGCTAAAGTAAAAAGCGTAAGTACTGAAAGTAAATAACATCACAACACCAAAAGGATACTGTAGAGGATGTAGAGCTCTTCAAGCGGAGGAATCAAGCGCCCAGGCTGAGAACCTATAAAATAAATACATTAGATAACAAAAACCTACAAGACAACAATGTTAGAGCATAAACCTGCAAAACCACTATGTTAGAACATCACAAACATATACATAAACATAAAGGACACATACATAGAGAAGAGAAACACACAACAAGAAAATAAAGCTTTTGAGTCAACAAAGTGAAAGAGACCTCAATGTGAAAGGTTGTCTCAATACCATGCGTTGTCCTCAAAATATAACAAAAATAAAGAAAACCAACAAATAGAGGAATTCTTAAGAGGAGAGAAGAATATAATGAGTTGATCAATTGCTTCAAAGAAAAAATGCATACAAATAGACAAGGAAGCAATCAATACGAATGAAGAAGAGTACATGACACATACACTAGCTTGCTTTGTTGCTAGGGGGCATTTAAATCACAATACCCTCATGGATCACAGACTAGCAAGCTGTATTATGCTAGGTGACCATGAATGGAAAAAGGGTAGGTCATATGAGGCACATAGGCTAGCAAGTTGTTTTGTGCTAGGTGGCTCACATGCTACCAACAGCTCAGGGAGGGTATAAAAAACTAAAGCCTCAGGAAGCATATCAAATACCAACACCACAAGGGGTGAACACTTTAGGGAGCGTTAAATAAACAACACCACATGGGGTGAATTAATAAGCTACACCTCAGAGGGTGAAAATAAATCAAGGTGCATGTATGGATGGACATGTGAGCAGAATATATGTCCACCTTAAAATATTAGCATGTATAATATGTAGATATTTTAAGGTAAAGAAAAGGGGAAGAAAGAAGAGGGGAGATCCTTAGAAAGAATACACACCCCTAGAACGAATTGTCTTTGCCCCCCAAAATATTGGTGAGGACAACCATGAAAAAGAATATTGTGTTGTTACCAAATATAGTATGGTTGCACATGAGATTGTACCACCATGAATGGCAACAAGCAAACAAAGAAAGCTACAAGTGCCACATAGTGGGTAGCAACACAATAGTCTCATGAGAAAAGAGAGGAAGAACAATGGACCGGATAGAGGCCATGCTCATTATTACTTGTCATGTAGAAGAGATACGTGCTTCATAAGATGGAAGAGTGAGAGCACCCATGTCAATAAGGTATTGAATTTTATCCTTCAAGGCATAACATTCACTGGTGGAATGGCCAAACACTTGATGATATGCACAAAAAGGAAGTGTTGGTTGAATATGTTTAGGAATAAAAAGAGGCAATTGGTGGTCATTTGGATCATTCATGTTATTTGGTATTTTGGATATTGGAGAGTTTCTCTTGGTTGCAACTTCGTTTCAACTTGTTCTAAAGACGAAAACCCTTAGATTTTGGTGGTTTGGACGAAAACCCATCCCACATTGAGAGATGGATTCATTCAGAATCTATTATTGAGCTTATTTGTAGGTTATTTGATGATTTGGAGCTTCAACCAGCTAGAGTTGGAAGGAGAAATTGTTATCAGCTAGGGATTGAAGTTTGTTTGGAGATTGAAGACATGATTCAGATTTGAAGGATAATTTGACATATTTTCGTCTTCTACAACCACGGCTAGGGTTCAGCATTGGTTTGCAACATCATAGAGGCTTCATTGTTGAAGGGTTTCATCTTCTTGTATTCAAAATTTCATATTAGTCATCAACAATTTCATATCAGACTGCGTATTTGAGGGTTTGAAGGTGCTTATTGATCATATTTTGCATACAAAAGCCTATCTATCTCACCCAATATGGAGTGCTAGCCTTTATATGTCAATGAAGATGTCTATTTCAAATCTTTAATTTGAAATTGATTTACTAGCTATTCCTATAATTTTTTAGTCATCTATGTTGTGTATTTTCCATGCAATTATGTTTCAATTTCATTACTATATCATGACAAAACCCTACATGCATTGAAACAACAAAAACACAAACAAAATCACTCAAAAAAAAAATTAAAAAAATCAGAACAACAGTGAGAAAAATGGATCAAAATTGGTAGGGGTTCTTATAGTGGTATCATAGCTTGGATCTTGTTAGCCTATTGGGTTTAGAGTGCTTATATGCAGCCACACGAAGTTGGTCCTCACAGGTATTATACTAGAAGAAGAGCAAGCCAGCAAGACAATCAAGAGTAAGACACTCCAATTGCAGGTACAAATCAAGAAGATATGGATAGGGATAGAAGAGTTAGGAGTCCTCCAAGGGATGACAAGAATGTTGGTGATTAGCTAAGGGAGATAGAAAGAGGACAACAAGATATGGCAGAGAAACAATGACAATTAACCAATACTTTGACACAAATGATGCAAATGCAAATGATTAATAGAGACAATGTGGGAACTATTCCAACCCATATCGGTCAAGGTAGTGTTGAAGGTACACCTCGTGGTGGGAGAACACGTGCTACTACAATGGATAGACCATTGCAACCCACATTTCTTCCAAGAGAGGAAGAGGAGGAGGAGGTTGTTGAGGATGAGGAAGAGCCACCATTAGTGGATGAGTTTGCTACCATATATGATGAGTATAAGGTACTTCCAGATAACGTCAAAGATCATCTAAACTTCAATCAATACATGAATCAAAGGAAGGATGGAAGAAGGATAAGGGTAGAGCAAAGACCTAGAAGACAAAAAAGGCAACATAAAAAATTCAAGGAAGTAATGAACAAGGTACTCTACCTAACTTTGATGGCAGCAATAAGACAATTGCTAGAGCTTGGGTTCACAAGTTAGATACATTCCTCACCTCAAACCAATGTGGGAAGACAAGGCTATACAGTTTGCTACTATGCATTTAGAGGGAGTAGCATATGATTGGTGGCATCATGGACTTGTTTCACAAAACCATGCAATGATCACTTCTTATGATGAGTTTACATGAAAGCTCATTGCTAGGTTTGATAGGAAGGATGTAGATGTCTACTACAGTGATTTGGCACAATTGAGATATATTGGTAGAGTGGACTCATACATCAATGAGTTCCAAAAGATTGTTTTTATGGTTCTCGATATGTCAAAAAGGAGAGTGACTATGTTGTTTATTGAGGGTTTGAATGATAGGTTGAGGGTTTGGTAAGGTTCATAAGACTAGTACACTTGATGATGCAATTCAACTTGCACTTGACCTTCAGACATCTTCTCCTTCATTTTAGTCCCAAAAGAAGAGCTTCAAGAATGAAAAATTAGATCAACAATCTCTTGAGCAACCCACTCCTTGAAAATTTGAAGCTACATCAAAGATGGATTTTGAAACAAAGAATGACCTTCACAGAAAAAAGTTATGTTTTTCTTGCAAATAACCTTGGGAATCGAGTCATAGGTGTCTTGGAAACGATAAAGTGCAATACATAGAGGTTGTTGATGATGAAGATGATGATACTAGTTCGGAAAGTGAACATGAACAACCAACACCAAACATTGTAAGCGACGGTGACAAAGGAACTAGAATCACTTATCTTTTAGGAGCTCCAAGGTATAACCCATTCTTATTTGAAGGCACATTGTTTGGGTGTAAGGTCATGGCACTTCTTGATAGTGGAGCTATGCATAACTACATTGATGAGAGTTTGGTGGATAAGAGAGGTTTGCATAGTGATGATTTTGAGGGCTTTGATGTGACTATAGCAGGTGGTCTAACTATTCCATGGAAGAAGAAAGTCAACAAGCTTAGCATTCTATTTGGTGAGTACACACTTTTTTATGACTTCTATGTTCTTGACTTGAAGGATAATGATATTGTGCTTGGTATGCAATGGCTACATTCACTACAAAGAGTCATCCGAGATTTGCAAACTATGGAGTTGAGTTTCCAACACGAAGGGAAACAAGTCACTATGAAAGCACTCAAATACATGCTGCCACACCAAATCACAGCTAAGTCTATGAGGGTTATGGGCAAGGAATCACTTCATGAGGACCTCTATGAGGATTTTTCATTGTATATCAGCATGGGACAACAAAGGTATGATGGAGAATTAAAGAGAAATAAAAATAAAAATAATTTCTTATGGAGGACTTCAAAATGCATTAAAATACATTTCATATGGGCACCCAAGTGAGAAAATATAAAATGAGGTGTTGGGAGGTCATTTTCATCATTCATGTTATTTGGCATTTTGGCTATTGGAGAATTTCTCTTGGTTGCAACTTTGTTTCAACTTGTTTTAAGGATGAAAACCCTTAGATCTTGGTGGTTTGGATGAAACCCATACCACATTGAGAGATTGATTCATTCGGGATCCATTATTGAGTTTATTTGCAGGTTATTTGATGATTTGGAGCTTCAACTAGCTAGGGTTTGGAAGGAGAAATTGTTATCAATTAGGGTTTGAAGTTTGTTTACAGATTGAAAATATTATGATTCAGATTTGAAGGATAATTTGGCATATTTTCATCTTCTACATCCATGGCTAGGGTTTGACATTGGTTTGCAACATCATAGAGGCTTCATTGGTGAAGGGTTTCATCTTCTTGTATTCAAAATTTCATATCAGTCATCAGCAATTTCATATCAGACTGAGCATTTGAGGGCTTGAAGGTGTTTATTGATCATATTTTGCATACAAAACCCTATCTGTCTCACCCAAGATGGAGCATTGGCCTTTGGAGGCTTGATTACCACTCTCTAGGGCATATTTTGGAGGATTTTTTTTATCAAAATTGCAATAAGTCATCTTCAGGTCTGAAATAAGAGTTTGGATAGCGTGATTCAGTCATATTTGCCATTGGATCTTCATCAATTTTGGTTGCTACATTTGGAGGATGTCATTGTTGCATGTTTGAGGATGATATGTTGATCATTTGATTTATAATTATTCTTATCTACAAGTCTGATTTTGTAATCAGTCAAGGACTATTTGTAATCAGCCTCATCTTATGAATGTAATTTGCAAGAAACCATCATCCGATATGTCAATGAAGATGTCTATTTCAAATCTTTAATTTGAAATTGATTTAGTAGTCATTCCTATCAATTTTTAGTCATCTATGTTGTGTATTCTCCATGCAATTCTTTTTCAAGTCATTACTATATCATGGCAAAACCCTACATGCATTGAAACAACAAAAACACAAACAAAATCACTCAAAAACAAATTTAGAAAATCAGAACAACAATAAGAAAAATAGATCAGAATTGGTAGGGGTTCTTATAGTGGTATTAGAGCTTGGATCTTGCCAGCCTATTGGGTTTAGAGTGTGTATATGCAACCAGATGAAGTTGGTCCTCACATGTATTACACTAGAAGAAGAGTAGGCCAACAAGATAATCAAGAGGAAGAAACTCTGATTGTAGGTACAAATCAAGAAGATGTGGATAGGGATAGAAGAGTTGGGAGTCCTCCAAGGGATGACAGGAATGTTGGTGGTTATCTAAGGGAGATAGCAAGAGGACAACAATATATGGAAGCAGAACAACGACAAATAACCAATACTTTAACACAAATGATGCAAAGGCAAATGATGAATAGAGACAATGTGAGAGCTATTCCGCCCATACTGGTCAAGGTAGTGTTGCAAGTACACCTCATGGTGGCAGAACACGTGCTATTACAATGGATAGACCATTGCAGCCCACATTTCTTCCAAGAGAGGAAGAAGAGGAGGAGGTTATTGAGGATGAGGAAGATTCGCCATTAGTGGATGAGTTGGCTACTGTATATGATGAGTATGAAGCACTTCCAATAACTTCAAAGATCATCTAAACTTCAATCAACACATGAATCAAAGGAAGGATAGAAGGACAAGGGTAGAGCAAAGACCTAAAAGACAAAAAAGGTGAGAAAGAAAACACAAAGAATTCAAAGAAGCTATGAACAAGGTACCTCTACCTAACTTTGATGGAAGTGGTAAGACAAGTGCTAGATCTTGGGTTCACAAGCTAGATACATTCCTCACACTCAAACCAATGCGGGAAGACAAGGCTATACAATTTGCTACTATGCATCTAGAGGGAGTAGCATATGATTTGTGGCATCATGGACTTGTTTCACAAAACCATGCAATGATTAATTCTGATGAGGAGTTTACACAAAAACTCATTGCTAGGTTTGATAGGAAGGATGTAGATGTCTACTACAGGGATTTGGTACAATTGAGACAGGTTGGTCACGTGGATTCCTACATCAGTGAGTTCCAAAAGATAGTTGTTATGGTTCTTGATATGTCAAAAAAGAGAGTTACTATGTTATTTGTTGAGGGTTTGAATGATAGGATGAAGGGTTTGGTTAAGGCTCATAAGAGTAGTACACTTGACAATGCAATTGAGCTTGCAATTGACCTTGAGACATCACCTCCTTCATTTCAGTCCCAAAAGAAGAACTTCAAGATTAAAAAATCAGATCAACAAGCACTTGAGCAACCCACTTCTTCAAAATTTGAAGCTACACCAAAGATGGACCTTGAACCGGGCCATAGGTGTCTTGGAAAAGGTAAGGTGTATTACATAGAGGTTCTTGATGATGATACTAGTTCGGAAAGTTAACATGGACAACCAACATCAAATTGCAAATGATGGTTACAAATGAACTAGGATCACTTATCTTTCAGGAGCTCCAAGATATAACCAATTCCTATTTGAGGGCATCTTGTTTGGGTGTAAGGTCATGGCACTTCTTGATAGTGGAGCTATGCATAACTACATTGATGAGAGTTTGGTGGATAAGAGAGGTTTGCATAGTGATGATTTTGAGGGCTTTGATGTGACTATAGAAGGTGGTCTAACTATTCCATGCAAGAAGAAAGTCAACAAGCTTAGCATTCTATTTGGTGAGTATACACTTTGTGATGACTTCTATGTTCTTGATTTGAAGGATAATGATATTATTCTTGGGATGTAATGGCTACATTCACTACATAGCATTATCCAAGATTTGCAAGCTATGGAGTTGAGTTTCCAACATGAAGGGAAACAAGTCACAATGAAAGCACTCAAATACACGTTGCGAGACCAAATCACAACTAAGTCTATGAGAGTTGTGGACAAGGAATCACTTCATGCAGATATTTATGAGGATTTTTCATTGTATATTAGCATGGGACAACAAAGGCATGATGAATAATTACACGCATTTGGCAAATTGAAAGGATACTTGAGGAGGATTGTGGCACTTTTGGTAGGAAGGGTGCATGAAATCCCTTTTGCAAACTTTGAACAACATGGTATAGCACATGAGAGACCATACCAAGGGCCTAAATTGATTTGGAATTCAAGAATTGGTTGGTATGTTTGAGTTTAATCCAGATTTGATACAAGTGATTGCTTGAGGGCAAGCAATCTCAAGGTGGGAGGACTTGTAATGTCCCCTTTTTGAGCCATTGATGCAAAATGACGAAATATGTGGAAAATTGGCAAAAATGATTTTTCCTTGGCAAAATGAAAATTGGAGATGACTTTTTTTTATTATTATAATATTTTTGGAAAAGTCAAAAGTAATTAAATAAATTTCTCAAGGGAAAAACGTTCCACTTGGAGAAGAGGAAATTAGAGAAAAATAAGAAAAAGTTGGAAAAATGACAAATGACCAATATATAATATTTTATTTATTAAAATATTATATTTTAATGCCAAAAAAGTGGTTGCCCAAGGAGAAAAGGAAAATAATAAAATATTATTATTTTATTTGCCCAATTTTGGCCGCCCATGTAAAGTCCCATTTCAAACAATAGTTGCTAAAAGGGACATTATAGTAAACGAGGTGAGAATATTTCTTATGGATAGTGTAAGTTTCTAAAATACACATTATCCTATATATAAGATTTTTAAATTAATATAATAATATATTGTAGCTTTTCCCCAAATGTAATGCTACTTTTCCCCATAGTTATTTTGTAGTGGATTTATGGTTAATATTTAGAGTTAAGATAGTTTAGAATATGTGAAGATATCAAATAAATATGAATAGCAAAATGAAAATTACATGTAATATTTTAATAAGAACTCTAAAGTAAATAATTAACATAGCCAATTGATTAACACAATCCATAGTTAGATTAACATCAATACCCACATAGATCATGATTCTAATATCTTTTATTAGCATTAAGTTTAGTGCTTAATTAATTTCCATCATAGAAAGGAATAAGTACATACTTTTGGTGTTCTGGAAAATTCTTCCAATATCACTTCGGAAAATGGATTACAGATTCAACCCCCTTTCAGCAAGTGAGCACTTCCAGGAGAAATTTAGTTCTTATTCGGAACCAACCATGTGTTTCCCAAGCATTCAACTATTTTTTAGAAAAACACACAAGTGCTCCAGAGCCATGTTCAACAAAACATGCTCAACACAAGTGCACACACAAGCCCTAGCCAGGACAATCCCGGGTGTACTCTATACCCCGAGTTGTACACAATCTGTGTGCCACTTCTCCAATGCTCACTGCCTGTCAAATCTATAATCCTTCTCCTTCATGATTTTTGCACTTCCTTTTCTTCTTTATTTTCCTCCTTTCTCCACCTTCTGCTTCCTTTGAGTGATGCTTCCTCCTATACCAAGTCTCACAGAAATGCCTTATATAAGCTTTTAAGGGGTGATTTCTAAACCATCACACCCTTTCACAAAAATTGTCATTAATAATAGTTTAATAAACATAATAACTCCTCCCTTTTTAAAGGGGCTTTCATAATTATTCTTTATTTATCTCCATTTTAACCAAAAGGATCATAATATCCTTTATTTTCCATCTCCCTTTTAATTATAAAGTGTAAATAAACTTTCTCCTCTTATAATTTTAGAGGGTTATTCATAAATAGCTTTCTTTTTCCATTTTGGGTAAAAAGTCACAACAACCTAAATTGTGGAAATTAAAAAGAAATTAAAATAAAAATGATTTCTTATGGAGGTGGACTTTAAAATGCATTAAAATACATTTCATATGGGCGCCCAAGTGAGAAAATATAAAATGAGGTGTTGGGAGGTCATTTTCATCATTCATGTTATTTGGTATTTTGGATAATGGAGAGTTTTTCTTGGTTGCAACTTTGTTTTAGCTTGTTCTAAGGATGAAAACCCTTAGATCTTGGTGGTTTGGACGAAAACACATCCCACATTGAGAGATGGATTCATTTGGGATCCATTATTGAGATTATTTGCAGGTTATTTGATGATTTGGAGCTTCGACTAGCTAGGGTTGGAAGGAGAAATTGTTATCAGCTAGGGTTTGAAGTTTGTTTGCAGATTGAAGACATTATGATTCAGATTTCAAGGATAACTTGGCATATTTTCATCTTCTACATCCACATCTAGGGTTTGGCATTGGTTTTCAACATCATAGAGGCTTCATTGGTGAAGGGTTTCATCTTCTTGTATTCAAAAGTTCATATCAGTCATCAACAATTTCATATCAGACTAAGTATTTGAGGGTTTGAAGGTGTTTATCGATAATATTTTGTATACATAACTCTATCTATATCACCCAAGATGGAGCGCTAGCCTTTGGAGGCTTGATCGCCACTCTCTAGGGCATATTTTGGAGGATTTTTGTGATCAGAATTGCAATGAGTCATCTGCAGGTTTGAAATAAGAGTTTGGACATCATGATTCAGTCATATTCACCATTGGATCTTCATCAATTTTGGCCACTACATTTGGAGGATGTCATCATTACATGTTTAAGGATGATTTGTTGATCATTTGGTTTATAATTGTTCTCATCTACAAGTCTAATTTTGTAATCAGTGAAGGACTGCTTGTAATCAACCTCATGAATGTAATTTGCAAGAAACTATCATCATCCGAGTATGTCAATAAAGATGCCTATTTGAAATCTTTAATTTGAAATTGATTTACTTGTTGTTCCTATGATTTTTAGTCATCTTTGTTGAGTATTTTCCATGCTATTATGTTTCAATTTCATTACTATAATATTGTGAAATCCTGCATGAATTGAAACAAACAAAAACACAAGCAAACCATTATTATTTTATTATTTCATGTTGGGCGGCCACTTGGAGAGATAAAAATAATAATAAAATAATTATTATTTTCTCCTTTTCACCTTGAGTGGCCACTTATGGCAAAAAAATATAATATTTTAATAAATAAAACATGATATATTAGACATTTTCATTATTTTCCAATTTTCCCACATTTTCCAATTTTCTTTTTCTCCAAGTGGGACTTTTTCTTCCTTGGCTAATTATTTTAATATTTTTGACTTTTCCACAAATACCAAAAAAATACAAAAAAGTCATTTGCCAACTTCGTTTCGCTAAAAAAAAATAGTTGAGTCACTAGAAATCATCTTTCCATTCTCCAAGCTCAAAAAGGGGACATTACAAGTCCTCCCACCCCAAGATTGCTTGCCCTCAAGCAACACAAGTACCAAAACTGCATTAGAATCAAACTTACCAATCAATTCACGGATCCGAAATCAATCTAGGCCCTTGGTATGGTTTCTCATGTGCTATACCGTGCTGCTTAAGGGTTTCATAATGGAGTTCATGCAACCTTGCTATCAAAAGTGCCACAATCATCCTCAAATATCTAGCCAATTTGTCAAATGTGTGCAATTCTCTATCATAAATTTGTCGTCCCATGCTCATATACAATGAAAAATCCTCATAGATGTCCTCATGAAGTGATTCCTTGTCCTTGCCCATAACTCTCATAGACTTAGTTGTGATTTGGTTTGGTAACATGTATTTGAGTGCTTTCATTGTGACTTGTTTCCCTTCATGTTCAAAACTCAACTCCATAGTTTGCAAATCTTGGATGACTTTTTGTAGTGAATGTAGCCATTGCATACCAAGCACAATATCATTATCCTTCAAGTCAAGAACATAGAAGTCATCACAAAGTATATACTCACCAAATAGAATGCTAAGCTCGTTGACTTTCTTTTTGCATGGAATAGTTAGATCACCTGCTATAGTCACATCAAAGCCCTCAAAATCATCACTATGCAAACCTCTCTTATCCACCAAATTCTCATCAATGTAGTTATGCGTAGCTCCGCTATCAAGAAGTGCCATGACTTTACACCCAAACAATGTGCCTTCAAATAAGATTGGGTTATACCTTGAAGCTCCTGAAAGATAAGTGATTCTAGTTCCTTTGTTACCATCACTTACAATGTTTGGTGTTGGTTGTCCATGTTCACTTTCTGAACTAGTATCATCATCTTCATCTTCAACAACCTCTATGTAGTGCACTTTACCCTTTCCAAGACACCTATGACCTGATTCCCAAGGTTCTTTGCAAGAAAAACATAACTTTTTTCTGTGAAGGTCATTCTTTGTTTTAAAATCCATATTTGATGTAGCTTCAAGTTTTGAAGGAGTGTGTTGCTCAAGAGATTGTTGATTTGAATTTTCATTCTTGAAGCTCTTCTTTTGGGACTGAAATGAAGGAGTAGTATCAAGATCAAGTGTAAGCTCAATAACATCATCTAGTGTACTAGGCTTATGTACCTTCACCAAAACCTTCATCCTATCATTCAAGCCCTCAACAAAAAACATAGTCACCCTCCTTTTAGACATATCAGGAACCATAACAACAATATTTTGGAACATCAATCCACTCTACCAACCTGTCTCAATTGTGCCAAATCCCTGTAGTAGACTTCCACATCCTTCCTAACAAACCTAGCAATGAGCTTTCGTGTAAACTCATCATAAGAAGTGATCATTGCATGGTTTTGTGAAACAAGTCAATGATGCCACCAATCATATGCTACTCCCTCTAGATGCACAGTCGCAAGGTGTATAGCCTTGTCTTCTCGCATTGGTTTGAGTGTGAGGAATGTATCTAGCTTGTGAACCCAAGCTCTAGCACTTGTCTTACCACTGCCATCAAAGTTAGGTGGAGGTACCTTGTTCATAGCTTCTTTGAATTCTTTATGTTGCCTTGTTTGTCTTCTAGATCTTTGCTCTACCCCTGTCCTTCTTCTATCCTTCCTTTGATTCATGTATTGATTGACGTTTAGATGATCGTTGACGTTATTAGGAAATGCCTCATGCTCATCATATATGGTAGCCAACTCATCCGCTAGTGGTTGCTCTTCCTCGTCCTCAACAACCTCCTCCTCTTCTTCCTCTCTTAGAAGAAATGTGGACTGCAATGGTCTATCTGTTGTAGTAGCACATGTTCTCCCACCACGAGGTGTACTTGCAACACTACCTTGACCGGTATGGGCTGGAATATCTCTCACATTGTCTCTATTCATCATTTGCATCATTTGAATTAATGTATTGGTTAATTGTTGATGTTTCATTGCCATATCTGTTGTCCTCTTGCTATCTCCCTTAGATAATCACTAACATTCCCGTCATCCCTTGGAGGACTCCCAACTCTTCTATCCTGATCCATATCTTCTTGATTTGTACTTGCAATTGGAGTCTCTTCCTCTTGAATTTCTTGTTGACATGTTCTTCTTCTAGTGTAATACCTGTGAGGACCAGTGTGGCTTCATATAAACACTCTAACCTAATAGGCTGGGAAGATCCAAGCTCTGATACCACTGTAAGAACCCCTACCAATTTTGATATATTTTTCTCATTGCTGTTTTGATTTTTTGAATTTTGTTTTTGAGTGATTTTGTTTGTGTTTTTGTTGTTTCAATGCATGTAGGGTTTTTCCATGATATAGTAATGAAATTGAAGCATAATTGCATGGAAAATACACAACATAGATGACTGAAAAATGATAGTAACAATTAGTCAAACAATTTCAAATTAAAGATTTGAAATAGACATCTTCATTGACATACCCGGATGATGGTTTCTTGCAAATTACATTCATAAGATGAGGCTGATTACAAACAGTCCTTGATTGATTACAAAATCAAACTTGTAGATGAGAACAATTATAAACCAAAGGATCAACAAATCATCCTCAAACATGCAACGATGACATCCTCCAAATGTAGCAGCCAAAATTGATGAAGATCCAATGGCCAATATGACTGAATCACGTTGTTCAAACTCTTTATTTCAGACCTGTAGATGACTGATTGCAATTCTAATCACAAAAATCCTCCAAAATATGCCCTAGAGAGTGGTGATCAAGCCTCCAAAAGCTAGCGCTCCATCTTGGAAGAGATAGATAGGGTTTCGTATGCAAAATATTATCTATAAACACCTTCAATCCCTCAAATACCCAGTCTGATATGAAATTGCTAATGACTGATATGAAATCTGGAATACAAGAAGATGAACCCTTCACCAATTAAGCCTCTATGATGTTGCAAACCAATGCCAAACCCTAGTCGTGGATGTAGAAGATTAAAATATGCCAAATTATCCTTCAAATCTAAATCATAATGTCTTTAGTCTGCAAACAAACTTCAAATCCTTCTAATAACAATTTCTCCTTCCAAAACCCTAGCTTGTTGAAGCTCCAAATCATCAAATAACCCGCAAATAAGCTCGATAATGGATCCTGAATGAATGTCCCCTTTTTGAGCCATTGATGCAAAATGACGGAATATGTGGGAAATTGGAAAAAAAAAAATTCCTTGGCAAAATGAAAATTTGAGATGACTTTATTATTATTATTATAATATTTTTTGAAAAGTCAAAAGTAAGTAAATAAATTTCCCAAGGGAAAAATGTCCCACTTGGAGAAGAGGAAATTAGAGACAAATAAGAAAAAGTGGAAAAAATGACAAATGACCAATATATAATATTTTATTTATTAAAATATTATATTTTAATGCTAAAAAAGTGGTTGCTCAAGGGGAAAAGGAAAACAATAAAATATTATTATTTTATTTGCCCAATTTTGGCCACCCAAATTATGGAAATTAAAAAGAAATTAAAATAAAAAAATTTCTTATGGAGGTGGACTTCACAATGCATTAAAATATATTTCATATGGGTGCCCAAGTGAGAACATAAAATGAGGTGTTGGGAGGTCATTTTCATCATTCATGTTATTTGGTATTTTGGATAATGGAGAGTCTCTCTTGGATGCAACTTCGTCTCAGCTTGTTCTAAGGACGAAAACCCTTAGATCTTGGTGGTTTGGATGAAAACCCATCCCACATTGAGAGATGGATTCATTTGGGATCCATTATTGAGCTTATTTCCAGGTTATTTGATGATTTGGAGCTTCAACCAGCTAGGGTTTTAGAAGGACAAATTGTTATCAGCTAGGGTTTGAAGTTTGTTTGTAGATTGAAGACATTATGATTCAGATTTGAAGGATAATTTGGCATATTTTTATCTTCTACATCCATGGCTAGGGTTTGGCATTGGTTTGCAACATCATAGAGGCTTCATTGGAGAAGGGTTTCATCTTCTTGTATTCATAATTTCATATTAGTAATCAATAGGTTCATATTTGACTAAGTATTTGAGTGTTTGAAGGTATTTATTGATCATATTTTGGATACAAAACCCTATCTATCTCACCCAAGATGGAGCGCTACCGTTTGGAAGCTTGATCACCACTCTCTAGGGCATATTTTGGAGGATTTTGTGATCAAAATTGCTATCAGTCATCTGCAGGTCTAAAATAAGAGTTTGGACAATGTGATTCAGTCATATTTGTGATTAGATCTTCATCAATTTTGGCCGTTACATTTGGAGGATGTCATCATTGCATGTTTGAGGATGATTTGTTGATCATTTGGTTTATAATTGTTCTAATCTACAAGTTTGATTTTGTAATCAATCAAGGACTATTTGTAATCAACCTCATCTTATGAATGTAATTTGGAAGAAACCATCATCCGGGTATGTCAATGAAGATGTCTATTTCAAATCTTTAATTTGAAATTGATTTATTAGATGTTCCTATCAGTTTTTAGCCATCTATGTTGTGTATTTTCCATACAATTATGTTTCAATTTCATAATTATGTTTCAATTTCATTGCTATATCATGGAAAAACCCTACATGCATTGAGACAACAAAAACACAAACAAAATCACTCAAAAACAAAATTCAGAAAATTAGAACAGCAGTGAGAAAAACGGATCAGAATTGGTAGGGGTTCTTACAGTGTAGGAGGGGGAAGAGTGATCAAGCGAGCTTTTAGAAGCCTAAAAAAAATACACTTGTGTTTAGATATAAGAGAAGAAGTAGGTGGAGGAAGAAACCCTTTCTGTTGTGGAGAAATGTTTGATTTCTTAGAAGAAGAAGCCATATAGACCTTAGATAATGGAGGAGGGGATGTAAACATAGGAGAGGGCTGGTAACTTAAAACCACCATATAATTTAAGTTCAATGTAGGTTCCACAGGGACCTTAACTCCTTGTTCCATACACCCTAGGCCATTTCCATTGTATCCATGTTTAGAAAGAATTTTGAATCCAAGCCCATAAAGTGTCTCTAAATCTGAAAGAGGAGGTTAACCAACATCACTAGCCTTGTCAAAATGAGAGGTGTATGTACATGTTGGAAAAGGAGCAGTAGCAGAATTCACATGAGAAGAGGGATCGATTCTAATACCTAAATGCAGATCCTTGTTGAATGTGGGAATGTCAGAGTGAGGAAGGTAAATCTTATGTTCACCGGGCCCATGAGGGTTGAAGTCTAAAGAGCCCCAATCATCACCAAGCCATGCATTTAAGGATCAATCAGCACCATTGTCAACTTCTTGAGTAGGAGTTGAAGACAGGGAATCATATTTGGCAGAAGAATGAATGAGATTCTAGAGAGTAGGAGAAGTATCAGGCAAGGTCACAAAGTCCACTTGCTGACAATACTGCATATGATCCGAATCAACTTTTATTGTGTAAGTCTTGTTTTCATAAATGAATTTAATTGATCCATGCAAGGTAGATTGAAGTGCACCCATGGCATGAATACACGATCTACCAAGAAGGAGATTATAAGATAATGCATCGAGAATGACATGAACAAGGGTAGGAAAAGTGATAGGGCCCAATTCAATCGGCAACATGATTGTTCCCAGTGTTTGTCTGCCAATATTATTAAATTCGTGAATAGAAAGATTATTAGGGGAGATACAAGATGTATCAATATTAATATAATTTAAAGGTCTACACTACAAACATTGAGACCTGAACCGTTGCCAATAAGGGTGCACTTGACTCCAAAAGAATTAATTCCAAAAATAATGAGAAGAGGATCATTATATTTCTGCACTTTCAGAGATGGTAACTCTTATTGTTGGAATGTTATATCTATGGAATTTGTGTATATGCAATCGAGTAAGCCAGTTACATCATTCGGCCTAGTAGAAGATGCAATGGGGATCTTTTGTAAGGCTTCTTGGAGCATGCTATGATATGTTGGTGAAGTTTTAATTAGCTCTGAAAGAGAAAATCTTGGTAGGAGAAGCACAGAGCTGTTCAACAAGATTATACTCTCCAACAGTCTTTTGGGGAAGACAGGGAGCTGGAGGAAGAATAAGATGTGGTGGAGGAAAGGAAACAGGGACATGAGTAACTTGTTTGTTTCACTGGGTATTGTACATGTGGGCTATTGCATGGTAGTGAGGAACCACAGATATGTTTTGAGTTATAGACTTTGCAATTTCTAATAAGTGATTCGAAGGTCGAGCATGAGAAGGCGAGGGAGATTAGGTGCCCTATGCACAATGATTTTAGGAATAGACGAAATATTTTGAACATCAATGCACTTATCCAACATCCCCTTAGTAGGTGGGATAAGTCTATTAACAATGATTGTATTAACATTATTATCTTCTTGAGGAATATAAGATGTAGGAGAATAGAAGTAGTATGCTCAACATCTACTTGTGGGGGATGTAATGCCCACCCTATTTTGTGTCTTGTGTGCTTTTTGATTCATGTGTTATATGTTGTTCTGAGTGTTTATCAGTGTATTATGTGATTATTATGCTTTGATGCATTGCACCAAACTTGCCGATGAGGTCTATGGTGCCATCGATGGGTTATGAGGGTATATTTTACATGACCATCGAGGTGTTCTTGATGGGGTTGTGCTTTGTTATTTGCTTTCCAACTATGCATTATAGGATGCATACATTGTGATTGTGCATGTTAGATTATTCCAATGCTTCAACTTCACTATTTTCACTGTATTTGTTATAGTTGTGATTGTCGTATTATTCCCACATTGTGGAATGTTTCTGTTTATGCATCATGTTCCTGGATCATGCTAGTCATAAGTGATTATAGTAGATGTGATTATTTTATATCATGTGTGATTATACCACGGAGTGGATTATGTTGTTTCGGTTATTTTATGTGGAGCAGGTATGCCTGATGGTTGACTTGAGTGTGCAGGTAATTATAGGTGTTAACTAATGTGGGAAATGTGGAGAAGGTCGACATGGGATGCTAAGCCATCTCCCCCTTATCCTTGTGTTGTGGAAACCGTAATGTGTGCTTGAAGTCAATTGTGTGTGTTTCCTTATCATTTTTCACTTTATTTGAAATGATCTCAAAAAACGTGGTTTCCGTGTTTTCAGATTATTTTAATGATTAATTATCTTAGCAAAAATATCTATTGCATTATATTACGCTAGAGGAATAAATTTAAATGATTTCAAATGATTTTTGAAATTTAATACTTTTCCGTCAAAAAGGTATAATTGCATTAAATTGGAAAACAAAATTCCTGATATGGCGTGTTTAGATTTTTCGGAATGAGTTTGAGTTAAAAGGCAATTACCTTTTTGGAATAGTTGCAATAAGTTCATGAGTTAATTTTCTATTACTAAATGTGTTGTCTGAAAGGTATTTGGAAGTTGAAATATTGTAAAGTCAATCTCAATGTTCCTAGGTATTTTATTAAATTATTTAGGTTAGTAAAATAAAATGAATTAGATATATTTTTAAACGATGTGTTAAATTAATATATTTTATTTCATTATTGATTAAAAAAATGATTATAAGTGAATTTTATATTCTATTTTAAATTAGGGCTTTTGAGTGTTAAAAGGGAAAAATAAGTTATTTTATTTCATTCTTTTTCCTCTCCATTTGCTCTCTCCTCCGAAACCCTCTCTTGTTGGAAAGAAGGATTTTCTCCATGAATGAAAGAAAGGTTAAATTTCTTGGATTGCTTGGTTGAAGTGGAGTGGATTTAAGTTGTGGATGCTTGTGTGTGATCAAAGCTTGCTTTCAAAACCCTCTTCTCCTCCTTGGATTGCTTGTAGGAAAGGTATGATTCATGAATCTTTCCTTTGTTTTAAATTTGTACTCTTTCTTCATTGCCATGCTATATTTAGTGGATTGCTATGGCATCCTGATTAGGAAGGAAAGCTCAAGATTTGAATTTATAGTTGTTTTCATTTAAATTTTCATGTGTTCTTCATTTTGGAAACATGAGAAAACAAACCATACCCTGTCAAATTTTTTGTAGAATCACCCACATGGATTTTATTTGATATTTGAGATGTTGTTCACCATAGCTATAATGGGTAGTTCACCATTTTTCCATACACCTTGAAACATAGAAGTTAGAAAATTGGTCAAACCTGATCAAGGTGCCATAGGGAGCTCTAATGGAGTTTTTAGAGTCTTAGGGTTATTTTTTAGATTTGGAAAACATGAAAATTGCTTTGTAGGCATTTTCTTGATGAATCTGAATGTGGGATGAGTAGTCTCCCTATTATTTTAAGATTTTACATCTTTTTAGAATATTGTCAAAAAATATATTATGTTGAAAATTTATGCATTGGTTTGCGTTTCACACCTAAATTCATAAAATTATTTTATGGGATGAGTTGTCTCCCAAATATTATGTGATTCTGCATCTTTTGAGACCATGTATTTTTGGGATTTTTGGTGCATTCAAATCCGTGCCACTTAGTGTGTCAAATTGACACGTTGGATGTTTAGGAAGAGGATTAGGAGTAGATAAGGAGTGGCTCCTGTGGTTGAACTTCTAAATCATAGTAGAAACTATATAAATATCCAATAACTTCAATGTAAATAAGACAAATGCAAGCAAACAAAAGATAATACCTTTGCAAATAGATTTACCTCGTGCCTTCCATTGTTGCCTGTCTTGCTTTGATCTTGTTTGATTACGGAGCTCTTAGAAGTTGTGCTTCCTTGTTGTTAAGATGACAAAGCTAGAATGGCTATGAGAAGAATTATACAATGCAACTACAATCCAATAACTAAGGATAATGGAGATATGGATCCATGGCTGGATGATTGTGATATGAAGATTATGCAAATGCAATGAGGATACTTTGCTAAAGGCATGCTGGTGGAATTCCTGCAGATCAAGATTGCTAAAGCTTGAGTGGTTACAAAATGGGTGTGGGAACCTTTCTTTTATAGGCTTAAGAGAGGCCAAGTCCAAGTGTCAATAGATGCACGACTGGAGGAATTATCTATGATGTGTACGGTTGAGATGGAGTTGGTTGGGATGAGGGAGCTAATCATGGGAAATGTTCCTACTACGTTTACAAGGTAGAGGAATATGTGGATTCATGAACCACATGTCATTGTGCTCACAAATGACCTGCAAGTTAAAAGTGGAAGACTTTGAGGAGATTGTGGAAGGACTCTTGATCTGATGGAATGTGAGAGATGAACTAGAATTAGAAAGACAAGTGTCTTTGAGTACAAAGGTGATTGAGAGATAATAGGACACATGTGGAGAAGAAATAGGGATGACTAGAGGATAAATAGGACATGTGGGTGAGGGTAATTAGCTAATTAAATATTAAAAATATTTAATTATGTGTGCAACATGGTGAGGTGGAAGAATGATATGGATGAGATGATGTGGAATTATAGAATTTAGGACTTTAGAATAGAAGAGTTTGTGATTAATTAAATAATTTTGGATTATTTAATTAGATGAGACATTAGAGGAATTAGGGAATATTAATTAAATAAATTAGAATATTTATTTAATTGATAGAAGACTAAGAATTAAAATAAATATTTAAAATATTTATTTAGTTTGACCCGAGCCAATTTTAGGTGTATACATTTTGCCGCTCTTTGATGCAATGTGTTTTATCACGTTGGTTCAAAGAATAAAGATTTTTTGACTATGATGCATGCTCCAGTTTGCCCCTAGTTTTAGGTTTAGTGATGATAGGATGCCCCCTCCAGAGATTGGTTGGGATGGAATTTTGTGGAAGGATGATGAACTATCTCACGATGAACAAGAATTATAAAGGGCAGCTAAGAAAATGGAGGATGCAAGATGGATGGATGAAAGAGTTGAATGACACGTTATGCAAGTTAAAATGATAACACACACAAGAAAGCAAGAAAGTATGCACAAATGATACAAAAACAAACAAGGTATTTGTCATATCCCTCAATCTCAGTTCATATTAGCTCGAAGTTTTCCAATTAAAGATTGGAAAGGAGACTAGTTTATGCTGGCTCAGTTTGATATTGAAGGTTACATATGTTTATGATACTCAATTCTCTTTATGCTCCATTTCACAACTTAGTTAAATTTTATGGCATGAAGAAAAGACAAAATAAGGAAAAGACAAATCTGACTTGGCACTAAAAGACAAATAATATTTAAAAATGCAATAGAATACAATTACCCAAGGATCGAATGAGGCCACTAAGGGATCGATCCTCATTAAGGAATAAATACCATTGTAAATGATTTAATGAAGGGGCACATAGGCCCAAGAGTCACCAAAGACATCTCCTCCACACCATAAAGGAGGAATTGAAACCCCAAGAAAAGCATTTAGGATTCATTTCATATTTTCATGACAAGGAAGACGAATCTGCATAAGAGGTACGACATAGCAGCAATCTGAAGTTCTGAATTCTTGAAGACATCAATCCCAAATAACAGATATTATTATTACTGCATATAAGAGCACCTTTACAAGACTGCAATCCATCTTTAAGAGCAGGTAAGCATCTATATAATATTTAATT
The DNA here is from genome assembly GCA_027924645.1 of Cunninghamia lanceolata. NCBI lineage: Eukaryota > Viridiplantae > Streptophyta > Pinopsida > Cupressales > Cupressaceae > Cunninghamia > Cunninghamia lanceolata. Next base: position 1,247,553 of record BSBN01001609.1, read on the forward strand.
CCACTTTACCTAATGAGCGGTCGTACCAACACATGTATAAAGGAAATGTCATTTTTATTTCATTCTTGATAGCATTCATTATGTAAACAGTTATATGCATTGGCTCTTGACAATATTTATGCATCAAATATACTAGCACAATAATGAGCAGTCATACGCTTGCTCTCATAAATTGTATCAATTATGATAACTCTGATTTATGAGCAGCAGTCATATGCCTGTCTCATAAATATATTCATCATGATAACTTTGATTTGTGTACTGCCATTCTTAGAAAAGGCAATGTATACATTTCATTACCCATGATGATATAATCATCATAGATAATGGAATATAGACAGTCATATAGAATGATCAATTATAATATGTATCTTGTATAATGCTATGTAATTTGCTAACCTCATATGAGAGATGGAAAGGGAAGGTACCAAGAGGCCACATGGGTATTAAGAGGCCTTTGTCACATGAGGTATAAGGTACCCATGATGCAAAGGAATGCTTATCACATAGAGGCCTTGTCACATGAGGTATAAGGTACCCATAGTGCAAGGATAGTGATGTATAGGCCTTGGTTACTTGATGTAAGGCATCATAAAGGTACCAAGGAGTCTCATAGAGGCCTTGGCTCTAAGGTATTAAGGATACCATATTGAGTCTAAGGATAGAGACATTAGAGCCCCATAGTGGATAAGAGTAACTCTCCTCCAATCTCCCATAGGATGTTAGTAAATGACATGTAGACAAGTAGATTGCAATTTGTATTAATGAATATCATAGATCATGTGAAATGTCATGAAAGAATATGCAAGGCATATTAATGATGATCACGAAAGTAATATATGAAATGTTAATGATATGCAAGGCATATGAATAATGATCATAAGACTAATTGGTGAAATATAAAGAGCATTGAAAGTAATCATAAGATTAGCAATGATGATATGCATTGAAAGTAGCTATGAATTCATAATAGTAATATGCATAAAAAATGAATAATAGTAATTTGCATAGTGATGTATATTTATAGAAATCAATGATGAACTAAGTTATGAATTGACAATTAATCATAGTAATGATAATCAATGCTCTATGTATGAATTATATATGTTGGCTTTAAATGAAAATAGACTAATGTTATTTTGTTGCAAGCTGAAAATTGTGAACAAGGAAAAAAATTCTGAATTGTGACAAGGGGACATTACAATTGGTATCAGAGCCATTGTTCCTGCCATCCTGTGAGATAGTTTTATGCAAGCATACACTAAAAGGAACCAACAACTTCTAGAAGAGGAAATGAACAATGAAATGAGGGCATTCATGGAAGCCACCACCAAGGCCATGATGGAACAAAACAAAAGAATCACCAAGGCCATGATGGACCAAGGTGAAAAGACTACTCAAATGTTCTTAGAGGCACTTCAAAAGGTGGGTAACACCATGGATCAGCCAAACTCTACAAATGCAAGAGAAATTGGATCCAATCATGCGAAGAACAGCCCAACTTCATCAAATACAAGGATTCCTATGCCGTCTTTCCTTTCGGAAGAAGAAAATTCAAGGAACGATGAGCCCATTACAAATGCATTGAGCACGGATGATATTGCAAGGGCTTATGCAAGCCTAGAACCGGAGGTAACGAGAGTGGTATCATTTAATGACTATAGCAATTCTAGGAGGAATGAAATGGTAAGGAGGGAGAGAAGACCTCCTAACAAAGACTTAAAACATAAAACTAACAAAGTAAACCCCCCTAATTTTGATGGAACAAATAAGATCACACCCCATGCATGGCTCCAAAAGCCAAATGACTACTTCTCACTTAACCCTATGATGGAGAAAGATGCACTCCAATTTGCCATCTTACATTTGGAAAGCTTAGCATATGAATGGTAGCATAATGGGAAACTCACCCAAGGTCACGACTCCATCACATCTTATGTGAAGTTTTCTAAGAAGTTCATTAAGAAATTTGAGAGATGACACCCACAACAAGACTTTAAAGATTTAACCCAAGTGAGATAGCGGGGAATCGTAGATGAATATATCAATGAATTTGAGAAGGTTGCCATATGTGTTACCGGAATTGAAAGTCAAAGACTAACATTCCTATTCATAGAAGGGTTGGATGAAAAACTAAGGGGCTTAGTAGGAGCACTCAAACCTACCTCCTTAGATGATGCTGTTGAAATGGCCTTTCACCTAGAAAAAAGTAAAACTTATCATTCATCTCCAAAACCCTTCTATAAGAAAAATAAATATGATAAATCCTACTACTGCAAAGATGAGAAGAGAGATAGAAAGAATTGTTTTCATGCGGAGCCCCATGGTCACATCACCACAAATGTCCAAAGTGGCAAGATTTGAAAGAGAAAGGTTTGTGTTTTAGATGTAAAGACAAATGGGAAACGAGTCATAGATGTGGGAAAATTCGTACCATAGAAGCAATAATCCATGAGGAGGAAGAGGAAAATCCTCCAAAGAAAAGGAAATGTGAACCTGAAGAAAAAGTCATCCTAGCTTCCATGTCTAAGGTATCTAAACATCATCCTTTCAAACTTAGGTGCAAGTTGAAAGGAAACAAACTAGCAGCCTTAGTGGATAGCGGGGCCACTCATAATTTTATAGGTGAGTCCCTAGCAAAAATACTTAAACTAGGTCTACAAGATTTTGAGGGGTTTACGGTTTCACTAGCCGGTGACTCTACAAGGGAATGTTAAAAAATCATACCTCAACTAGAAATGACCATAGGAAAACATCAAGTTAAAGAAGATTTCTATGTAGTCAATTTGGGAGACATAGATATTGTCCTAGGGATGCCATGGCTACACTCTCCAGGGCGAGTCACTATTGATTTTCCAAAATTAGAAATCCATTTTGAGGACCAAGGAAACAAAGTCATCCTACATGGACTTTCCAATGGGTCACCTCGGGTAGTATCATCCAAAAGAATAGCAAAAATATGCCAACACAACCAAGTAGAGTGGGCAGCTCAATGTATGATTCTAGACAAGTCAACTAAAGAGGGGCAAGCCATCCACATAGATATTCAACCCATCCTACAAAAACATAAGAAAGTATTTGAAAACATTCCACCAGGTTTACCTCTGAAGAGAGGGTTTGAACATGTCATAGAAATGGAAAAAGGGGCAAATCCAGTTATTACCAACCCATATAGACACCCTCTAAAGTTTAAGGAAGAAATTTAGAAGACCATAAATGAGCTCCTAGAAATGGGCCATATATAATCGAGCTCTAGCCCATTTGCATCTTCCGTGGTACTAGTGAAAAACAAAGATGGAACCTTGCGAATGTGTGTAGACTATTGAGCTTTAAATAAACAAACCATAAAAAACTGGTACCCCATACCCAGGGTAGATGAACTAATTGATGAACTTCATGGGGCCAAATATTTCTCAAAAATAGACCTTAGGTCTGGGTACCACCAAATCCGAATGCGAGAAGAAGATATACCCAAAACAACTTTCTATTGTCATTATGGCCATTTTGAATTCTTAGTCCTACCATTCGGACTAACCAATGCCTCGGCAACTTTTCAATCATTCATGAACCATACTTTCTGAAAGTAACTAAGAAAGTTCCTCCTAATCTTGTTTGATGAAATATTAATATATAGTAAAACTTGGGAGGAACACTTGAAACATATTGATGAGGTCCTAACCATACTAGAACAAGAATCCCTTTATGCTAAAGCTTCAAAATGCAATTTTGGAATGGAAGAGATTCTTTACTTACGGCACAAAATTAGTGCCGAAGGGGTCAAGGTTGATGAGGAGAAGATTATAACCATTAAGGAGTGGCCTAGACCCAAAACTTTAACTCACCTAAGGGGATTTCTAGGTCTATGCAGCTGTTACCAAAGATTTGTAAGACATTTTTCCAAGATTGCATCATCCTTATCTGACCTTACAAAGAAACGGCTATTCCAATGGAATGATGCTACTAAGAAAGCCTTCGAAGAATTAAAAAGGGTAATGAGTTCTTGCCTGGTATTGGCCATACCTAATTTCTCTACACCTTTTGAATTGGAATATGATGCCTCGGGTGAAGGTATTGGCACGGTTTTAATGCAAAATAAACACCCCATAGCATTTGAAAGTCGTAAATTGACAACCACAGAGAGATTGTACTCAACTTATGATAAAGAAATGTTGGCCATCATGCATGCCTTGGCCAAATTCTGCCAATATCTAGTATGTGGAAGATTTGCTGTCAAAACGGATCATAACAGCTTGTAGCACTTCCTTAATCAACGTGATTTAAATGATAGACAACAAAAATGGGTGAGCAATATCCAATCATACAATTTTGATATTAGCTACATGAAAGGAAAAAATAATGTGGTAGCAGATGCACTATCAAGAAGGCCACACTTATGTGCTATGTCATGCATATCTCCCGATTGGAAGAGTAAGATCAACGCAGAATATGTAAAGGATCCCTTCACAAATAATATAATGGAGGGACACATTGAAGATGAAAGTTATGTAGTCAAAGAGGAACTCATCCTATACAAAAATCAAATATACTTAGCCGCAGGGTCCAAGATGAAGGACCAAATCATCCAAGAATTCCATGATAACCCCCTAGCAGGACATCAAGGCTATTATAAAACGTATAAGTAAATTCGGGAGAAATTTGCATGGAGAGGTTCGAAGAAAGATGTGCTCCAACATGTCCAAGAGTGTATCACTTGCCAAAGGAATAAAATAGAGCATACACATCCTACCGGGTTATTACAACCCTTACCCATTCCAGAGCAAAAGTGGAATAGTATCACCATGGATTTTATCACCGGGCTCCCTAAGGTTCAAGGGAAAGATTGCATTTACGTGGTCGTAGATAGACTTACTAAATATGCACATTTCATGGCCATATCCTATGACTATAAAGCACCTCAAGTGGCTAAATTATTCTTCAAAGAAATATTTCGACTCCATGGTTTACCACAAAACATAATTAGTGATCGGGACAACTGGTTTATGAGTCTCTTTTGGCAAGAATTGTTCAAATTGGCAAGCACACAACTTACACCAAGCACAAGTTATCATCCACAAACAGATGGCCAAACTAAGATTGTAAACAAGTGGATCGAAGGATATCTTCAAAATTATGTCACCAGGCAGCAAAGAGGATGGATTAAATGGTTATACCTTGGAGAACATTGCTACAATACAACATATCATATGTCAATCAAGATGAGTCCTTTCAAGGATCTATATGGGTATGATCCCACCTCGTTCAAAAATTTGATACTCCAAGAAAGTAAAAGTCCCAAAGCAAGAGATTTCATGCAACAACATGAAGATATCATGAGGGTACTTAGATACAATCTACATCATGCCCAAAATCAGCAAAAGATATATGCTGATCGAAAGCATGTGGAGAGGACATTTGAAGCTAGAGACATGGTATTCCTAAGATTGCAGCCATATAAGCAATCCTCCTTAAAGTCCAATGGTGCCAAAAAACTTAAACCACAGTTTTATGGACCTTACAAGGTAATGAGGAGAATTGGTGAAGTAGCATACGAGTTAGAATTGCCAAAGAACAACAAGATCCATAATGTGTTTCACGTTTCTAGGCTCAAAAGGGTACTTGGTCAAAAGGTCACCCCTTGTGAAGATCTACCCCCCCTTGATGATGAAGGGAAATTGATACTAGAACCTGAGGCAATTTTAGACATGAGGGAAAGAAGGCTAAGAAATAGAACCATCATAGAGCATCTTGTCAAATGGATGAACCTGCTTAATGATGATGCTACATGGGAAAGATTAGAAGACTTGGACTCCCAAACGCACAAATTGCTTGAGGACAAGCAATCTTAAGGAGGGAGGCATGTCATATCCCTCAATCTCAGTTCATATTAGCTTGAAGTTTTCCAATTAAAGATTGGAAAGGAGACTAGTTTATATTGGCTCAGTTTGATATTGAAGGTTACATATGTTTATGATACTCAATTCTCTTTATGCTCCATTTCACAACTTAGTTAAATTTTATGGCATGAAGAAAAGACAAAATAAGGAAAAGACAAATTTAACTTGGCACTAAAAGACAAATAATATTTAAAAATGCAATAGAAGACAATTACCCAAGGATCGAATGAGGCCACTAAGGGATTGATCCTCATTAAGGAATAAATACCATTGTAAATGATTTAATGAAGGGGCACGTAGGCCCAAGAGTCACCAAAGACATCTCCTCCACACCATAAAGGAGGAATCGAAACCCCAAGAGAAGCATTCAGGATTCATTTCATATTTTCATGACAAGGAAGACGAATCTGCATAAGAGGTACGACATAGCAACAATCTAAAGTTCTAAATTCTTGAAGACATCAATCCCAAATAACAGATATTATTATTACTGCATTTAAGAGCACCTTTACAAGATTGCAATCCATCTTTAAGAGCAGGTAAGCATCTATATAATATTTAATTCCACTTTACCTGATGAGCGGCCATACCAACACAGGTATGAAGAAAATGTCATTTTTATTTCATTCTTGATAGCATTCATTATGTAGACAATTATATGCATTGGCTCTTGACAATATTTATGCATCAAATATACTAGCACAGTAATGAGTAGTCATACGCTTTCTCTCATAAATTGTATCAATTATGATAACTCCGATTTATGAGCAGTAGTCATATGCCTGTCTCATAAATATATTCATCATGATAACTTTGATTTGTGTACTGCCATTCTTATAAAAGGTAATGTATACATTTCATTACCCATGATGATATAATCATCATGGATAATGGAATATAGACAGTCATATAGAATAATCAATTATAATATGTATCTTGTATAATGCTATGTAATCTGCTAACCTCATATGAGAGATGGAAAGGGAAGGTACAAAGAGGCCACATGGGTATTAAGAGGCCTTTGTCACATGAGGTATAAGGTACCCATAATGCAGGGATAGTGATGTATAGGCCTTGGTTACTTGATGTAAGGCATCATAAAGGTACCAAGGAGTGTCATAGAGGCCTTGACTCTAAGGTATTAAGGATATCATATTGAGTCTAAGGATAGAGACATTAGAGCCCCATAGTGGATAACGGTAACTCTCCTCCAATCTCCCATAGGATGTTAGTAAATGACATGTAGACAAGTAGATTGCAATTTGTATTGATGAATATCATAGATCATGTGAAATGTCATGAAAGAATATGCAAGGCATATTAATGATGATCATGAAAGTAATGTATGAAATGTTAATGGTATGCAAGGCATATGAATAATGATCATAAGACTAACAGGTGAAATATAAAGAGCATTGAAAGCAATCATGAGATTAGCAATGATGATATGCATTGAAAGTAGCTATGAATTCATAATAGTAATATGCATAAAAAATGAATAATAGTAATTTGCATAGTGATGTATATTTATAGAAATCAATGATGAACTAAGTTATGAATTGACAATTAATCATAGTAATGATAATCAATTCTCTATGTATGAATTATATATGTTGGCTTTAAATGAAAATAGACTAATGTTCTTTTGTTGCAAGCTGAAAATTGTGAACAAGGAAAAAAAATTATGAATTGTGACAAGGGGACATTATAGTATTTACCCTATCAAGCTGTAAACCAATGACTAATTGATAATGATTGATGACAATGTTGTCATTGCGGAGAACGATATATCCCTAGAGCAACACAAGATGCGGGAAAGACATATCCCACTGATGATGATAATTGATTGACTTGGTTTAAGACAAGATTAGGATCAAGACCACTAATTGCAGTTGGATAATTCGACAAGATTGATTTACTCGATCGGTATGGATTAAGGATGACTTGCATTTGGATCATTATTTGAATTTGATTGAATTGATTTGATGATTGGATTGAATGATTGGATTGATTATTGGTGAAGATTAGAAGAATAAATTTGGACAAATGAAAGAAAAGATTTGGATCTTAAGACACTTGGATAAATGGAATTTATGGCATGCTTAAAAATGAGAGGAAATGCAAACCTAAAAATGCACAAATGGGACTTTGTCATCTTGTATGCAAGTATTTGAAGTATTTTTTCATCATTAAGCTTTTAAAATGTTGTAAGAAAATACAAACATCTAGGTATAATTAAACCATGATGACTTGAGTATCTCTTACATGGATTCTGATTTAGCAAGTTAATACAAGCATCTAGTCGAAATTGAACCTAGATGACCTGAGTATTTCTTGCATGTATCAATAGACAAGGATTGCACTCTTTCATACTTAGACTCATAATGTCCTCGATGATCTTTTGCTGATCATGTTGTTAGACAAAGTCGTCACATTACTAAAGATTGATCCACAAACAACAAACAAATGAAAATAATCATGCCCCCATCATAGCTCCTCTAGCTTTTAGACATCATTGAGTAGCATAGGAAACATAATGACAAAAATCAAGACTCTACGACTAAAACCTTTAACAAGCATTAAATTTTCTTGTCATAGATGTGTTTTCATGCAACGAAAATAGATATAATCATCATGATAGTTTAGGCTCATTGTTGTTTGATAGAGGTCGAGTTCTTGTGTCGAGTGTTTTGTTTAAAAGGTTTGTTTTGCAGTACTGCATGTTGTCTAGAGATAATATCGTGATCCTTATTGCTATCTTCTGAGGTTGTGACATTCAAGAATCTAATTCTCCAACTAGGTCAAGGATTATGCCCCCAGTCAAGTAGAGGTTCTAGTTATTATGGATGAAACATAGCGATAAACCGATGGTAGACTCAATGTGATGGGCCCTAAGGGACTGACCTAGTGCCTTGGGGGCTCATCGATTATGGCCTTGCCTACGTGACGACGCAGAGGCAACGTAGTTTGGGGTGTGGACCTTTGTGGACCTAAGACCTAGGCGATGGGAACATGGGTGGAATTTGGATTGACAAAAGGATGGGTGATAAGGGATGGAATGGATGGGAAGCCTCGGGGGCCCATCAATAATGGCCTTGCCTACGTGATAGCTTAGAGACGACGTAGTTCGACAATAGTTCAATGGATTGGTTGAGAATGGATGACAAGATGGACGCAAGTTTGGATCGACAGCCTGATGGGACAAGGCGATGAGGGTGAACGAACAACAAGCCATGATAGGTATCCTGATGTGATTGGATGTTTGTGGTAAGAAGGGATGGATGAGGAACAAGGTCCCAAAAGATGGAGAAAGCGGTTTATCACAAATAGCGTCTATTTCCAAGTTTTCACCACTTGCTTCTATTTGTACTATAGTTATGTTGATAACTAAGAGGGGGGGGGGTGAATCAGTTATCCTAATTGTTTCCTTTATTGAACTTTCCTTTTAATTGATGCAGCATAAAATCAAACATAAAACATTAACCATAAAACAAGAAACACATGACACAGTATTTTTGACGTGGAAACCCTGTTAAGGGAGAAAACCACGGGGTGATTAACCCAAAATTATTCTCTGTTTAGAAGAATAGGAAATTACAAAGATGGCACTTGCCAATTAGGGCTCACTGCCCGAGCACACTGCTCACAAGAGGCCCACTGCCTACAAGAAGACACACTGTCTACAAAGTGATGAGAATCACAGTCTTGAACTGATTGGAAGCATCTGCATATGCTGGAGTTCAGTTCCGGTTAGGCTCAGTACACTGATCTGCTGCACTTCATCTTTCCTCTGTTCTTTATTCTGCTATCTTTCACATACCGGATCCTTTTTGCTACCTCTGCTCTTTATCTGGACTTATTCGCATATCTCTCCACAACAACTACGCCTTCACAACTAAATCCATCCTCTATATATATCCGCACAAGTAATTTCATCACCTTTCTAGTCGGCATCCGGAACAGTCTAGTTTCTTATAAACTTTCATTCTGTCGGCTGAATCCTTCCTCACCAAGCAATGCGGATCAAGCATATACTTGTAGATATCATTAATCATGTCGGCCAAACATGATTCATGCCTTCACAACCTCTGTCATCAATAGTAACCCATCCGGAAAGCAGTCTGATACTCTGCCAGTCAGTTCTTCCTCTGTTTTCACTGTCTCTCAGGAATCCGGTACTCAACCATTCATATCTTTTTCCTTGTCCATCACCGGAGGCTAAATCCTTGGAATATACCACTCAAGGTAGTCCTCTTGACTTCCCCAAATCCGCACTGCACCAAGACACTTCCTCTGAGAGGTCCGGACCAATCTGTCGGACCTTGCCACATGCTCTGTTCTTCTTCACCGGACCACAACATTCTTTATTCTGACTTCCGGTAGAGACATATCATGTCTTGCGGATATGTGGGATGACCTTTGTTGCCATCAATGACAACAACCATGAATCCATATAGTGTCTCTTGCCAACAATCTCCCCCTTTGGCATTGATGGCAACACTTAGTGAAAAATGACTAAGTGTTTTCACTGTGCTCCCCCTTTGCTGATGCTCTGTTTTTATATACAATTTCCGAAACTCCCCCTTAGTTGGATTTCTCATTTTTCACTGCTCCTCACTCCCCCTTTGACATCAATGGCAAAGGGTAGGGTCCGCATATCAAAATTTTCAAAAATTTCTTATACTTAGCCGCATATTTACATACTCACATATATTGAAGAATGTCTGCAAAGGATGTCTGCAATTGGATCATTTCTGTAGCCCAACTTTGCTTCATTCTATCCAAAATTGAAATGTGACCACTTAGCAAAAATGCGAACGCTTCTGCCCGCTTGAGATCTGTCGGATCTTTTGTTTGGGCGGTGGTCTGAGCATCACTGATGGCCTCATGCATGGTTTCCAACTTAGGGATTATAATCCTTCTAAGTTCTCCCATCCGGTTAGTGATGTTCTTCCTTTCCTTCTCAAGATTTTTTATTTCATTCAAGACTGCAATGGTCTGACATTCTTGATTTATTATAGAGGAAGAGAGAGGATCAAAACTTTGAGATAAGCTTTGTAGCTTATCCTGTTCCTCTTTTATTTTCTTGTCAAATGCTGCTGTTGCCTTTGACCAGGATATACAAAATTTATAGATGTCACCGCCATCCTTAAGAGCATTCTCTAAGCTCTTTATTCCAATGCTTACAATCTTCCTATCTTTAGAGATTAATTCTAATATCTCTGAAAATCTTTTATCCAAAAATTCCTTCCGGACCTTTTCTTCAGCTGATTTTTCTAAAGAATCAAAATGTGTATCAACACTGCTGACTAAGGTTTTTAGATTACCGGAAGAGGAGGCTGTCGGATCTATCTGGATTGATGGCATGATCTTCACAAGTACTCCGGAAGCAGCCTCTATCAACTCACAGTCTTCCATATGAGACTTCAGGAGCTTTTCATTTGCCTTGGCATTTGCAAATGAAGCTATCTTCATTGTTTGTACCGGAGAGAGAGAGTCAAAATCAAATGGGCCTTTTAGAAGCTCCGGTTCATCAATCTCTAAAGTTTCTTTACTCAAAAACTGTTGAACAGTTTGTGCAGTGTCTCTTGCCGGAGACAGATGTTTCTTTTCTTCTGCAGTCTTAGAACTGTCAACCTCTTTATCTTTCACCATTGCTTCCTTCTCCTGTAATTGCTCTTCTTCTTTGGATCCGGAGACTGTAGGGGAAACCGGAGGAGAGATGCTAGTTTGTTCATGAGCCACTTCTTCTGGAGCAGAGGGTCCCAAGTCCTCAGCTGTTTCTGTACCTAAATCCTCTACAACCGAAAGATTGAACCTTTTGAAGGCCTTCCGAAGGATCTCTTCTGTTTCTTGGGCCACTTTGTCAGTCTCGCCAAGCATGAGTTGATTCATCCTGGCTTTGCTTCTAAACTCATCTTTGCAGTCTTTGAAGATAATGTTCATGGTCTTGGGATCAATTTGAGGATATAGCTGAATAGCTATCTGCTCCCGGATCTCAAGATCTTTAGCATGAGCATTATTCTTTCTTACTTCCATTTCCTTTTCTAGGCTTTTGGGAATAAGAGATATTATTTCAATGAAAGCCTTATTATATATGTTAAGATATTTTACTGTGGCCTCCTGCAGAGTCTTTTGGTCGGCCTCACTGAAGTCATCATATGATTCAGTCATTGGTTGAAGGTTTCCATCCACCGTGACCGACTTGATTATGCTCTCTAGTGACAGAGTGGGCTTTTCAACAGTTACCTCTGCCATTTCATCCTTGTCTTGGCCTGTGGAGGGCTTACCGGATCCTTTCTTCTTCTGTTTCTTTACTTCTCTTACTCCCTCATCTGATTCTGTTTCCTCTTCATCCTTTTGGCTTCCATAAGCCCTTGTGGCTTTTGTCTTGGATCTTTTACCGGATGCCTGGACTTCCGGTTTTGAACTTTTGGTTGTGGAAGGTGCAGGTCTCTTTGATGATCTGGTCCGGGTGGGAGTTTCAACCGGAGCACTTTCTTTGCTTTTCTCTTCTTCCTCGGCCTTCCTCCTCTTTTCCCGGCTGGCATCAAGTGCCTCCTTTGAGATACCTAGGCCTTGAGCAATGTGCTCTACTTCTTTTCTTACCTTTCTTTTAATCTCAGGTTCCCTGAGTTCTACATGTATTTTTACACTCAGCTCCTCAAAGGTTCCAAACCTTTCTGCCTTAGGATCTTTGGGCTGACTTAGCATGTGTTGAACATGCAGCTCCACTATCTGTTCATCAACTTCATACCCCATGGGCATGATCCAGACAGTCCTTGGCTCCACTGCCTCCATTAGGCACTGATCAGTGTCAACCATAAAGCACACTGAGTCCTTGTATTTCTCAATGAGAGACTGGGGAATTCTCTCTCTTGCTTGCATCATGCTCTGAAAGTTTTTGAAGTATCCCCATAGAGCTGTATTTCTCGCTTTTGCATCCCCAAGTCCATGCAAATAGTCTCTTATCTGGACTGCAACAGGTTTGTCATTTTGCCATACCCATCCACTTGTTCCGGGTAGCTCATTCATGAAGTAGAAGAATAGACATACAATCAGAGTACCATACTTAAAGGAATTCTTCTTATCCTTCTTGATTTTCTGTATATTTTCCATTAATTGGCTTAGCAGTAGTTCGCAGAGATCATACTCTGCATTCTTTCTTAGCATCTCATAGGCAGTGTATACTGCAGTTCCAGATACAGAATTCTCCCTGCTGGAGTGGTAGATCTTGTATCCTATTATCATTGATGCATATTTGATATCCGGATCGGAGATGTCTTCAATGGTCATTGCCCTTTTGTCAAATTTTGATCCGGTGGCCTCAGTTACAATGTTGTTCTTGACAGATTTGAGGATAGGTACTCCTCCGGAAGAGTATAGGCCAGTTACTGCTCTAATTGCCTCTTTTGTGATCTTGCAGGGTCTATCTAGCCATAGAAAGTTGTCATGCATTCTGCTCAGTACATACCGGACCCATTCATCCTCTTCAAAACAGGGGAAATGAATAAATTGCTCAAATTGTTTCTTCTGAATATCCTTATACTCTGGTTTAAGCTCAAAAGCATTGTCAATCAGCTGCTTGTGATAGAGGTCTCTTAATTTGAATTCCCCAAATTCCTCAATGTTTGCATGTATGTAAACCCTAATGTCTTCGGTGTGTAAAACTCCGTGGGGAACACTAGAGAAGGCTCCTAGTGGGTCTACCTCCAATGATTTGTAGGGATGTTTCTTGAATGAGGGGCGAGGTCTATCAGAGATCTTAACTATGTTTGGAGTAGCCATTCTTCAAAGATTTGCAGTGAGGTAATGAAAAACGGAGAATACCTTATGCGCCTTCGGTTTGCACGGAGTGGTTGGATTGATTTCTTTATGCAATAGCTTCGGCAGGAGATCCTTGGTGCTTGATGAACCTTGTTGCAGAGCTCCACTTTTCGCTTCTTCTCGAGTGCAGAATGAGCAAATGACCTTTGAGAAATCCCTTAAATTGCTCCGCGAACCCTAATATCTGTCTGCAATAAATGCTTCACCTACATCATTCCGGTTTGCCTTGTCTGGATAGTTTGGAGTATCCCGGATTGGTTCTGATCTGAGGATATCATCCGGATCTTTCAATCATGAATAAATCGAGGTAACATATTACAAGAGCATCCCAAACATTCTGTCCAATCCGCAGAACAAGATAGTGCATTTCTGGATCTTTCCAGACCTTTTTGTAATCCTCTATCATACCGGAGCATCTCCCTGAACAGGTCTTATTTGATCGATCACAGCTTCTTCATAACTTCATGCGGACCTCTGAAAACTTGACTGAAGTATCTCAAGACTCATATCTACAAACCCTTTGGTCCGCATCTTGTGCCACATCCGGTACCACTTGTTTGGTTGGGGGAACAAGATTTTCTTTGAGTCTCCCCCTGAGCCTGAGCTCACTTTTTAATTTCCGGAAGAAATATCAGCACCAGAGTCTGGTGCGGATCCAACCTCTACATTCTCTGAACTTTTCTTCACCCAGATCTTGCTCATCTGATTCCTAACCTCATCCGCATTCATCTTTTGTTTACCCTTGTCTTGATTCTGATTATACACCGGACCTCTTTTGTCCTGATTCTTGTTTCTGCAAACTTTAGCATTATGACCGGACCTATTGCAGATTTGGCAAATAACATTTCTTCGCATATTTGACTGATATCCTCTTGATCTGCATTGATTAGCCATATGACCTACTCTATTGCATGTGAAGCATCTACCTTTGAATGATTTGTTTACTTGTATACTTCTGCATTCATGGGATTTGTGTCCATACCTTTTGCAGTTGAAGCACTGTCCGGAGAAGGATGAATTAATCTGATTCATTCTCATTCTGCACTGATTAGCTTTGTGACCAAAGTGGTTGCAGCTGTGGCAGTATCCATTGAAGGATGGATATCTTTGAGCATTTGGCTGTCTTACCGGAGGTCTTCTAGGCCTGCTTCTTGGATTTTCTGATCCAAGATTCTTCTGACCGGATTCGGAGCTTTCTCCTTTCTCATATCCCAAACCATACTTGTCATCTGTCCTCTTTTGACTTCCAAGAAGAACTTCAAGTTGAGCAGAACTTATCTTGAATTTTTCTTTATATTCATTTGCTGTTTGAAGGTCTCTTTTGAGAGAGGCAATTTGATCCTCAAGTTTTCCTTCATTATCTTTGGCATCTTCAAGATCAGATTCAAGATGTCTGATAATCCTGTCCATCTGGTGGCATTCTTCTGATTTTTCTTTAAGAGATTGTCTTAGATTGTCTTCAGCCTTTCTTTTTTCTTCAATCTCTTGAGTAAACTTTATAGTTCCTGATTCCATTTCATGTCTTAACATAATGACTTCTTTTGATAACTTTTCACATAACTTGGTTTGCTCAGTCAATTCTTCATTTGTATTGCTTTCTTCACTTTGTCTTGCCAACTGTTGAAGCAGCTCCTTTCTCTTTTTCATAGAGAGACTTAATTTGTCTTTTAATTCTCTCATGAATTCATCAGCCTGTTTGAGTCTTTCCTTTAATTCACTGACTTCAGAATTCGACTGTTCAAGATCCTCAAGAGCAGTCTTGAGTTGCTCCCTTAAACCATATGCATCCATTTGAAATCCCAGATCTTCCTCAAGCTGTTAGGCTCTATTAGGAGGAACTTGGCTCTGATACCAATTGTTGATAACTGAGAGGGGGGGGGGTGAATCAGTTATCCTAATTGTTTCCTTTATTGAACTTTCCTTTTAATTGATGCAGCATAAAATCAAACATAAAACATTAACCATAAAACAAGAAACACATGACACAGTATTTTTGACGTGGAAACCCTGTTAAGGGAGAAAACCACGGGGTGATTAACCCAAAATTATTCTCTGTTTAGAAGAATAGGAAATTACAAAGATGGCACTTGCCAATTAGGGCTCACTGCCCGAGCACACTGCTCACAAGAGGCCCACTGCCTACAAGAAGACACACTGTCTACAAAGTGATGAGAATCACAGTCTTGAACTGATTGGAAGCATCTGCATATGCTGGAGTTCAGTTCCGGTTAGGCTCAGTACACTGATCTGCTGCACTTCATCTTTCCTCTGTTCTTTATTCTGCTATCTTTCACATACCGGATCCTTTTTGCTACCTCTGCTCTTTATCTGGACTTATTCGCATATCTCTCCACAACAACTACGCCTTCACAACTAAATCCATCCTCTATATATATCCGCACAAGTAATTTCATCACCTTTCTAGTCGGCATCCGGAACAGTCTAGTTTCTTATAAACTTTCATTCTGTCGGCTGAATCCTTCCTCACCAAGCAATGCGGATCAAGCATATACTTGTAGATATCATTAATCATGTCGGCCAAACATGATTCATGCCTTCACAACCTCTGTCATCAATAGTAACCCATCCGGAAAGCAGTCTGATACTCTGCCAGTCAGTTCTTCCTCTGTTTTCACTGTCTCTCAGGAATCCGGTACTCAACCATTCATATCTTTTTCCTTGTCCATCACCGGAGGCTAAATCCTTGGAATATACCACTCAAGGTAGTCCTCTTGACTTCCCCAAATCCGCACTGCACCAAGACACTTCCTCTGAGAGGTCCGGACCAATCTGTCGGACCTTGCCACATGCTCTGTTCTTCTTCACCGGACCACAACATTCTTTATTCTGACTTCCGGTAGAGACATATCATGTCTTGCGGATATGTGGGATGACCTTTGTTGCCATCAATGACAACAACCATGAATCCATATAGTGTCTCTTGCCAACAAGTTAAAATACACATGACGCCTGTTTTCTAGGTTTTCATCATGGTACCTATCCAGGGCACCTGTTTACCAGGTTTTCACTAGAGAATGATTTTTTTGTTATCTTTCTATTTTTTTTATGATTTTTTTTTGGTTATTTTTTACTCCCTTGCATTGGGATTTTAGGTGTAGAACTTGGGAAGATGCATGTTGTTGATGGGATCATCAAACAGTTCACCTTCTGATGTGGCCAATTGATAAGCACCTAATCCATAGGCAACAATGATGACATAGGGACCCAGCTAGTTGGATTCGAACTTAACTTTCTTCTCTCTGTCCTGCTAATTTCTGGGATTCTCTCTGAGGACTAGGTCACCAACTTGAAATACCCAGGGTTTGACTCTGTGGTTGTAACTCCTAGACATCCTTTGTTGATAAGATTTTAGATGGTTAAATGCATGTTGTCTTCTTTCCTTCAACAGCTCTAACTCTTGAAGTCTGGAAACACTGTATTCTTCATCAAATATTAAGCCTTTTAACGATACGCGCAAGGATGGTAACTTGACTTCAATGGGCAAGATGGCTTTAGAGCCATAGACGATGGAATATGGCATTGCACCTATGGATGTGCAGATACTTGTGCAGTAGGCCCATAGTACAGGATTCAATTGGATGTGTCAATCACGACCGACATCATTGATTGTCTTTTTTAGGATTTTCAAGATGGTTTTATTAGATGCCTCCACCTAGCCGTTTCCTTGGGGGTAATATGAGGTGGAAAAGCGGTGTTGGATGTGGAATTTGTCACATAGTTATTTGACATCCTAATTTTTGAATGGTCGTCCATTAGCTGTGATAATGGATAAAGGGATACCATAGCAGCAAATGATGTAATTTAGGATGAAAGAGGAGATTTGTTTGCCCGTGACATTTGTGAGGGTACGACTTCAATCCACTTTGTAAAGTACTCAGTGGTAGTGATGATGAATTTATGGCCGTTGGATGATGGGGGATGTATCTTGCCCACTAAGTCGAGTCCCCATTGACAGAAAGGCCAAGGATTCGTTAAAGGCTGTAGCTCCTGCGCTGGTGCATGTATTAGGTTCCTGTGGATTTGGCATTTCTTGCACCTCTTTACAAAATGATAGGAGTCATTTTCCATAGTAGGCTAGTAGTATCCCATACGTATGAGTTTCTTAGCCAACGTAGGACCACTAGAGTGGGTTCCGCATATACCTTCGTGCACTTCGCTTAGGGTGGTTTGATATTCCTCACTATCGAGACACCTAAGGAGAGTACCATCCAGTCCTCGTTGATACAGGGTGTTGGCGATGATGGTATAATGGGATGCTTGGCGGATGAAGGTTCTCTTTTGGTTATTGGATAGATCAGGTAGTAGGGTATTCTCTTTCAGATAGGTATATACTTTTCTGTATAAGGGAGAATCAGATCCCACTATGTGGCATATGATGTGGGATTCAGGGGTGTCGCATGTAGGATGGGATACTAGCTCTACCAAGAACTCATAATGTGACTAGTTTTTAGGGATATCAAGGAGGGATGCAATAGTCGCCATGGCATCTGCTACTTTGTTCTCCAACCTAGGTATCTGCTCAAAAGAAATCACAACAAAATATTCTTTGAAGTCGTCTACCATACACTTGTACGATATTAACTTCTCATCATTTGTTTGATAGTCATCATTCACTTGGTTTATGACAAGTTGCGAGTCACCATACACATGAAGTTCGGTGACTTTCCATTCTATTGCCAGCTTGATGCCAATGACCAGGGCTTCGTATTAGGCCACATTATTAGTGCATGGAAAGAGTAGTCTGTATGGCTTTGGAATTCTGTCTCCATTAGGTGTGATCAACAAGATACCTGCTCCAGACCCATGCTGAGTATATGACCCATCAAAGTAGAGTTTCCAGGCTATTGTTGTGATGTTAAAGATAGACTCATCTGGAAATTCAAAACTTAATGGGTAGTCATCTGTTAAAGGTGCATCTGCCAGTTGATCTACAATCACTTGCCCCTTTATTGCTCGTCTATCTACATACTCGATGTCAAATTCACTGAGTATCATGATCCATTTTGATATTCTACCTGTTAGGGTAGCTTTGTTGAGCAAGTATTTTAATGGATCAATCTTCACTACTAGCTTGATGGAGTGTGAGAGCATGTAATGTCTCTATTTTTTTCAAGCAAATACAACAGCAAGACATGCTCTTTCAGTTGGCATATATTGTAGCTCGTAACCTACTAGTGTCCTTTTGATATAGTAGATCGCTTGCTCCCTTCCTTCATGATTTTGTTGTGCGAGCAGAGCTCCAAGAGTTGTTGGTGTAGCTGAGATGTAGAGTAGCAATGGCTTGCCCCAGATTGGCAGCATCAAGACAGGTGGGTTCATTAGATATTCATTTAGATGTTGAAAAGCTTTCTCACATGAGTCATCCCATTTGAAAGGAATGTTTTTGTGTAGGAGATGTGTGAATGGATGACACTTATCTGCCAGCTAAGAGATAAACCTTCTGATGGACTATAGTTTGCCTTGTAGAGACCGTAACTAACTGACATTCTTGGGTGGCATCATTTCAATGATTGATTTTACTTTAGCCAGGTCCACTTCAATTCTATTAGCTGACACTATATATCCTAGAAGTTTGCCAGATGTGACTCCGAATACACACTTCTTTGGATTTAGGCGTACATTAAACTGCTCCAATCTTTGAAATATCTTGTCTAATACTTCTAGATGTCCTCTTGTGAGCGATTTAGCTAGGATATCATCTACATAATATTCCATGATTGTGTGCATCGTGTCATGAAAGATTGTAGTCATGGCTCTTTGATATGCCGCTCTAGAATTTTTCAATCCGAATGGTATCACGCACCAACAATAGATACCCCATGGACATGTGAATACGGTCTTTGTGTTGATCTTCCGGTGCTATTTTGATTTGATTATACCTGGAAAATCCATCCATTAGTGACAACATGGTGTGCCTTGTTAGATCTACAATGATGTCAATGTTGGGCAAAGGGAAGTCATCTTTTGGACAAGCCTTATTTAGATCTCTGAAGTCATTACATAGTTGAATCATTCCATCCAGTTTTGAGACAGGTACAATGTTTGAAATCCATTCCAGATAGTCTATTAGTTGGGTAAACCCAACATCTAGCAACTTCTTCAATTCTTCTTTCACCATGAGTGCGATATGCGGATGTATCTTCCATAATTTTTGTTTGACTGGCTTAGCTCCTAGAGCTAGTGACAAGTGATGCATTATAAGATTTGGATCCAGTCCTGGCATATCCGCATATGACCAAGAAACATTGATTTGTTTCCGTTTGAAGAATTCGGTGAACTCTGGGTTCTCTTGTGCAGATAAAGAATTTGCCATATGGATTATCCTTGGATTATCATCTGTGCCGATGCTGACCGATTCTGCTAGTTCTATCAAGATTGAGGACCTCTCCTGATGTGTTAGATTGGGAAGAGTGTCAATCCTTTCATCCTTTGGCACCTCAGAGAGGTTTTCACCGTTGCATACGTCTTTTATATTTTTACTATTTTCACGATCTAACACTGCAGCAGAGTGGTTTTCACCATTAGATCTATCTTTCATTTTTACATTTTTATGACTGAAAGGCTTGGTACTCTCTCCAAAATAAGCTTTGTCATTGAGTTCTATGGCATAGCTAGCTATGTGATCCCCTGCGAGTATATGGTCTCTAAGTTCTAGATAATCTGTGATGGCTTTGTCATTTTGGAAAGTATTTAGCTCATGGGCAGTGTCTTGCAAATCCCAATCTATGAGCTCAGGATGTAATAGTGGTAATGGGTCATCGGATTGGTCGAGTTCAAGGCTAGTGATGGTTAAGATGGAGGAGTTGGTTAGGTTATTATAAGTATTGACAATGTCTACGATGGTACTCTCCTCAATTGGATCTGTCAAGAGTGACATCATACTTTCCTCGCAAAACTCACTATCGTTATTATGTGGATCAAACTCTAGAGGTCTCGACCTTGAGCTTTGTCCCTCATGAGTTGTATGGATAAATCTATATTCAAGGACCACATCGACATCTTTGTCATCACAAGAGAGTTCAGAAAGACTATCCCATTCATATTCATTTGAGTCTGTCTCACTCCATTCTTGTAGTCGGTGGATCTGTTCTACTAGATTAGTAGAAGTTGTTTCCCTTTCTTTTCCTTTATGCTTCTCTTTATCTCTGGTCTTTTCTTTGCCTGTGTACCCTCGCCCAGTAGTGTCTTGGGCTGCTAAAGAAGAAGGTTGGATAGGTTCGATGATACCTTTTTTTCTTAATCCTATGGGACCATGGCCATCATATCCCATTCTTTGTAAGATAGAGAATCCTTGACCATATTGTTCTGTTTGTAATTGGGCTTGAGGTTCATGTGGTTTGGATGCACTATCTTCATCTTTATATAGCCATTGTAGAATATCCTTCTCATCACTTTCATCTGATAGGCTTCCCCATTTAACAAAAGGGCCTTTAGTAGTCTCCAATGACTTGGGTTTGTTCATGGAAGATTTCCCATAGGACTTGGGAGAGATGGGTAGCTGTGCTAGGTAGAAGGTTTGTGCGATGGTATACTCTCCTACAGCTTTGTCGTTGAGTTTTACTTTGAGTTCAGATGTCTTGGAGGTAGAAGGTAGCGAGGTTGGGTTAACATGAGATGAAGATGGACGATTGGTGTGAATTATGACTTCGGGCTTGGATTGGATTGAATTGCAATATTGGAATGGGTCACAGTCTCCTTGGATAGTGATTTCTTGGCCATTATGAGGAAATTTGATACACTGATGGTAAGTAGATGGAACAACTTTCATTACATGTATCCATGGTCGCCCCAAAAGAATATTGTATGCTAGTTCCATGTCTAACACTTGACATACCACATCTTTCACTGATGGTCCCACTCTTATAGGCAAAACAACGGTTCCTTTTGATGTCCTTTCATCTTCATTGTACGCCTTGATTGTAATTTTCTTCTTGGGGTCAACGACATTTTCTGAAAACCCCAATGCAAGGATTAGTTTTAAAGTGCAAATATTTAAACCTACCCCTCCATCTATGAGGACCCGTTTTATTTTATTCTTATGGATGAAGGTCTCAATATGGAGGGATGCTTTGTACGGTTGGGTGATTGACATATCATCTTTTTCTGTGAACGATAAAAAATGGGGTGTAGTTAGATGACCTACCATGGCCTGAAATTGCTTTTCGGCTAAATTGGTTGGGACGATAATTTCTAAGAGAGCTTGTTCGTGGATGGCTTTGTGAGATGGGGATAGAAGCAAAAGAGCCAAAACATATATGTGTGTAGGTGTTTTATGGAGTTGGTCAAGGACATTGTATTGGTTAGATGTGGAGGATGGTTTGAACGGAGCCCCTTAAAGAGTAACCTTTCCACCATGAGTGGTCACGTTACAATCGAGGTTTTTATTTATAATGATCACATTGGTATGTGAATCACTTTCAGAGATGTGGTTAACAACATAGTCATATGACACATTTGTATAGTTGGTGTTGTTACCACCACTTTTTTTTTATTTGAAGAACTTCCTTTTTCATAGTTGGGGAGCGGATTCTTGAATGCCAAATGGTCCTCATTGAATGCGTGTCCCTCCACTTTTATCACTTTTTGATTAACCAAGTCTTGAATGGTATTCTTTATCCTTTGGCAATCATTGGTCTTGTGACCCTTGCTTCTATGATATTCACAAAAGTCTGAGTCTTTCCACCAAGGAGGTTTAAATTTAGGTTCATAAATCACGCACCGTTGGAAGCATTATGAGATTATTTGATATGAGCTTCCGCAGGGTAGATTCAAGTGATTCCCCTAATGGTGTGAAATTTCGACAAGGAGGAAAGTTTGTGGATCGTGGTTCATTGTTTTGAGGTTTGTTTGATGGTGTGTTATTTTATGGATTTGATAGATTAAAGATCGATTGTTTTGGGATCACTTGTTTAGCATCAACAACACCATCGTTTACAATGTTTTTTTGTTTTTGGTCAAAAACCTTGGCTTGTCCATGTTATTGCTTGAGCTAGGGGTGTCCTTGTAGAGTTTGATTTGTCAGTGGGTTCAACATGTAAGGAGTTGTAAAAAGAGAAACATTAATCACATGAGAGTTAATAAAATTTAAACAAGAGTTTCAACACCTTACCGTTGGGAGCTTCTCTAGACCCAGTAATGGTGCACGCCAACTGCAGGGAGCTTTCCTAGACCCAATTGGGCATAGAATCATTGCACGAAATGTTAGAGTTGATGGATGCTTGAGTAGAGCTTGTGATAGGTGACTTACTACTCACACTCGGCAAGGAGGTTTGAGTGCGCTCGTCATGACACTCCTTGTCTAGGTTGCTAGTTCTTTCTTCCTTATTTGTCACCGCCTGAGTTGGACTCGGGGTGCGTTGTGACCCTAATATATGCATGTGTATTATGATGTCTGATTCATGCTTGTATGTGTCCTTGATGGACTATGGTTTATGCCTTTTTTGGAGTGTGTTGAAGGTGTGATTATTTCCCTTATGCATGAATGTTGTGATGCCATTCTATTATGCTTATTAGTAAGTGTACCACATGTTATTTATATGCATTGTATGGTAGTTGTACCATGTATTATTTATATGCATTGGATTGGCAATTGTGCCATGTATACTATGTGCATTGATTGGCGTGTATGCCATATGTTGCTTGTATACCATGGATGTGTGAGATGCTCTTAGCAGGTTTGCCATGATCATCATCTCCGTGGCTCAAGGGTTGTCTAGAGTTGCGTAGATAGATATTGCGCTCAACAATGACAATATGGTTGGGAGGCGAGCAACATTTCCCCTTTCTTCGTTCATGATGATCTTCAGGACAAGGATGGATTCATTGTTCTCTTTGCAGGTTGGGTATGTCATGCTATGTTCCTTGTTGCATCTTGGAGAGCGTGATGGATTTTGGTGTATTCATGTGCGTGTATATTTGAAGGACATTGGTGTCCTATGCTATGTAACTGATTATTGAAACATTGTTATTGTGTGATCCTCAATGTATGAGGACTTGTAAACCAACCACCTAAGTGGTGATGTATCCTTCTATGGGTTTGTGCTTCAACGTTGGTGTCGAAGGCACGATTGGATTCTTGTTTTCCCTTTGTGAACTTGTATGCGACAAATGGTGAAAAATGACAATTTGTATTTTGGTGCTTAAAATGAATCAATTTCTAATTGTGATAGTTAAATATGATGTGTAATCATGTTTTGCACTTGCACCTTCAATTTCATGCTTTTCTAGGTTGGTTTGACCAAATATGGGTTGTCTGAGTGTTTTTGACCCTGTCTCGGAAGGTCTACAATGCCTGGACGTTGGAGTCCAAAGGACTACAACACCTAGGTGCTAGTGTCCCTGGCAGAGGGCTCCTCCTTTGGGGTTCGTACACCCTAGGGTTTCCTGATACTGCATGTGCCTTCAGTTTGTACATTTAATTTTTGGGGGCACTTTTGCCCTCCAGAAGATAGTGTTGCATTGCATTGCTAGAATAGATCATTTGGGTAATGACTTATGTCCCCAAATTGCATTGCTCCCTATGATTCATGTGGGAACCTGGGTGTAATTATTGCATTGTAAATTATTTGAAGAGTTAAAGAGAAAGGGGGTTATGAAAAAGGGTCATTTGCATAGTCCTTGTGATGTTTGAGGTGTTAGAATCATGAGTGAAGTAGCAAACCCTACATCTTGTGTTTCTGAGTTGTATTTCCCCTATTGTAATGTGTGCATTTAGTATGTTTATCATGATGTTGTGGAGAGATTTAACATCATTGGATGGAACATTGGGTAAAGAGCTTGACCCCCAAGTTGATTCTCCCTCATGTTTTGATTTGTGTTGAATGAGAATGTTGCATTAATGCATTATCCATATGATTGGTGAATCCCTGTATGGCGAGGAATGTTAACCACTACTTTTTGGAGAGATTGATGTGTTTAGATATCTTGGTTTGTGAACCTAATTTTGTCCTAGATTAATCTTGGTTGCAAGATGTTTTCTAGTGTGTGACTGCACGTGTGTCTTTGCATGGTGATTGTGATTCCATTGAATGGAATGCAACTTTTGTTTCTTGGCATCTTGCGTGATGTTTGTTTAGTTAAGTAGAAACAATCTCATGCTTTTGACGTGATCAGAGTCTTAGGAGACTCATTTTTTTGGTGTGATTGAGTGTGTTCTCTTACTCACCTCAGATTTTGGAATCCAGGTGTAGTGTAGCATTGTACTTCCTCTCTAGTAGCTAGAATTAGTCACGTAGTTCATGTAATGTGGAACTTTTAAACTTTGATACTTTATTTATTTGACTTTGGTGAATTCACTAAACATTGTAAGGGTCAACATTGAATTTTATTCTTGCTTATGAATGAGTATAGCCATCAAATTTTGAAATTTATTTATCTTGTGATCTTTATCGTCATACTTGATTTACTGGTTAAATTGAGCTCATTTTATGTCTTATTCTTGGAATTGACTTTTCTTCCACTTTGGTATTTTATTTATTTATTTTGGTGGCTATGCTTAAATGTTTTAATTACTGGTCATGTATCGTGTTATGTTCTCTACCATGTCCATGACGGGCCTCTAATAGATTGTTTAAGGGAGTAGAATGCAGAGAATGTACTAGTTCTTGGTGTGCGCATACTAGAGCTATGTTAGATTGAATTGCTTGATTCATGTTTGGATGCAAGTGAATATTTGTGTGAAGTGTTAAGGAAGTTCTGAAATGGTTTTGTGTTTCAATGGATCACTTGATGTGAATTACCTTGTTGATTAGTGTGTTTGTCATGCCTGGATAGTAGTGAATGATGTGAATTGAATTCTTTTATGAGATTAAATGTTTTCCTGAACTATGTCTATGTGAATGAGAATTGTAGAGAACTGGTTTTGGATTGAATCTTACTTTTAGTAGATTGTATTTGGTTGAGTGTTGACTTAGTCTACCAAAAATGGTTGTTCTTGCTTGTCTCATTCCTATTAGTATTGGATGTGATGCCATGCACCTAGTGTTTTGACATTAGTGGAGTTTATGATATTGTGTCCTTTATATCTGAGTTCCATAACTACACTTATGTTTTGACATAGTGTAGGATATGATGAAGCCTTAGTTAGTGCTTGAGCTTATATTATATATATACTTATTTTATTATAATTTCCTTCTTGCTCTTGTTGAGTTGCCAACCTTGTGAATTTGGTTGCTTTAGGAGTTTCTCTTTGGTAGTTTGGAGGTTTTCTAGCTTGATGTTGGAAGGGATGCAATTCTTGTGTGAAGAAGTTGCTGCCCTTTGTATTCCATTTTATGGATACTCGGTGTTTAGTCCGCGAGGAAGTCGTGTGTTGCCTAGCCGATCATGAATTTGTGATCGTGTGGTGTTGTTGGATCTTTTAGTCTAGGATAGTTGAGCTTTGGAGTGGTGTTGAGAGTAGTCTTGCACCTTTGCTCGGTGTGTTGTTTGTGCCTTAGATGTGTTCCTAGTGATAAGTAGGTTGTTAATCCTTGCTTCATGGAAGTGATTATGCTTTTAAAGAGGATGTGGTTCAAAATCTTCCCTCTAAGAACCTGTTTGGTTGATCCTAGTTTTGGTGGTGTAGAGCTAAAGTGTTAGAGAAACCCTTTCTTTTAGGAGTGGAATGTGAGGAAGTACCTCATGTAGGGAAACCATGTCTGGAGTTGAGGCATGCTTTTGGTTAGGCTAAAGGTGCGGTAGTGGTGCCTATAACCTTTTTGAGTTAGCTTTCCCTGATCCTTGAGTCCTTTTGTTGTGGGTGGTACCTGAGGAAGGATTGTTGAGAGAGTAATCTTTTGTTTGCAATTCTCCTTGAGAGTGGATATGGTAGCCTTGTGAGTTTCCTTAGGCTTAGTTGAGAGCTTGAGAGGTTATCCTAGCATAGTTGTGGTCCTGAGTTTTATGGACTTGATTTGCTTGTGATTTGTTGTGATTTTTGGCTAGAGCCTCTTCTCATTGCAGTGGTATTTGGAGGATGGAGTGGTGTAGTCTCAGAGGAGTTGTATGCACGATGGTTGGTTTTGACCTAGTTGATGCACCTTTGGAGATTTGTTTTGTTGTTGAGACCTTGACCTAGTGTTGGTTAGGAGGATTGATCTTTTGAGATCTGTTGTGTTGTAAAGGATTGTGTAATGAGGGTACTTCATCCTTGTGTTTTTGTAGGCTTCTAGGAGTAAGCCTAATTCTAGTGGGGGAGGATGTATTGCCCACCCTAGTTTGTGCCTTGTGTACTTTTTGATTCATGTGTTATATGTTGTTCTAAGTGTTTATTAGTGTATTATGTGATTACTATGCTTTGATGCATTGTACCGAACTTGCCGATGAGGTCTATGATGCCATCGATGGGTTTTGAGGGTGTATTATGCATGACCATCGAGGTGTTTCTGATGGGGTTGTGATTTGTTATTTGGTTTCCAACTATGCATTATTGGATGCATACGTTGTGATTGTGCATGTTAGATTATTCCAGTGCTTCAGCTTCACTGTTTTCACTATACTTGTTATAGTTGTGATTGTCGTATTATTCTTGCATTGTGAAATATTTCTGTTTATGCATCATGTTCCTGGATCATGCTAGTCGTAGATGATTATAGTGGATGTGATTATTTTATATCATGTGTGATTATACCACGTTGGAGTGGATTATGTTGCTTCAACTATTTTGTGTGGAGCAGGTACGCTTGATGGTTGACTTGAGTGTGTGGGTAATTATAGGTGTTAACTAATGTGGGAAATAAGGAGAAGGTTGACATGGGACACTAAGCCATCTCACCCTTATCCTTGTGTTGTGGAAACCTGTAATGTGTGCTTTAAGTCAATTATGTGTGTTTCTTTAGCATTTTGCACTTTATTTTAAATGATCTCGAAAAATGTGGTTTTCTTGTTTTCAGATTATTTTAATGATTAATTATCTTAGCGAAAATATCTATTGCATTATATTATGCTAGAGGAATAAATTTAAATGATTTTGAATTATTTCTGAAATTTAATATTTTTTCGTCAAAAAGGTAGAATTGCATTAAACTGGAAAACGAAATTCCTGATATGGTGTGTTTAAATTTTTCGGAATGAGATTGAGTTAACAGGCAATTACCTATTTAGAATAGTTGCAACAAGTTCATTAGCTAATTTTCTATTACTAAATGTGTTCCCTGAAAGGTATTTGGAAGTTGAAATATTGTTAAATCACTTTTAATGTTCCTAGGTATTTTATTAAATTATTTAGGTTAGTAAAATGACAAATTAGATATATTTTTAAATGGTGTGTTAAATGAATATATTTTATTTCATTATTGATTAAAAAAATGATTATAAGTGAATTTTATATTCTATTTTAAATTAGGGCTTTTGGGTGTTAAAAGGGAAAAAGGAGTTATTTTATTTCATTCTTTTTCCTCTCCATTTGCTCTCTCCTCTCAAACCCTCTCTTGTTGGAAAGAAGGATTTTCTCTATAAATGAAAGAAAGGTTGAATTGCTTGGTTGAAGTGGAGTGGATTTGAGTTGTGGATACTTGTGTGTGATCAAAGCTTGCTTTCAAAACCCTCTTCCCCTCCTTGGATTGCTTGTAGGAAAGGTATGATTCTTGAATCTTTCCTTTGTTTTAAATTTGTATGCCTTCTTCATTGACATGCCACATTTAGTAGATTGCTATGGCATCTTGATTAGGAGGGAAAACTAAGATTTGAATTTATAGTTGTTTTCATTTAAATTTTCATGTGTTCTTGATTTTAGAAACATGGGAAAACAAACTATACCCTGTCAATTTTTTGTAGAAACCCACATGGATTTTATTTGATATTTGAGATTTTGTTCACCATAGCTATAATGGGTAGTTCATCATTTTTCCATACACCTTGAAACATAGAAGTTAGAAAATCGGTCAAACTTGGTCAAGGTGCCATAGGGAGCTCTAATGGAGTTTTTAGAGACTTATGGTTATTTCTTGTATTTGGAAAACATGAAAATTGATTAAGGCATTTCTTTGATGAATCTGAATGTGGGATGAGTAGTCTCCCTATTATTTTAAGATTTTACATCTTTTTAGAATATTGTCAAAAATATATTATGTTGAAAATTTATGCATCGATTTGTGTGTCATGCCTAAATTCGTAAAATTGTTTTATTGGATGAGTTGTCTCCCAAATATTATATGATTCTTCATCTTTTGAGACCTTGTCTTTTTGGGATTTTTGGTGGATTGAAATCTATGCCATGCTCGGTTTGTCAAATCGACGCGTTGGATGTTTAGGAAGAGGATTAGGAGTAGGTAAGGAGTGGCTCCTTGAATGAATACCAGGAAACAAATTTGTCGGTGGATTCAGTGTGTAAGGAGTTGTAAAAAGAGAAACATTAATCACATGAGAGTTAACAAAATTTAAACAAGAGTTTTTACCGCTAGGAGCTTCTCTAGACCTGGTAATGGTGCACGCCAACTGCAGGGAACTTTCCTAGACCCAATTGGGTGTAGAAGCATTGCACACAATGTTAGTGGATGCTTGAGTAGGGCTTGTGATAGGTGGTTTACTACTCAAACTTGGTGAGGAGGTTTGAGTGCCCTTATCATGACACTCCTTATCTAGGTGGCTAGTTCTCTCTTCCTTATTTGTCATCGCCTGTGTTGGACTTAGTGTGTGTTGTGACCCTAGTATATGCATGTGCATTGTGATGTCTGATTCATGCTTGTATGTGTCCTTGATGGACTATGGTTTATGCCTTGTTTGGAGTGCATTGAAGGTGTGATTATTTCCCTTATGCATGACTGTTGTGATGTCATTTTATTATGCTTATTGGAAAGTATGCCACATGTTAATTATATGCATTGTATGGTAGTTGTACCATGTATTATTTATATGCATTGGATTGGCAGTTGTGCCATGTATATTGTGTGCATTGATTGGTGTATATGCCATATGTTGCTTGTATACACTGGATGTGTAAGATGCTCTTAGTGGGTTTGCCATGATCACCTTCTTTGTGGCTTGGGGGTTGCCTAGAGTTGCATAGACAAATATTGCCCTCGACAATGGAATATGGTTGGGAGGCAAGCAACATTTCCCCTTTAGTTATTCATGATGATCTTCAGGTGCAAGATGGATTCCATGTTCTCTTTGCAGGTTGGGTATGTCATGCTATGTTCCTTGTTGCATCTTGGAGAGCGTAATGGATTTTGGTGTATTCATGTACTTGTATATTTGAAGGACATTGGTGTCCTATGTAACCGATTATTGAAACATTGTTATTATGTGATCCTTGATGTATGAGGACTTATAAACCAACCACCTAAGTGGTGATGAATCTTTCTATGGGTTTGTGCTTCGATGTTTGTGTTAAAGGCATGATTGGATTCTCTTGTTTTCCCTTTGTGAAATTGTATGCGACAAATGGTGAAAAATGATCATTTGTATTTTGATGCTTAAAATGAATCAATTTCTGATTGTGATAGTGGACATGAATTCAATGCATGGTTAGAAGTGTATCCTTTTGATAATGAGTATGCAAGTATCTATAAAGAGTTGATTTGCAGTAATTTAGTTCCAAATTTCTACTTGTAGGATGGAATCCTATACTACCTTAGCATTTATGCATTCTACATGAAGTAGAGAGACAAACATTTATATGTGAGGCCCATTTCAAGTCGGTTACATGGTATTTGGGACTCAAAGGGATCTTGCAATGTTGTATAAGGACTTCTTTTGGCCACACCTCAGGTCTGTTGTTGCCAAATACAACAGAAGGTTAAAAGCAGAAAAAATTTAAATTGTGTGACAACTGATTCACCCCCCCCTCTCAGTTGTCCAGTCTAATTCCAACAATTGGTATCAGAGCCAGATCCTTTAATAAAAGCCTGACCACTTGAGGAGATCCAGAATGTCAACCTACAAGTACGATAGTCTGAGATTTGATGGAACAAATTATTCTATTTGGAAGAATCACATGGAGTGCCATTTACAATGCATGGTGATGCCTATTGGGCAATAACCAGTGTTGAGTATAAACCTCCGGAGAAAGGTCCTTCAACTCCAGATCAAGTCAACGATGCTGAAAATAACCTTTGAGCTAAAGAAGCCTTGTTGAGTGCCCTGACTGATTCTGAAATGACAAATGTCTTTGGTCTAAAAACTGCTTATAAAATTTGGAAAAAGTTGGAATATCTATATGAAGGTGATCAATATGTCAAATGTGCCAAGCTGCAAAGTCTAAGAGGAAAATTTGAAACTATGAGGATGAGCCAAGATGAAAACATCACAATCTACATGCAAAAGATAAATGAACTTGTGTGTGGTATCAGGTGTGCTGGTGGAACTTTGGAAGAATCAGAAATTGTATCAAAAGTACTCAGATCTTTACCTGATTCATACAAACATAAGGTTTTTGCTATAGAGGAGATCAGGATTGTCTCGGATGTTACAAGAGATCATCTGGTTGGCAAAATTTCAGCTTTTGAATTAAGTGAGTTTGGTGATTCTCTTCCCAAATCTGAATATGCTTTTAAGGCCAGTGTATATGGAAAACATAGATATGATCTGGGTGAAAGCTCTTCTGCAAGATCAAACAAATTAATGAAGACAAGGAAGGATCTTGAAGATATTGAACTTGAAACTGTTGATCTTGAAGCTCTTCTTGCCAAAAGATTACCAAGAGGATCCGGTAAGTATGAAGGAAAATTGCCACTCAAATTTTTTGTTTGTAATAAGATTGGTCATTTTGCCTTAAGATGTCCGGAGAGGTTTTCAAAACCAAACCTTGACATATATTGAAATTAGAACAAATGTTATATGTCCAAGAAACTGATGAAGGAGTCACAGATGATGAATCTAATCATGGAGGTTCCCCTGAAAATGATTGGGTGTTCATTGCCATTAAAGAAGAAGATCTGGTGTCTACTGAATCTGCTAGCTATGCAAATATGGAAAGTGCCTTGGCTGGTCAGGTTGTTGAAAAAGATGAATGGGTGATTGATAGTGGATGTTCTCATCATATGACTGGAGACAAGAGTAATTTTTTGAATTTTAAAAATTATGAAGGTGGGCTTGTGAAATTTGGAGATAACTCAGCTGGTAGAATCTGTGGCAGAGGATCCATCTCTTTTGATGGTAAGAATAGCACAAATGATGTTCTGTATGTGGAAGGATTAAAACATAATATTCTCAATGTTGGACAGTTGGTTGATAAAGGTTATGATCTTCGATTCAAAGATGGAAAGTGCAGATTCTTGGAAAGTTTCAGAATTGAAATTGCATCCGGTACTCAAACTAGAGGTAACATTTTTCATTTAAGTAGCTCTAGCAAAAGTTGTTTGATTGCTCAGATAGATCAAAGTTGATTATGGCATAGGAGGATGTGTCATGTGAATTTTGATAATATTGTCAAAATAAGTACCACTCAGGCTGTGAGAGATCTTCCAAAACTTGTGAAACCTAATAGCATGTGTAGAGAATGTCAATTGGGGAAACAGAGAAAGATTTCATTCAAAAGTAAGGAACAAGTCTCAAATGGACGATTAGAATTGGTACATACTGATCTATGTGGTCTTGGTAGAATTAGGAGTGTGCAAGGAGATAGATATTTCATGTTGCTGATAGATGACTACTCCAAGATGATATGGGTAACCTTCCTAAAAGAAAAATCAGAAGCTCTTGAAAAATTCAAGATGTTCAAAATGATGGTGGAAAATGAAATTCGTGAAAAACTGAAATGTCTAAGATCCGACAAAGGTGGAGAATTTACTTCCCATGAGTTTGATGCTTTCTATGAAAACCATGGGATAAAAAGATAGTTATCTGCTCCTAGGACTCCCCAATAAAATGGAGTTGTGGAAAGAAAGAATCGGACCATTCAAGAAGCTGCCAGGACCATGATGATGGAAACAAATGTTCCTCAAGATTATTGGAGAGAAGCTGTAAGTACTGTTGTCTACACTCTTAACCGAGTGCAGATCAGAGGTAATCCTAGTAAGACCCCTTATGAACTATGGTTTGGTCATCCTCCTACTGTGAGATATTTCAGAGTTTTTGGTAGTAAATGCTATATCAAAAGAGATGAGGATTTAGGCAAATTTGATACAAGAAGTGATGAGGGAATATTTTTGGGATACTCAACTCAAAGTAAGGCTTATTAGTGCTTTAACAAGAGGTTGAAAAAGATTGTTGAAAGTGCCAATGTTAGAGTTGATGAGAGCAAGGAAGGACATTCTAGGTTCTGCGGATATGATTTAGATGATCAAAATGAGAGTCAAAATCAAGGAAGGTCAGTTCAAACTCTCATGCAGACTGATCCAGAAACACCAGAGACTCAAGGAATTAATACAGATGTTGAGGAACAAGCTCAAGAAACAGAAGCTCAAGCAATTCCCAAAACCCCCAAGTATGTAAGAATGAATCATCCTGAAGATCAAATCATAGGGGATAGAAATAAAGGTGTTCGAACTAGGAGAAGAGTTGTCGAAGATCAAGAAGAGATTTGTTTTATTTCAAGAATTAAACCTAAATCAGTTGGTGAAGCCTGCACTGATGAAAATTGGGTAAAAGAAATGGAAGAAGAATTAATGCAAATTGGAAAGAACCACACTTGGGATCTTGTTCCTAGGCTAGAGGACAAAAATGTAATTGGAACCAAATTGGTCTTCTGGAATAAACTAAATGAAGATAGTGAAGTTGTAAGAAACAAAGCAAGGTTGGTATGCAAAGGCTATTCTCAAGTAGAAGGAATTAATTTTGAAGAAACTTTTGCTCCGGTGGAAAGAATAGAGACAATTAGATTGTTTCTTGCATTTGCTGCTTTCAAAGATTTTAAAGTGTATCAGATGGATGTCAAATTAGTATTCCTGAATGGAGATTTGGAGGAAGAAGTCTACATTGAGAAACCAAAAGGATTTCAGTTGTCTGATCAGGGTGACATGGTTTGTAGACTGAGAAAAGTATTGTATGGACTCAAGCAAGCTCCAAGAGCCTAGTATGCAAGATTGGATAAATATTTACTTAAGATAGGTTTTAGCAAAGGTACTACTGATAGTAATCTTTACTTCAAGATTAATCATGAGGACATCCTGATTGTTGAAGTTTTTGTTAATGATATCATTTTTGGTGGAAATGAGTGTATGTGCAAAACATTTGCTGACCAAATGAAAAGTGAATTTGAAATGTCTATGTTTGGAGAGATGAATTTCTTCCTAGGTCTGCAAATTGTTCAGTTAGACAAAGGTATCTTTATATCTCAGTCCAAGTATGTGAAAGAATTACTGAAGAAGTTTGGAATGGAAGATTCAAAGCTAGTAAGTACACCTATGGTAACTGGATGCAAGTTAAGTAAAGATGATGATTCACCCAAGACAAATCAGAAAAGGTATAGATCAATGATTGGAGGACTACTCTATCTGACCCAGACCAGACCTGACATCATGAACGTCATTGGACTTGTTGCTAGATTTTAATCTGATCCAAAAGAATCCCACGTTGTGGCAGTCAAAAGAATTTTCAGATATCTCAAGGGGACAATTGATTATGGATTATGGTATCCAAAAGACAATGACTTTACTTTTCATGCATACACATATGCTGATTGGGCAGGAGATGTGGATGACAGAAAAAGTACTAGTGGTGGTGCCTTTTTCTTGGGAAAGAGATTGGTCTCTTGGATGAGCAAAAAGCAAGAGGCAATATCTTTGTGTACTGCAGAAGCAGAATATATAGCAGCAGCAAATAATTGTACTCAGGTTCTATGGATGAAACAAATGTTAAAGGACATCAGAGTTGTGTTTGAGGATCCAATCACAATCTTTTGTGATAACTCTAGTGCAATAAGTATCTCAAAGAATCCAGTGTTGCATTCAAAGACAAAGCATATATCTATCAAATTTCATTTCTTGAGGGAGAAGGTAAATGAGAATGAAGTCAAGTTGGAGTTTGTGTCATCCAAAGATCAAATTGCAGATATCTTCACTAAGCCTCTTCCCAAGGATACCTTTGAATATCTCAGAGAGAAGTTAGGGGTTATTACTCCTCCAAATCAGAACTAAGATGCACCAAGGTGCATCAATCCGGTGGAATTCTCAGTCATATCTTGAGATCCGGATTGATGTTGAGAGAATACTACTCTAGGGAGTAGTCAATATGTAAACATTGGAATTCAGTCTGAAATAAAAAGGGGAAGAGATTAGTGCAAATATGCGCCCTTTGCCATTGATGTCAAAGGGGGAGAGAAGTCATGTGAAAAACTTGGAAGTAAGTAGTTGCTGGTAAAAGGGGGAGTAGTGAAAACAAGTGGTTGCAGGTGTGGCAAGAGAAAGGGGGAGAAGTTCTTGTCTTAATGGTGAAATTAGTTTTTCACATCATATGTTGCCATTAATGACAAAGGGGGATATTGTTGCAAATATGTGCCTGATGTGTTGTCATTGATGTCAACATATTCTTTTGTCAGAAATAGTGAAGACAATGCAGAGGAGTGATCAATATTTCTAGTAAGGTGAAGATCAGAGTTTGCGGATTAAAGGGTTTGTATAGGGTTGCCTAGTGTTGCTCCAGTTGAGATTTGAAAGGTCCACATGAAGATTTGGCAAAGTTATGGCCCTCTAAGTAGATCAGGTTTCTGTAGTTATTCTGTGGTGACAAAGTGGCAAGAAGTTGGTCTGGATTGGTCCGGTATGAGAATATTGTGATCTACTGATCTAGAGGCATGTCTGGGATGTTGGTGCGTTCCCTCAACTCAAGTGGCTCGTGGTTTGGAGATTCGGAAGCAACCTTTCTAGTATGACAGTCATGGCAGTGTGTGTTCTTGAGGTTCGATATGAAGATGCAAGTGATTCTGGTGATGCGAAGTGGTGTGGTTATTCCTGTTGACTTAATTGTGCTTGTGCTAGTCTTTGAATCGTGTGGCTATTGTGTTGGTGGTCCGCATTGACAAAGGAGCTCGTGATTGAAGGTTTCCTCTTGGTTGTTGTTGTTCTTCCTAGTCTTGGCCGACTGGATGTTTCTAGCGTGTTGTAGATGATCTAAAAATCATTTTATGAAGCATGGCGTGTTAATAGAGGGAGATTCAAGTCTCATCTATGATTGACCAACAGTGTAAAGATCCACGTTAAGTTTGGCCGACCTTGTTGATCATTCCAAGATGGATGCAGTGTATAAATACTTGTTGAAGAATTGTCAAACATCATCCTTGTGCAAAATAGATTAAATCCAAATAAAGGATCAAAAGCAGAGAAGAGAAGAAAAGGAGCAAGAGCAGTATAGAGTGTGAAGTTAGTAAAGAAGAATCTAGGGCGAAGCAGAAGTTTTTGAGCATTCATTGAAACTGAACCAGGTATGAAGTAGATGTTATTTTTCAATTAATTCATTCTGTTCTAAATTAATTTTGTAGGCAGCGAGCCTCCTCTTTTGAGCAGTGAGCTCTGGGCAGTGCGCTTGAAGGCATGTGCCTTCTATTTTTAAAGTACTTTTAATAGGGTACAAATCTTTGTGGGTTAACCCCCACTGTGGTTTTTCCCTTAACCGGGTTTCCATGTCAAAATCTTGGTGTCAAGTGTGTTGATTATGTTTCAGCTCTTATGTTATTGATCTATGCTTTAATGTTTACATCACTAATCTGGTAGTAAGATAATAAAGATGGTTAAAAGTAGAAAAAGATTAAATTGTGTGACAACTGATTCACCCCCCCCCCCTCGTAGTTGTTCGGTCTAATTCCAACAATATCACATGTGTAATTCCTAAACCAATCAACAAGAATCAAGGGTTGTACACACCTTTGCTAGTTCCAATGAGATAATGGGAATCTATTTCCATGGACTTCCTCTCATGCTATCCTACCACAAAGATTGGTAATGATTATATTTTTCTGGTGGTTTATAGATTTTTAGGAATGGCAATTTTGACTCCTTACAAGAAAGCAATCTCAGCTCTAAAATCAACTTTAGCATGTTTAGATCCACTTTGGAATCCCATAAATTATCTTGTTGGATAGAGACACGAGGTTCTCAAGAAATTTCTAGAAAGCACTTTAGTTTATGCTATACACAAAGTTAAACAAATCTACTACATCCCATTCCCAAAGTGATGGATAGATGGAAGTGGTAAACAAGATGATAGTCCATCTTCTCAAAGTGTACAATTAGAAGAATCAACACACTTGGGATGAAATCCTACCTTTCATTCAACACAACTACAATAAAGATCTACACAACTCTATAGCACACAAATCTTTTCAAGTTTGCTTGGTTTTCCAACCGTTGGTGCCATTTGACATAGCTCATTGTATTTTGCCATCAATAACAACTCCTTTAGCTTACAGAAAGTTGATAAAATTGTTTAATTTATTGAGCACATTCAGCAACAAGTGCAAACCATTCCATAGGCGAATGCAAAGTACAAGCAACACCATGACAAACTTCAAGCACTACACACCTTTCAAGTTGGTGGTCAAGTTTGACTACACTTGTAGAAGGAAAGACTAGTATGACCTTACTGCAAGCTTCGTCCACGTCAGTACAAGCCCTACACCATTACCAAGCAGGTAGGTTGTTACGTCTTCGAGCTTAATCTTCCTTCTTACCTTAAATTGCATCTAATCTTCAATGCCTGCCATTACTATCGGCCTATGTTGGATACTTTGGATGTTGCAGAGACTCTTTAGTAGATGAAGATCAATCCAAAATGTAGCATTCTAATAGAATTGGATCAATTCATTGACGCCAAGGTCAAATGGACACGCCAACAAGAGATCCCTCTCTTCTAGATTATTAAAGCAAGTCAGGTACTTTCCTAGGGAAAGTGGTTCATAGAGGTGTGGGTTTCTAATTTGTTTCCACATCTTTTATCACAATTGTAAGCAATGGGAACCATTTCTCTTCAACGAGGGGCAACTAATCCAAGATTATATGGGTCCCTAAAACATGTGGCAAATCTTGAGTGTTACTCAAAGGCCTTTAAAAATTTTTCAAAAAGATCATCATCCTACTCAATACCTATGTTCCAAACTATAAATCCTAACTTGACTTCCATGGTATCACAAGGCTTGACTTGTCTATGGCCATTGTGGTCAGTCGTAAAGTGGTTGATATGAAACGATTTGGTTCTAAATGAGAATTCATATTCCTTCTCTTTGTATATTAATGTACATATCCATTATTTGTAAGCTACATACTAGAGAGGAGTAATAAGAGATAGCCATCACACATTTGTTCTCACAAATATTGTACAAAACTTCCATAATACAAACTTATTTTTACAATTCTAATTTGGTTGTCAATTGTCTTCTCTATTTTCCTTTTCAACTTCATTTCACACATTCCTAATCTCTATCATAAACATAAAATTATTTCTACATATAACCTGATTAAATCCATTTAAAATTGGGTTGTCCATCGGGTTATCCCCTGACCCCATATTATTTTTTAAGTGAATAGATTTGTGCATTTGTGGACAAAATCTCCTATGGTGCTAAGGATTTTATGTTTCAAAATCAAGGGATTAGTATTACGAATGTGAAAAGATTAGAAGGAAAAGGTTGAAAAAAATGCGAATACTAGTGATGGGAGTGAGCAATGGTAGGTGGTGAGGTGACACTTGGAAAAGAATAAAATAAGATAGAATTTTGTACACAAATGAAGGCATATATTTGCATCAAAGGAAGTTAAATGGTGTTTTTATTTAAATTGGATATATAGATGAAGTTGAATGCATTGGAGTAACCACATGAGAAGTGGAATCGTGTGCATATGTGTGAAGGAGAAGCATGTCATGAGGGCATGAGGGATGTTAAGGAGGAAAGCAACACTATAGTTTGCATGAATGGGGCAAAAAGGTGACATGGTGAGCACAAGGAAGTAATCAATCTACTCTTAGAAATATTTAATAGGGGTAGAATATTATTAAATGAAATGACAACTTTATGTATGTGTAGGTGTCAATAATACCTTATTGCAGTTGATGCTATATTCATTTTGTTTAGGTAGATATTATGTAGATTATCCATAATTATTATCTATATATTTTAGATAATAACGAGGATATGTTTCCTTTAATTCCTTAATTTCACAAGATGGCTTTGTGAGAATCATGTTCTTTTGAGGAGACTAAGTTGTCCCATCTCCTCTTGTATTCTCTATAGAATACAACTTCATTGCATTTTATGGATGCTTAATTCATAATTGATTAATAGAATTATACCTTGTCCATTCTTATATTTGTAAGTCTTTATCTATGCACCAAGTAGTTTTTCTCTAAATCTATTTGGTTCCTTAGATTTATTCCAACACGTCATAAACCTTACATGGTACTAGAGTATTTTTGTATCCATCCTACAAGAACTTTGATCCAAAAGATTACTTGGTATCAGAACAAGTCAGATTAGGTTGTTTCTTCCATCTTTGCAAAATATATTTATTTTCTTCATAGGGTTTTAATTTGGTTAACATGTTGTCTTGAAGTTGCATTCTATAAAGGAAAGAATTAATAGTGGTTGAAGGTTGCTTGTGACTTTTTTGAAGTAACTTCATTTAGAAGCACCATAGAGTGATTATGATCTCACAATTACATTCTAAAAATCTAGAAACCCTATAAAAATCTATCAAACTATTGAAATTTAATAGCTTTGACCCAAGCTATGCTTTTTTTATCAGTGAATTGTGACCTTTTGGGGGTCACACCCATTTAAATAAATCGAGACTCAAAAAAAATTGAACAATTGGCTGCTCATAAAGAGGGCCTTTTGCAAAAATGATAAAATGCAGACCCTAAAAATAGTGGTGCATAAGAACATCTACAAAACTCAGACCACTTAAAAGCCATTGTCCCTGAGATTCTTTTCTACCCATCTTAACATGGGAGCACAAAGTCATCATACTTTCCTCACTACTTGTTGATTTCTTTTTCTGTGTAACCATTGTCCATTGATAGTTTTCATCCCTAGGTTAATTTGCTACAACAGACCTGTTACTTTGTGAGGGATCCTCCACAGTTGAAGTGGCCTCATCGTGTTTTGATTCTCGTGTAATCCCAACATCCACTACCCCAATATTAATTATTGAGGAATTGATTTTTTCATCCTGTGATTCCTTATCTAATACGGTTGAAACTGCAATATTTTTAAACTTGGATGCCTTCATATCTAAGGCTTTATCGCTTCCTACCCCAGAAGGGGAAGATCCATAAATGGCTTTTGATGTGGATCGGGATCCTTTTTGTCCTTTTTGCCTATCTGTATCTAGAGTCCCCATTTTTTGAGGGGATTCCAATTGAGTAGTTTCCTACGGTATAAAATCTTCGGGGGGACGTTAACATCTTTCCACCATGTAGCTTGTCCATTAAGTTTGAAATTTGAACAATTGGTAGCGATGTGGCTAGTGTTGTAAGACCTGCGAGAACGAAACGGTAAACTCTCATAGTCCAGCGTCTAATTCCAGCTATGATTAGAGATTTCTAGAGAGATATAAAGTGGGAGATTTTTAGAGGTATCTAGATCAACCAAGATGCGAGCAAATGTGGTATGAAGGAAATTTAAGGAGCCTATATCAACAAACTTTCCGAGTTTGTTGCCAATTGCTTCAAAACAGAATTCAAACCAGAATTGTAGCCCAACGTTAGGGAGTCGAACCCAGATGGACGTTACTGAGAAGAATTCAAAAATAAAGTTAAAAGTTGGGTGCCACGATTTGAGCAGGAGCAAGTGTTTCTCCCAACTCCATTGATAGTTACAAAGAATTGTATTTCGGTCCTCCATATTGTCAAAAACCACAATACAAAATCCGCGGGCACAGGGATAGATTTTTGAATATCACCTTTCAATATAGGATTCCGCATTTCCATGATCCATTTGTGTAATTCTACAAGACTGGGCCAAAACCTAACAAATCTACGGATTAAACCATACTCTGCGAAATAATTTTCATTTTCGATCACTTCTTTTTCAACTTCATCCTCCAGATCTAAAATTGGAGACTCAATGGCACACCGTAGGGGCCCAACCGTTTGAGATGTACCGAAGTCGTGGTTAATCGCTATGGTTTTCTTGGCCGCCTGAGCAGGATTCGTTTTCCTATCACCATGGTTGAGAGGCTGCTTGTGCAAGGATCCTCTTACCGCTCCCAACTCCTCCTATTGCAGAGCATCTCTCATAACGCCATTTGTTGACCAAAAGATTACATGGATAAACAAGAATGACGAAGTATGTAGGCTTCTATGTCCAACAAGAATGACGAAGTATGTAGGCTTCTGAAAAGTTCTTACATCACATAAAGCACTTCGAATGTGTTTTTACTGCTTGTTCTACTCTCCAACAATTGTGTGAACATCCATTAAAATCTCCATCTATTTGTGATGACTCATATGGAGATCCATTAGAACCTTCATCTTCTTGTGATGACTCCTAAGTTGACTTTCTTCACCAAAAGTTGCAAACACTAATACATAGATTCTTCCTCCTATGCTACAAAGATCATGGCTTCTTTGAATGTTTCTGAAATGACTCTCTTTAGTAGTGTATACATCAAAAGTGGAATAAAATAAATAGATAAATGCATACAAAACACCTATCCTATTCTACAGTAATCTACACCTCTGATTGAGCTAAGATTTGCATACAAAAGATGAAAGGGAAACAAGAAACATCACCAATACAAATAGTGTTTCCATATGGGATGTGCTCAAGTTGATTGTTGTTGTTGAGTTGTGACGTGGTTGCTCATTCCAACAGCATGACCTTACTTTACATCTAATTCCTACTCTTGGAAATGGCTTGAGGAATGGTGGATTTATAGATTTGGGATGAGGATGATGGATGGATAGGATAAGATCTTGTGCAATGGAGGGATGGGGTTGTTCCATACTCAAGGTAGAATGAGAAGCCAACAAGTGGCATCTTATGATTAGTACACAAGATTAGGGCAAGGATTGAGGAGAGATGGAGGCCAAGGGTCTTCTTGATTGAATGGAGGGTAAGGATTGAAAAAGCCCAATTTTGGAGCCTTGTGCAAGTTTGACTTTGCTAATTTGGAGGAGAAATGTGCAAAGGATTAGTTAGTTGATTAAACTAGGTTATTTAATCGCCTAATAGAAGGATTTTAGGATAAATTAAATATATATTATGTATTTATTTAATTTTTAGAGGAATGTTGAGGGGATGATTGATTAATTAAATAAATGTTGATTTATTCAATTAAAGTTGGAACATTAGAAGAGGCGTTGAATTAATTAATTAATGTTAGACAAAAGATTAGGTTTTTTAATTAAATAATGTGTGACATTTAATTAATGTCAGAAAACTGATCAGATTGATGTTAGAAGGGAAGATGTAAGGTGAACCTAGTGTAATGTTAGGACATGGTGAGATTTAAG
This sequence comes from Cunninghamia lanceolata, assembly GCA_027924645.1. NCBI lineage: Eukaryota > Viridiplantae > Streptophyta > Pinopsida > Cupressales > Cupressaceae > Cunninghamia > Cunninghamia lanceolata. The sequence goes on from BSBN01001609.1 coordinate 1,289,600, forward strand.
TGCTATAAGTAGGTTCATATATGTTTACAAGATCCACCTCATTGGAGTACATACTTACTAGACATCTTGTGTTCGTTTGTAGAATCTCACCTCTGAGATATTGATAACATTATCATGAACATTGTTCTCATCTTTAATGACAGCTCTCCTAAAGCTTCAGCACCTTATTTCAATGTAATGAGGGTATACATAACCCTCTTGATCACTTTCCTTCACTTCTACATGTTTTCATGATGACACATCCTATAATTGTTGCAATCTACTGATTATATCCAATTATAGTTTAACATAGGCATGAGGAAATATGAACATTTTATAGAGATCTTCATCTTTTCTCCCTTCATTCCATCTTTAGAATAGGAATCTAGCAAGAATACAACATTAGTTTCCTTCTTTCGAAAGAGAGATGCATTATTCAATGCAAGGGGCTACTTCAAAACTTGTTATGAGACTATGTACTTTAACCTTTCATATTCTACAACACGGGGAAGTTGTTCCTTACGAGCATCTCCCTTTTGGGGATACATTTTTGTACATGGGTACCTAGCATGGCCTAGTTGCTAGGACTTACAATTTTCACCCAGCCTATGTTACACTCCCTGTTAATGTATATGACACATTATTACAACTTCGGTTATATTCATCTTTGTTTAGGTGGATATTATGTACATTATCCATAATTATTATCTATATAATTTAGATAATAATGAGGATAAGTTTGTTTTGTTTCTTGATTTTCTTTAGATAGGCTTTTAGGAAAATCCTACATTGTTTCTTAATTTTTACAAGATTGCTTTGCGAGAATCATGCAAGTGTAGGAGACTAATTTATCTCATCTCCTCTTGTATTTTCTATAAAATCCAATATGGATGCTCAGTTTGTACACAAATGAATAAAATTCTTTATTCTTCTTATATCTATCTTTATTTATGCATTAGGTAGTTTTGCACTATATTGGTTTTAATACTTAATTTATTTCAACTTATGTCATAAATCTTACATGGTATCAAAGCATTTTTGCAACCATCTTGCAAGAAATTTGAGCCGAAATCTTACAATATGCAGCCAAGGTAACTTAGTTTTGCATTAGCAAATTACAGCAAAGAGTTATAAACTTTGCAAATCTATTGTTATTAAGGGAATTGAAGTTGCAAGGAGCAATATGGGCGAGTTGAAGTTTTGAGGAGTGAATCTCGAGAAGAGGGTCTAAAGAGCCAACGGAGAAGAAGACATCAATATAGGATTCAATTACTTGGATGTCATGGCATTGAATGGGATTTTAATCCACTACAACATCTGAGGGATGATGCTACCACAAAGGAATGGAAGATAACAAAGATTGAGGGAAGAGATGTTGAAGATAAATGAGCCTAAAACATCCAATTGTAGAGTCCTAACTACTACCACTTCAAAGAGTTAAAATATCAATGGGCATGTACTCCCTATATATGGCTTACCAAACATCTCTCAATGATGACAAAGTTCCTAATATGCATCACTCTTGATAGTCACATATATTAAAGTCCACAAGACCATGACTAGGCAAAATAGCAACCAATCATGTTAATGACTATACATATGTGGAATGGATGTCTGCATAAGAGTAAAAAGGTCAAGTTAATGAAACATATCAATAAATAATGCTTGTAATTAGCAAACAATGGTCTCATCTCAAAGATTTAAAAAACATGAGAATTTTTTAAGAGATTGCATATTTGCATGAGTCTTGAGCATACCAAGAATGAATTGCATAGCAAAGGGCAATCGAGTGTTAATAAGCTTGGATTTAAAATTGGAGGAATAAAAGTAGTTTTTATTTTTGTTTGAAGGTACTACTAGAGAGGTTTGGCTAACAATTATTAGCATAAAAAAAGGCTTTCACAACCTAGGTATGACTACTCCATTGTTCAAATTCACGGAAGAACCACTTGTAAACTACATAATCAAGAGCAATTGAGTGTTAATAAACTTGGATTTATATGTTGGTGAATAAAAGTGGTTTTTATTTTAGTTTTTACACATTGCTAGAGGTTTGGCTAACTATTACCTTGGGTAAAAGAAGGCTTTGATATTCCTAAGTATGATTGTTCCCTATCAAATTCAAGGAAGAATCACTTGTAGAGAAACACTTTGTCCCTAAAATACCCAAGGCTTTCAAGAAGGTTTTATAACATTTATCTAGTGTGACATTCATGATTGTAAGACAACCACTAAATATGAGGAATGATTTTATTAAGGCTAGGGAAAAATACATAGAGGAACAACATACTCAAATTTCTCCCAACCCATGGCTTTTGCCTAAATTACCTCTTTTACAAGTATATAATTATGAATGGTTCTAGATGTAATTGAATCAAGAGAGTTGTAATGAGTGGTTATGGAGAGAGTGCTCAACCTTAGGAACATTGCGATATGCTAATCCTAGAAAGGGAACACCAAAGGTATACAATGCCAAAAACACTAGGTGTATGGGTTTGATACTTTTATCTATCCTAATAAAGGGTTAAATAACAAATTAGTCTACCAATATCATGTTTACAAGTCTAGTAGGGATGACATTTCTATTTTTAAGTCCTCATAACAAAGTTTAAAGAATACTAAGTTATAGATAACTTGTCTATGTTTTGTTGATTATTGGTTAAGGAGTTAGACCAACTTATTAAGCCTTATGTGTTTCGTTTGGTTCACACCAAGAACATTACCCTGGAAGCTTTTGAATGGCCCCAATTTCTATCAAATAGAATTGTTGAATATTTGAAGGGGTCACCTATGTTTGAGTTTAAGGTATATCCCTCATAGTTGTGTTATTTTGTCATCTAGAACTAAGCTTTCTTGGCTTGAGCATAACTAGAAATAGGATTTTCTCTACAAGAATTTACACGAATTTTGACTCCCATTTATAAGAAACCATATTGTGAAGATAGTGTTTCGTTGTCTCCTAGTACCTAAAACATGCCTAGACTACTAGTCAAGAATATAGTGTTAATGGCATTGATAATTGGTTTCTCCAACATGGTATAACCATATTGGAATGTGTGGCTTAAGAGCTCCTCCTCACACCATACCAACATGTATTCCAAATAGAGTATTTGCTCAAGTGGTTTCAATGGGCTTACTGAAAATACTAAACTAGGGGGGCCGACAAAACATGGTTATATAGGCACCCTATAGAGGGCGGAGACATCATCTTTGACAAAAAGAATACTATAAAGTATGTCATAAAGCAATTGGATCCATTTTTGTTTGATACTATATATTATATTTACCATGATCCTGATGGTGTGTACACATACAAAGTCATTAATTGAAGGTCAAATGAACCTTATCACTACATTGAGCTAGAGGCCAAGAATTGTTATCTCATTGAGGAACTTCCAACTCTAGAGCTTTTGAAAAATCAAGGGAGAAGAAATGCAAAAGTGGATGTCAAGTGAACACTTCTGAAGAATATAAATGTACACTTTGATCCCATATAATGATGATGAAAAACTGTTGAAGAGGCGACTAATTTTGAAATGGATGTTCAAACACCTGACTGAAATGAGCAGACATGGAATAACCCGTGTATAGTCTAAAACTACACGAGGGGTTACTTCTATAAAGATACAAGAGCAGTGATTTCTGTAACCTGTCACTTCCTTGCTCACAAAGTGACACACCAACATATGAACAGATCAGAGATTCAAATTTGTTAATTTAAAACTGAATTAAAATGTATTTCCAACCCTCAAGAGCTGCATATTTGTCCACTGAGTTCTACGGCCATTTGCCACACAAGATGCTATTTCTCTCACATACAATTGATGTTACTTACATTGAGTTGTGATATTACTTCCTAGCCTCTCCTGCACCTCATCCCAATTTGCAACTATAATATAGAATTGATTGTTGCTTATCGTTTTTACAATTTCCTATTTAGATGTGCAAAATTTACAAAACCTAGCATTATGACCAAAAATATAAATTGCAGTTGTATTACTAAATAATCAATTAGTGTCATAACATCCTCAATTGAACAATACAGATGTTATAGACATAACGACCATTGGTTAGGGCATCACTATGAAGGTTATGATGCTCAAGCACAATGGTGTTACATCCCCAATAGCTTGGACTCAGATACCCATCTCCAACAAGTCACACTTAAATATTATGTAATTCTAATATTTTTGTAACTAGTCCAAGGTGTTGAGCTTAATTGGTTAAAGCATTGAGTTTTCATTGTGAAGACCCAAGTTCAAATCCCAAAGGGATATCTAATATGGAATTCTAAAGATATAATTCTTGGTCTTCCAGAGTTGGCTTTTATTGTGTAGGTGGTCTCTAAAAAAGTGGTGTGACTTTTGGTCTTCCACATGTGGTTTGTTTTATGGTTGCATTTGCAAAAGCTTCTATTGGTCTCATGTTGATGCTTGGCTGAGCTTCTGTGACTATAAATAACTCTTATGACAGTTCAATATTTTTAAAGCAATGTTTGCAACATCAAAAAGTTTCATTAGTCGCTTCTTAAAAGTGAATATTTCCATGATTATAAATAGCCATTTATGCAGGTTACTCAAGTAATATTATACAATTTCTACAACATGAAAAAGTTTCTTAAGTGGCTTCAGTAAATAGTCCTGCCAAACACATACAAACTGCCTTCAACATTAATGATAGAATTAAATATGACGTTCACATTTCAAGTGATTGCAGGATGCTTCAAGTAGGTTCCTAAAACAAGTCGACAAATAATTTTAAATATTGTATTGAATTGTAATTCATACTACACTTGTTTTCAGTGGCAATGAATTGGGCTTCTGTGTGGATAAAATGTCGTTCTTCCAATTTGATTGCACTGCCAAAACTTAGAGCTTTTACATAACTCTAAGCCATCCACAATTATGTTATATTACATTAATGAGCTACCGCAGTTGTGACTCTTATACTCCAAATTTCCTAAGGCGCTCCATATTTATAGGCACCCATGCACTTGGCATGGGTTTGGAGGTCTACACTACCAAAAACTCTGCGAATATCTAACATGCAAATAGACACGAGACATACTCCACAATAAAAATCCACTCCAATCTTACATGCCTTGAACTTAGGGTGACACTTATCCATGCAGCTATCAAAATTTCAAAGTTTTAAAGCAATCTCAACATGTCATTGTGCTTCTCCAAAATACTCTATGCCCTCTCCAAATGCATTGGGTTGTGAGTTCCCAGGCTCACTTTAGTGAGCTACCCTTCTCTGGTATTAGTGTCTTTCAAGCCCGTGTGCAGCCTTTGTCTACCACCTTGCCTTGTCAGTTAAATTCAAGTTATTGACTTGCATGCACACACGAATGGCAATTCATAACCTTGTGCTCTTAAAATGTTCATAAGATCAACTCAAGTGCAAGCATGCTAACATACTGGGAACTAACATTTGAATTGGATGAGGTAAGTAAAACTCAAAAAAGACCAATCTGTATGTACGTCAAATTACATTAATATAACAAGTTCAAATATCGGATCAATTAACAGTTAGTACTGATCAGAAAATTAAGCTTGTTCATATTCTCCAAATAGGTAAGGGAGGTCCACACCCTAAATAAATTTCTGCAGGTCAAGACAGAATATTCATTAACAAATTAACAGGGAACCCGTACTGTTATTTTTTTAAACCCAGCCATTATACACAGCTATTCAACAAGATTATTTTTAATAATCTGATGAGATTGACTGAGGAACCAATGCACTAAACAATGTAGAGTGCAATAATGTTCATCAGAAAAAGTATTGCTGGGACATATGGTTACTTCATGGAACCCAGTCAATATACACAGGACTTTTCAAACAAGTTCTCTTAAATAATTTAAGAGGAAAGAACAAAATGTGCTTAAAACGATAAAGTGACATAATACATTGCACATGCAAAACAATACCCAAATGCATATTTTTTTAGACCTTAGGCTTAAGATGGTAAACAGCACATAAATTCCCATATAAAAGAACCTCACTCAAATTCCCATAATTTACAATAGCCAATCCACCTTTTCCATGTCAGTGGAATTTATACTGCATCAGTTCACAAGAATAAGATCCAGACATATAGACTTTTCCAAAGAAAACTCAGCAAAGCAAAACACTCGGAGAAAATTCATATACCCTTCAAAATCATGATCCCATCAAGCCTTCACACAACTGGCATCGGTACTGTCAACAGCTTCTTGTTGATGGACTATTTTTGTGTGAGCTAACCATCATGAATGTGCTGAATTTCTGGGAAAGAGGAGACCTTGTGAAAATTTGGAAAATAAAATGTACTACTTTAACCTTTCTAATCTGAAGAACAAAATTGAGATATTCTGATGTTGGTAAATCACCTCAATATCAATGTAATCTGGTCATTTCTTCCACCCTCTTACACAGCTCCTCTACTGGAACACCTGTCAGAGTTGCAACTTCATCTTGCCGACTCCTACTGAGATCCAGAAATGATTCAATCAGATCACCATCCAAGAAATTCTTTGCATCAGCAGTCTTCCTCTCATTGCTGAATGAGCGCCACTGCTCATGGAGCAAACCACCTACTCCTTTTATCACCTTGACAAGACTCTGTTGCAACTTCTCAAGAAATAGATATTGCTCTTGAGGAAGAGATGCAATAACACCAATCACTCCATTAACTGTTCCAAATATAACTGTACTAATTTGAGCAGAATCTGAATCAGGTAGGCGCATAACAAGAGATCCATGCCTAAAGCGATTAACAAACTCTCCAAGATGGTATTCACCCACAACTTCCAGCCTCCCTCTCTCTTCATCAGTTGCAGCATCGCTGTTTTTTCTGACTGTAAAAAGATTGAAATTGTTTTCAGCTCCTAGGTAGATATCATCATCAAGGATTTCAACAGCTGTCATCCAATTTGCATTATAGTCACGAGCTCTCTCTTCAATAGCCCCTTCCTCATGCTGCAAAAATTAACAATGAAATTCAGTAGGATAAAAAACTTGTCTGTGCTAAAAAATGAGTCAAAAAATAAGCAACGGAAATACCATCAAAAGACTAAATCATGTCTCTGTCAGTTACTGGACAAGTGCCTGAGACCATGCTTAATATGATGCATAAAACATACCTACCAATTTCAGAATATATGATGGAGATGTCATGTAAGACAATCTAACAAATTCTATTTGGCTATTTGACAGCAAACAATAAACAGTGCACAACATCTCTATGGGTTCTACAAATTTTCAACATTTTTTAACTTTGTGCTCTGGCAGTTTATCTATGTATAGCTTCCAAAATAAGAGGGTATTTTGGAACGTTAGAACTAGAACTTCTTTGTGAGCCGCATATAAGCAGGCTGTCATCACAAGAACAGAATGGTTTTGGCATTTAGAATGCATTTTTTTCTTTTCATAAACAAAATGGCTTCCAAGAAGGATGCAGCATGTTGACATTTCCTTATGCAGCACATAAAGAAGATACTTGAATACAGAAAAGACTGACAAATCACACACAGATACAACCATCATCCCACCAACTGGATGACACTTCATAGTATTCACTGCAGACAAATATAGCAACTTCACATGCTTTTGTTTTCCCACATGACAAGGGCACATACAATTCTATTGATTGAATTTGAAACAAAACAGTTGGAAATTGAAAAAACAAGCAAGCAGCTTCGTTTTCATCCATCTCACTACAGTTGATGTTGCTTACAGATCCTGGCTACAAGGAGTGGCTTTTTAAGCTTTGGGATGTGAATCCTTAGATAGGCCATTTCCTAGGCCAGGGATGTCTCCAGGATGGTGAGAGGCCAAGGGGACATTTCCAGGTCATCCCCCACTAATAGGGACATTGAGGGAGCACCCTAGCATCAAACTTCGCCGCATCCCTTGAACATCCTACAAACCTGCTGTCATCCCCCTTGCCTAGAATCTAGTTAGTCAAAAAAGTATTAAAGGAACTTTTTTGGAAAAGTGAGCCACTAGCCCTAACCCTAGAAGTCCTATTGGCCCCATCCACAACCTAAACACTCAAAAAACCTATAAAAAGACATCCCACCCTTCAATCCAAATCAACAAGAAGTTTGCCATTGCATTGAGCAAGAGTGAATTGTGAGAGCAAGGCTGCAAGAGTGAGAGCAAGAGCAAAAGGAAGAGTGAGTGACGAGTCTTCATCGATCAACCATTCAACACATTCATCAAGCCTTTAAGGTAAGCCTTGGCCCTTCATACTCTGGCATTTGCATTTTCTATTTTCAACGTTCATTCCTAAATCTTAAATCAATGATATTGATCATGACAGTTTTTTTTTTTTTTTTTTCAATTTAGATATTCAATTTATTCTTTAAACCTATGTTACCAAATCAACAGGAAATCAGGCTTGTGGATTCAGGCAGCGTTTGCATTTTTCCAGTTGGAATTGTTTTGAATTGACAGCTAACAAACCCTGGTGATTCCGTCTCTGACATGGCATTTTCATAGCAATTCCAGGTTAGAGAAAGCATTTTCGTGACAATTCCAGCAGCAGGCCAAAAAATTGACGCATTTTGTTTGCCCAAAACCCTAAACGATGGTCAGTTTCAATGTGTTATGGCATTACAAATTCAAACTGTTATGAAATCCTCCTACGAGTCATGTAGTTATTCATGGATCTGTCTACCTTTTTGTGATTAATAGGGAACCACCAAAATAAATCTTGCACAATGGGAGATTCAGGAAAGGATTCGTTCTCACACTATTGCAACCCACGTTAAGTATGAAATTATCTTGTTTGGCATCTTTTGATAGCATCAGATTTTAGAGAATACTTGTTATCATGTGGTAGCTATCGTGTTAGAGTCCAATTAGACTTTCAGTGGGATGGACATACAAACATAAGACCAAAGGAACATTGTTTCATCTCATTGTAAGATAATCTTTGGAAATGGGTGATGTCAAAGTGGACACCAAGAAACTATCAAATTAACCACAACTTTATAAAGGTATTACAGAACCACGCTAAGTTTATGATATTCTTCTAATTTATCTACATCATTTAATGTTAATGATGATGATGATGATGTTAGTCTTAATGAAGACCCATTACTAATTGTATTATTTTAATATTGAACAATGAATATCTATCATGACATTTGACTTTGACATTGATATAGAATTAGTTTACTGTATTTTAATTTGTAATATTTATGGTAGTTTTGTTTAGCATATACATGATATGTGGTATTCTGAACTTAATTCCAATTTTTTGGCTGTAAGTATGTATATATTGCTGATTTTTATTCGTTTTTTTTGTACAGGCGTACCCAAAACGTACCTAGCGCCCCCCCAAAAAATCTGGCATACCACCATACTGTACCCACATACCCATACCTATACCCAATTCGGTAACTTAGATTTAAACTTCATATATGCAAATTGCTAAAATGTTATTTTTAGGGTTGTTGAACTGCTGTTTTTAGGGTTGTCCCTAAAACAGCATTTAGGGATTTTTAAGTTTTAATTTTAGGTTTATAACAACAGTTGTTTAGGTTTTCAAATTTATTTATTAAAGTTAATAGTGATGGTCAAATTAGGATTCCATCTTTTGTGTATCCTTTGCTTTTGCAGTTCATGCAACCTGAAGTAATGAAAACAAAAAGAAAATTCTTGTGTCTTGAGCCCTTGCATTATGACATTTATATGGTTCAAAATTTAAACCATAAATTTCATTCTTACAATGTCACTATGAGTTCTCAATCTCACAGCATGAGTGATGTTGAGGTTCAGCCTAGGGGGTTGAATCTAAGGCTCTGAGTACAGATGTGGAAAGGGGGCAGCGAGCAAGGGAGTGGGGTGAGGCAATTAGTTCTATAAGGAGTGCACATTATAATTGTCCTTCCAAGTAGTTGGCAGATTTTTCCAAGGCTCCCTTCGATAAGAAATCCCCTTTTAAGACATTTTGCAACCAAACAAGCAAAACCTAGGGTATCAAGGGGCACTAGGCTATTAAAGTGTCATTTTTGTGAACTTGAATTTCAAGGCAGCATTACTAGACTGAGGCAAAGGCGTAGGAGGTATGTGGCACCTTGTCACTCAAACAAAGGGCTGAAATAAATCAATTGAGGGATTGTGGTGAAGAAAAAACACCTGCATTTGTTACTATGCCACCAAGGGGTCCTACTCCTACTAGTACTAGTACTTTCCAAGAGCCACAATTTCTTGCTTTTCCATCTAGTTTAGGAGCAACGGGGCCTAAGGGGAAACATAGGGTTACTAGTGATGCTCCAAACCCAATGGCAGAGTTATTCAATGTTCAATGAAAGGAAGCAGTAGATGATGTTATTGCCAAATGCTTCTTTGCCAATGGCATTCGGTTCCATGTGGCTCACTCCTTACCATAAGGAGGTTGTGGTAAAGATAATAAGATTAGAACCTACATATGTGCCACCAAGGGAGACAAAGTTGAGGACAACAATCTTGGATAAGAACTATTCCAAGATTAATATTCTAATGGAGAAGAAGGCTGCCTAAGTCACTAGCGGATGCAACATAGTCATGATGGGTGTACGGACATTAGGCACCGTCCCCTCATCAACATCATGATCACATGTACAAATGGACCTTACTTCCTTAAGGGTGTTGATTGTTTAGGCCACTGCAACGATGCCAATTATCAATTCCAAATCCTTAAAGATGCAATTGAGGTTGAGCCAAAGAATGTGGTGCAAGTCATGACAAATGCGGCCTATGTGTGCAAAGCTAAGGGGAAGTTGATTAAGGTGGCCTACAAACATATTTGATGGAATCCTTGTTGTACGGATGCCATAAATAATGCACTCAAGGACATGGTCAACCACCACACTTCACATGACCATTCCAGACCTTCTCCAAGAAAGAATTATTAAAACTTGTGGAGACCAAATATGTATCATAGAGGATGCTTGAGTTGCAAGAGGCATTGCAACTAATGATCATGACACAAGAGTGGAATCAGTGAGGATTTTAAGTCAGAGTAGGGGAAGAGGGTGAAGGAAGTGGTGAAGAGTGACATTTTGTGGGTTGATGCAAAATAATTGTCTCTATCATTGCTCTAATCTTCATAGTCATTAAATATGGGGACGCTAATACACCTAACCTTGGAGAGGTGTATGAGTGCATTGATAGTATACTTGGCTAAATGAGAGTCATTGTACAAGAGAAACATCCTGCATTGCAGTTTTATCATGAACCTACTTAGCCAATCATTCAACGGAGATGGGGAAAGCTCAACACTACCTTGCAAATGGTTGCCTATGCATTGAACCCAAAGTGGTATGTGCAAAGGCTTAGCAAAGTTAACCTTATACAATATGTTGAGGTGATGGTGGGGTTCATCAACACTATTCAAAACATGTACAATGTAGGGGATGCCACCATCATTCATATTAAGTGGACAAAATTTGCCCCTCTTTGGGTATATCTAAAAGAGGCCAAGCTAAATAGGGAGACTATGGCACAAGAGGATCCAATTATGTGGTGGACCATGCATAGGCCTCATTCTTTGACAACCACACTAGCCATTTGTCTATTGTCCCAAGTTTCTAATTCTTCTGTTACTGAGAGAAACTAATCTACTTATAGTTTATCCACTCTATTAATTGGAATAGGCTTACCTCTAAGGGGGGGAGAAACTTGTAGCTGTACATAGCGCCTTGCGTCTAATTTACCACAAGACACTTGCATACAAGGAGAGCCTAACAATCAAGTGGGATGTAGAGCCAAAGGAGCCAAAACAAATTGATAATGATGCGGCATAGACAAGGTTGGTTGGTATTGGTTTGGAGGAGATTGACCTCAAGGAGTCTAGCAATTTGAGTATGAGGAGTTTGGCACAAACTTTGAGGATGATTAGAAGCATTGGGCCAGTGGTCAATTGTATTTGAATTTTGAATGTAATCATCATTTTGAATATAATATATTGATATTTGGCATTTTCATTGTTCAATGCAATGTGTTTAGTATATATATACCACTATCCCCCTGTTGTCCCCAAACCTAGGCCATTGGTCCCCCCATCCTCGAGACTTATCCCCTCATCCTGACACTTTGTGTAAGTATGGATGCTTCTCAAAGGAGGTCCACCCTATACAGCCCTGCAGGGTGGATTGTCTAGCAACTCCTTTGATAGTTGATGGCATACATTCTCAACAAGGATCTCTCATCTTTAGATAACAAACCACCAATGGCATATCCTAATCCTTCTTTTATGTATTCAATCTTTGTGTTGTTGGAAGCAGGTTTAAATTGCAATATCAGATGTATTTTCTTTGACAAGTAGGATGTATGTGGGTCATCAATACTATTGTAGTGTTGATATCACAAATGCCACAATTATTTTCCAACATTTTAAACATTTTTATATACCTAGAGACTGGATGATTACTTCAAGTCAAACCCAAATAAATTGGAACAAAAGAAAATAGATTACAAAATATCTGGACCAGAAAAATCGGAACAAGAAGCATACTTTGAGTTCTGACCAAGTCAGATAACTACTTGTTAAACTCAATCCTTGGCCAAGGATATAACTTCATTTATTTTTCTCCAATTTAGTTATTTGTTATATTCAGATAACTAAATTGGAACCAAAGAACATAGATTGCAAAACATCTGGACCAGAAAAATTGGAACAAGAAACATACTTTGAGTTCTGACCAAAGTCAGATAACTACTTGTTAAATTCAAACTTTGGCCAAGGATATAACATCATTTATTTTTCTTCATAAGATAAAATATGGGCAACAAAAGCTTGTAGCTTAAGTTTCTAACTTTAAAGCTTAGAAAATGATGTCTGCACAAGCAGGATATTGAAGACGAGCAAAGTGACCATAAGCCATTTGGACAGAGGATGTATTTGGACAAATTCAGTCTTTGATACAAAATAAAGGCAATTGATAGTAGTTAGATTACAGCACAAACCATGGCCAAATAAGCTGCATCACCAAATTTAATTGTAGGGTTTTATAAGAGTTTGAGCATCTCAATTCTTCGATAGATCCTTAAAGAAAACTTCCCTTGTCCCTGGGACATCAAGCATGATTTAAACAAAATGCTCAATCATCACTTATAGCCTAAGTTGCCAGTTTTGCATGTGGGTTCGGGGCTGCCAGTACGGCAAATTTTTTCCTGGGTATGGGAACGGCTGTGTGTGTGTGTGTATTAAAATACCCATAATTTGCAATACATATATATATGATTCATAATTTTATATATATAAATATATTAAAAATAGATAAATAATTTATAATTTTATAAATAGTACATATAAATATAATAAATTAATTAATAATAAATATAAAAAATGAATCAAAAATATCATATCCATAAGATTATCTTTAAATATTTATGTTGGGTAAATTAGGCATTTACGAATAGCATAAGATAACTTACAGATACGTATTTTAATATTTTTATGTACTTATGTTTACAGCTATACATCGATAAAATATGAATCTGAACAGAAATACCTCCAGCAAACAGCAAATGCTAAAAACAAGAACAAAACCAGAGGAAAGAAGAACGCAGCTCTGAAAATCCCTATTTGGCGGTTTTTTTTAAACTCAATCAGAAGCACTGACAAGATGACTAGGGCACAACCGTACCACCCTGGGTACCCTGTGGATACACTTGAGGCGTACCCACAGGGTCCCAGGGTCACAGGGTCATGCCCTAGCCATCCAATCCACGGACCAGACCCAACTCCCGAACTGGAACACATTCGGTCCTGCGATAGGTCCAATACTTCAAAAACCTAGTAACATAGCTAATAAGATGAGAGAAGAATTGGTATGCCCTACCACCACAAAGTCATGCCCTAGCCGTCCCATCTATGGACTAGACCTTGTTCTCAAACTAGAACCCATTTGGTCTTGAAAAAGGTCCAATACTTCAAGAATGCAGTAAAATAGCTTATAGGATTAGAGAAGGAAGAGTTTGTATCAATCTAAAGATCAACACTCAAGACATGAACAAAGAAACTCTACCAAATAGACAACTCTAGATATATTGAACGCAGTTGCATTTCATTTACACGGTTGACACAGAGTGGCAAAATGTAAATGGAATTCAATTAACTGAGTTTAAAATAGAAAATCTCGGCAAAAACCTAGTAAACTAAAAAATGATATTAATATTCATAAAAATTAAGAAAATATTGATTTTGTTATTTCATGTCGAATATAGTGTGTAGAAATTAGAATAAACATAGGTACATTAAAAAAATTCCAATTATCATATAAGAGTATGTTTTAAAAAAAAACACTATTTTACTTTCATCTAAAGATTTATGTAGAGAACAAAAGGTTGATCCTAAAATAGCAAATGTTGCCTTCATGGAGCACAGCCTTTAGGGGCAGCCCCATGTTTTTTAACCTAAACCTTCATAAGGGTGTAAATTAAAAGAGAAGCCCTCTTTGGTGTTTAAAATTTTACCTTAGAAACAATTTTATCAAAGAAAAATTTAAATCCCCGAGCTTTAATCCTATACAAAAAATTAGAGCTAAGTTGCCGAATCGCCCTGTCCCTATGCTGATTTCGAGTACAAAACATCCCAGAATCAGAATCAGATCAGATGCACCTATGGAGCCGTCCAGGGTTCAAAAATTTGGACGTCAACCAATTCCAGAAAAATCAAAACGTACCCAGTCAATTCCAAGCCCTACATCATCTAATGTCAATGATGATCTTTTTGAAGACCCATATGATGCTGATTATTGACATTATTATTTCATAACTATCATGACATTCGAGTTTGGATAATTGACAATTAAGTAGTATTTTGAATTTTCATGGTGGTTTTGCTTATTATATGATGCTGTGTGGTATTTTGAATTTAATTCCTGCTTTTTGGCTGCAAATGTATATATTTATGATTTTTATTTTTATTTTGTACGGACAAACCCAAAATGAACCCAACCACACAAAAAAAATTGCCAAATCCACGTACTGAACCCGCAAACCCAAAATGAATACTTAAGTGAAAACTATGACATGGAAACAAGACATGATCACCCTATTGAAAAGCAAGGACATATAGAGAATCTTACATGGCAAAAAATGAGGCCCAATTGGTGGAGCAAAGTAAGTAGGTTTGATAATAGGCTTGAAATGGCCTTTGAGATTATATCATTTATGGGAATTAAGGTTCCACATTCGCACCCTTAGCTCTCATACTTAGGCAGAAGAAAAACTAAAAAGTCTTTGTAGTCGACAAATTGACAAGAAAAACCAAAAATGTTTATATTGTGACAAGGTGGGCATCTCGACACATGATGTTATTGCCAAAAATGTTGAAAACCATCTCAATTGGCTGAAAAAGCCAGTTGGAAAGACACACCAGTCAGAGAGAGATGCTCAAAACGGTAAAACAAAAGGTGCATGCACTTAATCACAAGCTCAAAAGTATTCTATTTCTACACTCAAAATATACTCGTGATCAAATACTCTTCAAATATTGCCTCAAGGAATTCAGGAGATCAACTCTCACCACCGGTGCTCCTTTACTCAACCATAACTTAATTATTTGTTCTTCTCATGGAGACAGAGTTTCTTAGGCTGGCAAATTTGGCTTCAGGGGTGATGAGTAGGCGATCCACACTCTCAACTTGCAGATTGATGCACTAAAACGAGTACAATTCTAAAACTCAAGTAACAACGACAACTCCAAAAGATCTTCACAGTGCAAGTAGTAGTAAATACAAGGCGGCAGTGAAAGAGATGATTGCAAAAATGGCCCAACTATGGCCAATGATGACTGCAGCACATGACACAACCACAGTCCTAGCAGTAAAAGTGCAATTAAAAGTGAACCATGGAAAAATGAAGCAGATGCCCACCTACAGTCTCACAAAGGGCACACATTCTTGGCAGTGGAGAACATTTGTATGACTTCTCCGGGTTAAGATTAAACACAGATGTCGGTGCTAAATGCACCAGTTCAGAATCCTGATTACCAAGTTTCCTTAATATACAAGGCTTTAGATTCCATGAAGTACCAAGTTTGTGTGATGACCCATGGATGACGTGTAAATTCCTACCCCTAGGTCGATGAACATGAGTATGGACCCATTGGATCACTTCACACAAGCTATAAAGTGATACTAGAGGGATACTTACAAGTTACAAATATATGGTGTTGTGCAATCCTCTGAACACAAGCAATGATTATCCAATGACTCTACTCCATCATCATTATTTAACCTTCATGGGTGGCAGGGAGGAAAGAGAGCTGATAGATATGATGATTACCTTCACATATCATCCTATACTAGACAGATACCTACAAATATGTGGAGTTGTGCAATATTCTGTACACGAGCGATAAAGTGCCTACACTAGAGAGATGTTTACAAATATGTGGGTTGTGCAATCTTCTGTACACAAGCAATAAAGTGATATGTGAAGGTAATCATTAGACCTATCAGCTATCTTCCCCTCTGCTCCCTCCTGTAAAGGTTAAACAGTGATAATGGAGTAGACTTGTTGGATAATCGTTCTGTTCATAATTTTAGTCAAGGGTTAACTACTCTGAATGTGTTATCAGTTCTAATGACTATAATCAGGATTAAAAATATCAAATATGTTACCATTTTTAACACCTAAAAAAAATTTACCACTAACATGAATTTAATCAATATATCAGATTGTTCTATTGTCATGCTAGTGGATGTATGTAAAGACATGAAATAGCTTAGCTAGATTACCATTTTCTCAATAGTCTTAGATAAGGGTTATCTAGATTGGGTACATTATCAGTTCCAACACCTAACAAACATCTATCACATATTATTACGTGAATTTAGTCAATACATCAATAAAACTTCAGTATATTGATTGAGCAATGAGGTGAAGTTTTTATTACAATGAAGCATTTATGTTGAGCATTTCTGACCCACCTACCGTTATAGCGGCAAATAAAATAAGCTCTTGAATACAGTTTTCCTTGGTATCAATATCCAAGAAAATTCAAATTTCTGGCTGTCTCTCATACATTTTTTCTTAGTACCCTCTAATTAAAATTTCCTTGCTATTTCATGAAACACATTTAGAAGACAAAAAAATTAAAAACTTGAAGATCACACAATCCAAATGGTAGAGGTGCAGAAGATTGTAAATCCCTCAAGCCAAGTGGTCCATCATAACAATCAAAATCAATAATCATGAATGTCCAATTCAAACCAGACAACTACCTAAACCAATTTCATAATGTTGTGTCACAAGGAGCAAGGAAAATGTGTACCTTGTATATAAGTAAAGAGAGAGATTTCATCAGATCTCCAACTACAATAAAATCTCCACGGGACTGAACATACAGTGCCAGTATATGGCCATGATGTCCACATTCTGACTGCAGCTCACGTGAACCATCATCACGGAGCATCCATTTGTACAACTGAATTTTTTGGTTGATACCTGCAAGTAATTTTCCATTAAATGCATTCAGATTGTATACAGCACCCTTTGTTTCCTTCTCAGTAACAAGTTGAAGTTTCCCATCTTCAACCGTGAAAACAAGAATTCGGCCCTGTTGACAAAATGTAAAATTAAAAAATTAACTGAATGAAAAGGGAATTTCATGGCAAAAAATGTATATTGACATCAGAATGATAAGATATACAACATCTGCTGTATTATCTTTCATTATCTTTTAAAGTCTATAAATATAGTGAATAAGGATAACAAACATGACTCTATTGAAGCTAGATTCTATAAGGAAGAAAAGAGTTTTCCAGCATGCCTTGTTAGGTTCATTCTCCTCTGGCATAACATATGCTGTCCCAAGACAATAATAAACATTGTTGTCATCTGAGAATGAACAACTAAGGATGGAACATCCATTTTCAAATGGATCAAGAGGATATGATGAGATAATTTCAAACGTCTGATCATCCAATAGACGCACAAAGTGTGATTCTGTCTCATCCAGATATGCATTTGAATACTTCACAGTGCAAATGGCAAATGTGTGAGACTGTTCTTGATGGCATATACGGCGAGCATGCTCTCCAAGATGAACTGCACGGATGTGAAGTTTCTGAATGTCATCAATTGTCCCAATTGTGAGCAGGTCTTCTTTTGCAATTGCAAGGCTGTTTCAGCAAACAAGTAACAAAATTCAATTTCGGAGCTAGAAATTTGTACCATTTCATGATAAATGAAGAGATAAATGGCAGATTTACATACAAACAGAAACCACAGCCCAAGAACAATGTATGTAGGAAAAGGTTAACCAACATTTAAAACCATACTTTAAAGAGATCCAGATCTATGTTGGGCAAGCCCATTTTTGCAATGTTGAAGACATCCACCAAACAAAAGAATCTGATGGTAGAATAATTATAACTTGATTACAGCTTATTTAGTCACAAAGTTTAAAGTTAATAATTAGGGGAAGGTAATAAAGTTTTAAGGGAACAAGTGGCAATGTTACAAGAGGCTTTATTGGTAGGGAAGCAGGAGTGGCAAACATGAAGTTAGCTTGGCAAACGATGAAAGAAAACCTTAAAAGAACTAAGGTTGAGGCGCAAGCACCTCCGAAAGCAAACTTTTTGGGACTGAAGATAAAAGAAAATAACAGGAAAGCATATCAAAAGAAGTCAGAACATGGGCTCAAACTGCTAGCGCTTCCATAAGTATCGAGGAAGAAACAAGAGCAAATGATGATAGAATGCAAGAAAGAGAGCTCAAAGAAAGGCAAGAAAGAGAAACAAACATAATTATAAGAGGAATAAGATGTTGCAAGTATGTGCCTAATCGGTGTTGTCATTGGTGTCAACTATGTCCTATTCTATTACTTGTTTAGAAGTTTTGTATGTTAAGGATATTGAGAAAATTGGCCCCTCCGGAAGAAACAAGTGAGTTACAGTGAAGTGCAGTATAGACAGTGAGTTGTATGCTGAAGAACAATCCGGTAGATTACTCCGCATTTCTCGCTCCTTGAAAATCTTGGTCTGCGGATTGGAAGTTATTTAAATGGATGTCTGAAGATGCTAAATCCTAAGTTTGAGCGTCCGGTGTGAAGAATTGAGAGAGTTGCATTCACCAGAGTAAAACCTGTTCCTTCTGATTATCCTCTGGTGACAGGGAGAAAGTATTTTGCTCCGCATTCCTCCGCAATAAAGTATTTTGCTCTGCGATTCTAGAGGGAAGTTTGAAATAATGATAAGTGCCTACAATTGCAGTGGTTCATGTTTTGGTGGTCCGCAAGCTATCTTTCTTTTATGTCAGTCGAAGAAAGTGAAGTTCATGTGTTCCGGTGAGAAGATTCCTATGGCTAAAATGGCTAAGGTTCGTGTGGTTGCTCCTGATGATTATATCGTGTTTGTGGATGTCTCTTAATCATGTTCCTATCTTGACATTGATCCGCGTTAAGGAATTGAGATCGTGTTTGAAGATTGTTCCAAGATAATGTAGCGTGTAACCAGTCTTAGCCGACTTGGTTAATTCCAGTAATTGCGGAGATCCCTTGAAGATCATGGAAGCGTGTTGAAGCGTGGAAAATCGTGTTTGAGTCCCAGCTAAGGCGTGACGTAATCCGCATACATCTTGACTTCATTTCCTTTGCATAATGTTGTAATAGGTCAGGACCTATTTTGTAAATGTTTGTAATGCCAACCTTGGAGATTGTTCCAATGGTTGATGATTGTAATGCCAACCTTGATGATCATTCCAAGGTTGATGAAGTGTATAAATACTTGTAATTGAGTCGTGGAAAAGTTGTCCTTGAGCGAAAATGTGAATATAAGGAAAAGGGGCAAGGAGATAAGGCAGAGCAGAGCAGAGGACCGATTGTACTTCAATGTTTTAATCTCAAACATGAAGAAGATGGTGATTGTGGCAGTGAGCCTGGCAGTGATCCGCCAGTAGGGTTAAACAGCCCTTGTTGTAATCTTTCTAGGTTTAGGGTTGAGGCAGTGAGCCTGCTAGACCTAGCTATACTTCATGGCAGTGAGCCAGTATGTTCTAGGCCCGTGGAGTGACCAAGCCTGAACATCATTTTTCAAAGATTGCAATATATTTTGAGAGCTAATCCTCTCCGTGGTTTTTCCCCACCTTGGGGTTTTCCACGTGAAAATCTGGTGTCTCTTGTGTTTAATGTTGTATCTATGTTTAAGCTTCTGATTTCATGCACTCATTGATAAATCATAATAATTGTGGATAAGTGATTAATGTTTAAGTGCAGAAATGTTTGAGTTTTTGGGACAACTGATTCACCCCCCCCCCCTCTGTTGTCCGACAGATTTCAACAATTGGTATCAGAGCAAGGTTCCTCTAAAGAAAGTCTAACAGCTTGAGGAAGATCCAAAATGTCTTATAAGAAGGAAGCGCCGCATTTTGATGGGACGAACTATGCTCTTTGGAAGGCGCGAATGAAAAGTCATCTTCTTTGTCTTGGTTACAAAGTATGGAAAGCTGCAGAAACAAAATATACCTTGCCTCAAAATGGTTTGACGACTGAAGACGAAATCAAGGAATATGAAGTGGATGTTAAAGCAAAGGATGCTCTGTTAAGTTCATTGAATGACTCAGTACTGACAAAAGTTGAGGATCTTGAAACTGCAAGTGAGGTATGGGAAAAGCTGAAAAATCTGTATGAGGGAGATGATTCTGTGAAGGAAGCCAAGCTACAAAGTCTAAAAGTGAAATATGAAAGTTTGAAGATGGATGAAGATGAAAACATAACAGCCTTTATGCAAAGAGTTGATGAACTTGTCATCGGAATCAAAGGTATGGGGGGAACTCTCGGTGATAAGGAAGTTGTAATGAAAATTCTCAAATCACTGCCAAAGTCCTACAGTCACAAGGTAGCTGCAATTGAAGAATTTATGCAAGTAAAAGCTATTGACAGAGATCAGTTGCTTGGCAAGCTTACTGCCTTTGAAATGAGAGAGTTTAGTGATGCCCTGCCAAAAGTAGAGACTGCCTTCAGAGCCAGTACTACTGGGAAAACCTCCAGATTAGAAAAGTACAAAGTAGAATCAGATGAGTTTGATGAAATTGAAGCCAACTTTGTGGATAGATTGCAAAGAGGATCCGGTAAGTTCAAAGGTAAATTACCTTTCAAATGTTTTTCCTGCGGTAAAGTAGGCCACTTTGCTTCCAGATGTCCTGAAAGAATTGAAAGAAATAGGAAAAGATATGAGAACAGGCCTAGGATCCAAAAGAAATGTTATTATGTTGAAGATTTTGATGATAATGGAGTATCAGATAATGGTGAACCAGATAATGTTAGTACTTCTGGAAATGAATGCTTGTTTATTGCTATTAAAGAAGAACTTGTGTCTACTAATCCTGCTTGCTGTGTGAAGAAAGAAAAACCAGTGGAAAGTGCTTTGGCCGCTCAAGTTGTTGAAGACAAAGATGAATGGGTTATTGATAGTGGTTGCTCTCACCATATGACTGGTGACAAAAGTAAGTTTGTGAGTTTGGAAAGATATGATGGTGGACTAGTTAGGTTTGGAGATGATACAGATAGTAAGATTTGTGGAAAATGATCTATTTCTTTTGATGGCAAGCATAATACTGAAGATGTCTTGTATGTGAAAGGATTAAAGCATAATCTTTTGAGTGTGGGTTAGATGAGTGACAAAGGTTATGACCTAAGCTTCAAGGACAATGGATGCAAGATCAAGGAAAGCTCCGGAACAGTCATTGCAACTAGTAAGAAAACCAGAGGTAATATCTATCACTTGAAAGGAACTGATAATTATTGTTTGTTGGCTCAGACTGATGAAAGTTGGCTATGGCATATAAGGTTGTGTCATATCAATTTTGATAACATTATGAAAATAAGTACTGCACAGGCACTTAGAGATTTGCCCAAGCTTGTGAAGCCTGCTAATCCTATTTGCAAGGAGCATCAATTTGGGAAACAAACAAGAACAAGTTTCAAAAGCAAGGACCAATCAGTTGATGGACTACTGGAACTAGTGCATACAGACTTGTGTGGACCTACCAAAGTAAGGAGTTTGCAAGGAGACAAATATTTCATGTTGCTTATTGATGATTATTCTAGAATGACTTGGGTTACCTTTTTGAAAGAAAAATCAGAAGCTCTGGATAAGTTCAAGGCATTTAAGGCAATGGTTAAAAATGAAATGGATTTGAAGATCAAATGTTTAAGGTCTAATAGAGGAGAAGAGTTCACATCAAATGAATTCAATTTCTTTTGTGAAGAACATGGGATAAAGAGACAGTTATCTGCACCTAGAACTCCACAGCAAAATGGAGTCGTTGAAAGAAAGAACATAACAGTTCAAGAAGCTGCTAGAACCATGATGAAGGAAGCTGATCTTCCAGAAATATATTGGAGAGAGGCAATTCACACTACTGTATATATCTTAAACAGAGTCCAAGTCAAAGGTAACAGTTCTAAGACTCCTTATGAATTGTGGTATGGTAAAGTTCCTAATGTGAAATATCTCAAAGTTTTTGGTAGCAAATGTTATATCTAAAGAGAAGAAGATCTAGGCAAGTTTGATGCTAGGTGTGATGAAGGAATCTTCCTTGGTTACTCAACCAAGAGCAAGGCAATTCACACTGGTATATATCCTAAACAAAGTCCAAGTCAAAGGTAACAGTTCTAAGACTCCTTATGAATTGTGGTATGGTAAAGTTCCTACTGTGAAATATCTCAAAGTTTTTGGTAGCAAATGTTATATCTAAAGAGAAGAAGATCTAAGCAAGTTTGATGCTAGGTGTGAAGGAATCTTCCTTGGTTACTCAACCAAGAGCAAGGCCTACCGGTGTTATAATAAGAGGCTAAATAAGATCATTGAGAGTGCAAATGTCAAAGTCGATGAAAGTAAGGAAAGGTCTCCGGAATCAAGTGGATATGAATCAGATAAACTAGATGTCTCAGAAGTGGTGCACCATGAAGACAACTCAGATGAAGAGGATCAAGCTCCGGAAAGTGCTGCCAAGACACCAAGGTATGTAAAACTTAATCATTCTAAAGATCAAATCATAGGAGATAAGAGTAAAGGAATCCTGACCAGAAGAAGAGTTGCAGAAGAACAAGAAAATTTCTGTCTAATTTCCAAAATTGAACCTAAGACTGTGAATGAAGCTTACAATGATGAGAATTGGGTAAAGGCTATGAAAGAAGAATTGATGCAGATACAGAAAAATCAGACCTGGGATCTTGTTCCCAGACCAGCAGATAAAAATGTAATTGGTACCAAGTGGGTTTTCAAAAACAAGATGAATGAGAATGGTGAAGTAGTAAGAAACAAAGCAAGGTTAGTATGCAAAGGATACTCTCAAGTTGAAGGAATAGATTTTGAGGAAACATTTGCACCAGTGGCAAGAATTGAAGCTATAAGAATGTTTCTGGCATTTGCAGCCTACAAAGATTTATATCAGATGGATGTAAAGTCTGCATTCTTGAATAGAGAGTTGGAAGAAGTCTATATTGAACAACCGGAAGGATTCCAGTCATCAGATCAGGGTGACATGGTATGCAGATTGAAGAAGGCCTTGTATGGATTAAAACAAGCCCCCAGGGCATGGTATGCACAGTTGAACAGGTATCTGATACATATAGGGTTTAGTAAAGGTACTACAAACAGCAACCTCTACTTCAAGATCAACGATGAACAAATCCTAATTGTAGCAGTCTTTGTTGATGACATTATCTATGGAGGCAATGAAGGTATGTGCAGAGTTTTTGCTGGAGAAATGCAAAGTGAATTTGAAATGTCCATGTTTGGTGAGATGAATTTATTTTTAGGTCTGCAAATAAATCAATTAGATAAAGGTATCTTCATTTCTCAGTCTAAGTATGTGAAAAGGTTGCTAAAGAAGTTTGGGATGGAAGACTCTAAACCGGTAAATACACCCATGATAACCGGTCGTAAGTTGAGCAAAATTGATGATTCACCTCTAGCAGATCAGAAAAGGTACAAATCTATGATTGGAGGATTACTTTATCTAATTCAAACTAGACCTGACATAATGCATGCAGTTTGTCTTGTGGCAAGATTTCAAGCAGAGCCCAAGGAGTCACATGTGATAACAGTCAAGAGAATTCTGAGATATTTGAAAGGCACAATAGATTATGGTTTGTGGTATCCAAAAGACAATGATTTCACTCTCAGTGCATACACTGATGCAGATTGAGCCAGAGATGTGGATGGTAGGAAAAGTACAAGTGGAGGTGCATTCTTTTTGGAAAAAAGGTTGGTATCTTGGTTGAGCAAGAAACAAGATTCAATATCCCTGTCTACTGCAGAAGCAGAATGCATTGCAGCAGCATGTAGTTGCACTCAAGTATTATGGATGAAGCAGACTTTGAAGGACATCAGAGTTATGTATCAAGATCCAATTGCAATCTTTTGTGACAATACAAGTGCCATAAACATATCAAAGAATCCAGTAATGCATTCAAGGACAAAGCACATATCCATAAGATATCACTTTCTAAGGGAAAAAGTGACAGAGAATGAAGTCAAGTTGGAATATGTATCTACAAAAGACCAGATTGCAGACATTTTCACCAAACCTCTGCCTAAAGGTACCTTTGAGTATCTCAAAGAAAAGTTAGGGGTTATTACCCCTCCTGCTCTAAACTAAGATGCACAAGAGTCAATCAGTCCAATGGTGCTTCTTCAGATCCGGATTGATGCTTTTAGGGCTACTTCTCAAGGGGAGTACTCAGAGAGTTTAGAAGAGAAATTGAATCAGAGCAGAAAGCAAGTATGTGCCCTTTGCCATTGATGTCAAAGGGGGAGAGAAGTCATGTGAAAAACTCAGAAAGAAAGAGTGCAGATGTGTAAAGAGATAGGGGGAGAATCTTGGTGAGAAAGAAAGAGTGCAAATGTGTAAAGAGAAAGGGGGAGAATTTTGTCTTGATGGCTGTTGCAATTTTTCACATCATATGTTGCCATCAATGACAAAGGGGGAAATTGTTGTAAGTATGTGCCTAATCGGTGTTGTCATTGATGTCAACATATCTTTGTTGTCATTGGTGTCAACTATGTCCTATTCTATTACTTGTTTAGAAGTTTTGTATGTTGAGGATATTGAGAAAATTGGCCCCTCTGGAGGAAACAAGTTAGTTACAGTGAAGTGTAGTATAGACAGTTAGTTGTATGTTGAAGAACAGTCCGGTAGATTACTCCGCATTTCTCGCTCCTTGAAGATCTTGGTCTACGGATTGGAAGTTATTTATAGGGATGTCTGAAGATGCTAAATCCTAAGTTTGAGCCTCCGGTGTGAAGAATTGAGAGAGTTGCATTCACCAGAGTAAAACCTGCTCCTTCTGATTATTCTCTAGTGACAGGGAGAAAGTATTTTGCTCTGCATTCCTCCACAATAAAGTATTTTGCTCTGCGGTTCTAGAGGGAAGTCTGGGATGATAATAAGTGCCTACAATTGCAATGGTTCATGTTTTGTTGGTCCGCAAGCTATCTTTCTTTTATGTCAGTCGAAGGCAGTGAAGTTCATGTGTTCTGGTGAGAAGATTCCTATGGCTAAAGTGGCTAAGGTTTGTGCAGTTGCTCCTAATGATTATAATGTGTTTGTGGATGTCTCTTAATCATGTTCCTATCTTGACATTGGTCCGCGTTAAGGAATTGAGATCATGTTTGAAGATTATTCCCAGATATAGCGTGTAACCAGTCTTAGCCAACTTGGTTAATTCCAGTAATTGCGAAGATCCCTCGAAGATCATGGAAGCGTGTTGAAGCGTGGAAGATCGTGTTTGAGTCCCAGCTAAGGCGTGACGTAATCCGCATATATCTTTACTTCATTTCCTTTGCATATTGTTGTAATAGGTTAGGACCTATTTTGTAAATGTTTGTAATGCCAACCTTGGAGATTGTTCCAATGGTTGATGATTGTAATGCCGACCTTGATGATCATTCCAAGGTTGATGAAGTGTATAAATACTTGTAATTGAGTCGTGGAAAAGTTGTCATTGAGCGAAAATGTGAAGATAAGGAAAAAGGGCGAGGAGATAAGGCAGAGCAGGGCAGAGCAGAGCAGAGGACCAATTGTACTTCAATGTTTTAATCTCAGACATGAAGAAGATGGTGATTGTGGCAGTGAGCCGCCAGTAGGGTTTAACAACCCTCAGGGTTTAATAGCCCTTGTTGTAATCTTTCTAGGTTTAGGGTTGAGGCAGTGAGCCTGCTAAACCTAGCTATACTTCATGGCAGTGCGCCAGTATGTTCTAGGCCCGTGGAGTGACCAAGCTTGAACATCATTTTTCAAAGATTGCAGTATATTTTGAGAGCTAATGCTCTCTGTGGTTTTTCCCCACCTTGGGGTTTTCCACATAAAAATCTGGTGTCTCTTGTGTTTAATGTTGTATCTGTGTTTAAGCTTCTGATTGCATGTATTCATTGATAAATCATAATAATTGTGGATAAGTGATTGATGTTTAAGTGCAGAAGTGTTTGAGTTTTTGGGACAACTGATTCACCCCCCCCCTCTCAGTTGTCCGGCGCATTTCAACATAAGAGATTATGGGAAAAATGA
The DNA here is from genome assembly GCA_027924645.1 of Cunninghamia lanceolata. NCBI lineage: Eukaryota > Viridiplantae > Streptophyta > Pinopsida > Cupressales > Cupressaceae > Cunninghamia > Cunninghamia lanceolata. Next base: position 1,316,080 of record BSBN01001609.1, read on the forward strand.
AAGCACTTTCAATATCACAAGTGACTTTTTAAAAGACAAGTTGCATTGGCAAGGGCAAATCTGTCAAGCGGGGAGAGTGGGAAAGATATGTTAAGAAAAGAATCGGCCTATAAGAGTCGTCATGGCAAGTGCACATGACAAGCATCATCTTTTAAGCAAAAAGAAGCTCTTGAGGGGCTCACACTTCTTTCTAGATGAGGATTTAACCAGTAGACAACAAAAGGAGAGAAGGGAAAAAGTGGCAAAAATAAGAGCAGCAAGAGATGAAGGCAAAAGGGCATGATTGTACAATGGAAAAGCTATTATCGCCAATTTTGGGCCTCACGATAAGGCAAGGCAGCAAGATGGAAAAAATAGTTGATTCTATATTAGGAAGAAAAGCAACAAGGCCAACTTGGGTAAAGACGTGTGAAGACTCAACTTTGACTTTTGTGTGCCAAAATACATATCAATCAAGACCTACCCAGGTTTACCTAAGCTTAGTATGTTGGAACTATAGAGGTTACCCTTGGAGGAGGGGACCTAGGTTAGGGCATATTGCAAAAGGTGAAGACATAATTTGTCTCATGAAAACTCATGAGCACGAAGGCTGTAAGACTCCTATGTTGGAAGGTTACATGAAGCTAGTGGCTTGGAACAAGGCCGCTAGGAATGGCAAAGGGTACGAGGAAATAATGGTCTTAGTGAAAGAAAAAGAAGGGCGTAACATTCAGCTACAAAGAGAAGATACAAATAAGCAATATATTTGGTTCAAAATATCAGAAAACGTATTGAAGTATTATTGTAATATTTAATGGTCAATTAGTTTTTAGGATAGACTTTAGGAATATTCTTTCTTCTGTTAGTTATGTTCTTATCCTTTTGCTTTATTAGTTGTCGCTCTTATCCTTTGGATAAAGCATTTGTAATCTCTTACTTAAGGATGCTTTCGCTCCTTAGTTAATATCAAATATCTTTAATAAAAAGGAGGGGTAAAAATTTATTAAAACAAGAAGTACAAAGTAAGGGAATTACATAGCCCTATCAAGCTCCACCAAGTGATCCAACTGTTGAGACAGATCCGGGGGTAAACAACCTCGGTCCATCAAATTCCAATCATGAATATGTTTAGTAGCCCATTTAGCCAAACAATCAGCAACACCATTCCATTCTCTAGGAATATGAGTAAAAGTAACAAACTCCAAAGAATCACAAAGGTTAAGAATCTGAGCAACAATCAAAGCCAAATGTCAACTGACATCATCTAAATGCCGCCTATTCAACAAGTTCACCACAACGTGGGAATCAAACTCACATATGATCCTTCGCCAACCTAATTGACTTCCACACTCCACAGCCGTTAAAATAGCCTGAGCCTCCATAAGATTATTAGTATGAAGACCCTTATAAATAGAAACGATAAACTGAACATCTCCGGAGCTATCCCGACCAACACCACCAATTCCAGCATGACCAAGATTTCCTCGAGAAGAGCCATCCGTGTTGATTTTTAAGACACCCTGAGGAGAAGACCATCTCCCCTCCCTATTCACCTTCGAGGTAGGATGTCTACATCTGTTGTGCATGAGCTGACATTGTTGAGGCGGAAGATGAAGACGATTACAACAACCAACATCACAAGGATCCACGGAATGCTGTAAGATCACATTTAGCCGCAACAGTTTCTCCCAAAGAATGCAAAATTTTCCACCACAAGCGAGGGGCCACCACCATCTCCTCTTGAAAAATCTATCGGTTTCTTTCCAACCAAAGGTTCCAGATAATAAAGGATGGGCCAATAGCCCAAGCTGCCTGAAGACAGGAAGTAGAAACAGGAGCCCTGCCCCACCGATCCACAAAATCAGCCAGCAAGGAAACATGCCAACAGGGCTTATTCCACACTCTCCACCAAAAATGCCAAATCTCCCTAGCATAGGAACATTGGAAGAAGAGATGAGAGACACTCTCCTCATAGTTACGACACAAAACACACATAGAAGGGCCTTGGAAACCACACTTACACAAATTATCCCAAGTGAGACACCAGTTTTGAGCAACTAACCACATGAAGAAAGTGCACTTGGGCCACGACAACTTGTGCCAAACATGCTTCCACCAAGGGACCTCATTATCCCCAAATAGCTGCCTACCAAGCTACTTATAACCAGCAGACAGAGTACTTCCCGGTCAAATCAAAACCATCCCAAGCCAAGACATCAAGTCCCCTCAAAGAAGTACAAGCACGGGAAGCCAGAAGCTGAGCAAGCTCACGCATATCTTCCTCAAACCCTCCAAGTGGCCACTCAAAAGGAAGCTTCCAACGAAAGCTTACAGCCGATCCACAATGATGTGCAAACTTATAATGCTCAACGGTATCCCAGCCAGCCGCAAAAAAAACATCAGAAAGTGACTGGAGGTGAGGAAGAGCAGAGAGAATAAGTGGGTGACCATCGCAAGAATCTAACCAAAAAAGACCCTGTGACCCCGAATGACAAATCCAAAAAAGCGCACGCTTAATCAACTGAGCCCCACCTTTCAAAGTATTCCAAATCATAGAACCACTCCCCTCCAGAGGATAGCGAGGAACCTCAAAAGAAGCAACACCCCTGAGATATTTATGGTTGAGAATACGGGCCCATAACTGATGTTGATTAGTACACCATCGCCAGTAAAGCTTAGCAGAAAGAACTTTCCCTTTCAAAATTGCAGAGCGTAAACCAAGACCACCTCCTGCTTTGGTCTACACACAGAATCCCACTTAACAAGGCTCCACTTAGTAGACAGCAAGTTACCACTCCAAAGAAATTGACGTGAGGGGGCATCAAATTCCCTAAGGAAATACAAAGGGGCCACTTGAACAAAGCATCTGTAGATAGGAAGGGCCTGGATAACTGACTTGAGAAGAGTCACTCTAGCAGCTGTAGACAACAACCGATGAGTTAATATCAAATATCTTGGTAATCATTCTGTGTTTTATTTTATTTTATTGTAAGGTATCAGAGCTTGGGTTGGAAAACTGTGGGATCGGTGAACGGAACACCAAAAGTTTTTTGGCATTTTTTTTCTAAATCATGGATTTCATGTGCCTGAAACGCACAATTTTTTGGCGGATTTTTTTATAAAAATCCCGCAAACTTTCTGGTTATTCTTTTTTGGACATTTTTTTTGGATAAAAAATCGTGGGTTTATTCCCAAGTTGTAAACTTCAAGATCGATGAAGGCGAATCATCCTCGAATCTATTGCCGACAATAAGAGATTGCGAGTTCGTTTTTTGGGACAGAATTTATCAAAAGACGCGGTACAATACGGTACCGTATGGAACCAGCTAGGCTTTCGAAATTTGTTTTTGGAGGATTTTTTCAAAATCACAAGTTTTCTGGATTTCGTGGAATTTCTTTAAGAAATCACACTAGGATTCAGGAGGAATTTTGCAGGCGTCATTCTTCATTTGGAAAATCGCATGGAGGAAGTTTGGCAGATCTCTACAAGAAATTGTGCCTCTATCTATCTTCAAATTGCCCCTGTTTTTAGGACCACGAATACCTGCAAATAAATTGCAACAGTCACACCACTCAGCAATCAAAATCAAGGGTTTTTTGTGAGGAAGTCGCGTTTGGATTTTTTTTGTATGAAATCGTGATTTGGAGGGCGCTTTTTGTACTAAATCATAGATTTATAAGGTAAAGGTTGTGACGCCAAGGATGCCACGACATCAAGGTTTTCAAGCCCATTTTCTGACATTTTTGTACAAATTGCGACCTGTTTCCCTCATTTTCTAAAGGCGGTTTTCATCCAGACGTGATTTAGGTGTTTTCAGATCACTTTGTGAGAGTTTTCTCAAGTTCTTGGCGGTTTTTTGGACAAAATTGTGGTTTTCCAGAAATTTCTTGGTGGGACCTAGAGTTTCTAGGCATTTTATAGACCAAATCGTGAAAGTTTTTCACATGTTTTTGGTAATTTTTTAAAAATTGTGGGTCTTTGGCAATGCCTAGGACGCAAGATTTGTTGTTTAGGGATTTTGCTTATTTAAGACCTCTTAGTGAGCAATTTCATCATTTTTTGACCTTTTTTTTACAAAATTGTGGTTGTTTGGTGCCCTAGGGTTAGGTGATTGTTTGGTGACAGCATCAAGTTTCTATTTTTTTCCGTGATTTTGAGTTGTGGGAGGGATGGCCTCATTACCCAACATCATATTGGAAGGCAACCAACGCTTCAGTGGCAAAAATTACAACACTTGCAAGCAGGAGCATTCTGATGAGGAGTCAGCCTTGTATGCTTTCTAGATTCGGGATAACCTTGGTGTAGATAGTAAATTGACCATTAAGGGAGGGTATTAAAGTATTATTGTAATATTGAATGGTCAATTAGTTGTTAGGATAGACTTTAGGAATATTCTTTATTCTGTTAGTTATGTTCTTATCATTTTGCTTTATTAATTGTCACTTAGATGTCTATCTTATCCTTACCGGATAAAGCGTTTGTAATCTCTTATTTAAGGATGCTTTCGCTCCTTAGTTAATATCGAATATCTCGGTAATCATTTTGTGTTTTATATTATTTTAAAACGAAAATTACATAAGAATCGCAACGTGTTATTTTGCACCACATGTTTCCAAAACTTACAAAAATAATGGGTTAGACAGCAAGGACCCATATGCAGCCCTAAAAAAAGATATTGCAACATATTCTCAACAGGGAAAAGTTCTTTTAGTAGGAGATTTCAATGCCAAGAAAAAAAATTAGCAAGCTAGCATTTTATGTTGCAAAGAGGATCACAATTCTATTTGGCTTACGGAAGAAGAAAGTCACCAGTGGTCAAGACATTCAGAAGATGACAAGGATGGTAACCATTTTGGGGAGGAATTGCTTACTTTGTGTGGTGCTTTTGACTTAATTATTTGCAACGGTTTGGATAGATGGAAGAAGTCTGGAAATTTTACTTGCAATACCTACAATGAAGCAAGTGTTGTTGACTATGCAGTTTGCTCACAAAGCTTGATTGAAAGGATAGAGGAAGTTATGATTGGGGAGCATATTTGAGACTTTAAATCATCCCATAGCCCAATTTACTTAAGGTTATCTTGGCTAGAAAAGAAACAGTATGGGAGGAAAACTCAATGTCTTCGGCAACCACCTTCAAAGGGTAGAATTATTTTGACACAAGAAAACTGTATTATCTTCAAGGCAACGATAGAGAGGTTAATCAAGCAAGAGAAAACTCACTTTCAAGGCCTCAATAGTCATGAGTTAACAAATATAATTCAAATAGCACTTGGGAAGTGCAAAAGAGAAAAAAACACGAAATCAGAAACAAATTGCTTTCCGGTAAATGTGTGGTTTGATGAGGAATGCAAAATGGCAAGGAAAACTTTGAAAGAGCCAGCCAGGCAGAATCCTAAAAAAGAAAAAAGATGAATTCATGAACACAAGGAGAGAAGAGGTAATATATCTAGGAAAGAATAACCCAAAGCATTTTTGGAAGGAATTTCAATCAAAAAAGAAACAAACTAAAAATAGCATTACAGCTAATCAATGGTTCGACTATGCAAGGCAACTTTATGAGCAGGAGTCAGAGGTTGAGCCCCCTCCCTTGATCAACACCACAACAAAGCTTTTCACCTTGCAAGAGGTGGAGACGGGTATTAAGAAATTGGGTGTAGGAAAAGCTAAGGACTTGGTCGAACTTCAAGTGGAGTATTTAAAATGGGGGGTGAGAACTCTCGCACTGCACATTATAAGAATTTTCAACATCATTCAGTAAGGGTTCCCAAGAGATTGGACAAGCCAGCCTAGCAATACATCTTTTTAAGAGTGAAGACATTAATAATCCTTCCAATTATAGGATCATAATGATCAATCCTTTGTTTGTGAAATTATTTAGTAGCATGGTCAAAAACAGAATAAGCAAATGGGCGGAAGAAAAAAGAAAAGCGAGCAAAAGGACAAGTAGGTTTTAGACCGAAGCACTCTACGGTTGATCATGGAATCACTTTGAGGCACATCATTGAAAAAGTTTGGGAGGAAAGGGAAGAAGCATTTTGTTGTTTTGTTGACTTCAAAAAGGGTTTTGACACGGTCCCTATGGATAAGCTATGGTCTAGAATGGAAGAACTTGGGATTCCTATGCATTTTAGAGCGACTGTCCATGGGCTCTATGAAGAGGTTAGAGTCAAAATCAGAACCTTAGTAGGCATTTCGGAAAGTTTTAGGAGTGACATTGGGGTCAAGCAAGGCTGCCCACTATCCCCTACCCTTTTCGGATTATATATTGACAAACTTGAAGAGTGGCTAAATTTGCAAGGAGCGGAAGGTATCCTTTTGGGAGAGTTTGTGATAAAGCTTCTTTTATATGCTAATGGCCTTATTTTGATTGCTAAATCAGCTCACGGGTTGCTAGAGCACTTGTATGCCCTTGAACATTTTTGCAGAGCAATGGGGATGCAAGTCAATACCAACAAGACCAAAATCATGATTTTCTCCAACAGAAGGAAGAGGAGCCAGCATAAGTTCTACTTTGAAAGCAATATTCTTGAAGAAGTAAATGAGTACAAATACCTTGGGATTGACTTCAACAAGTTTAGTTGGAAGAGCTGCAAAAAGAAGAGAACTTTGGGAGGATGGAAAGCTTTCTATGCTCTTCAAAATAGATGTAGAGAGATAGAGTTATGAGATTGGAAAACTACTTAGGTTCTTTTTGGGCTTTTGGTGCTTCCGGTGGTGCTTTATGGGTGTGAATTGTCGGCTAGGAGCACTTCAGATTCAAAGTGGAAACAAATTGAGAAAATTCAAAAGCGCTTGATCACAAACAAGTTCAAAACAAAAGGTTCGGTTCCTTATGAGTTAATGCTGAGTGAAACAGGGGCAGCTCCTATTGAAGCAATCGTTATGATGCGTCTCATAAGGTATTTAAAAAGAATTGAGCAAATGGAGGGAGGTAAATGGCCTAAAGTTGTTTTCAGTGACATCATAAGCGAAAGAAAGAAGACATGGATGAAAGAAAACAGCAAATGAATGAACAAATGGAATATCTACTTGAATGCTTGCCCCACGAATAGCAAAGAGGTAAAAGTTTTTGTTATGGATAGGTTCTGCAAGCGTATATGGGGGAAAGTGCTAGGGAGAAAGAAGAAATATTATCTTGATGAATTCAACCCCACATGTGATCAACAAAAACCGTACATAGGGGCTAGTATTTCATGGAGAGCAAAGATTCTAATTGCTCAATTAAGAACTAACTCTCATCAACTCCGATGTGAAACAGGGCGGTGGAAAAGACCTAAAGAAGCATGGGAAGAACAAGTGTGTGTTTTTTGCACTACCGGGGCAATGGAATCAAAAAAACACTTTATTATGTAGTGTGATTGTAATGTCCCTGTGCGCGGGTGATGTGCCCTGGCGGCCATGAATGTTCGTAGTGGAATGTTGCCCTTAGATGCTCTGGTGGGGAGGTCTAGCCCCCACCCTTAACACCCGGGAATGCCGCCCTAACCTCCAAGCCGGTCTTTTGGTGTAGTTGTTGGGCCTTAGTAGTATCAGAGCCGAGGTCTCAAGGTCGAGCCTTGCGGAGTGTGGTGGGCTGTAATGTCCCTGTGCGCGGGTGATGTGCCCTGGCGGCCATGAATGTCCGTAGTAGAATGTCACCCTCAGATGCTCCGGTGGGGAGGTCTAGCCCCCACCCTTAACACCCGGGAATGCCACCCTAACCTCTAGGCCGGTCTTTTGGTGTAGTGGTTGGGCCTCAAAGTCCTATGGCTTTGCATTCTCATAATATAGACATGCTAACACCTTTGGATGATAGTTATTCATGGTCTACTAATGATGGCATACAAAATTGGAGTGTTGGAAATAGTAATTTTGTTGAAAAACAGGGCACTACACAATCTGATTTTGTATATCAGACTTATGAAGATGTAGAAAAGACACATGAAATGTATGACATTTGGCTAGAACGAGCAAGGGGAGCTAAGCTTGTTGCTAGTCAAGCAAAACAACATCTTGAGATGGTAAAGACAATGAGACAATCATCTTTATTTGATCATCATGGGCCAGCCATTGATGATGTGTATGTGTGTGGCAATGAAGATGGAGATAATTCAGATTTGTATTGCACATTGATTTCCATTGGAGAGGATCAACCTACTTTTGAAGAGACACAACATCATTTTGATGTTCTCTCATTGTCACATAAGGATGGATACTCTTCATTGTTGAGTAGTTAAGTATGTGATTTCAGTTTTAGCACAATAGAAATGGATACATTTGTTTTTAGCATCCTTCATTTATTCATGATACTATTTAGTGGTATAAAGATTTTCAGCTATGTTGGCTCATTCTTTGACATTGGCATCTTCAATTTTGAGTTGATTGACTACTTCATGGAATGGATTTGTCATTGGAGATTGAGCATGGATGTATTTGCATTATTATGCGACAGTGGAAGCCGTCCCAGGATCTCCTTCATCAACATCTTTGAGATGGTATGTGTGAGTTTGTATGGACAGGTTAGATGGGTTTGGGATCCTGGTATTCATTGATGTTCATTTGACACTCCCAATTGCTTGCGACAAGCAATCTTGGGGTGAGAGGACTTGTAATGTCCCCATTTTGAGCTAAGTTATATTTTCTAGTTGAGCTTGTTTCTATACATGGAGAACCAGAAAGTTGGCTCAACTAGTATTTTGCTTGAGTTTTATTATGTGAATAAAATAGAAAATGGAATCTTTAATTGCATTTTCTTCTAATCTATTTTGTGAAGTATTTGTATTGAGGAAGGAATAAGGAATCACTCCAGGTGGGTCCTATTTTGTCAAGCAATTGTAGAAGGTGTCCGCCCATGTGAAAATAGGTCCAGGCTATTGAGAAGGTTCATTCAAATATTTCCAATGGATTATCTAGGATGATCGACGCCCATAGGAGGTATTTTTGGCATTAAAATTTGTACTTTGATTCCTAGAGGTTGGCGCACAATGTGTAAGATGAATTTAAATGCAAAACATGGATATTTTAAATGCTAAATGTTCACTCTTTATGATCGCCGCCCAAGAGGAGAGTATTTAAAATAGTTGAGTCTTTTTAAATGCAAAATTCATGAATTTAATGCCAAACGCCTAATCAACTATGCCATAAATGAAGGATTTTAAATGATTGCTCATGAGTTGTTGGGTGACACCAAGGGTTGTTGAAAGATTTTAAATACTTGTGCAAGTTTGTTGGGAGACGCCAAGGATTTGGTGAAGTTTTTTAAATGCAAAAGAAGATTTTAAATGTTTGTGTGCCAAGCAATTACAACCGCCGCCTATGCAACAAGGAATTCAATGCTAGAGGACCGATCCATATGGGAGTAGTTATAAATCATTTAAAACAATTGAAGATTGATTTTAAATGATTGAGTTTGCATAAGCAATTCGTTTAAAATTGTTGAGGAATGAGGAATATCATTGGTGGAACTCAAATTGCACTACAAAACATCATAGAGGAGGATCGCTCATCTAAGGAGAAGTTAAATAGAGACTTCCATCTTCATTTGAAGGTTATGTTGAATCTGGTATGTTTTCTTATTCTATTATTTTGACTGAAAATTCCGATTTTCATGTCTTTGTGCAAGATGATGACCCCTTGTATTTGTATAGTGATGAACCCATACTCTATGTGAGGTGATATTATGCAGATATTCACCATTGAACTTGATATTGCAGGTTTCTAAAGAGTATTTGATGTGAATTTGATGTGAATTTGATGTCAATCTAACCCTTGCTGATTGTAGAAACTAAACCAAGGTAGTCGATTTGGAGAAATCATCATTTTATAAGGGTTTGCTATGCATTTTCAGTTCTGATTTGTTATGACAGTCAGCTAGTAATGATATTTCAGGGTTCTTATGCAAGCTTTGAGGGAAGGTTTTGATGTATGAAGTGCTTTGGAGTATCATAGAGACAAGATAGTACACCTAGGAGTCCATCGCTTGGCTACAAGAGGAGATTTTGTCAAAGATTTGGTCTCTAATAGATTTCTGGGCATTTGCAATCAGCACATCAGTCATAACAGCAGTCAAACTATTTGTAATCAGTCTATTGTGTGAGCTCATATAAAGCTGCAACTATGATCCGTGATGTCTATTGACATTGGTTATTGATTATACTTTGATATTCAAGAGTTTGGAAGGCATTGGAGTGCAATTTCCATGCTCAATTAAATTCTGATTTGTCTAAACAGTGACTGATATTTATAACAGCAGTGTGTATTTGTGATACAATTCCATTTTCAATTGATAAGAATGCAAGGAAGTTGATGGTTCTCATATGTTGTAATGTGTATTGTTGAATTGAATTGATTTGTGCAAGAATTCTTATCTAAAGTTAATCAAATTTTCAATCATATATAATAAGGTCTCTTACAGTGATGCTTTCAAGGACATCAGGGACAATTATGCCAATAGCTTGACAGTTGTCTCTTGACACAGTTTATTCAGCGAGGGCACTATTGAGAAGTTGGTGGAACTCATCATCATCTTGAACAGAAAAAAGATTGAAACGCAGAAGACAAAGAACAGCAAGACTGATAGCCCCATAGGCTATTTTTAGCCTCATGGACATTAAAAGCTATTCATTCATTCATTCATAATTTGCAGGTTGTATATTTTCAAAACCAGACAAGGAGATTGAGTCTAATTGAAATATATAGTGGAGAACAATATTATAACACAAGCACTATGAAGATATTTGTTTCCCTACTCATTGACATTGTATAGTAAAAGAAGGATATTAACACTACATGCAAAAAAAATGGACCCCAATGAATAACAATAAAGTCCAAAATACACATGGAGATGCCAAAAAAGTGAATGCATGCTTAAATCTGTATCTGGATTACAAAGTCTGTAAAAAATTTATATAGTTGCAAAGAGTTAAATACCGAGGAGGGAACATGAAAGTTAAAAACACAAATCCTATGTTATAAGAACCTCCTCCCAATACACTGCACCTACACCCAATTCTTCTGGGATGCATTTATCCTTGGATTGACACCAGAAAAAATTAGGACACAAATCCTAAAAAGATGGGTGTTATAAGATCCTAAACCCAATTCTTCTAGGATGCATTTATCCTTGGATTGACACCAGAATAAATTAGGGCACAAATCCTAAAAGGATGGGTGCATTTCCTAGAAAGGAAAATGCACCCAACCAAATAGTCAATTTAGAGCCCCTCTCCATTCTAAGAATTGCACCAGCAAATAGACTATGAACCATAGTTCGCATACTCAGAGTTGGCAGACCAAAAATTCTCTGGCTTGGCAAAACTCAGCAATGAACTCTAAACCGCATGACAAAGGCAAGAAAGTCAGTATTAATCATGAAAACACATTAAACTCACCAAGGACACTGCCAGAAAAACCTGCAAGTTTACATTGAAAAAACTCGGCATCAAGAAAAATCCACAAGTACTCGGCAACTCTGCAAGTTTTCCATCTATGCTATGAACAATCCTAAATAAGGAGTAACTTGAGGTATGCATGAATGCAGACTTATTTTTCCAAGAGTTTTATATCTTTGATGTAAGATTCAAAAATCATCAAAAAAGCCAAAGTCAAATCACAAGATGATTTCTGTGTATAGTCCACAAACTCTTTCATCCATGTATATTTTATATTTATCGTGTCCTCCCTGTTTGCCCATATATAAATACACAAGCAACCTAGAGAATATCACCCATATGCCACCATTAGCTCATCGCATTAGGAATATTACTCATACCACCAACTATTGCTAAGCTCTCAGCTCTCTGCAGTGCAAGTACACTCTAATAATTACATTTGGATAATAACTCTACAGCTATTTTTAGCAAGAAATGAAATGTCTAAACATAGAAAGCAAACTGATTCACCCAGGAATTTAAAAATTTGAAAGAATCTGTTGTGACATGAAACTCATTGAAACGAAAAATTTCAGCTGGAATTCCAAAATATTTTTAACCATTGTTTTAAATTTTTTATTTCCCGGGCTCTTTGGAGCATTTTCCAAAAAATTTTGATATCCAGAAGCATCTTACAATTTTAAATTCCAAGCACTGGTGAAGAAACTGCGACCTTGGAAAATAATGACCAAACCTAAAAAGTGATGCCACTATATCATTGCATTTCATGGAAAGAAGATCATAATAATAAATTTTAAACTCTATACATATAAAATTTGGACCTCTTCAACAACAGAAAATATTTGAAGTTTATGATTCAGATTTGATCAGCAATCTGGTGGACAACACAGTAAAAGATGGAATTTAAATGCATTGATAAATCAGCAAAAGAGGTGGCAGTATTTAAGAAGAGATGTGAGGCTACCCTAATAAGCTCTCAGCTCTTTCTGTGCTGCGGTACAATCTAATAAATCCATTCAGATGAGAACTCCTTTACAGCTATTTTCAGAAATAAATGAAAAGTCTAAACATTGAAAGTGAAGTGATTCTCCCTGGAATCTAGAAGGCCATGTCCTAAGTGTTCCCCAAGATGTTAAGAGAATCTGTCATGATATGAAACTCATCAAAACACAAAGTTTCAGTTTCTGAAATTCCAAAAAAAATTGAACACCTTAATTTTCATTTTTGGGGCTCTTTCAAAGTGTTTCTCAAAAAAATTGATATCCATAGTCAAAAGGATTGACTCAAAGAATATCGTAAGCTTTCTGTCACATCTTACAATTCCAAATTCAAACCACTGGTAAATCAAATGCTACCCCAGAAAGGTGTTCATTTTAAGGAGTCCCACACAACCAGCTCAATAATTTTAGACATTACATTTAACCACTTACTATGGTACTTGATTTGACATTAATCCGTGTATTTGATGTCAAACTTGTAAAATTTCAATGCATTCTTGCATTTGTTGATTTTTTTTCCAAATTCCTCCCAAATACACTCAAGTTGTTTATCATATGTAGGAATAATCATCTGCAATTTATAGGTCTGATGCTTTTGTCTCTGAATAGAAAACAGGGATTGCAAAGGTAGGGTTTGACATAACTAAATGTACTTAATGAACGTTTCAAATATGTCCCCGATTGCAACACACAAGACAATCTGAATTAAGCAATTGCAAGATTACACGGGTGCTGAGGTGCATGGGATATGGGTGCACATGGGTACAATCCCACAGATTACACAGGTGGGTTGGTGGATGTGAGTGTCGATGAATTGAACAGACGACATCATAAATCCAAAGTAATTATGTGTGTATGTCTATGCATTGCACTCAATTTCAGGCCAAGTGTAGGCACGTGAAGTAACTAAGTGGATTGGTTAGACTTAAGCTACACTGTCAAAACTGAAGCTGATTGTACCAAGCCCACAGGCATGGGTCTTTCAAGCCTTCTACTATCAAAATACTATTCAAACAACTTCCCAGGAAAAGAGAACAAAGGAAACTTTTTAAATAAACAAACTCAGGAGATGGTAACAACACCTGTCAGGGAAAGAAACCGAATTGAAAGGACACATGTGATTAACTTCTTTAAGGTTCACATTGCTATAAAGCAATTTCTTGTTGCTGCTGTAAATAACTGTTGGCCTGTCTGAAGCTGCAAAAACATGCGTTGTGTTTTTAGAGCAAAACGTCCGAAGAGTAATAGGTTTTGTACCCAATGAAATCTTCTTCCTATCAAGTAAATCTCCAGTGCTCATATCCAATACATAATTAAACAAGTGTCCATCTCCAAGCCCACATAGTAAGTATGAAATCTGAAATGGAAGCATTGTCATCAGATTCTCAAATGTAATAAAACATAAAATATCCAAGAACCATTACTCGAGAGTAAAAAAATACAAAAAAATATTTCCAACCAAACAAATTTATGTCATGAAGAATTTAACAGACTTCAAACAATTAACATACCCCTTCAAATCGACATAGCAGTACAGATCGAGGCGGTACATCTTCCCCAAGGTTCCTACTTGTAATCAAGTCTAGATTAGGAAGAGAGAAAATCCTGATACTATGTTCTTTCCATAATCCAACGACAGCCAACTCACTGCGCATTGGATTGTCCCCAATAGGATTTATATCAAGGCAAGATACATCATATTCAATCTCCAAATGTTTGACCTCAGTTAGGGACCCTTCTCCAATTTCCAAGTAAACAAGATTTCCCCCTCCAGTGGCAAGAAAAACCTATCACATGCAAACAACGAGATCAGTTCACTTATAGAAAACACAGCATCAATGTATAGAATGGAAAATACATTTAATTTAAATGTGAAGCAAAACTAACATCTAGAAAATATAACTATGGCATAGAAAAATCAACTGCAATAATATACATAAGAAACTTCTCCCGCCTCCATAAGGCCAAGATTAAAGCACAAAGCTTAGGACTAGACGGACCAAAGATGCAGCAAAAGCGAAATAGATTTGCAGCAATCCTAAAAAGTGAAGTAAGCTCTGTAACTCTTTAAATATGTGCATCCTGTAACTTCTATGATTTTTCCCAATATAATTAGCCATGGCAAGCCACTTAGTATAGATAAAATCATCATCTGTAAGCAAGGAACTTCGCAATTTTGCATGACATACATCAGTTGTCGAAGCCACTTTATGCCAAATAAATTATAAGTAATCACTAGGTTGCTAGCAACAACTTGGCATGGAATATGCTTCTACTTGCAGTGAACAGATCTAAAGTAAGCAGTGGGAGAGAGTTGCCTATAGATTACATTTGCAATGCTGAGAAGTCGCGTCACATACTAAAATCAGACATACATTAAGATAAAGGAAACATGTAAAAGCATAAGAAAAGAAGGAACCAGAAGAACAAACCTGGGTAGCATTAGCTGTGGCTACAATGATAGAATATCCAGATGGCACTCTCCATTCAGTTAATAATTTTCTCGATGATGCACTTACTAACCTCACGGAAATGGCTGTTACCTGTCAAAAGTGTCAAAACAGTCAGACTGGCACATTATTATTAACAACTATACTATAACAAAAATAAAATTCATATTTTGTTAAGTTCTACAGTATTATATGAGAATCTCAAGCACCATTAAGGCCAAGTTCACCTTACTAAAGTTTCAAGAAAAGAATTGACGTAATACCCTTAAGCAGCAAATACTCAATATATCTTCAATCTCTTAGCAACCACAAAAACAGTCAACCAAAATCAGAAGTCCCTCTTCACTAATTTTTTAATTGAAAAGGGATCATAAAAGTATATGCTCTTTAGGCATAGAAGTGAAAAAGCTTAGCACAGTGAGGTTAATTCTATTAATTTTGTCAAATGAACAAAATCAGTTAATGTGTCGTAAGTACAGAAACAAGTTACAAAAGCATAAAGGGTGCAAGAAGCAACTCCAACAAAAGAATAAAAAAGAATGAACAATACTAGAAAATATTTTAAAGAATTACCTAAGCCATGTAAGTAGACAATGTCAATATTGAAAGGATAAGGAAACCCTTCCCTAATCCCCAACATAGGAACTGGAATCTGAAACACTGACTACCAAGCATGTCCCAGGGAATGTCATTTGATGTGTAACTTAGAGTGATAATCATCTATGCATGATCCAAATATTATCAGACTAACAATCAGATACAACTGGACTGCAGTTTTGTTGCAAGGTCAAAATCATCAAAGGGAGTTATCTAAAGTGTTGTATTTTTACATACTTGGGTTCTTCTCAAAAAATTATGCAATTTCAAAAAGATGGCACCTGAATTCAAGTCCCTATGCAAAAGTTATCACCTTTGCAAGTTGTAGGACTAGGTATCAATGACACAGTTAGCAGCAGCCAAATTCATCTTGTAGGTTTGACCATTGTTGAACTCAGCTTTGATGGAACAAGGCACAGGTAAAGGATTTGACCGCTGTCAAACTTCTTCGATACAAGACAAAATAACAAAGCTGAAGAGTGATTCAAGAAAATTGGATTTCCTTCATCTCTTCGCATGGAAGGTGTTAACTCTTCCTCTTGGTTGATTCATCTACCCTCTCTGTCCTATAAATACACCCATAGTAGCAAAAATCTTCAATAAATCACAATTTATCATGATAAATTGTGGCTTGGCCTGGTTGGCAATCCAATTTAGATCAGATCGACACTTTTCTTGCGACCTCAAGAATGTTTGCCAATGCACAAAAAATCTTGGCTAAATTGTGATATTCTCAAAATCACTATTAATTAGGCATGGTCTTCCCCTAACAATAAGGCATTTTTTTCATTTTGTCCCTCATTTTTAGACTGCAGATTTGGATATTTTGTAATGTCCCCTTCTAGACTCATGGTTAGTCCATCATAGAGTTCCCGGAATCCCGTGGACTAGCAGTTTGGTTACGGAACTAGAGTTAGTTTGGCATTGGAAGTTGTGTCGGTGAAGGAAAGATGGTTCGAGTTCAGTGGATCCAGTTGGCACTTCCGAAGTTGGCTCAGACTGCTTGTGGTCAGTACTTACTATTTTTAGTAAGTTCGGGGTCAGAGTCGGTTCGGCATTTTCAGGGTGGCATCAGATTCGTCTCGTCGAGGGCTTTTCAACGAGCTATAGATAGTTGTATTCCGACACCATCTTGGCAGTTATTTTAAAGTCCGAAGTTATTAATGATATATTTTAATATGGACTTTATAATATAAAATGGAAAAGTGACTTTTGAGGAAATTGAAGACATAACTTTAAGTTGTGACCATCGGCGGCCTTCTCTAGGGAAATAAGAGTGTTTTAAAAGTTAATTTCCCTCCTTAATGCCCAACACCCATCTTGGAGGGGAAATAAGAAGAGGTTTTGGAACTCATTTGCATTATGCTTGCTTTGTGATATTTTCTTGTGAGCTCTGCTAGGGTTTGCTATTGCAATTAAGGAAATTTTATTGCTAACATCCTCATTGCAGCCATTGAGGATGTGGAACCTCGTAATGTTGTTCAAATAATAACGAACAACGCAAAAAATTGTAGAGTTGTTGGGTTGACGATTGAGGAACGATATTCACATATCTTTTGGACACCTTGTGCTGTCCACTCTCTCAATTTAATGCTACAAAAGATTGGGAAAAAAATTGATTGGATTAGAGAGTTGTATGCAGAGGCCAAGGAGATCCGAATGTTCATCACCAACCACCAAATGTCGCAAAGCATATTTATATCATTTTCTACATTGGAGTTGTTGTAGGTAAGTGAAACAATATAAAATTTTGTTTTAATTTCACATATTCTAATTCTTATTTTAAAGTTTGTTTTTAAATGTTTAAATTTTAATTATTTTATTTTTTATTTTTGATATTTCAATAGGTTGTTGAGACCCGTTTTGCCTCGAACACAGTCACCTTGAGACGACTTGTGAAGGCAAAGCAACATTGAGAGGACATCAAATGTTAAGGTGATGATCCTAGATGACTCTTGATGGGATCATGTGGAGTATCTCCTTAGTTTCACCAAGCCCATTTTGAGCATGATTCATTATATTGACATGGACAAGCCTTGTATGGGGAAGATATATGATGGCATTGATTCAATGATAGAGAAGATAAAGACCATCATAAATGACGAGCAAGATCCTCAAGAAATTTTCTTCAAACAAGTGCACAAAATTATTGAGGATAGATGGAACGCAATGACAACCCCACTGCATCTTCTTGCATTTGCATTGACGCCAAAATATTATAGTGCTGAGATTCTTGCCGTGCCAAATAGGATTCCCCCATGGAGAGATTTGAAGGGTACAAGGCAACATTTCGTAGACTCTTCCGTGATCCAAAATTACAGGATATAGTCACGAATGAGTTCACTGATTTTGTACACTCCAATGGTCAAAGCATTGAGGCTCTTCGTGATAAATTCAAGAAAGATGTTCACAATTGGTGGTACTTTCGTGGCCAACAATTCTGGCACCTACAACCTTTCGCAATCAAAGATTTATCACAAGTAAGTTTACTAAATTTCTATTTTTTTATATCGTTAGTCTTTTAAAAATTTAAACTTCGAAGTTCCATAATTCATTTATAATTTATTAAATTTTTAAGAATTATATTTTATAGCTTGTAAGTTTTTAACTCTTTCACTCTACTTTGTCTTCATAGGTTGCTAGTTCATCTGCATCTGAGAGGAATTGGAGCACATACTCTTTCATCCACTCAACAAAGTGCAATCAATTGCATTCAAAAAAAGGCAGAGAACTTAGTGTATGTGCATTCCCACTTGCACCTCCTTTCACACAAACAACATGACTATAAGGAAAGGGAATCAAAGTTGTGGGATGTGGAGCCAGAGCAAATTGACATGGATGCTTGTAGTTCCCATTCCCAACATGTTGCACTTGAGGGATGAGAGAGCAGTGGCACTGGCACTGGTGTGGTTCTTCAAATGTTCCCGCATCAACTAATGTCCATGATGTTGATGATGTGGAGGATTTGGCAAATCCATATGATTGATGACATTTGTCATTTGACATAGAAAATTGATTGTTGAACTTGATATTATTATTTTGAATCTTGGTATTGAACTTGAAGTTCGAGCAATGAATATTTAAATTTTTATGTTTTATGATATTCAAGTTTATGGTGGTTTTGTTGATTGTATGATGCTATGTGGTGTTCTACACTTAATTCCTGCTTTTATACACTTAATTCTTGCTTTTAGGCTGCATATTTATATTGCTGTCTGCTGTAGTCCCCCAATTGTCATCCTTATCCCCTAAACACTGTGGAACATATATATATAGCTGTCCGCTGGCAACATAGTTTATATATTGCTGTCCGCTGCAGTCAGCAAAAAATGGTCCTCCAGATTGTCATCCTTATCCCTGAAACATTGTGGAACATAGTTTGGACCACATATTGTGGCCCTACTTCAACAACCACCTTGTCTAATAGAGAGAATATCTATATATATGTGTGTGTGTGTGTCTGTGTAAACTTAAGTTTGATACATTAAATGAATGTCTAAACTTATATAGGGATAGTATTGAAGATAGTCCTATTAATCCTATGTGAAGGAAATGCAAACTGTTATGTGAACATGTGAAGATTGCATTGCATATCTGCCACCACTATGTGAAGATTGCAAATTCACATTTAAACATCTATGTAAAGGTCTAAACATCACTGTCGCATAAAGATTCAAATGCGTTCAAGTAAACCAGTCCCAACCACATTTGAAGTGATCTAAAGCACACCAAAAACACAACATTATTTGTAGTCATGAATTGTGTGTGCAATTTCATGTCACAAGAATTTTTTTAGTCCAATAAATACCAAACATGGAGGAAACACAAAAGGTTTTTGAAGTTGTAGTTTGAAGTTGCAGTTTAACACACCAAAACAGGGCATATGCAATGGTGATTTCAAGGCAGTTACAATCACAAGTTGTAGGCGTTTTAAAAATTCATGTTAGGGATGCTTGGACGTCCCCAAGATGGTCGAGGGACATCTCAGAAGTCCCCAGCTATCCCCGAGACAACCAAACATCCCACTAGCTTTCCCTAACTTTGCACGTGTCTCAGGGACGTTCTGTGAATTTCCAGCAAATTGAGAATGGCCAAGGGAGGTCCCACCGTTCCATAGATGCATGTGGGGACAAGGACGCAGGTTTCGGGGGGAAGCATCCCCCATGTAACATGGGGTCCAAACTATCACAAATAGTGTTGCTAATTGTGTGGCCTCAAGGAGACTTTTGATATAGAAGTATCCCACATTGTTTTACATCCATGGATTAAAACCTATGGTAGAGCAGAGCAAAACCATTACCAAATTTATCTACAATCACACCAAGGTGTTGAGGATGATGTGCACCTTCACAAATGGTAAGGAACTTCTTCACCCGGGGGCAACATGATTTGTTCCCACTTCTTTGCATTGCAGACCCTTGTGCAAAAGGATGAACTTGAAATGAATGTTTGTTTCAACTAAGCGGGTTGAGTCTGCCTTTGCAAGTCATTTGGATGGCAAGACAGTAGACACATGTTTTTCATGAGATTTTTCATTGGATGCACAATTGATTGTGCTGATTTCAAAGCCTTTGGTATGAATTTTGAGAGTAGTTGATGGGGAAAAATCCCCCATGGACTATTACTATAGGGTC
Organism: Cunninghamia lanceolata; assembly: GCA_027924645.1. NCBI lineage: Eukaryota > Viridiplantae > Streptophyta > Pinopsida > Cupressales > Cupressaceae > Cunninghamia > Cunninghamia lanceolata. The sequence goes on from BSBN01001609.1 coordinate 1,336,111, forward strand.
ATGAATCAATAGGGCCAAGAAGGCTATTACGACTAAGCTGCACAATGACATGGAGAAGTACAAGCTAATATAGATCATTGCTGACAAATGGGATCATCAGATGCATTGCTACCCCAATGCTACTGGATACTATGTCAATATAATGTTGTTCTATAGCAAGTCCTTTAGAAATGATGCAAATGCATTGAGATTTTTTTCCCTGATTTGGAGGAGCGGCAGACAGCTTTCAGACTAGCAAGGAAAGGGATTTTTCTCCAATGTATGTGTTGTAGAAGCCAACGTGACATTGGCACCAGGTTTAAAATCAACTTTTGCCTTCTTCTCTTTAAAAGATTAAAGTTTGAACTTTAAATACATTATAGATATTAAATAGATCATAAATGACAGAATATGGAATTTTGGTTTTGTCAATGCAATGGTGGGATTCTTTTGCATGGAAGCCAAAGACCTAAAATAGATGGAGAATCGCATATTGAGCCAGGCATGCAATTCTACCGCTTGTGAGCATTCTTGGGAGAGTATTTGAACATATACACTAAAGAAACATAACTGTTTGACTCAGAAGCAGATGAATGATTTGGTGTTTGCTCAAGACAACATCTGCCTTCAACTCAAGAAAATTCAAGGTAAAAAATCTTGCAATTCTAATTCTAATTATTGTTAATTTGAGATCAATTTGAAATTGTTGCATAATGTGCATATTTATTCCATATACACCACGAACTTATGCCTTCAATTTGATGATATCAGGGAGCATCGAGGATGATCAGCTGATTTACCTTGACAAAGTTGACCGAGATTTAGAATGGTTTCCAAATGATGAGGAGCCATTGTTTGGTGATAAGGACCTAGCTATCTTGGGCAAGGTATTTGATGATCGTAAACACAATCAATTTCGCGAGCCTGGAGGCTAGAGCTTCAACAACATGATCTGTATCCCCCTAGTAGATCTTAGGCTCATAGTCATTATTTGTCTCTAAATTCAAAGTTCAAAACTAGAAATCAATTACAAGTTACAAAATACAAATGAATGAACAACCTCAAATTAATAAACAAAATCCATATTTCATGTCTTAGACTCTTATTTTGTTTCAATTAAGTCTCCACGTAATTTACCTGCCATAGAATTTAAAAACTGTGTTTTTCCTTTACTTTTTATGATTTATTCAGCATTTTTTAATTTCTGATTAATTGAATTATAATTAATCTTTTGGTTTATCAAGTCAATTCCAAGAAAGATTTTTGCTATTATGAATACACCCATTGGGGTATGTTTTGGGGAAGGTGGATAGGTGGAGAACAAGAGATTTGTGGACAATGAAAGAGCTTAGACTGGCTCAAAATAGAGGATTTTTTAGTTGTAATCCTTTTGTGATCCTAGATATTTTGGTTTTAGTTCATTGCCATGGATTCATGGGATAACTAGACTATGCTTAGTCAAGGAGTTCACTAGATCCAAGTCATAGAATGCTATGAAGGTAACCTAGAGGTCCTCATACAGGGAACAAGCTCATAAAACGGATTTTGATAGTGAATTATTTGTCATAGTTTTCTTCCCACATTGGTCTTCTCGAAGATAAAACATTCGTGTTGATCTATTTTCCATGTGATGATGTTTCTTTCACTAGTCTATGCTATTTTCTTCCAATTCTGCTAACCTCCATAGCACAAGTAGATAAGATACAGCTGTATTTAGGATGATCAACCCTTTACAAGCATATTTCTTGTTCTATTGTCATCTATTTGTTCAAGTTAACCCCACATAACATACTCTTGCTTGCACTATGGTTTTGTGGATTGTTTAAGCATTCACATATGTGTAGTAGCATGTTTTGGAGTCTGAATTGAAACAAGCAATTGACGTAAGCAAATTAACATTTGCATAAGGATTTAAGGCGTTACAAACCAGCCATAGTTGCTTTACTTACGTCTTAATTTGAAGTCTTTAATGTTGTTCAAATGAACATAGAACCTATGAGCAATAAGGCTTTGTACAGAAATCTGTGTTAATCATACTTCAAATAGAATATCCATGAAGTTTATGGATCAGTGTAGCAACCTTCTACAGCATAAATACCACATAGTAAAAGAAAATACCCATGTACCATCCAAGGACCATATACTCAACTAACAAAACTTAAGTGTTCTGTGAAGTCTCTGAACAGGGGGATGAGGCAATGGATTTCCAGGACAGTAAAAATTTTCCCAAATTTTGGTGATGGTGGAGGGATGGCAGCTAAAATAACATATAATATTTCAGAATTTAATTATACAAAATAGTAAAAGAAATAGCAATTTATCATTCATGTAAACAATTTGACAACCAATTGAACCAAAATTTCAAACACATAGATAAATCAAAATGGTTTATATCATAGTAGCATTACTAGTCATCACAATATAATAAAAAGAAGGTCACGAAAAAAAGGCTGCCTTTCCATCTGGCCCAGCTCAAAACAATTATTATTTTTTGCCTTTTAAAACTAGAGTTGGGATCTGGGAACAACTATCCTTGCAGGGTCAAGGGGCAGTGCCCCTCACAGAGTCCAAATTAAAGCCTCCGATGCAAATGTTGTGATGCACTCCTCACCGCTAGAACTGCTAAAATCCCAAGGCAGACCATTTCTTTGCCTGTTTTAAGCTAGTCATTGATAAAAGATAACAAATGTAACAGAGCATTATTGAATGTAATGAGCTTAAGTGGTAAAAGAAGAAATTTACTATTGATCCAACTTGCATACAACAGAAGGCATTGGTAGAAAAATAAGACTTGAAATAATTGATTCTTATATCTATATTTGAAATTCAAGTTTTTAAAAAATATAAAATAAAAATAAATCAGCTGATATTAAGGTTTTTATGATTTTTTTAAAATTAAGACTGAATGAAGAGGATAGTGTAAAGGTTATAGAGGAGTGGCTGTGTAATAGACAGCATGAGGACTGAGGGTGAGAGCTACATAGTTGAAGAAATAAAATATCATTATTCTTTTAATTTATTTTCTTCTCTGTTTTTGTTTTGCCTGATTCAAAAACTCACAAACATTTATGAAAATAAAATTTACAGAGCTTCCCCAACACCATTTGCCGGATGGGACGGGGAAATCATGAAAAAATGGCCGGACCTCGTGATCCCTGCTCAATGCTACAATACAAACAAAGTGGAGGAAAGGAAGAAGAAGCGAGCACTTACCAAATGGGTTGCTCCGCCTACAGGAAGATTAAAAATATACTTTGACGGCGCGGCGAAGGGCAACCCGGGAGTCTTTGGAGCCGGGGACATCATTTGAAATGAACATGGGGAGACTATCTAGGCCTTATCGAAGAAACTCCCTATCGGCACCAACAATGAGGCTGAGTTTTCCGCATTACTCTATGGTCTCCAACTCTACAAGGATCATCAACTAACAGACATAGACATTGAAAAGGACTCGATATGTATCAACGCTATAATTTCCAGACGCATCTTTAGTTGGAAATTAAAATATTAGGCAAAGGCAATTTGGGAGTGCATAGACGAATTAGGTAGTGTGACTATAGCCCACACCTACCGAGAAGGAAATAAAGCAACAGATTTTTTAGCTAACTGGGCTTGCGGGCAAGAAGAGGAAACCATCATTGCGGAAACATGTGATCCATGGCCGGGCCTGCCACTGCAGTGACAGCTGAGAAGGCGCACGGGACATATTTTCTAAGATACGCAGGGATCCGCTAGATCCCCCGAGTCGACGTGATAGCGTACTATGCTGCCTTCCCTGTTAAGGCTTCCTTATAATGGGATTGGAAGAGAAATTTCCCATCGACCTGCGACATGGAGATAGAATGTGATTGCATTTGCCAACAAAGGGCTGCTTTGAGCTCGGAGAGCTCTGAGAATTCGCAGAGCAAAGGAGAGAGAGAGGAGGGGGAAGCGGATGATCAGGGGGAGCAGGCGGAACCACCGGCGGAAACAAGGATGGAGCAGATCAAGCGACTGTTTAAGGACGATCCTGATCATGTGGCCAAAGCAATCCTTAAGGTCATAGGGGAAAGCAGCTTGCTGGAGGGACACGTTCACGATGGTTTCCTCTATGAGGAATTATTAGCAAATTGCGTACTCATCTTGGGAAGGAAAGCCCAAGGAAAAATTATGGCAAACGCTTATGTTCAGGAGGAAATGAGGGAGGCTGCCAACGCAGCTATTTCTACCTTCAACAAACTCCCGACCCGAGGTTGGATTGGGGGGATCTTTGATGCAGCCGCTGTCAACAAAAAGAAGTCGTCACCAACTATATCCACCCAAGCGCTGGCACTTTACTGAGAGGGCATAGAGCGGGATAACATGGAGACCTTCTCATATTTTATCAGCCAGTATGGTGACCTTTTCTCACCCTCCCAAGTGGAGCAGGCGATGGAGCTGGCAGATGGCCTCCGTGTGTTTTGGCATGCTTGAGGACTGTATGCTTATATGTATGCCTATACTGCTGCTTTACAACAGGTTTTTGTATGAATTTCGGATATAATATAAAGGGAGTTACGCCCACTGGTAGCACTGACTTAGCAAACAAACAAAAAAGATTAGAGTTTAATTGTGATTCAAAAAACTGAATGTATTTTTAATGGTGTGGGACACCCTGTCAACCACAAGAAGGTCGAAGGACATCTGCATGTCCCCTGGCCATCCTGGAGACAGCAGGTCATCCCCAGAGACTCCCTGCAGAGGGGATCGTCCCCAAGGATGTCCCCTGCACTGCAGGGCCAACCCCATGACTACTCCCTTTGCAAGTGACACCCAAAGGGACAGCCGGAAAATATTTCCTCCCCATCCTGCCATCCCCAGAACATCCCCATTCCAGGTGCAGCCAAATTTAGTGTCCCTGAGGAACACTGCAAAACTAGGAATTCACCAAATTTCACTCACTCATAAGTAATGATAAGAAGACAGAACCAACTTTTAGAGTTGAATAACTAGCCTGCTGCAGGTTATAAAGTAGACTTGAATATGTAGTACACTGGCCAACACCCCTTGTACCCAGACTAAAAATAAAAATAAACCTTACGGTACTTTTGATTCCAGATTCTAAAACATGGAGGCCCTAAAATGTACCATGTACGTGGACTTCAAAGAAACTAGGTACATTATCCATCCTTTGAGCCTTCGTAACAGATCTAACATTGCTAAATATAATGTCAATACACCTATTTTCTATATAATGTTTTGAGTTGCAAACTATGATTCCCAGTATTTTACTTTTTTCACCTTGTTTATTCAATGTCTATGAGTCTTTTGGAGGGGGAGGGGTTTTGGCTCATACCCCTCACACCTACAACCAGCAAAACCAATTTACAAAATGACAAAAATACATCTAAACCAGTACCAATTTGCACACTGTTGAGATGTTGTCTCAACTCCCATTTGTGGGGAGAGTCTCTCAAACATGCCATCCTTGCATCATGCTTTTTATTATGTTGATGTAATATGAGATGCATGGTTTCAAAAAAAAACATGAGAATACCCACCAATACCTGGGCCACAACAAATCAAAAGCAGCTTATACTAATTAAATGATAATCTTGCTATTAAGATAATACTTAGTCTGTAGTTGTACCATATTAGTCTGAAGACCTCTGTTTTATACTTCTTATCTTCTCTCTCCCTACGCTGAAACATCCAGCTCGAGTTAACATTACACCATTCTTCAATTAACAAATACCAGACATCAACTACTTGCCACTGAATAAAAGCTTCTTACTTAAACACTGCCCCTTATAAAGCAAAGGTACTTAATTACTAAATTTTTCTGCAGGTAAACAAACCCTTTCGACAAAAATTTGCAAGCCACCTATCTAAAGATAATCATGCTAAACAAATTTTACTCAAATCTATCTTTACCAATAAAATTCTTCCCATACTCCAAGAGAAAATCAATTCAACCTACTTTACAGTGAGACTACCTGAACAAGCTGGTCATGTATAGCATCATGACAAAATAATGACTGAGCATCAGAGGCAAACCCTTCAATTTCTGTTTCTTCTAGCTCATCTTCTGAATTCATTGCAAGTATACGAGTCTCACGAACAAAGCTCACAACCAAAAAAGTGTCATATATATCAGCAGTTGAAGATCGCAATGACCAAATTCCTTTTATGCCTGGAAGCTCTGCAGATGCCTGCCAAGCAAGTAAAAACCACAAGCATCACTATGGTTGCAGGTGACAACATGACTACTATGCAAACCCAGTTGTAAGCATGTTGTATAACCTGCTCATTGATTCCAATGCCATTGCGAACTATGCGAAGTGAACCATCCTTGAATGCTCCAGAACATGTAACTACTTGCCCCTGCCCTTGTCTCTCAAGATCAACAACACAGAAGTCTACTATGGGACCAAGATTTACAAAACTTTGCAAGACAGATACATATGAACCATTTTGATCAGGCTGCAGATTGAGTTTTATAAGCTGCAAATATAGAAACATGCATATGGGTACAATCAGAAATTCAGAAAATTTCAGACATTACATGTCCCTTCAAGAAAAGCATTTATAAAATAAACTCTTACAGAGAAGAGTATTATCTATGGAAACAAGACAGAAATGATCATTGATGCCATGGCAATATTCATCTACAAAATAATGTCCAGGACATTCAGACTAGATTGTAACTAGAAATAAATATTCAATTGCCAAATGTCTAAAATAAATAAACTTAGAAAAACGAAAGTTGCATTTGAATAGAATGAGATATAAATTTAATAGCCCAACTATTCAGAGCAATACAAGGACAATATTATATAAACCAAACAGTAGAGACTAAAGTGTAGGGAAATTTAGCTTTTAGAAAAGGAAAAATATTAAGAATACTGCAACAAGATATTGGATAAGATGGCAAAACTTATAATGTCCTTTAGGTCTAAGTGATCTGTAGGACCCATCAAAGCGTATTTATTTATTGAGAATTCTATTTCATTAGTTTCAGAACAAGTGTCCCACTTTGCTTAACTGTCCTGATTTAAAATTTGATGCAGAAGATTATGACTCTGAATATATGTGATTGTGCTCAATATTGTTATATATGGTAGACAAGAAAAAGGGAAATGTGTCTCATCTTCTACTAGTGGTTAAGTTCAAAGTAATAATGCAAGAATGCTTGATCAAATAGAGGCAAATATTTTTTACTAAAAACTCCTCCATGGATCAAGTCTTAAGGAAACTGAAGAAACAATTTACTAAAGAAAAGAAGCTTCCATCGCAATCCAATTACAGTTCACATGGATCTCCCACATCAAGACATTTACTCTCTAAAAAGTACCAAACTATATGCAAATGATGCTATCTTATTTGTATAAGCTACAACGTTGACATGAATGCATGGAGGAAAATACACGAGAAGCCAAATGGACTGTGCCAAGCTTTGGGACAGGATTAAGATAAAATTGACTTACAGATATAAGAGGACTAATAAAAATTGAATCGTAGATATATTGCACAGCAATAAACCAAACAGGAATGATGAGTTTGATTTTAACTGAGTAAATGAGACCATATAATGTATGGTTTGGCAATTGACAAGCTTTAATGACATTAAAGCAAACCAAGCATACAAATTACTACTGAATATATTTATGTATTTGTAAATAAAAGGAAACATGCAGAAAGCACAAAAGTTTAAGATAAAGGACATCTACTAAACAGCTTGGAGGCCTTGATGAGTAACAAATGTAACTGCATAACTAGAGGTCAAGGTACTATTACATTATCCAGTGACTTCACCACAAGACCCTATAAGGTAAAGTTACCAGTACAGTGAGATCCATATTTATTATAGTTGAAGTTGCTTTCCAAATTTATATTAAACTGTGAGAAAAAGAAAGAACAAAATTACCTGAGAATCTCCATAGCTAGATCCCACATATACATATCCATTGTCTAAATAAGAAATTGTTGAAGCAGCTGATGTTTCCCCCAGAACTTCTACTTTGAGACCAGTAACCCTAAAAAAGTAAAAAGCTACATAAATAGAAAGACAAACAGAGATTTGAACAGAGATCACATTTCTTATGACATCTGCATAAAAACAAATAAATAATACTTTAAGATGAATAAGAGTAGAGAACTCAAAACATTTCTCAACATATTTATGTGCATTCAACAATTATTTGCGCTCTTTAATACTTTGAACAAACTGAAACAGAAATATATAGCAAATAAATAAACACTAAATACAAAACTATAAATAAAATTATTATTCTTGACATATTTATAAGTAATAAACCTAGCATATCAGCAAAAATATCAACTAGATTATAGCCAAGAAGATTCTATCAAAGGAAGAACAAAACCAGAGGGATCCAGCAATTGTCTGTGCTGTCTCTAACAGGAGATCTTTTGATTTGAGGAAGAAGGGACTATGGCCATGGTAAAATTGGTTTTAGGTGAGGAAGGTATTGGCAATACTTGCACCAGACAAATAAGATCCTCCATTTTGAGGACTTCAATCAAAAAATTAACTGTGCCAGTGAAAGACAAGCACCTCTTCTGCTGACTTCCACACCGTGTGTCAAAAGAAAAAGTATATCTGGAGTGGGAAGACATGAAGGCAAATCTTAAGGAGAATCAATAGAACCTGCTAACTGAGGCAATGATAACTGAGTTATAGGCTGAGATACAGGTCAGGTCACTCACGAGAGTGGGGGTCACATGTGCTTCCTATCTGAACTTAATCTGGCCAGCACCTTCACTCTCCCTCTGCTGAAGAAATCCAAAGCTTACAACTACTTTCCCACTTTAGTCCCCTAGCTGCCTAAGCCAGGGGTAAATGTAGAAATGGTTAGGGCCAAGCTGTTGGAGGAGGGTCATTCTAATAAGTGGGTTGGCTCTGGTGTGCAAGGAATGAACCTTGGAAATAATTATTAGACAAAGTATTAATAAATTACGTAAGGTGTTTTTGATGTTTCATTATGCACTGTAAGTCAATTAAGTCTAATAGCATAAATAAGTCATACAGTGTATGTTACAACTAATGTAACTTCCTCATTAATAAATAAACATGCATGCACACATTCCTTGTGTGCCTATTTCCCCCATCTTCTCGTTACAATATTTGAAGCCTTCCATGACAACCCTTAAGGTGCAGAAATTGCAGAAATTCACAGAAGTTCCCACAGGAAAATTCACAAAAGCGAAGAGCAGAAATTCATGCATATCAGACCACTGCAAAAATTCTTACGTAAATCTGCGGAGAGCAGAATTTTGCAGAAATCAGACTTACAGGTCAGAAGCTAGGGTATAGTAACAGAAAAGGGTTTGACAAGGGTGTTACAAGTGGTATCAGAGCTTTGATCCTGCCTGCCTGCGGATCAAAGATAGTATATCCAAGTAAGCCAAAGAGCTCAACGGGCCCTAAATAGGGAAAGAAGAAAACTAGAAGCAAGTAGCAGCCAAAGTACTAGTAGTAAAATGGGTGATCGTGAGCTTAACCTAGGAAACGAATTGAGGGCTTTTATGGAGCAACAAGGGAAGACATCACAATTGCTTCTCCAAACACTCCAAAACATGAATAATACAATCAATAAACCTACACAAATCAATGGAAAAGATGTTAATTCCAATCATTCTGAAAACAATATAACTTCTTTAGGATCAACACCTAGAGCAACACGACCTACATTCTTGCCTAGCGAGGAGCAAGCAAGAGAAGAAGAGCCCATAGAAACAAATGACATTGAGAAATTGGTAGAAGTCTATTCCAAAATTGATCTCGAACTTAGAAAAAATATTCCATTTAGAGACTATTGTGATATAAGAACAAGAAATACATCGAGGAAAGGAAAAAAGCAACCTAACAAAGACATACGAAAAAAAGTAAATACAATGAACCTTGAAAATTTTGATGGCTCGAGAAAAGTCATGGCACGAGGATGGATCCAGAAGCTCAACACATACCTTTCTCTTAGCCCCATGACCGAGGAGGATGCTCTTAAATTTGCCATTCTACACTTAGGAGGGTTTGCACACAAATGGTGGCATCACGGGATTGTCACACAAGGACACCAAAATGTTGTAACATACGACAAATTTACACAAAGACTCATAAATTGATTTGACCAAAAACATCCCCAAAGGCATTTCATAGAATTAGCGCAATTAAAACAAAGGTGATCCATCAAAGATTATGTGGCCGAGTTCCAAAGAATTTCAGTCATGGTGTCACGTGTTGATGAGGGAAGGCTCCCTTACATGTTTATAGAAGGGTTGACGGAGTCACTTCGTGGTTTGGTGGGTGCTCTTGATCCAACAACCCTCCAAGATGCAATCCAGAAAGCATTGAGGTTAGAAGTTTCAACAATTAGGAACAAAACATACTCCGAGAACACACCAATTGAGCAACATAAGGAACCATTTCCCCAAACTAAGGCATGGTCTCCTAAATCCAACATAACAGAAGGAACCAGGAATGAACTTATAAGGGAATGTGTTTCAGATGTAAAGAAAAATGGGAGTCGTGTCACTGATGTGCAAAAAGAGGACGAGTACACAACCTAAAAACCATGACAGATGAGGAATGGGAGAAAGAAGAATTAGAACCTGAAAAGAAGAAATGGAAACAAGATGAAGAAGAGTTTGCAAGTGGTACATTGGCCACACTTTCAGGGGCACCCAAATACTACCCATTTAGGGTTCGTAGTGTGTTACATGGTCAAAAGGTAACCCTATTAGTCGATAGCGGTGCTACACATAACTTTATTGATGAGGGACTAGTAATAAGTATGAAATTAAAAGTTGAAGACTTTGAAGGGTTTAAGGTAGTCATGGCGAATGGATTTACTACTCCTTGTGCACAAAGAATTCCGCAACTAAGCATTACCTTGTGTAGACATCAAATATGTGAAGATTTCTATGTGGTAAAAATAAGCGATTCGGATGTGGTTTTGGGCATTCGATGGTTACACTCATTGGGTAGATACTATCAAGACTTCCAAAAGATGGAACTATGTTTCCAACATGATGGGAAAGAAGTGGTACTACAAGGTCTATCAGATGGGTCTCCTAGGGTTGTATCATCTAAAAGGATGGAGAGAGCATTTAGACATGGACAAGTACAAGGTGGTGGATAAGCGCATTCTATACAAAGACCAAATATACCTCATCCCGGGATCAAAGATCATGATGTCTTTTGAGGATGAGAGAAAACTTGTCTTAAGTTACGGACCTTACTAGTTACCAACTCAAGGTTTGTTGTTGAGAGATATTGGGAAAAACAAGTACATACACTAGAAGAATATTGGACAATAAATTGCCCTCATACTTTTTAAGGATGGAGACAGCATCTTAGTATGTAATTGCTTGAGGACAAGCAATCTCGGGAAGGGCGGACTGTCATGCCCCGACTTGTTAGACAAAGAACAAACAAAAAATAAAAAAATAACAATAAAACCCACCACTGGCCAGGAAAAGACAAAAGCCAGCATAAGACAAGCTACACTATAAGGCAGGAGCATGACTCCCTCTCCTTTAGTTTTAGTTTGTCTCTGTTTTCTGTTTTGAAATTTTGTGCTGTTGTCGGGTTTTTCTCTGTTTTGTAACAGTTTCCTGGCATTACACCTTCTATACACTTCCTGTCGCCATGGAGACAGGAACAAGACACTCCAAATTTTCCTTTTAGTTGTCAGATCATTAGTCAATGAACAGTCGCCAAGGTCAATTATCAAAAAGTGGTTGTAAACCGTTTTGGGAGGTTGAACAGAACTAGAGATGTTTGTTACTCTTTGGAGGAGGTCATTGTTCTTAGAGGGGGAAGATTTTTGGAGAGCGGGGCCGAGCGTAGGAGGACAGACGAAGAGGAAAGTAATGGAAAACATGTAAACCGCCCGAAGGAAATCAATAAAAGAGGAAATTCTGTTTTGAGATTAGTTTTTTTTTTTTGGTCTCTTATATGTTGATTCTGTCTATTGTCGATTTCATGCCTTGTTATATGGAGAACAACGAATTTGAAAGAATCCCATTCGATATGTAATCTTTTTATCCATGTTTACTGTCATTATCTATTGTTATGAGTTCTTGTCTGTAATCGGACAGAAGGGACTTTATAAGTGTTGAAGACCAAAAGGTTGCTATCATTTTGGTATCAGAGCTTGAATGTGAGGTTCTGTGCTATCACACAAGAAGACAAAATAGTGAAGGCACTAGAAGACAAACAGTAAAGGCTGCGATTTGTTTTATGAAAAAGTACAATTAAGAAGAGTCATATCTATTCATCAAAGACATCCTTTGTAAAGGTATAAGAAGCAAATGATAGGAATGTTTGAAGGGCATCGAATAAGAATTATTATTTGAATATAAAAGCAGAAATAAAGAAAGTAATATACATAAGGAAGAAAGATCTAAGGAGTATACAGCAGATTTCACAAAAAGAATAAGAAGACTGATCAGACCTGCCAGGACAATTGAAGGCATCAAGAAATGAGAAAAAATATAATATTGTAGTAGAGTTACATCTACAGGAATATATCAGCAGTGATATATTTATTTATGCAATAGTTGATAACAGCAGAGACAATATTTATAACAGCAGATTGGAATCCATCAAGAGGTACCGTATATTAGTCATCTAACAGATTCCTAAGCAATCCCTTTTGAATTCAGGGAGATGTTGCAAGTAGGAAGAATGGTCCTTCCAAGTTCACGAGAGATGAGTGGTGGACTGACCCTTCTCATGCTCTTATCAAGTTAGGCCAAGAGATGCATTAGGAGCTGTTAGGTGGACTGACCCCTTTCATACTCGTGGGGCTTGATCAAGGAGAGGGTGCCTCCAAGGTGAACTGGGAGTTGTTAGGTGGACTGACCCCTTTCATGCTCTTGGCAATATTGTTAGGTGGACTGACCCCTTTCAATATTGCTACTTGCAAGAGTTCCTAAGGAATTCACTATGTGATTGGCCTGAGGAATTGTGTTATGATGGACTGAACCAAATATTGATTATGCTATGATGATTTGATTTCATTATTTATGTTATGAAGTATTGATCTCATTATTAATTATGCTATGATAGATGAATTTAATATGAATGATGCTATGAACTGAATATTATCTTAATTTATTGATCTTTAATATTTCTAATGTCCTTTTCTAGTAGTTATTATTGTATGCAGGTAAAGAAATCAGGAATATCCCAAGAAGGGGCATTACAGAGTGTCTCCAATTTAATCATCAAGGCATGGTATTGACATAATATATAGACGTAAGGTATTCATATATGAGATAATGTGCTTTTAATGCTTCATTATACATTGTAAGTTAATTATTATACTATCACAATTAACTTATAAAATGTAAGTTAACAACAGTTGTAACTTACTCAATCATTAATAAATAAACGAGCACATACACAATCCTTATGTGCCCATTTCCCCCATCTTCTCCTCCTTGCAACAATATCGGGCTTGGCAATCAGAGGACTGTGACTGGATATCTGGGATTTGCTGTTGATGCAAGCCCATTGCAGGAGCATAAAGGAAAGCCAGTGGTCAAGCTAGACTGATTGGAAAGACAGTCTAGTGAGAGGCAATTTTGGATCTTGGCCCTGGATGGCATCTGTATCTGTGAATCCACTGATATTTTTTGGTTTGGATGTGTTTATCCTTGCACCAATCCCTTTTTTGCTGTGTTTTCTTATTGTCCCAGATCAGTAGCCTCTGGTCTTGCCAGTTGGCCAGTTTTCATGATCAGTTGGATAATCTTTGAAAGTTTGCATTGGGTTGCAGGTCTCCTTATTAAATGTTGTGGTGATAGCAAGCTTTAAGCTATCACCTTGAACTTTCATTGTCTGAATCAATGAAACATGGATGACATTTATCCAGAGAAACTTTAAGAAATTTTTATTTTCAATGTGACAATTCAGACAATACATTTAAAATATGCATAAAGAAAGGGAAATTATAAAACACTGGTCATTCATGTTTTCCCAGTAACTTTATCACCAAAGAAAACTTTAAAAGTGATGAAGACACATTTCCCTACTCTACGGATCATAGCCAAAAACCTATCTGACAGCCTCAAGAAGCTAACCAAAAAATAAACAGATCTTCCAAAGTATAGCAAAAGATCCATAGCATGAAAACAAACACAAATGTAGGAAATTTGAGAGGGAATCAGAAGAAAAAATAGGTGGATCTTGCCTTTCTTTTTCATGTGTGATGACAAGCAAACGAAGATATCCTGCATGATCACTCAACAGATATCGAGAGCCATCTGCATCAACTCTGCCATATGCCTTCGTGATGGACTGTATCACAAATTTTCCAGACACCAGTTTTGAGACATCACAAGCGACATGCTAAAGTTTAAGATAAAATCATAAAAAAAGGTGGTTATCAAAAATAAAGAAAACTTTCTAACAAAAAATATACCTTGCAAACATGGACAGAAAAAAGCAAATGAAACATATTAAGGTTTGTAATTCATACAGGTCTAATTGGAATTGCTTTAAATACAGATGCGCTACAATAAACAACTGTCTGCTCGCCAATAATTATAACCCCTCCCAAAGGCAGAGGAACAGGTATTAGAAGACCAGCACCGTTATCTAGATTGCTCTGTGTCCAAGGCCCCTCTGTAAAGTCCTTATCTTTTAGAGCAACCTCATATGTCTTAACATGCCGTGCATCTTTATTATCCTGCAATTATAGAAACTCATAAATATGACATGAACATATATATAGTTGATGATTTGACATTTTCCATTATCATAAAAACATGCATCCAAATATTGTCTAAAACAAAACAATGTTGACAAGAATGATTTGCTTCTTGCTTTCTCAGCTAGATTGCAATTAGCATATATAGTTTATTGCTCGACAAAATCATATTTTCCCTTCTAGCTTCACTTTTGGTGTTTTCTCAGCTAGATTGCAATTAGCATATATAGTTAATTGCTCGACAAAATCATATTTTCCCTTATAGCTTCGCATTTAGTGTTTGTGTTGTTTGCCACACACAGATTCTGCAAATATCATATTTAGAATATACCATATCATGGCTATTTTGCACACAACAGAAATTGCAAAGATTTTGAAGGAGTAAAGTTCCCACGATACATGTTTTCAAATTAATTTAGATATCTCAACACAGACAAATAGTGTGCAATTATATCAATAAGCTTGACAAATGATCTTTGACCAATCTTGTCGAATAAAACAAAAACAGACATAAAAGAATTGCCCTCTATAGTCTTCCCTTATAAATCTGGTAAACAACACGCCCATCACCATGAAAGTCATATATCATTGCACCCATAAAGAAAATCCTTCTGGTATCAAAAATGTCTCTATCATATTAAAGTACATCTTCATGCCCTGAGTATTATAAATCTTATAAACAGAAAAAGAGGAAAGCAGATCTTCTGCCAGTTACTGGTTTTAAATTTTCCTGGTATATAAATTTTAGGACATATATCATTCAGTTGTTTGTAATTAAGATCCTTACAGTTGTTTGTAATTAAGATCCTTACACAGTGAAAACAAAATAGTCAAACAAAACTTTCTTTTCCCCTGCAAGAAGAGCTGCTGAGAAATATATCAGAAAAAAAAGGATGTCAAAGAAAAAGATTTCCTAGCATTGAGAGAGCTGTTTCCATTTTCTAGAATTTCTTGAAGGAATCATACCAAGATCTGACTTTTTTTGTTTCTTTGATGTATTGTACCAACTATATCATCTGGAACTACATTGTTTGATATGGGTAATTCCCTATTCAATTATTTGATTATAAGTTCAAATTACAACTTGCAGACATATCACCTCAATAGATGACAGATATTTGTATTTAATTTCTCTAATCCAGTTGAAAACCAGAAAGAATGACTGCCTACCTAACTTAATTACCACCAGGTCAATTTGCAGTAAGGAGAGCTTGACCATTTTAAGTAAGACTTAGCCAAACATATTCTATCTATAAAGATGCCAACCATTAACAAGACTGTTGAAAAACAGACACACTGGCTCTCCTCAACATTGTCCAGAAAAGACATCTCAATTGGCATACCCTTGTACAACCTTTTTTATTCTGTTGATCCAATATGTCAAATCACACCTATTTTTATTGGTTTGATGAAAGCCATATTACTTAAGAGCTTGTACATGGAAATTGCCTCTCATTGTCTAGATTAAGTGATTGCTTTTAGTTCTATTCAAGATGTCTTTACTTCTGGAATTTTTTGATGTCTGAAAAGCAGGCAAGGATAATCTGTAACGTCATATCCTGGTTATGTAGTTACTGTTATACTAGCATTATTTAATACTTGCTTATCTTGATTTTCTTTGATTATTTGGCACAGTCTGAGTTGACCAGGAAGCCAAAAACGTATGTATTCAATGTGAATCCTAGGGTGTTAGGGTTGTACATCTCAAAACAATGTAAGGTAAAAGCCAAGAACACCCACCTTGTGAATAAGTGCACAAGGGGGGGGGGGGGGGGGGGGGGTTCATTTCCCCAAACTGTTTTCTCACTTGGCAGTGACCTATATGGTGCTTATCAATTGCTCATGTTGACAAGAACGACAATAGCTAATTAACCTCAATTGTATTTCTTTCTTTCAGCATATGTATTAATACTACTACAAGAGTAAACTTTGATAACTATACTTCAATCATTAACTCTCTTGCAGTCACTCAATCTTGCAACCCGTCATCATAAAGTCCATTTTACTTTCAGCTTCAAAAAATTCCATGAACATAGAATAAAACGATGATGTGGTCCAACAGCACAATCTCACATCAATGAATTCAAGCTGGAGATAGCAATTTCATCCAGGCAACATAGCAATGAGATTGCATAGTGGCGAAAACACTTTTGCAACTTTGTTATCTAAAATTCATTTTTCAGAAAGACAGGCAGCATACATACAGTTCACTTCTTTTTACCTGTATATTCAATTTTCATTTTATAAATCCAAGCTCTACTTACAATTATATAACAGTATTTCAAACATGCTCCTCTCACTTGACAATTCTTTACACACATTTATTCACTTAAGTCTCAAGTATTTTGGATCTGTGGAGAAAAGGCCCAATTCTGATCCACATCAATCCACATTATTCGCATCTGGAGCAAACAAAGCTTACCCAAATCACCAAGTAGCAACACCTGGGCACAAATCCACACCACATAAGACGCAATGCTAGGCATACTTCAAAAACTTGAACTCCGCAAAAACTCGGCAGCCCAAAATTTTGACTTGGATTTGGGACTTGGCAAAAACTCGGTAAATAGAAAACATTCCCGGGGGTCGGAGACGCTACTCCATTCCCCTCCCCCCACTGGGCCACCAGGGTACACAATTTGTAGAGTTACAGGCCTCAGGGCATGCGGTGGGGAGGGGCAGTTTTTTGTTCTGTTCAGTCACGTTTTGAATTTAATCTGCTATTAAAAATATCATACAGGACAGTTTACATGCACTACAAGGTCTAAGGAATGCAATCCAAGCTCTCTAGATTGAATCTGCACCTTATACATTTGGAAATTTGTGCAACTGTACTGAACACTGAGTAAACCTATTTCCTCGACATTCACTAAAGTTGCGCAAATTGCAAATTTATAATATTAATATTATTAGTAAATAGTTATAATATTTATATTTATAATATGAATATTTATATTACTATATTTTAATATTATTATTAATATAAACTAAGTTGCCGATTCTCATTCAAATCCCAGTTCAGGTTGGCAGATTCAATTCATGGATTAGGCAAAAATGTTTTGGGGTTGGGTTCATCCATACCAAAAAGATATAAAAACTATAAAACTATAAATATTTTAACCTAAAACAAGGATAAACGCATAACATAAATTTAATAAACAAAGCAACCATAAAAATTTCATAAATTCATGTGGCAAGTATTAAAAGATTAACCCCATTTGTGCAGACCCCACCGAAAGCATAAAAATTAAAAGTTAAACCAACTACTAATGCGTTGGACACTTAAAAAGCTGTAAAAAGCAAAGCATTCATTGTTTTTAATGATGTGAAGCCAGCAATACTACAAAAAATCCGTGAAGAGGCTCAAATAACTGCTGGACACGTTTAAAACAGCGACGGCACCAAATAATAACACCCCCAAAATTCCTCCATTCTCACACACATACTCATCAACCATCATTCGATAAAGAAGTAGAAGAAGGAGAAGCTTCAAGGAACAATAGCGCATCTATATTCTTACCACATTTTATTTCGGATTCTTTATTAAAATGGCACCATTTGTACAAGTCCTCCGCCATTAATAGACCAACCTGTGAATACTATATGGAAAAATGCAAAAAACAAATTTCAAAACATCTAAAACGTGACAAGTTCGCTTCAAGTTCATCCTGGTTCTTCTAACTTCTGTCTAAGTTCTCCCAGCTTCACCCAAGATGAACCCACAGTAAATATCACGCCCTCTATCTAAATCTGAACACAAATCGACACGGATCCTGAATAGGGTTTGAACCAGACCTGGATCCAAGGTTACATACCACCGAACCAGCAATATAGAATATACCAATTATAAATATTGATATATTCTATGTTACCAGAAACTTCCAGTTTCCCCCTGGCACAGTATCGGATGGGAGCAGGTCCAAGAGCATGAATGAGACCCACAGGGTACGCCCCTGCCACCCAGGGTACCCGGGGCAGCAGCATTCCCAGCCGCACCCAAAACCCAGGCGAACTTTTTTTGGCAATTCTTGACCTTTTTTCACTTCAAAAAAGGATTTTAAACACCTAAAAACCGTAAAACGTGAATATGAAACCTAAAAGTGACAAAAAACATTCATTTCACATCATCAAAGCACGAAAACACCCAATATCGCTCCCTTTTGTCATTTGTGAAGCTAGCAGGTTTTTTTAAAGGTGAAGGATTGCAAAAGGTGCCAAAGACATTTCGTAGGAGCTACAGGAAGGAACTAACTTGCACAAAGAAGATTTATCAATCAAAGGTAAGTATTTTGTTAATTTTTTTCAAGTTTTTGAGAATCCTTTTCAACTTTTTTGGAAAAAGATAAATAAAGTTCAGATTTTTTTAAAAACATTTTAATTTTTTTTAAATTGTTTTTTGTTTTTATTATGTTTATATGTATTGTAAGGGTTTACATTTTCTTTTTCTTTTTTTAATATCAGCAATCTATTCAAAATGGCTACTAGTTCAAGTTCAGTTGCTCCAGAGACTCAGACAAGTAAACAATTCAAACATGATCAAGCATCACCTCTATGGAAATATGTTACTGTGATTAAACAAATTGTAGGAGGTGGGGCTTGTGTTTGACAATGTAATCACTATGGGATCAAGTATACGAGCTCGATTATTCTCACCTTTGTGCTATGACTGGCCTGGGAATTAGAGTTTGTCAAGGGCCAAATAAGAAGGCGTTGCCAAAAGAACAAATTATGTCATATTTTAGAAAACAAGAAGTTGATGTTGTGAATGAGAGAGCAAAATTAGGATCTCATCCTTTAGCCAAGAAAGGATTAGGGAAGCCACCTACAACATCTCCTTCAATAGTGGCTGCCCCACATCCTTTCTTGGAGACATTGTCTACCCAAGAAGATCCCTCTATTTCTTCCTGCAAAAGAGGCCCATTAGATAAGGCATTTCAAAATGAGGCGGGGAATAACGCAGATGAACACATTGCACATTGCACATTGCACTTACGCCAATGATCTTCCTTTCAACTTGGTGAGATCACCATATTGGTGGGAAATGGTGACGGCAATCAATCAAACACCCTCTGGTTACACAAGTCATGGGTATAAGGTGTGCACCACCTTATTAGCAAAAGAAAAAAAATTGTACAGACATTTATTAAAGGCCGGTTTTTACAATCTTTGCATCCATTAGAAATGATGGACACTCCTTTTTCAACCCATGAATCCCTGATTGGTTTTATTGATTGCGAGGGACAAGTGAAAGATGCAAACTTCATTTCCAAAATCCTCCTTGAGTCCATAGAGATGGTGGGTGTTGCAAACATTGTCCAAGTCATAATGGACAATGCAAAAAATTGCAAGGCAACAGATGCTTTGGTTGAGGAAAAGTACAAGCACATTTTTTGGACACCATTTACCATCCACTCCTCAACTTGGTGATGCAAAAGATTCGCACTGAGATAGAGGGGGTGAAAAATATATACACCAAGGGTGAGGAGATTCAAATGTTCATGACAAACCATCATATTCGCACAGAGATAGAGGGGGTGAAAAATATATACACCAAGGGTGAGGAGATTCAAATGTTCATGACAAACCATCATATGTCACAAGGCATCTTCAAGACTTTCTCCAATTTGGAATTATTAAAGGTAAATTTATGAAATTTCAATATTTATTTTAAATTTAATTTATGACATTTACTTATTTAAATTTTAATTTGTTATTAAGTTATTATTTATTTTAAATTTAATTTATGACATTTACTTATTTAAATTTTAATTTGTTATTAACTTATTAACTTATTTTTTACACTACATTAGGTTGTTAAGACTCATTTCACATCACACATAATCATTTTGAGACAACTTGTGAAGGTGAGAAAGGCATTGAGCAGTATGGTCATTAGCAACCAATGGAGTGTATGGAGGCAATCAAATTCACAAAGGGCCCAAAAGGTCAAATCATTGATCCTAGATGATGATTGGTGGGCTCGTGTGGACTACCATAGGTAAGCATTTATAATTTTTACTTTTTAACATTCTTATTTCTTACCATTCTTTTGCATTTTTTAATTTTAAGTTGTATTGAATCTCTCTCCAATATCAATAAGTAGCATGTTCTTCTTCCGTTGGGTGGAATTGGAGTACATACTCCTTTATTCACTCAGTTAACCGCAACCGGTTGGCTGCAAAAAAAGCAGAAGATTTGGTCTATGTCCATTCCAACTTGTGACTCCCATCACATAAGGAAGTTGTCTATAAGGAAGGGGCGATGAAGAATTGGGATATAGCACCTAAGTGTGCCAACTTGGATGCATTTGTTTTAGAGCTTGCCAGAGTCGGTAAAATGATGAAGAGGCTCCTACACATGATGTTCATGTAGCTAGTGGGAGTGGCACTGTTACTTGTGGTTCAAATGAATTTGAACCAACTAATGACTTAGATCTAGATGCTTTCGATGAAGAGGAAGATACTACTTTTTTATTGTATTTAGTTTTACTATTTTCAAGTTTTGTAATGATTTGACTCATTGAGTTTGACATATAAATATATTATATATGATATGATAACATCAAGTTATAACATTGAATTTCAGAATTATCAATTATCTTTTCAATTCAAAAATCCAAAGAATGAAACATAGATATATGATATTTACAAAATTACATGTTGCGATTCGTGAATTATGATTTGACATATAGATATATGAATGAATTATGAAATGCATTTTCAATTCTATTTTTTAACTTTAACTTATTGTTAGTGCCAACTATCAAGTATGAAATATACTTTAAATTCAGTATATATGTATATATATATATATATATGCTGCCATACCCGGGAAAAAAAAAATTGTCGTACCGGTGTACCCAAGCCTGTTCCCGTACCAATAACTTCGAGAATATATATATATATATATATATATAAAAGTATTATATATTATATATTATTACTTATTATTGATTATATTAAAAATTAAAATATTTATTATTATTATAATATATTATGTGCACCACCATCCCCACAGAGTCTCCCCACCATCCCCAAATTTAGGTCCTATGTCCCCCCATCCCCAAAACCCATCCCCTCATTGAGATGCATAAAGAATGAATTTAGATAGCACATAGTCTATTTTGATCATAGGAGCATTACTCGGAATCTGGATTGCCTCAGCAAACCAAAACTACAAATGAAATTCAATTCCTCAAGATTTGTTCGGGAAACTACAAACCACTGAAAAAATCACATGGGGAAAAATGCAGTTTTATTTGTTATTTCTTGCCGAATAAAATGAAAAAAACATTGTTTCTTTGTCCACTGCAGCCCAATACTATTTTTATTATTTGCTTTTCTTTTTATTATTTGTCACCTTTAACCAACCATCAATAAATCCTTTCGACCACACTCGACAATCAATTCATGCCGCTGAGATCCAAATCGCTGAGAATCACTGAAGATGAGAATGACGAAAACACAAAAAGTCAGGTTTTAATAAGGGTTTCTGATTTTTCTTTCGGTAGTCAAGTTGTAGGTGAAAACTTGACAAGTAACTGGCAAAAAATTCACGAGTTTTTTGCAGAACTCAGAGTACAAGCTGGCTGCGAGTTCAGCCCGCAATGGCAAGAACCCACCGAGTTTTAAAACTATGATGCTTAGCATTGAAAAACATCTCAGAAAATACTATCCTAACCATTTAGTACCTACATTTGGGCCGATTGATCTGTTGATCATCATATGAATGCAATGTACATAATTTTTCTGAAATTAATAAAGGGAGTCACCCCATTAAGTGACACTTACCAAATATATATATATTTGTTCTAGTTTTTTCAATTCTGTTTTCCAGATGTACTAGAAACTTCTTGAGCTGATTGAGCCGCCTGTCTAGGCCTTCAAGCTCATAGGGACACTTAAGAAATTATATTAATGTCCACAAATGACCAAAAGTAGGTCAATGGAATGGGCTAGAGGATCCCAAATAAAATCCATCACTTATCAATCAAATAAAAAGCACAGGTATATAATAAATTAAATCTATTTTAAGATAATACGATAAACCATACCAAGATAAGCACATGATACCAATTGTTTTAGACAAATAATGCCAAGCAAAGGCTGTAGATTGTTTTAGAATAACAAATCAAGGGCAAAAAGACTACTTTAGAAGAACAAAGTAGGAATAAAGGTTTATTTGAACACATTTGTACTTATTTTTGGGAACCTTTTGAAAAAACCTGTTTTACAGGATAGTCTGCTGGACACTTACTTTCTTGGCCAAGTGCAATCAATACCAACTTAAAAGTTTCAGGACAGAGTTGGCAATTATACCATCTTAAACAGATAACTTAATTACAACTGTTATCTGATATTGATTTCCAAAAATACCATGATTTTCAATTTAGTTTATGCAGAATGCTGGTGTTTCATTTGGTACTAATTACAGCCGTCCTCTCCTACAAAAAAACAGATTTCAGTATTTAAGAATAAAAGCGCATTTTACTTTTCAGATCAAATTTCATCTTCCAGGTTTTCAGATATCTGTCCAGCTTCAGTCTCGGAATTCTATTTGTATGATAACAGGGGTATCACAACTGCCAACTTCATATTATTTTCAGATTTCAGCACATATTTTATAGTTTTATTCAATATTTGCAGCTAAACAGCAACTTCCTGTTACAAATAAAAAAGTGGTATCAACCCTCTTTCTCCATCTCATTGAACAATATCTGGGCTTATGGAAAACTTATAAATTCCTAATGAATAATCCCACGAAAACCTTTCTTTTTCAAAATACATTGAGCTATGCAAGATCCAAAATAACGCCTCTTGGAACATGAAAGCAGGGACAGAAATACTCCAATCCATGAAAGTGTTGGCAAGGATCCAAGCATTAATGATAGCCCTTATGTACATGAGGTCAACATCCTCTTTCAGTTGTTACTTGTTAGTAAAGATGCAATCATGCCATTAACTGATCTCCACAAGTCTCTCAGGCATTTGTGCTGCAAAGCTGAGAATTAGGGATAACTGCTAATCTTTTCTAGACAGAAATATCTCTCTTGTAAATAATGTTACTAAATTATTGTCCAGACTGCAGAGTAATGCGTGCTGAGGGAAGGGGCCATCAGCAGAAAGAACCATGCAGAAGAAAGTCAATAGCTTTTGCACTTACATACTCCCATGCCCATCAATTGACAGGATGTCCTTTATCAACAACATTGAGAGTTCCCCATTTGAAATACAGTGTGCATGCAAACACTACAATGCAAATGTTGAAATTGTAACATTAAAATTTTAAAATGAACCAATTCAGTGTCATCTCCTTAACCTAAAAAAATAAATTTACCTTTGAACAAAACAAAGTACAAAAAATTTTCTGTAACCATATTAATCATTATATACAATCTAATTCACTCCTTAATTTTCACATGCTAATGTATTTTGTATAAGTCCTCACGTATGTAAATCCTCTGAGTCAAGCATCTACAGTAAGAATGAAGAAATGTATAACAGAGCTCACACCAAGATCTTGTGCTCGCGATGCACCCCACATAATCAAAGGCGTGTTTTGACCAGTAAAACAGTACTCTTATTCATCTGATAAAGAGATAGATAAAGGCTGCAACAAACAGAATGTCTTCCTCACCATATTGTGAATGGGTCTCTCCTTAATGTAGATAACAAAAATATGAGATAGAGTTTGAACCAGGCCAGGTGTTTAGAAAGAGAGGCAACCATCAAAACACAGAAAAGATCACGTACTCACAATACATCCCACACAATCAAAGGTGCAATTTGACCAGAACAACAGTACGCTTAATCATTTGATAAAGAGATACACATGGGCTACAAAAACATAATGCAAATGTCTTCCTTACCATACCGTGAATGGCTCTCTCCCAATTGTAGATAACAAAAATACGAGATAAATTTTGAGCTAGGACAATTGTCTAAGAAAAGAGACAAGTGTCCAAACAGAGAAAAAATGATCAAAGTCAAGCTTATTACAATTAAAAGAAATGCGTAAGCATGAAGAATACAAATAGTGTATGGGTGCCGTAACAAGAGAAAGCACTAAATCCATTCATAACTGATCTGAACTAGAGATGAAGATATTTATAAAATATCTTTAAGTAATTATAAACGTGGGAAAAATAAACTAGCCATATGGCGCATAGTAAAAATGCCTCACCTAGGCATATGAAATACACCAATAAAGTAAAAATATCTCTCCAAAAGAGCAAAATCTAAATAATGTGTAGGAATTCTTTGTACGCCATATCATAGCAATAGGATTTAAACAAGAAATGAAATCTCACACTATTAAACACTAAGTCTGTCTAAGTACATTCTTTTAATTTGCATATTTATAACACCAGGCCGTTGTCTGATGAAGTCTGAAAGTACAGTAGATACTCCGAAAAGTACCTGGTATAGCACAGCAATTGTAGGCTTTAAACAACCATACAAAAATTTGATATCCAAAACTTGAAGTTCCTCAAGCCTGCAAGATTTAATTTAGTTTAGAATCTAGGTATTGATGTGCAAACGAGAGAACTATTTCTATTAAGAAACTCAAGAAAAGCCCTCATAAGCTTTTATAAAGATGAACTTACTCTAACATGTTTTGAATTTTAAATACTAATCACTAATATGTTTTAAATAAGCTGTATGAGCAAATTGTTCACAAATATACCTCTTCTGAAAATAAAGAAAACACATTAATTAAAACACTTATATTTGGGTGTGTCCAAGTATTTAGTATTTTATAAATCAATGTCAGATGTACACCTAAGAAAAATTCTACAATTTCAAAAAAAAAAGTTTTTCCAAAAACCTGTAGAAACAAATTAGCGATTTGACAATGTGATGTCCCCTTCTCGCTACTGATATCCAGGGGTAACCGTTATCCTATTCTGGAGGCCCGTAGGCCAAAGTTGCAGGGACACGGATACGGTATTGGATACGGACAAGGTATCAGATACGAATACAGCTATTTTTCAAGACCCCTAATATGGATACGGCTAGATACCACACACACACACACACACACACATATATATATACGGCTAGATACGACATATATATGTATATATATATATATAGATAGATAGATAGATAGATTAGCAATAAATAATATTAAATAATTTAAATTTAATATAACTAATATATATTTAACAAATATATTATATATTAATAAATTAAACTTAAATTAAAAGTTAAATGTATTAAAATTAATAAATAAATAAAAGTTTACAATGTAAAGTAAAACAAAAAAGCCAAAAATTAAAAAAAAGTATCACCAATTAATAAAATTTGCCTCTTCCTCCATTGCTTGTTGACAATATATCTCCAACTTTAGAATGAATGTGATTATTTAAGTAAATACAATTGCGTAGAAAGACATATTTCCATCGTGTGCGTGCTGGACCAAACTAGTTCCCCGCAACAAGAAATCAGCATGCTAGGTCATGGAACAATTGCTTGCAGCAATTTTTAACATTCTAGGGTTAATATTTTTGGGATACAGCACAAATATCATCAAAATGCCACATCTGCGAGTATCCGACACGGAAAAAAAAAGTTTTTTTTGGTACGGCTGGATACGGTATCCAAGAAGTATCCAAGCCGTATCCTATGAGTATTCGTATCCAATACAGCGATACGCATACCAAGGAAGAGGGGGTGGAGTATCCGGTAACCATGCCGTAGGCTAATTGGAGGCAATAATTAGGGTTTCCAACTATGTGGTAATCTCTTTTGAGTTTCAAGGATTGGTTTGTCAATGTATGATGGTTTGATTACTGGATTCCTTCTGGGTTTTCAGAGAGCTTCAGAGTGATATGTTCTGCATTGGCAACTAAGGACTTTCTTGAGCTTACTATTTTTAGTAAGCGCTATTTTTGGATGCATAGACTATGTCAGGGTACAGCATGGATTCTTCCTTGACAGTTTATAGCTGGAATGGACAAAAACATTATAATATGAATATTTTATTATTTTATTCACAAAAAGGCAATGTAGGCATAATTGAATATTATAAAGTTATAAAGTTATAAAGTTAAGTTGTACCCCTATGCCTAGGAGTCACAACTTAAAGTTGTTTTAAAAAGAGGGCCATGTGAATATTTAATAAAATAATAAAATGAATTAATTGTTCAAAAAGGAGGAACGCCTAGAGGGAAAAAAGCAGAGAAAATAGAAATAAAGGAAAAAAAAGATAGAAATAAAGAAAAGGATGGAAATAAGAGGAAAAAAGATGGAAAGTCATTAAAAAGATGGAAATAAAAGTTTTCTTTCCAATTTTTCAAAAAGAAAGGTTTCCCTCTCATTTGAGCACCCAAGTTGAGGAAATTTCTAAATGTTTTCAAGGAGAAAAGAATAAAAGGGTGTAAAGTCCCTCCATTTGGGTATGTTGAATATTTGCTGATATTGTTATGTTGTTAGCTTGTCCATTGATCCCAGCGCTTTGAGGACGAAAACCCTCATAGTTAACATCGGTTTTAGATTTGAGAGATAATCCCTAGCTGATCATACAGGAGCAGCTTCACACAGAGGTTGCACAAGTGCATACTGGAGGATTTCAGTGAAATTTCAGAGTGTTTGCATCATTCAGGCGTTGCTGGTTTTGATAGGCTGAAACGAAGTTTTGATCGTGGAGAGAAATCAAAGACCAAGGTCATTCTGGGTATTTGACCCATCTAATTCTCATCCCCAAGCGACCATTTGCCTACATTTTTAGAGCATTTAACGGAGTCTATAATTTTCTAGAAGAATTCGCCCTACCTAGATGGTACGACCATGCTAGTAGCTGCATTGGAGTTTGTGCATAAATAAATCTGCCACTTTTGCCAGGGTTTCTTCAATGGAGTTTAGGCGCCCAGGCTAGAGGAAGCATTTGCAACTTACTTGACATCATTCGGAGTCCTGGAGGGGATTTGGTGAGGTTTTCTATGTTCCCAGCACTTTCCTGGCAAACCGAGATTATATCAGATTGCTGTTAATTTCATATTTTCAGTATTTGCACTTCATTTCTGTACAAAGACTCATTGGGAGATATCAAATAATATTCTTATTCCAATATATGTTCATGTGTGGTATTGTGTTTGAATTTCCATGTGTATATGTGTTTTGTTGCTGCTGCATTCATAAAATTTAAAAAAAAAATAAGTGGGTCATTACAATGGTTTTAGAGCCACTGATCTTGCTAGCCTTTGGGTATTAGTTAGTTGTTCATGCGTCAAAGTGACAAGGAAAGAAGGTATCTTGAAAGACAGAGGAAAAGAGAAGCAGAACTTTGGGAACGTTGGCCTTCAAATATAGAGGGACAACCACCAGATCATTCAGAAAGTATGGGTGACAGGAGAAATAACAGTCCTAAACGTGAAATGGATCATGAGGTCCTTGAGGACCGAGCCATCATGAGAGGTCTTGCAACAGGGCAACAACAGATGGCCACAGCCCTTCAGCAGCTCGCAGCCACATTACAGACGTTAAATACAGGAGCTAGACCCCATCATGTAGAGGTCACAGCTGATAATAATGGAGCAAAGGCATCCAACAATGTTAGAGGCCCCACACATGGTACAGATCGGCCAATGAGACCTAACTTTTTGCCACGAGAAGTAGAAGAAGTTGAATATAATCAGCAGGAGATCGTTCTTGCTGATGTCATGACATTGCACGAGGAATATGCTCGTTTTCCACCACATGTCAAGGCGGACCTAACCTTCAATCAATACATGAGCCAGTGTAGAGAAGAAAGAAGATCACAAAATAATCAAGGTCCAAAACCACAGCATAAGGATCTCAAACAAGCCTTGAACAAACTAGGTATCACTCCCTTTGACGGAAGTGGAAAAATCAGTGCTAGGGAATGGATACATAAGCTAGACACCTATCTTACACTTAAGTCGATGCCGGAAGAAGATGCCATCCGCTTTGCAACCATGCACCTTGAAGGAATAGCCTATAAATGGTGACACTATGGCCTGAGATCATTGAACCATGGGCAGATTTGTTCCTATGATGAGTTTTGTGAGAAACTAATTGCAAGATTTGATAGAAATGATGAAGAAGTTTACTATAGGGAGCTGGCCCAGCTCAAACAATTTGGACGAGTGGAAAAATATGTTGATGATTTTCAACAACTTGCTGTTATGGTACCATGTCAGAGAAGAGGTAGTTATGCTGTTTGTAGAAGGATTACAGGACAAATTGTGAGGATTGGTCAAAGTGCTCAAACCATAAACACTGCAGGATGCTATTCAATTAGCATTGGACCTCAAGCCCTCTCATACTTCTTCATATCAGCCAATAAAGAAGAATTTCAAGGATTTTAAAGGAAATCAGAAAACTTTCAGCAGGCCGAAATTTACATCAGCAAAACCTAAAATGGATGAAGATCTAAGAAATGAGCCAAGGAGGAAAAATCTTTGCTTCACATGCAAAGAACCATGGGCACCTGGCCATAAATGTTTCGGGAAGGGCAAAGCACAACATATGGAAGCACTTTCAAAGGAAGAAAATGAACCTGATTTTTATGAGCCACAATTAGATTTGGATGAGCAAGAAGAAGAGGAAGCCCTAGTAGAAGAGGTAGAATAGGCAAGAAGAGGTAGAATAGGCAAATGAGGAGCCTCTAGCTCAGCTCTCTAGTTTTCAGAAGAATGAATCGTTTAGAGTGCGTGGAGTACTGGGAGGACAGCGAATGGTTGCTCTCATTGACACAGGAGCAACTCATAACTTCATTGATGAAGGCCTAGTTGCTAAGAGAGGCCTTAAGGTAGAGGAGTTTGATGGATTTAAAGCAATGGTAGCTGATGGGTTTACTATTTCATGCACGAGAAAAGTCTCTGACTTGTCCATTCAGTTTGGGAACTACGAAGTCAAGGATGACTTCTATGTAGTTAGCATTGGTGATACGGATGCCGTGCTTGGTACCCAATGGCTGCATTCTCTTGGTGAAATCACTCTTAATCTACAAACCAAGGAGCTGAAATTTGTGTCAGATGGAAAAAGGATTATATTGAGAGGGATGTCAAATGGTGGCCCTCGAGTGGTTTCTTTAAAAAGAATAGAAAGGTTGATCAGACAGGACCAAGTTGAATGGGCAGCAGAATGTATGATTCCACCATCAAACCCAGTGGAGGACAAAAGACATTACCCTCCAGAGATTCAAGATTTGCTGACCAAGACGAGCAAAGTTTTCAGCAGCATGCCTCCTGGGAGACCTCCTCAGAGAGGAATTGAGCATATCGTAGAGTTAGAAGATGGTATCAAACCAGTCATTACCACTCCTTACAGGTATGCAAAGAAGCAGAAGGATGAAATTGAAAAGGCCATCAAGGAACTCTTGGATATGGGTTTCATACGTCCAAGTAAAAACCTTTTTGCTTCAGCCATTGTCCTAGCAAAGAAAAAGGATGGCACTATACGTATGTGCATTGATTACCATGCTCTTAATCAAAAGACAATTAAGAATCGGTATCCCATTCCCAGGATCAATGAGCTCATTGATGAGCTACATGGTGCCATGTACTTTTCCAAGATAGATTTGAGATCGGGCTACCACCAAATCAGAATGAGGGAGAAGGATATTGAAAAGACAGCCTTCAGATGTCACTTCGGGCATTTTGAGTTTCTAGTCATGCCATTTGGCTTGACTAATGCACCTGCTACTTTCCAATCTTGTATGAACAGGATCTTCCAAAAGCAATTAAGGAAATTTGTGTTGATTTTCTTTGATGACATTCTTATATATAGCAAATCATGGGAAGAGCATCTTAAGCATTTAGATGAGGTGCTTGGAATCTTGGAATCAGAAGGTTTGTATGCAAAAGAATCAAAATGAGAATTTGGAATGTAGGAGTTGTTGTACCTGGGGCATGTGATCAGCTCTAAGGGTGTTAGCGTTGATCCTGAAAAGATGAAGGCTATTCTGGATTGGCCACCTCCAAAGAACCTGACGCATCTGAAAGGGTTCTTGGGTCTATGCGGATTTTACAAGAGGTTTGTCAAGGGTTATTCACAGATGGCTGACCCTCTTACAGACCTTACTAAAAAGGAAGCTTTTGCATGGTCAGAAAGAGCACAAGGGGTTTTTGACAAGTTCAAGGAACTTGTTAGTTCATGTCCAGTGTTGTCTATGCCTGATTTTTCTAAACCCTTTGAGTTACAATGTGATGCTTCAAGAGAGGGAGTTGGGGCTGTCCTTATGCAGGACAAACATCCGATTGCTCTTGAAAGCAGGAAGCTGAGAGGAGCTAAAAGGGCCTATTCCATTTATGACAAAGAAATGCTTGCAATTATGCATGCATTAGCCAAGTTTAGACAATACTTGGTGGGCAGCAAATTTGTGGTCAAGACTGATCACAATAGTCTCAAACATTTCATGCACCAGGACTTAAATGAAAGACAACAGAAATGGGTGAGCAAGCTCCAAGCGTATGACTTTGACATTGAATATGTCAAAGGCAAAAACAACATAGTGGCTGATGCATTGTCTAGAAGACCACATTTGAGCACTATTGTGGAGCTAGCAGCCGATTGGAAGGAGCTAATACTTGCTTATTATGCTAAAAATCAGTTTGCAACCAGCATTATAGAAGGTACTATGCATGATGAAAGATATCAGCTAGTTGATGGATTGATCTAGTATAAGGATAGGATCTTTCTAGTACCTGAATCACAGCTGAAAAAGAAGATCTTACAGACATTCCATGACATTCCTTTGGCTGGTCATCAAGGGTACTTCAAGACTTACAAGCAAGTTCGTGAAAGGTTTTCTTGAAAAGGGTTGAAAAATGAAGTACTACGTTACATAAGGGAATGTCCAGTTTGCCAGGTGAATAAGGATGAGCATTCTTTCCCGGCTGGTTTATTGCAGCCTTTGCCCATTCCTAATCAGAAATGGGAAAGTGTATCTATGGACTTCATCACCGGGCTACCCACAGTGCAGGGCAAGGACTGTATCTATGTTGTAGTTGATCGGTTAACTAAGTTTGCTCACTTCTTTGCCATTGCCAGTTCATTTATAGCAGATTTGTTCTTCAGGGAGGTTTTCCAGTTACATGGGTTGCCAAAAAATACTATTAGTGATAGGGACAGCAAGTACCTGAGCACTTTCTGGCAAGAAATTTTCAGATTGAGTAGTACCATGCTTACTCCAAGCACTAGTTACCATCCTCAAACGGATGGTCAAACAGAGATTGTCAACAAATGGCTAGAAGGTTATCTCCGAAATTATGTTTCGGGGCATCAAAAGGCGTGGGTGAAATGGCTATATTTGGGAGAGTATTGTTATAACTCTTCCTATCACATGTCAATCAAGATGTCCCCATTTTTGGCCTTGTATGGATACGAGGCTCCTAGCTTTGCAGATTTGCTATTTGGCAATAGTAGAGCGCCTCAGGCGCGAGATATGTTGCAGCAAAGTCAGGACATCTTGAGAGCACTCAAGGACAATCTCCATCATGCGCAAAATCACCAAAAAATGTATGCTGATCAGCAGCGTACTAAGCGCACCTTTGAGGTTAATGATATGGTTTATCTGAGACTCTAGCCCTACAGACAATCTTCTCTCAAAAAGAGTGGAGCGGAAAAACTCAAGCCACGTTTCTATGGACCCTACAGGTTCATCAGGAGAGTTGGGGAAGTGGCCTACGAGTTGGAGTTACCAGCAAACAGTAAGGTGCATAACGTCTTCCATGTATCTCGCCTTAAGAAGGCACTTGGTCACAATGTGGTGGCTACACCGGTTTTACCTCCATTGGATGAGGAGGGACAGTTAGTTTTGATTCCAGAGGTAATACTTGATACCATGGAGCATTCGTTGAGGAGGAAGACCATCACAGAATACCTGGTAAAATGGAAGGATTTACCACTTGAGGATGCCACTTGGGAAAGTGATCAGATTTTTCAACATCCTAATTTGTGATTGCTTGAGGACAAGCAATCTTGGGGAGGGCGGACTGTGATGTCCCCTTCTCACCACTGATATCCAGGGGCAACCGTTAGCCTATTCTGGAGGCCCGTAGGCTAATTGGAGGCAATAATTAGGGTTTCCAACTGTGGTAATCTCTTTTGAGTTTCAGGGATTGGTTTGTCAATGTATGATGGTTTGATTACTGGATTCCTTCTGGGTTTTCAGAGAGCTCCAGGGTGATATGTTCTGCATTGGCAACTAAGGACTTTCTTGAGCTTACTATTTTTAGTAAGCGCTATTTTTGGCAGCATGGACTATGGCAGGGTACAACATGGATTCTTCCTTGACAGTTTATAGTTGGAATGGGCAAGGACATTATAATATGAATATTTTATTATTTTATTCACAAAAAGGCAATCTAGGCATAATTGAATATTATAAAGTTATAAAGTTCAGTTGTACCCCTATGCCTGGAAGTCACAACTTAAAGTTGTTTTAAAAAGAGGGCCATGTGAATATTTAATAAAATAATAAAATGAATTAATTGTTCAAAAAGGAGGAACGCCTAGAGGGAAAAAAAGCAGAGAAAATAGAAATAAAGGAAAAAATAGATAGAAATAAAGAAAATGATGGAAATAAGGGGAAAAAAAATGAAAAGTGATTAAAGGATGGAAATAAAAGTTTTCTTTCCAATTTTTTCAAAAAGAAAGGTTTCCCTCTCATTTGAGCGCCCAAGTTGAGGAAGTTTCTAAATGTTTTCAAGGAGAAAAGAATAAAAGGGTGCAAAGTCCCCTCATTTGGGTATGTTGAATATTTGCTGATATTGTTATGCTGTTAGCTTGTCCATTGATCCCAGGGCTTTGAGGACGCAAACCCTCATAGTTAACATCGGTTTCAGATTTGAGAGATAATCCCTAGCTGATCATACATGAGTAGGTTCACACAAAGGTTGCACAAGTGCATACTAGAGGATTTCAATGAAATTTCAGAGTGTTCGCATCATTCAGACGTTGTTGGTTTTGACAGGCTGAAACGAAGTTTTGCTCGTGGAGAGAAATTGAAGACAAAAGTCATTCTGGGTATTTGACCCATCTGATTCTCATCCCCAGGCGACCATTTGCCTACATTTTCAGAGCATTTAATAGAGTCTATGATTTTCTAGAAGAATTTGCCCTACCTAGATGGTAGGGCCATGCTGTAGCTGCATTGGAGTTCGTGCATAAATAAATCTGCCACTTTTGCCAGGGTTTCTTCAGTGGAGTTTGGGCGCCCAGGCTAGAGGAAGCATTTGCAACTTACTTGACATCATTCGGAGTCTTGGAGGGGATTTGGTGAGGTTTTCAGTGTTCCCAGCACTCATTCCTGGCAGACGGAAATTATATCAGATTGCTGTTAATTTTATATTTTCAGTATTTGCACTTCATTTCTGTACAAAAACTCATTGGGAGACATCAAATAATAAAGTTCTTGTTCCAGTATATGTTCATGTGTGGTTTTGTGTTTGAATTTCCATGTGTATATGTGTTTTGTTGCTGCAGCATTCATAAAATAAATTAAAAAAAATAAGTGGGTCATTACAGACACACACACCTAATACAAAACCAGTGTTTCTCCAGGTTTTTGGAATGGGTACAAGGTTTTGGGGATAGCAATAAAAATCTTGATTTTCGGGACTGTGGAAAGATAGCTATTGAAAATATATAAAAATTAATATTATAAATATTTTAAAATTAAAAAAATTAAAATTATATAATAATATTATAATAACAAAAACATTAATGTTCCTATTTAACTCCTTTTTATTTTCAATTTTTCTGTATACTTCTTAACTAATTTCACCAATGAAGCATCTCAATAATGATAACTTCACTAACCTCATAGTGACTCACTAGTGGGGCTGTCTGGAGGTCTCTAGTGCCTTCACTCTGCATGCTTAGGTGGATGGTAAGCTGCGTCGAGCAAGGCAGAGGATGGAAGAGTTTCATGGGGTGAAATTCCCTGCCCTCAATTCGGCCTATGTGGGTGGTCAGGGAGTTCAAGAGAAGGAGGTGGTTGTGGATTTGAATAGATAGGATGTGGATCCGATCAGTGATGTATGTGGTTGGAGTGTTTTTCAGTTGGTGGTGGTGTCTGGTCTGTGACCTTTGATTTGGTTTTGGCAGTTTTTGTTAGTTTGTTTTTTTTGGTCATTCTGATTGTTCTCTTCGGTTGTTTGACCTCTTTTGTACTTGTTGCATTCTCAAGCGAGGACTCCTATAGATCCCTCACTATTTAATCAAAAAATTAATAATGATAACTTCACTCAACAAATATGTGGTAGATTCCATTCAATCAATATGCCTACCATTGGGTTATATCACCAACTATTTTATTTTGCAAATAGATGTTCCCATGCATTTATGTGCATTCTAGGTAGTGATTGTTTTAGAAAAGGGATATATCATATATACGCA
Source organism: Cunninghamia lanceolata (assembly GCA_027924645.1). Classification (NCBI taxonomy): domain Eukaryota; kingdom Viridiplantae; phylum Streptophyta; class Pinopsida; order Cupressales; family Cupressaceae; genus Cunninghamia; species Cunninghamia lanceolata. The sequence continues at coordinate 1,371,155 of BSBN01001609.1, forward strand.
CTCAAGCTAGATTTGTCTATCCATCTAATTTTTTTTTCTTCTGTAATATACATTGATACCTAGTAGCCCAAATGTGTAAGGAAAAATGTTTTACAAGTTTATAATATGGTATCAAAATAAGATGTGTTCCTTGTTTATTGTAATAAAATATAGCATGCCAGGAATATCATGAATCTGTTACAGAATGTAACGGAAATTATATTGATAAAAGAATTGAGTAATATATTAAATCAGAATATTTACATCAGAGAGTGAATGCTCAATATATAGAGATTACATAGTCTAAAAATAGACAGAAAGTTGTATAAAGCAACAACCAACAAGGCAGAACGGAAAGAACCTATCTAATAGGAAAAAACAAGGAGTGACCATTAACTAACTAGATATTATCTTAATACCCTCCCTTAATGGTCAATCGGTCAACTACACCAAGATGCCTCCGAAATTTGACAAACTTATTCGGGCTCAGAGACTTGGTGAGAATATCTATAGTCTGGTCCTCTATAGGAACATATTGCAACACAACAGATCTGTCTTCAACCAACTGGCGAATGAAGTGACAATGAAAATCAACATGTTTGGTCCGGTCATGGAAGACAGGATTGTTGGCAAGTTTCAGCACCCCTTGATTGTCACAATACAAGGGTGAAGGCCCTGTTGAAGACATTTGCATGTCTGAAAGCATCCGACGAAGCCAAACTGCTTCACAAGTTGCTTTAATAGCTCCCCTATATTCTACTTCTGTCGAGGAGAGTGAAAGTGCCACTGCTTGCTGCTTCTTGCTAGTCCATGTGACTACACCTATTCCCAAACTGAAAACATACCCAGAGGTAGATTTTCTGTCATTAACAGAACCTGCCCAATCTGAGTGTGTAAAACCAATTAGCTAAGGGTCTTTGCACCGGCCATACAGAATACCAAAATCAGGAGTGCCTTGCACATATCGCAATACATGCTTTGCTACAACCCAATGTTCAGCTTTGGGAGCTGTCATGAAACGAGAGATGTAGCTGACTGCAAAGCCAAGATCAGGTCTAGTGGCAGTGAGATAGATGAGGCTGCCCACTAATTGCTTGAATGCGGATTCATTCTCTACAGGAGAGTCTGAATTAGCTGAGAGTTTCAACCCTTTCTCCATCGGTGTAGAAGCAAGTTTGCAGTCTATCATCCTGAATTTGTCCAACAGACTCCGAGCATACTTCGACTGAGAAAGATGCTGTTAGATTGCTGCCATACCTCAAGACCGAGGCAATAATGCAAGAGTCCCAAGTCGGTCATGTCAAATGTGTGACTAAGATCATGTTTGATCTTGTGAATCAACGGCTCGGAGCTGCCAGTAATAATCAGATCATCAACATAAACAACAATAAGGAGGCTATCATAGGCATACTGGTTGACATACAGATTGGAATCAGAAGGACTCCGCTGAAAACCATGATCGACGAGATACTGATCAATCTTGAGGTACCATGCCTGGGAAGCTTGTTTTAGGCCATAGAGGGCTTTCACCAGTTTGCATACTTGGTGTTCTTTTCTAGCAACCTTGAAGCCAAGAGGTTGCGTCATGTAAACTTCTTCCTGCAATTTGCCATTAATGGAAGGCACTCTTGACGTCCATTCGACAGACTTTCCACCCAAACTGGACTGCCATAGCAAGGACAAGCCGGATGGTACTCATTTTGGCTGTAGGAGCAAAAGTCTCCTCATAGTCAACATCTTTTTGTGAGTAACCTTTGGCGAACAACCGAGCTTTATATTTGTCAAGAGTTCCATTAGCCTTGTACTTGACTTTGTATACCCATTTGCATCCAATGGGCTTCTTCCCAAGAGGAAGGTCAAAAAGAACCCAAGTATTGTTCTTCAAAAGACTGTGATGCTCAACATCCATAGCCTTTTCCCATTCAGGTATACCTTTAGCCTCAGAGTACGTTTGAGGCTCTGAGATGCTGTGAAGATTGGCCATGAGGGCAAAATTGATAGTATTGTGTTGTTTGCTCTTCTTCCGAGCAGATCTACCCTCGATGAGTTCATTATCATGAAGATCACCAATTGTTTTGGCCCACCATTTAGGCCGGAGAGCAGATGAACCAACATCTAAGATAGGTGCATCAACATCAGTGGGAGAGACAGGAACAAGATCAGGGGGATCCAGAATATTCGGAGGAGGGGCAGGTGCTTGAACAACAGGTTGAGGGACGGGTAGAACTGCGGGAACCCTCCCATTAGGTGAAGCAAGAGGAATGCAAACACCCAAATCTGAAGCCTCCAAAGGATGATCCTTAGTATGAGGAGATGAAGTCGATAGCAAAAAAGGCCCACTAGTCTCATCAATTACTACATCATGATTGAAAATGAGACGATCAGTGTCTACATCAATCAGTCTCTACATCAATCAGTCGATAAGCCTTATGATTTTCACTATATCCAGTGAACATGAGTTTTTGGCTTTTGGAGTCCAGCTTAGTGCGCTTGACATCTGCAATCCAAACATGAGCCGTGGAGCCAAAAAATTTCAGATGGTTGATGCGAGGCTTACGTCCAGACCAGGCTTCTTCAGGAGTCATCTTTTTGACGGCATAGTTGGGAGACCGGTTCAGAAGATAAACAACAGTGTAGACTGCTTCAGCCCAGAACTTCTTAGGAACACTTCTATGTTCTAACATAGAACGTGCCATCTCTGTAATAGTGCGATTGCGACGCTCATCAACACCATTTTGCTGAGGTGTGTAAGGTGTAGTAAGCTGACATTTGATGCCATGGGTAGCACAGAAATGAGTGAAGTTAGAGGAACAAAACTCCCCCCCATTATCAGACCGAAGAGAGACGATTGGACAACCTGACTCTTTTTCTACCAAGGCTTTGAATTACTGAAATGTACTAAGCACATCGGATTTTTTTTCAAGAAATACACCCACATCTTTCTGCTGAAATCATCAACAAAAAGCAAAAAATATCTGCACCCAATAACTGAAGGAGTGTTCATTGGTCCACATATATCAGCATGAACCAACTGCAAAACCTTGGATGCTCTCCATTTGTCACCATTAGAAAATGGGGTCCTATGTTGTTTGCCAGCCTGACATGCATCGTAGATGCCAGGAAGTTGAGTATGAATGTCTGGAAGACCATCGACTAGACTCTCCCTAGCTAACTGAGAGAGATAGTGCATGTTGAGGTGCCCATAGCGTTGATGCCAGAGTTTATTGATGGAAGTGCTCCTAGCTGCCAAAGCTTATTCTGGAGAATCACCAGAATCCATGAGTCTATATAAACCATGATCCTGAGCAACAGTGATGCGGGTCTCACGATCCACTATACTGCATGAGTGCATGCTGAAGACAACACCAAGATGAGGTGAGTGTCACATGATCTAACTGACAGAGAGAAGGTTCAGCTCCATGCCGGGTACTAAGTATACATCGAGAAATATTAAATTTCTCCTACCAGACTATATCAGCACAGTGCCTTTTCGGACAACTGTATACTCTTCGCATCCTCCAAAGACGACAGAGTCTCGGAACGGTGTGTACTCAAAGAACCAATCTTGCCGATGTGTGAAATGTCGAGAAGCGCCTAAATCAACGTACCAGGCAAAGGATTTGACGCGGTCTGCAGGTCGCTTAGCGATAAAGGCGTAAGACACACACTTCTATTTGGCAAACAGTACCATCGACATGCTTGTCAAGGCACGGAAAGCAAAACAGTGGAAGAGGAATAAGAGCAATATAAAAAAACAAAAACTTGGAAAAGACAAACAAACCCTAGTACGGGTTGCAAGGCACAGAACGCCAGGAGTAAAGACATCATTATATGCCAAGAAAAAAGATATTTTGGCAAAATCCTAGCACAGCAGAGATTCCAAGAAAACTTGCCAAATGCAGCGACCAAATAAAATAGCAACTGCCAAAGATAGAAAACTGCAGACAGGAAATTGCTATTTGACTGAAATGGGCAGAATGCAGCCATAGATATTCTGCCAATCACTTCTAAATCTGCTCAAAAATGGGAACCAACTGCCAATTAGGGAACGCTATGATCAGAACGGTGATTTTACGGAGTGATTCTGAGAGGGATATCACACAGAAGTGATAAAGCTCCTTAAGAAATAAATGAGTCTGCACCAGACACAACCGCAGAAGTAAGCCAGCGGAAATAACCATCACTGAAGGAAAAAATCATAACCCACAGAAACTATGAATGCCTTGAAGCAGAACGCAATTAGGAATAGAAGTCAACGTGGAACTACCAACGAGTTTTAGAAGACTTTCCGGCATGAATTTCTTTGATCCTTGTTGATGGCCGATCAACGAGTGTGGGGCCGCCGGAACTGCAAAAGAGCCCACGACGCCAATGCAAGAAACGTAAGCACCAGAAGACCCGCTTCCAAAGATAGACAAAGAAGCGCACAGAAAAAAAATCACGTCTGAAATCACAGCCCTTCAAAACAACGACCCTTCAGAGAGTGCAGATAGAAAAACAAGAAAATCACGACCCTTCAGAACCATGAGTTCTTCATAATCCCAATTCCGGCAAAACAAACACAAAGAATCAAGGAAAGAAGAACCTGACCTTCAGAATGCAAATGCCAAAAGGCGTTGAAGGTAAAGAAGAATAGAATCGTATGGCGCTTGTCCGTACGTCGTACAGAATATACAGAGCGCCCAAAAAATTTAAAAAAAAAATTCCCGCTCTTACTGCTCTGATACCATGTTACAGAATGTAACGGAAATTGTATTGATAAAAGAATTGAGTAATATATTAAATCAAAGAGCGAATGCTCAATATATAGAGATTACACAGTCTAAAAATAGACAGAAAGCTATTTAAAGCAACAGTCAACAAGGCAGGACGGAAAGAACCTATCTAATAGGAAAAAACAAGGAGTGACCATTAACTAACTAGATATTATCTTAATAGAATAAATGAACAGCACAACATTTATAAATAATGAGGGGCACAAATTCCATAATCTGTAGTTTGAGCAACTGACAACAATTGAAAGTTTCTCAAGTACTTAAAATTAAGCAATCATTCAAATCCCATTGCATTAACTTTATTTGATATGATAATATAAGACATGTTGTTAATTTAAGCTTATCACAGTTGACATGTTGAAAAGCAAATGTTAGACTGTCATGATTGAAAAGGCAATGGATGTCCTGCTGCAGAATGTTCCCCATGACTGAGCAGATTTCAGGAGTTATTGCAGAAGCAAAGCACAGGTAGTCCTACAATGCTCCCGCCTTATTAAAATAGTTGTCATTTGGTGGTTGCCACAAACGGCCGAGGGGCATTGAGGACAGCAGGCAACCCTGAAAAGCAGTCAAAAAGAGAGACATCCCCAGGAATACCACACAAATTGGAAGGAGGTCCCTGGGAATGTCCCACAAATTGGGAGGACATTCCTGGGGAAGTCCCTACTGCATTTTGGGGATGGCTTGCCATCCCCAACATCCCTCCACTGTCCCCAATGACTACCTAAGACAACTATTTTATTAAGGCAGGAGTAGCACGTGACTACCTGTGCTTAGCCACTGCAATAATTGCTTGACCCCCAAAAAAAAAAACTCTTTTCAGACAGGAAGTGGCCGTTTCATCCCCATCCCAGAATCCCCAAAATGTCCCCAAACGGGTGATCCCATAGAGATCCAGGAGCACTAGGGTGGCATCTGTACAGGCAAGTGAGTTTTTAGTATTTTCAGTATTTTTTTTTCAGAATTTTCTACACCTCAATAAATGGCATTTTCAGAGGCCTTTGGAGTGGAATTTGGGGTCAAGACTTTCATCGGTTGCTTTGAGCAGTAGCTGCAGGCAAGGCTCGATGCAACTCAATCTAGCTCTCTTGGAAATCTTTCCAACGATTCCGAGAAGTCTGAATTCTGACTAGCTGGCTAGGAGTTATGACGCTGCCAAGTCGGGGTTCTGAATTTTACAATTTTTTGAATTTGAAATTTTGAAATTTTGAATTTCTGTTGGTTAGTTGCTTTTTGTCACCTTCCAACTATCCATTTAAAATTCCATGGATAAGGTGACTTTTCAAATTCTTGGTTCATTGTATATAAACTCATTTTGATGCTAATAAAGTCCTCTTTGGTTGCCTGCAACTCTCCACAAGTTCTGCACATTGAGCTATTGTAAATTTTCACAATACCACAGGCTCAGTGCTAGGTATTGTACTCTGAATTCTCAGCTAAATTCAGATCAACAGGGGGACATGCCTATAGCCTGGAGATGAGTCCCAGCAGATCACTGTATAAAACATGCCTACAGACGCTATCAAGAGATTTCAAATATGAAGACAACTATTACTGGATTTCGAAAGCAACAGAATATTCTTCCTAGTTAGACCTGTAGGAGGGCACTGAAGAAAAACCTGAGAGGAGAGAGGAAGCAGCAACCTTGAGGAAAGAAATTTAGGATGTTGACAATAGACTGAAAGCAATATGATGCGACCATATGGATTTTCTCAGTATGCCAAGGACTTGTATGTTGTTCACAAAGCAAAAAATTAGCCCTCTCCAGTTCACGTTGATGCCTGCTATAGCCTGCCCCCTTCAATGTATCAGGCCCGTCCAAAACAAGTTGCAGGAGCCTGAAGTGAGATTTGAATTTAAACCACGTCAGAGGATAGGATGGCTTCCCAGTTTGGTGATGCAGCAGGACCCTCATCTCAGCATGCAAACCAAATTGATGATGAGGTAATAGGTGTTGTTGCTGGTGAAGGGAACAAGAAGGCTATAGCCTTCTGGGACCTGGAATAATACAACTCCAGTTCACTCAACCATAGGAGTATCAAATGCTTTGAGAGGTTGATCAGATAAGAATTTGACCACTGGTCAGTTTCCTATTCCTCCAAGATTGTCTTTGTTCCCCTGCTTTCTGTTTGGTTCCTGCAGGTAGATATAGCTGTGCTGTTAACTCCTTTCTTTCTATCCTTCTCTTGGCCTGAAGCATTTTTTGGCCCATGATGTTTGTTAATGTAGTGTGAATGATCTGTAAAGATTTCTGTGAAGTGCTGACTTAGTTTTTTGACACTAATGCTGGTAATGTCTTCAGTTGATATCTTGCTGCCTCAAATAGGTCTGATAGGTTAGTAAGAATACAATTATAGTGAAGGGCTGTTTTTTGAACGAATGACTTCCCAAATTCTAGAAGATATACAGTTCCTGCTTTATTAAAATAAAAATGGACTCGTCAATTTTTGCTCTCCATCTGGCCTGTTACACCTCCAAAGAATCTCTTTTGGCAGACTTCTGAATTATTACCCTTCTAAACTTAGATGGTTTAATGATATATCTATGGCCTATGATAGGCAGATTTGACACTATGGCTTCACTTCTGGGCACCTTAGTTGGAAGCATTCAAAATGAAGTAATTTCATGGAAAGAACAATTGAACTATTAGGTTGATCTCCAACCTAAAACTATTTCCATTGCAGAGATGTCTGAGACAGAATAGTCTTAAGTTTGGGGCAGTTTCAAGTTTACATGTGGAAGCTTTGATATGGTCATCCTTCGAAGGGTCTGCAGGACTGTACCAGTCCAAGTTTGTAAGAGCCTGAACAATTTTATAGGTGAATGCTAATGCCAGTTTGTTTGTACAGTCTTAATAAGAGATAATCCTCTAAATGATGGTTAGAATGAACAAAGCAAACTGTAAATGGTATTTTGTAAGACTTCATAATGCATATCTGGCCTCACAAGTTGTTTTTGGAATTTTGGTCTACACTGGTGAAGATTCCTTTTAGGGCGTGGAACATGTTGCAAACCTCTCTTTACCACTCTAAAAACACAGTATTTAAAATCTTAAGCCCCTAAACTTTTCCTTAGTTTGTTACACTATTGATGAGTTAAATGATAAAAAAGATAAAAAGAACTTGAACTAGCCTAGTCTCAAAAAATTATATCTTACAATCCAAAGAACAAAGCAAACTTTGATGATGTTAACATATAAGATTTCAGTATTACATTTCTGATTCAAGCAACGACAGTTCATTAAGATTGGTCTGACTCAGAACTTAATACTAGAAAATGTAAAACTGAAAGCTTAGTGTTGTGGAACCTAGATAGAATTTTCTGTTCATAAAATTGAGTAATGCTCTTTCATAGTTTGTCGAAGAAGTCAAAAGTGCACCAAGGTTAAATTCAGCGAATTTTGAGAAAAAGTCTCAGCTGTTTTAGCATCAATTGGAAAAGTGAAACCTATTGTTGTGTCTCTGTTTTCCGTGAAAGGTCATGGGTAAACCCTCATCCTCAATAATCACTAACCCCAAAGGCCAATTGTTGCAGAGTAAGACTTGCAAGTAGTAATAAAGGTAGAGCACCAACTTGAATCTGCCTCCAATATTCCAACATATATGAAGATTAGAATAATCTGCCAGTCTGGTACTGGAGAATGATACAATAATCAACTGTGTCGAGTAAAAAAGTCTCATTCTAAAGCACTAGCATAATAATCAAGATCAATATTTTGATTACAAGAAACATCTCTAAGAAATTAGATACAAGAAACTATATGCACTTGAATCTATAGATCTGCAACATTCCACGGCTCTCAAAACTTCCCTTTACAGAGTGAATTTTGTATACAGTGGCATGTAACAATGTCATAGTGTTTAAAACACATTCAGGAAATTCGGGATACTTCTGCTATTATGTAACCATGTGTAGTGTACAAAAATTTATTTAGGGATAGGAGTTAGTTCTGCTGTTATTCACCTATTTTTAGATTACACCAGTGTTTCTCCATATTTGGGGTAGGTGGTTCTCAGGATGGAAAAAAAAAATCTAGATTTCGGGGACAGCAGGAAAATGGCTATTAAAATAATACAAAAAATATATATAGTTAAAATTTTAAAATATAAATAAATAAGAAAAACTAAACTTTAAAAAAACCTAAAACTCAGGTTGGCCCAATTTTGTCTCAGCCGTTATGAATTTCTAACTTTAACAGTCCATTCCAGTCAAAATATAGTTTGCTTTCGCTTTTAATTGTATAGATTGAGACTTACATTCCCCAATGAGAGATGCATCATATACCCACTTAGGTAGAGGTCCAAACCGTTTTTTGCAGTGTACTTTTCTGATGGGGTTCCCTAAAACTGTATAGAATTCCATCATTCCAAGTTCCCATTAGTGTACTCAATATATTGTTCCTGCAATCATGGCATCATTGTTTCTGTTGGCAACAATGGGGTGCTTATGTTTAGAGGTGGTCATGGTGATAGTGTCTATGCTTGTGATGGGTTGATCTGAATGATGATGTGCTGGGACTGATGGTATTCAAAGCAGATTTACATGACCAAATTCCATTCTAATTTGTCAAGTAAAGATGAGTTCACTCCTTACAGCTTGGCAGGGGTGAAATGCAATCCAAGAGCCGGAAGAGTAACAGAGCTCATGCTGGACAATATTCTCTCTCTGGAAAGATTGGGACTTTTTAATTTACCACATTTTTTTTGTTTTAGTGAAAAAAAATTTAAATAATAAAAACAGTTGGTGTCCCCATGGCATACAAACAGACGGAGACATCCCCAGAAATGTACCCCAAATTGAGGGGACATCCCCCCATTTTTGCTAAAATTTCAGGACAGGGTAAGACAGGTTTCGTGCCTGTCCTAGAGCTCCTGAAATGTCCCCCTTTCAGTGGAAGGGTCAAAACACTGGATTAAACAGTAAACTCGCACACAGGTATAGCTGAAGTGCCATCTGAACTTCATATTTTATTAATTATAGATCCCATTTAGAGAAAATAATGCCAAAATAGTATTGTTGTTTCCAAAAAAATTAATAAGAGTTTATTTGTGAGTTCACAACACTGCTATAATCAATAATTTTGAAAAGAAAGCAAATACAATAATCATAAGGTGGACTCTCAAAGAATCTACATACCTAATATTGAAAGCTTCTTTGAGTTGCCCTTTTGTATCAAAGGGTATAACCTGTACATGAAATGTAATGACAAAGTAAATTATATTAAAATCTTAGATACTTCTGCATTGCATAATTCAAGTATAGGCCTCCCATCTTTGTCTTTTAAGTAACAAAACATGTCTCTAACCATTTACTATATATACTACAAAACAATTCTTCACAACTCAAACATACCTTGAACAAACCATCATAAAGGTGCAGCCCTATAAGCCTACAATCCGGATCAATGATGCCAATCTAACAAAAGACAGAAAAATTTAACATAAGAAAAAAAAAATGCTGGAAATTTACCATAAAAATTTTATTATTAAAAAAAAAAGCAAAATAGTTACAAAAGAAAAGGAATACAATATTACTAACATATCAACCGAATTCAAAATAAACTTGTCCAAAACAAAATATTTATAATTACCCATCATTTTGACATTGCACAAAGGAAAGAGAGGAAACAATGAAAGGTTAAAACATTAAAAAAAAAAATTCTCAATCAGCAAAGAGGAAACATGTTATTAGAAGTTATATCTAGGTTCATCTGATGAACAGATGGATCATGTTTCTTTTTAACAGACACAGCAGGCTATATCAGAAACATCCCAAGAAAGGAGACTCTCAAATCCTGTACTGTTTTATTCATGTGTTTTGCATGCATAACCCTTTTCTGCAAAGGAGTGCATAGGGCTGGAGAAAACAATCATACTTCAATATGGTCATTAATTTTGGACTTAAACAAACCTGCCCATTGTCTGTAGGACGGCCAATACGATCTGAGACATCTCCATTTGCCCTGTAAATTTGCGAAATTTTGACTTAGTCACTCAAAAAATGTATATAGCTTTCAGCACCTCATTCTACACTGCAAACCACTATTTAGCTACTACAATAAAATTATAAATCAAGCATTCAACCTAGTTAAAATCTTTTAATTTTGAAGTAGTATTAGTGAAACATATTTTTGAAAATTTTCCAAACATAAAAACTAAACAAGATGCCATGTAATTGTGAACAATTTGGATAACATTTAACTTTACTTTTAAAAGGAATTGAGATTACTAGGTTAATATGCCCAATGCCCTTTAACAGAAAATACAAAGAAATCCTTATTCTATTAAAGAATTATTTCTATGCCAGCTCTTCAACACATGTTAAATGCCCTCCCATTGAAGGGATTGGTAGTAATGGGAAAGGTAGCTTAAGGGCAGCTTTGTGTTGGACCCCCCCTTCTTTGGGGATCAATAAACTCAACTTTAATTCAAGATTGTTGGGTACACTTTGTTGGCACTTTCTCTTTGCTTTTGGGCATAGTTCCACGGAGTTTCGGGGACGGGGATGGGGACGGGGATGGGGGGGCCAGCAAGGGATGCATTTCGGGGACGGGGGGCCTAAATTTGGGGACGGCGGGGGGAGGGCGACGGGGGAGCGATGCGCTGAAATACATATAATACTTGAAAAATTAGTTATAAAAAGATGTATAATTGTAGAAGCCTAAGGAATAAGTAAAGTTTAGAGTTTAAACACATTGCAATGATTTCATTGAACTAGTGAACATTGAAACAATGTACTTAAATTTAATAGACATTGGAACGAGAACTAGATGTTTCATAATTTGAATTTCATAATCATTGTTCATAATTACAATCAAGTCTCAACAATGTTCAAAATACTGAAATAGTAAATACTAAATACTAAATAGTAAATGCCAAAATGGTTAATGGCCCGATGCCTCCAATGATCTAATCATCCCCAAGCTCCATGTCGATCTCCTCATCACCGGAACTGCTAGAGTAGTAATCAAAGATCTAGGCCCATGCATAGTCCACCACAACTTGGGGTCCTCTTGTGACATAGTCTCCAAATCTATCTTGGCCGCCTCTGAATATCCCCAAAGAGTGGCAAATTTTGTCCACTCAGTATGAAGCAAGCTGGCCTCTATAGGATCATACATTTTGTCAATGGCCTTCATGAACCCTTCCTTCACCTCAGCATCCTCTATAGGTGTGATTCTACCGGGCCTATGTATGTACCACTTTGGGTTCAATGCATAAGCAGCCATGTGTAAGGGAGTGTTGAGCTTCTCCCATCTACGCAGCAAAACTCCACGCACGGTGCAAAACAATGAAACAAAGAAAAAAAAAGTCAAAAATAAACTATTAAACTTAGAGGCACTTTTAGGTTTTCATTTTCCTTGAAATTAAAAAAAAATGTTTAAAAAATATTTTTCACGGGGACGTCCAAAAGTCTCCCCAAGGAGAGACATCTCAGAGATGGCAGGGGGGCGGCGGGGGGGGGAATGCGTCCCCGTGGAACTGTGCTTTTGGGCATAAAAAACCAAAATCAGGTCAAAACAGCTCGAATGATTTAAGAATTTATGTTAGCCTTGACCCTTGGTTGTAACAAGCTCATTGTCAGAGTCATCCTAAGGTTGCTATAAGCATGATGCGACATAATTCAGATTCTGATTGGATGCTAGTGTCAATTCTTTTAGAAACTAGGCTTCTGGTTTTTAAGTTTGAGTAGGTAGTGTGGTAGCATTTCTACCATGATGCAGATAGGATGGCTTACCACATAGCCAACTTTGGTTTAGACTCTCCTGGTATAATGCTCCATATCGCTGGGAGTGATCGGACTTGCTTATTTTGGAGAAAACAAATGAACCATTTCCCTGAATCCCATAAAATCTAGCTCATCATGCGAGACTGCCCTTGCTTGTCCCACAAGCTTTTATCTGTCATGTGTGTTACATTTTGCTTCCATTATGGCAAAATCTGACACTGCTTTTCCCTTGCCAACCAGCATTTCTTGAAGACTTCTCACCTTTCAGTTTCATTTAAGGTTTTCTTTGTTCCCTCCTGTGGCACTCTGTAATGCACAGAGCCAGGGTGAAGTGCAAGCATGGAAGATTCTGAGATTTATATTAGTAAGATGCATGGTGTATAAGCTCAGGGACAGGAATGCTCTTGCCTTTGTCAAAACAGTGTAGAAAGTGGCTTACTGGCCTTGCCTCATTATAGAGATGCACTGCAGGAGCTCTTTCATGGGCATCTCAACACCTAGTTCAATGCCTACAACTATTTTTCTGCATTTCGTCATTCCAGGTTCATCAAACAAGTAAAAGACTCCTCCTGCTCAGGATACAGTGGCTCTACTGAAGGCAAAAATTCTGACTCGGAAGCTAAATTGGTTTCATTGCACAAGACAGTCTTAAAGCTTGTGGAATAAATTGAAAAAATACAGCCCTAGCATCCTTTTATACAATCCAAAGCGCTACTTCTCCACTTTTTAAATCTTATTGAGACAAACGAAGCAAAGCAAGACATTTAAAAGAGCCAGCTACACACTCGAAACCTCAAGAGGGGGTTGCTGTTTCAAAACCGATGCCTCCTGTGGATGCTATAAACTTTGCTGAGTCGCAGGATTTGGACAGGAAGCTGGATGAAGAGGTCCTGCTGAATGGTGATCCTCAGGCTCAGTTCATGTCTGCAGTAATCTGTGTGCAGGTTTTCTTGGCTGGCTATTCTCAATCTTTTTCTATGTCTGTTAGCAGCAGTGTTTCTTGGCTGGCTATTCTCAATCTTTTTCTATGTCTGTTAGCAGCAGTGTTTCTCCAAGTTTCCGGGAGAGGGAAATGCCAGTATGCAGTTTCAAAGATGACAAAAATTTTCCCTGATTTTGAAGAGCACTGGAGTACCTATTAGAATAACTTACACAAATTAAAAGAAGCTGAAATATTAAAAAGTAAATGCAATGTGCTGCATTTGCAATGACAATCCTCCCAATTTAACATTTTAGGGATTTTAACAATATTTTTCTTAAGAAGTTAACCTTCTATGTTTTTATGCGCCAAATGGGGCAGGCTGTCCCGACCCCTAAAAAGGGGACACCTGCTCCCCTGCCCTTGGGGTATCACCCAGACCCCCAGTGACAAATCCCCATGGAATACTTCTTAGCAGTTTCAGGTTAATGGCACCTCTCAAGGAGACATTTTGTTGTTAAAGTTGTTTTCAGTTAGCTTTTGGCTGTTGTGCTTCTGCACTGTTTGAGCTGCTTTCCTAAGGGCTTGGAGTATTTGGGTGGTTTGTTGATAACTTGATACCACTGGTTCTGTTCTGGCAGGCTGTTACTGTTGATTTGCTAAATTGATTTGTTAATCTCCTGACGTAATCTTTATGGTATCTTGTGGGCGGGATCCCCCATCAGTTAAAACACAAATTAATGTCCAATCATGTGCACAGGTGGAAAAGAAATGTCCACATCTTATGTTCTGCCATTGATTAACCCATAGTTTGTGAAAAAATTTGCTTGAAAACTTATTTTACAGCTTTCCAATTCCACAAATAGTCTTCATTATTCACTCGCCTTTTATTACATTTCATACAAAACCTGGAAAATGCAACATTACTTAATTTGCAGTCCAAAAAGATGAAGCTGCAAACAAGAGGAAGATATATACATGCAGATGATTTAAAGGTCTAGCCATGGATGCAAGAAATTAAGCATCACTTATGAGAGAAATATTATTATCAGATCCTAATAGGTTAAGTACTTGGGAAGAGAATTCAGTATGTAATTACCTTGTAACCACCTCACCATCCAACCAGTTAAGAACGCAAAACTTATATCTTTCTGTTGAAATGAACAGATAATCCTGAGGCTCCCCCTGATAATAAATTATTAAAAAAACCCACTTCTCTAAGTTGGTGTCCAAAAATATTTATTGCATTACACCACAATTCAACAGCTAATACATGTGCTTCACTTACATGAGGACGAAAAAGCTCAAGTGTTGCAATGCGCCCATAAATTGGTACATCGACCATTGGCTGGACAAGAGAGAAAGAGAGATAACTAAATTCCTCTCAACCACCAGCAAATATAAAATTACACTACCATACAGAATATCCATTCACAATTAAAGATACTACATTCCTCACAGACACCTTTATAGGCACATGGCAAATTTGCATGTTCTCTACGAATTTCATTTCTCAAATCTTACTTGGCCCCCACCTGAAACAACTGAGGGCAGGCACCATTACATACCTGTAACCCATGTGCAGTAAGAAGGTGAATTTCAATTCTGGTGCATTTTCTGCAAAATCATTCAAAAGACAAAAACTCAGAGGTTAACTAGCCCATAAAATATAGTCTAAAATTAATGAATTATAGATCCAAATTTTGATCCGAAACCAAAAACAAAATACTCTTGAAGGCAGAGTTGGAGCCCTGTACAAATGCAACTGCCACAAGTTATAATTATGTTTAAAGTAACTGTAAAAAGATACTACACATTGTGATTCCAACGGCATTGAAATATTCCTATCTAGGTCTTCCAATGGAGAGGTGATGAGAAGGAAGGCGTCTCTCTTTTATGTGTCACATTCCCTAAAGACTATACTACTCTTATTTTGATAAACCAAGTCCCATTTAATTTGGACTCAGAAAGACATTACTATATTCTTTATACAGTTCTATTATGACAGCTTATTGATTTCACATGTTTGTACTATGTTGATGATGACAAGTTAGCTGTCTTCAGATTTGTGCAAAAAAAAAATTTGAACAAGCAGTTGATGTCATATTGATTATTATTGGTTAATCAATACTAGTTACTACCATTGTTTTGATTGTTTCGTGAGGTACTGTACCTTCTCCTCAATGGGCAAAAAAGATGGGGCAGTTGGCATTGATGCCAATTCAGAAATAAAGCTCATGGGATAGTCACATTTCATTGCGGTTTGACAATACTAGATTATCTGGCATGTTCCATATATGTCATTATAGGATATAATGTTTGGCTTGTCTGTGAATTTGATTCTTGATCCTTGCTGGCAAGATTAAAAAATGACCTTAACTGGCCGTCTTTGACTATGTCATTGCATCAGTAGTTTGCAAATTCATCAAGTACTTACCATTTTTTTCCTAGCGCGAGTTATTGCGAAGTAAACTTGTGAGTCTCTGTCGACAAGTTTTTCACGAGTCTGTGTGAGTTTTGTGGCAAGTATTTGCACAGTACTTGGCAAATCTGAGGATTTGACTCGCCTGTGCTCCACAAACATGCCAAAATTTCTGAAAAAATGTGTTATGAAAATGGTTTTTTGCCTTCTAAAAAATTATGAAAATGGTGTGCACCATGAAGGTCTGTGTGGTTTTGAAGATCTTCATTTAGGCTTCGTGGCAGGGGCTCCGCCCCTCAACCCCACCCTATACCATGATAGGGAACACACTGAGGGCGCTGCCCCTTGACCCCACGAGGGGCATTGCCCCTCAATCCTGCTGGGGGCATTGCCTCCAAACCCCAGACAAACTCGGAAATTTTTGGTCTGCCGAGTCCAAGTCAAGTCTGAGTTTGCGAACCATGATTGCATCTATTAGGATTAGCATCATTTGACTAGCATTATTGCTAGGTGTTAATTTTTCTGTGTTCAAATAAATATATTTATGATTATATAAATAGTAAATACACACACACACACACATATATATATATAATACCCTTATACACACACACACACTATGTGTGTGTATAAACATAGGATATAAAATATAAAATGAAGGTATTTTAAAATATGTATTGTTAAATTTATATACTTAAAAACTAAGCCTGATCTAGCTCTAATGTGCACTGTGGCTTCTGTTTTGACCTTGCATTATTTTTTATTTTAAACAGCTATCACTATTTGTTATCTTTTTGGCTAGAAATTTGAACAAAAAACCCTACTCCGGTCAACTTAAGTTTTGATGAAAGCATTCTAAATCTGGAAATTTTGTGGCTGATTTGTGAGTGGAAATAAGGGGAAGAACTGGAGAATTAACCGGAAAATTTATGGTTAAAACCTATGCATGAAAATTGCCCAAATTAAGGGGTGTGACAGCACAGGAAATGGGCTATTTATTTTTAATTTTTTCTATACTTTTACAGCAGAAGGAAGGGCCTTTCAAAGGCAGCCATGGCATTTTGGAAGATTGGGCAGTTCAGCAGTAATTTCATGGGAAGAAAGAATGTTTAGCATGTGAGGAAAGAAAGAATAAGTCATTTTTTAGCAGAGCCAAAGGATTCTGTAGCTATTACGAGGTAAGGTTGTATTCATTTCTCTCTTTCATTTGTTTTGAGAGTTTTTTATTAGAATGGAATTTCTAGTTTCAAACCTTGTTGCTCAACCTATTTAAAGCCACATGTAACATGCCATTGACCTACTTTTGGTCAATTGTGAATGTTAATATAATTTTTCTAATTCATAATATTCCTGTCCGCTCAGGTTTTCCAAAAAATAATAAATTGCCAAAAAAAAATGTTAAATTAACCTTGTTGCTCAAAAATTATAGTAACATTAATCAGTTTACAATAGAAAGTCCTAAGAAAAGAGCACCCTAAGCAAGCAAAATAAAGGAACAAAAGCACTAAAAATAGAATAAAGCAGTATAGCACCAACACAAGTGGTTAAGAAACCAATACAAATAGCCACATGTGGGGGATAAAATATGATGCTAAAGCCACTGAAATCTATAGTTTTAAACTATTACTATTTTTTTCAATAAGGCAACGAAAGAGAAAATATAACTTAGGGTTTTGGAGCAATGCATGCAATTATGATGATGAACCCATTGAAATCTAGGGTTTTACACTATTTTTCAAGAAAAGATAAGAGAAAGCAGAAAAGAAAAATCAAGGTTTTGAGTAGGATTAACGTACGCAATGATGAGATTTATGTCAGTGGGACTGGTGAAGTTGCCGACACATGAATGTGTCACTGTGGTGGGCTTGTGAGCCGTCACAACGTAATTCCAAGTACTCATTTCTTCTTCTTCTTATATTTTGTACTGTTACCCAGTGTTTTTCAGATTTCTGCTTCTCTAGAGTGGGGTTTCTTCCAGTTTTGTTTTTGCTTCGACCAGGGTTCAAAACGCGGGAACTCACCTGAACCAGAAATAATGTGAAAATTTATCGACTGTATGTGGGGTGTGTGCTGGAGGGTTTTATATACAGTGAACTAAATGAATATGATCGAGGCATTACTTATATATATGAATTTTTTTTTGGGTTTAGTGAAAAGAACGAAAAAATTAAGGAGCACTTTAGATCGTGTGGTGGTTTTCTATTTTTGGATGGTGTAAAGTATCTATTGAAAACGATACAAATTAAAATGAGAGTTATTAACTTATTAGGCTCTTTGGAGGTAAGAATATTAATGTATCTGTTAGGTTTTATTAGTTGGTCATAATTGAGATTGGAAAATTAAAACATGTTGATTAGATTCTCTAATTTTATTTTTTTCAAATTTGTTTCAAAATATAAAAATTAATTTATTTGTCATTCTATTGGATAACAGATATGAACAGTCTTATTGTTTGACGTAAGCTATTGCAATAGTAAAACTTTTTCTTCCACTTTCTCTTCAATTCACCTATTCAATCTGAATGGGAGGTCTTTTTCATAAGTAATGTTGATGTAATGAAATGGCTTTTCCCTATTTTATTGCATGCTTGCAATCAATGCAAACATTATTTTTTAATAGAGATTGGACTTTGACACTTTCACTTTGTGTGTGGGGGGAGGGAGGTCAAAAAAACCTTATATAAAATCATTACTGCCTGCCTAGGCAGTACTATGCAAAAAAAAAAGTTAATTACCTTATCAAGTCTTGACCAATCATTTTGGTTAATTTTTCTCATATTTATAGTTTTGAATGTTGAAATGAATTTGAGTCGAGTAAAAGTCCACTAAAAAAACAAATAAAATCAATACTACCCTACCCAAAATAAAACTAAATGAAAAGAGTATCATAGGAATCAACAAAATCTTATCCATAATAGTAAGAAATTTTATTTTTTCTTATCCATAATAGTAAGAACTTTTATTTTTTTTGTTCATGTAACCCTCAAAATTGTTACAAATCTATAGATAACAATAAGAAATAAAATAAGATTTTTGTATACCCATGCACATTTCATCTCTTATTTGCTATAGTAAGAAATCAATTAAGATCTTTTTGGAAAGCCAAACAATCATAATGACAATGAACGAAAAACCCTACTCGGGTCAACTTAAGTTTTGATGAAAGCATTCTAAATCTGGAAATTTTGTGGCTGATTTGTGAGTGGAAATAAGGGGGAGAACTGGAGAATTAACCGGAAAAATTATGGTTAAAACCTATGCATGAAAATTGCCCAAATTAAGGGGTGTGACAGCACAGGAAATGGGCTATTTGTTTTTAATTTTTTCTATACTTTTACAGCAGAAGGAAGGGCCTTTCAAAGGCAGCCATGGCATTTTGGAAGATTGGGCAGCTCAGCAGTAATTTCATGGGAAGAAAGAATGTTTAGCATGTGAGGAAAGAAAGAATAAGTCATTTTTTAGCAGAGCCAAAGGATTCTGTAGCTATTACGAGGTAAGGTTGTTTTCATTTCTCTCTTTCATTTGTTTTGAGAGTTTTTTTATTAGAATGGAATTTCTAGTTTCAAACCTTGTTGCTCAACCTATTTAAAGCCACATGTAACATGCCATTGACCTACTTTTGGTCAATTGTGAATGTTAATATAATTTTTCTAATTCATAATATTCCTGTCCGCTCAGGTTTTCCAAAAAATAATAAATTGCCAAAAAAAATGTTAAATTAACCTTGTTGCTCAAAAATTATAGTAACATTAATCAGTTTACAATAGAAAGTCCTAAGAAAAGAGCACCCTAAGCAAGCAAAATAAAGGAACAAAAGCACTAAAAATAAAATAAAGCAGTATAGCACCAACACAAGTGGTTAAGAAACCAATACAAATAGCCACATGTGGGGGATAAAATATGATGCTAAAGCCACTGAAATCTATAGTTTTAAACTATTACTATTTTTTTTCAATAAGGTAACGAAAGAGAAAATATAACTTAGGGTTTTGGAGCAATGCATGCAATTATGATGATGAACCCATTGAAATATAGGGTTTTACACTATTTTTCAAGAAAAGATGAGAGAAAGCAGAAAAGAAAAATCAAGGTTTTGAGTAGGATTAACGTACGCAATGATGAGATTTATGTCAGTGGGACTGGTGAAGTTGCCGACACATGAATGTGTCACTGTGGTGGGCTTGTGAGCCGTCACAACGTAATTCCAAGTACTCATTTCTTCTTCTTCTTATATTTTGTACTGTTACCCAGTGTTTTTCAGATTTCTGCTTCTCTAGAGTGGGGTTTCTTCCAGTTTTGTTTTTGCTTCGACCAGGGTTCAAAACGCGGGAACTCACCTGAACCAGAAATAATGTGAAAATTTATCGACTGTATGTGGTGTGTGTGCTGGAGGGTTTTACATATAGTGAACTAAATGAATTGGATCGAGGCATTACTTATATATAGGAATTTTTAGCCGATAGGCTTATATGTGGGACATTTTGTCCCGGAAAAGTGTCTAACGCCCGGAAATTGTCAGCCTTGGCTCGGAAAATGTCTCACGCCGGAAAAATTATCTTGCTTGCCACTTATATACGGACCGCCAGGATTAATAGCTGGGAGGGGTGCAACAGCCACATCAAGAATAGTCGAATTTATGTTCATAAAACTAATCCGGAAAACCAATTTATGTGAAAATTTTGGAAGTATTAACACGGCGACATAATTGCACACGCAACTAGTAAATGTATTTCAGTTCCACGGTGCTTGTATTGGCCTTTTGAGTTTGATTGCTCGTATAATATTTTTATTAGCTGCTATCACGGATGGTAATATTAAAACTAAAAAATAATAAATTAAATTGGACCCAAAGCTTTGCAGAGGTAAGATAAGATTTATCTTAGTGGTTATTTTGGTCAATTAATTAAATGTAATAATTAGTTATTATGTAATTTAGATTAAATTAATTAATGTAATTATTAGGTTTTAATTAACTTATATTAAATTGAGGTGGAGTAGAGTGGATTAGATTAAGTAATTAGCGGATAGAATTGTCTGGGAAAGCCTCCTGTCCTGGTAGTATCATTTAAATGTCCTAGTTATAAGTAGTATCAAGTAGTATCGTCACTAAATCTTTTTATCACAAAATACATTACCTTTGGACATCTATAGTTGATTACATGGCAAGGGCATATACGTGTATTTGGTACTTTTATTGT
Source organism: Cunninghamia lanceolata (assembly GCA_027924645.1). Lineage (NCBI taxonomy): Eukaryota > Viridiplantae > Streptophyta > Pinopsida > Cupressales > Cupressaceae > Cunninghamia > Cunninghamia lanceolata. Next base: position 1,392,175 of record BSBN01001609.1, read on the forward strand.
TCAAAATGCCTTTTGCGTTTGGTACTATGCATTCCTTTTCTCTTTAATCAATATTTGTTAGCTTCTAAGATGGGTTTTATTTGTTGATATGAATAAATATATATTTATAAATAGTATTTTATATGAATATTATATTATATTTATAAATATAAAATAATATATAATCTATTATCAATATGAATATTATAAAATGTATTTTATATTTATTAATAATAGATTTAAAAAATGTATTTTATATTTATGTATATTAATAATATATTTGAACTAAATAGTTTGAATATATTTATAAATAGTTATTTATAATATATTAATTACATTTATAAATATTAAATAATATATAATACATTATCATTATGTATATTAATAATATATTTGATCTAAATAGTTTGAATATAATAATATATAAATTATATTTATAAATATAAAATAATATATAATATTTATCGAATATTATAAAATGTATTTTATATTTATTAATAATATATTTGAATTAAATAGTTTGAATAAAAATAATGCTATATTAGTATTGATAAAATATTTAAAATTTTGTATAGAACATTGAATATGATAATAAATTTACAATATTAATTAGATTATTATTTAATGTCTATAAAATTTAAATTAAATTAAATAATTATAAAATAACTTTTAAGCAAACAAAACAAAATAACTCTTTATTTAGGAGTTATTTATTTGGGTAATTTTTTGGTTTAGTTTTTACTTTATAATAAATATTATATATTTATATGTTACTTAAATTATTTTTTTTATAGTTTTAATGTTTTTTAATTTGAAGAGTTAGTTTTATTTACATTTGTAAAGGCTTGTCTAATACTTCATTTCTTTCTATTTGTTAACACAAATCAATGTCACATTTAACTGAATAAAAATATAATTTGCAAAAATATATATTATAATGGATTTAAAGTTTTAAGTTCTCACTAAATTTGATAGAATTAAAGGTTAATAATTAAAGTTGAATTTTGACCAATAAAAATATAACTAATATTTACCACATTTTAAAGCCCCTGAGATATAAAAAACTACTAGCAGTGGCAATGGGCAAGCCTAGATAGCCTAATCTCTAATGTAGGGTTTTCCATTACAATGTTTACCATAGGCCCAAGTGTATCACACAACATAATACTTTTTTTCCACTATGTTTATGTAGTTAACATATTAAATTAATTAAAATTATCATATTAAATTAATTGCTCAAAAGATAAAATATATTTTCTTAATGAATAAAATCCTACTTGTCTTAGAACATAGTTGGTATTGTTAAGCTTTAAAATTCACTATTGTTTCAACTATAATCACTTTGCAAATTTCTTATTGTTTCATTTCCCTTGATTTATTTTATTTTATTTATTTCATTGAAACTAACCTAAATTTATATGCAAGTGATTGAAGGTAAGTGTGTGAAGTTAACGTGAAAATTGATTTTTACTACTTGCCTATTAGTTGTGTCTTCTTCAAAAATAAATTGTAGTTCAATTTTAAAATTAGGAAAAAAAATTAACAAAAATTAAAACTTACATAGATATAAAGTATACCATAAAAAATGTTACTATCTTCACAATTTATATTTTCTCTCTGTATCTCTTTCCCTCATTCCCTCTATATCCCTTTATCTCTATCTCCTCTATCTCACTTTTTTATCTAAAAGCATGTCTTCAAAATCGCTCTCATCTATTTTCCTCTCTATCTCTCTATCCTATATATCTCTTTGTCTCCTCCTCCCATGCAAATGACATGATGCCTTCAGTGTAGCTCCCTGTGTTAGCATCTCTCTCTCTCTCTCTCTCTCTCTCTCTCTCTCTCTCTCTCTCTCTCTCTCTCTCTCTCTCTCTCTCTCTCTCTCTCTCTCTCTCTCTCTCTCTCCGTATAACCCATACTTTCACCAAGTATTGAGTTTAAATCCATACAAACTTCCTCAAAATCAATACTATTTTTTTTTGTCATTTTTTCATGGACAGTGTTTATCTATATCATTCTCTCCCTCCCTATATCAATTTCATAGAAACAAAATAATAATAATGGCCATAATATTCAATACTCATACTCTCTACCTATTTTAAATTACTCTCTATCTATAGAATCAAAATAAAAATAATGTCCATGATTTTCAATACTTCCTTTTGGTAGCCTCTTCAATTTGGGTAGGAACTTGGTTATGAAAGTAACGAATTTATAATTTATTGAAGTCCAAATCAGTAAAAAGTGAAGGTTTTATTATTCTATCAAGTTACACTTGAATGCATTGTAATCCATGAAAATTCATATAAAATAGAGGAATATTTTTTGTGAACATCATTGGATCAAGATAGAAATGTCTAACAGACATACTCCTTGACAAAATGGTGGTGTTGAAAGAAGGAATAGGATCTTAGTGGAAATGGCATGATGCATGTTACAATCTAAGGATCTTCCTTTGTTTCTTTGGTTTGAGGTTGTCAATATGGAAACTCACATGTCTTGAATAGATCTACTACAACTTGTTTACAAAATACCAAGGAAGCGGAGAAACCAAATGTTAAATATTTTAGGGTGATTGGATGTGAGGCATTTTCCCAGATACCTAATAAGATTAGACAAAATAAATTTGATAGTAAGAGTGTTAAGTGTATCCTTTTCATCTATGATGATCACAGGAAACGATATAGGTTGTATGATCCTAGTGTGGAGGATGTGTTGACAAGTAGGGATGTCAAGTTTAATCAAGGGTTCAAGGATATGATAAAATCCTCTCCAAATCCTATTGAACAAGTAGTCACAAGTAATGGCATACCCTATAATAATTTTGAAACCAACAAAAGTTCAAAGTTAACTTCCAATATAATTGAAGAATCTAACCCTTCTTAGAAGACCAAAAGTCCTCAAGAAATTTATCAAAAAACTTAACAAGTTATTAAAATAAAATAATTCAAATGAAAAAATTGACATTAATATATATTTATTATAGTATTTTGTATATTTATTGGTGTTTTATTTTTAAGAAAAATATAATATTAAAATTGAGTTTGGAAAAAATAATATTATTTTAGAATTTAATATAAACTAATTTATAAAAAACAATTAAAATAAAATAAAGAATTAAAGCTATTTATTATGCAATATAATAGTAATTTAATTATAAATCTAATGTGAGGTATCCCATATTTTATTTTTCTCAATGTTGATTGATGTATTTAGTATGATAACTAATAGTGATGCATTATATTATATTATTACATGTGTCATTTTGGGGCAAGAACATTATTTCTTTTTGTTTTTCCCCATTCATTTTCACATTCATTCAGACAATAGTAGCATTGTGCTTGTTTGAATTCATAGTAAAAATTCCTCAAGAAGCTAACAAAACTCATAAGAGACTAAAAATGTGGGTCCAGTCATGTCTTGATGCACCAAAACATACCATTGATTAAGTTGCAGTAAACTAGGGTAGTGTGGAATTTTAAACAACCACAACGATACTGAAAGAACTTGATGGTCTCCAAAATTGAAGTTAACAAACCAAAGCAGTTCAAACATTGTGATTAACCACAGTAAAATACATATTTACCTAGACCAAAGAACAACTTTGTACATATAGGGAAAAAATCACAGTAAAATATAGACTTACCTGGGGAGTGCGTTTGCTAGGAGGCGCTAAGTAGGAAAGGAAAGGATTTTCACACAAGAATGAATCTATTTATTTCTATTAAAGCGTACCCATTCCATTATCACGTGGCCCAAAAGGAGGCAGATGTACAAAAGGTGGAAGATGTAGTTTTTAATTAGGGAAGTGAACTTGATGCCAAATGATTGCATAGATTTGTATTGAGCAAACTCATAAAAGTGTCCATTGATGTTAGGTCTAGATTTATGGATTCAGCTATAATTGATTCCAAATGGACTTTCAATGGGCCTAACATATGCAGAAATACTATACAAGCTAAAAAAAATTAGTTCTTCTCATAGTTTTTAATTTATTTCTAATCATCAAGGGGATAGGTTCTTAGTAGGTAACGATATATATCAGATCACAAAAGGATATGTCATTAGCTTGACATGCATCATTTTGGGGCAAGAACATTATTTTTTATTATTTTTCCCCATTCAATTTCACCTTTATGTTTTCTTTAATTATTTTACATTTTTTGTATTGGTTGTGTTTTAGGATGTAACTAAACTAGGATATATTGCACACATTCATATTGAGGAATCCTTAATAATAAAATTTTTAAATGTAAATGTTATTTTGATTATGTTTAAATTTATTGACTTGGTTAAGTTTACTATATAAAATAATTTATTAAATGGAAAGTTATTGGAAGTGTGTAATTTATTTTAGTTGTATAGTCAATCAAAATGTTCTATTTTTTTGGTTTTAAAGTTTTTAAATTTTATTTTTCTTAGAATTTAAAATGCAAACTCAAACACCTACTTTGCTTACAAATTATGTGGAGAATACTTGATTATCTAGCCAGGTGAAAATTATTTTCACAGATGAACACATTTTCTACAAAAGGTATTCTTCTTTAATTGACTATAAAGGCATGGTTTACTTTTTTTTTAAGAGCAGCGACAGCTAAGAACCAGCTGACGCTGCTTCCCATTTGTACTTGCACTTATTTTTTTCTTAAGCTTTCTCATTATTAAACTGGTCTCTTCAAAGTTGAATTAGCTCTATAGTATTAAGTCTCCAAATATTTCGTTGACAAGAAAACTCTATTGGAAGTGTATAATTTATTTCAGTTGTGTATAAATGGAAGACTATTGGAAGTGTATAATTTATTCTAGTTGTGTAGTCAATCAAAATGTTCTTTTTTTTTTTTTAGAGTTTTTTATATTTTATTTTTCTTATATTTTAAACTAAAAATTCAAAGACCTGCTTTAGTTACAAATAATACGGAGAATACTTGATTATCTTGCCAAGTGAATATTATTTTCACATATGAACACATTTTCTACGTGAGACATTCTTATTTGATTGACTATAAAGGCATGGTTTTCTTATTATTCTTTTAAGAGCAGTGACAGAAATTGATCTCTTCGAAGTTGAATTAGCTCTATAGTATTAAACATTCAAAGAATAATGGTTTCACTATACAATTAAAGTTTCAAGATTGTTTTCCACTATTTGACAAACATGGGGCTAATAATCTACTCCAAGACATGAATCCAAAGGAAGCATACAAATGCCGTCCTCTTAAAGTTATAGGTACAAAAGAATAATAGTAACAAAAAATTAAACAAAAGAAACACATAAATACTAATAAACCATAATGAAAACCAATAATTATATTAACCAACAATTTGGTTAATTTCTAACATTGATATTGCTAATATTTAGTATTTATAACTTATTTATATTTATTTTATATATAATATATAGTCTCTAATATAATTGTATTTATTCCTGTATAGTATATTTTTGAGTGATTGTGTCTCTTATTTATTATTATTTATGCAATTACAATTGCTTGGCTTAAGATGAGCTCTAGGAGATTGTATTGGCTATAGCATTAAGTATTGTAAGATGGTCAACATGTAATGTTAGCAGTTAAGCAATTGGTAATATTAAAAATGTCTTTTTGAGAAAAAAAATAAATGATCCATATTTTTTGCATCCTTCTATGCTTGATGTGGTTACTAACACCAAGGATTGTGTTTCTTTACTGATATATTCAGCATACTTTGTCACACCACCATGGAGAACTCACTACAACTTCAAATGGATTTTATTGCATTAAAAATATGAAAATATCTCTACCTTATGTAATCATCTACAACATCATACTAATGTTTATCCTTTAATACACGTGCATTTGATACTACCCTAAATACTGTAATACAAGAGAACACTTATGTTACTGATGAAAACCCAAATTCTATAAACCTTGTATTACTCCTATTCATATAAGGAAAATTTACTCTAAATACTATATATTTTAAATGTAAATTAAAAAATGCTTCTTATACATTGCAAAAAGTAAAACACCATTGTCATTGTCTCATATTACAATATAAGTATGAAATTTTATTTCTATATTTCATTCCACAATTTATTTCTTCCATTACTAATAGCCTATCGGCAAATCCGTTGTGCAAAAACTCCGTGCAACTGCTAGTTTTATGGGTTTAGTGAAAAGAACGAAAAAATTAAGGAGCACTTTAGATCGTGTGGTGGTTTTCCTATTTTTGGATGGTGTAAAGTATCTATTGAAAACGATACAACTTAAAATGAGAGTTATTAACTTATTAGGCTCTTTGGAGGTAAGAATACTAATGTATCTGTTAGGTTTTATTAGTTGGTCATAATTGAGATTGTAAAATTAAAACATGTTGATTAGATTCTTTAATATTTTTTTTTTCAAATTTGTTTCAAAATATAAAAATTAATTTATTTGTCATTCTATTGGATAACAGATATGAACAATCTTCTTATTGTTTAACGTAAGCTATTGTAATAGTAAAACTTTTTCTTCCACTTTCTCTTCAATGCACCTATTCAATCTGAATGGGAGGTCTTTTTCATAAGTAATGTTGATGTAATGAAATGGCTTTTCCCTATTTTATTGCATGCTTGTAATCAATGCAAACATTATTTTCTAATAGAGATTGGACTTTGACACTTTCATTTTGTGTGTGGGGGGGAGGGAGGTAAAAAAACCTTATATAAAATCATTACTGCCTGCCTAGGCAGTACTATGCAAAAAAAAAGTTAATTACCTTATCAAGTCTTGACCAATCATTTTGGTTAATTTTTCTCATAATTATAGTTTTGAATGTTGAAATGAATTTGAGTGGGGTAAAAGTCCATTAAAAAACAAATAAAATCAATACTACCCTACCCAAAATAAAACTAAATGAAAAGAGTATCATAGGAATCAACAAAATCTTATCCATAATAGTAAGAAATTTTATTTTTTCTTATCCATAATAGTAAGAACTTTTATTTTTGCTCATGTAACAATCATGTAACCCTCAAAATTGTTACAAATCTATAGATAACAATAAGAAATAAAATAAGATTTTTGTATACCCATGCACATTTTATCTCTTATTTGCTATAGTAAGAAATCAATTAAGATTTTTTTGGAAAGCCAAACAATCATAATGACAATGAGCAAACCACATGCCCATTATCTCTGTAAAACTATTGTCTAGCACTAAATTCAAGAGAGGAGAGGAGAATGGCATAAGATTAAATAGATGTAAAAACACCAAATCATAGGATGTATCACCTCAGGTCTGGCAACACTATCATCGGTGTGTGATGAGATTGTATTAGGAATTTCACTTTACAACTGGCAATTGCATTTGCTTCAAATTTTGTAAATCCTTTTCAACAAATCCATTTTTTGCATATCTTGCAACCGTTGTAGTCAAGAGGATAGACCTCTTTGAGGAATTTTATTAGACAGGTAGAACAACTCAATAGAATTCCCCAATCGTAAAAAAAATACATGAAGGTAGAATAGCTCTTTGGAAGGTGGCAACAGAAATTCAAATACATCCATCTCAATTTTCAAACTACATCTCAGTTTTCAAGTTTTAATTTCGCTTGGCCTTGAATAGCCTATATGTTGATTATTTTAGTTTCCAGACAAAGAAAGAACACTACAAATAAAAAGGTCAAGCTTACTTCAAGCGCAAGTCAGGTGAAGAAAATGAGGATGTTATTTCCCACTATGTTGAAGTTTCTTGTCTAGTGTAGAACTTGATGGCAAATCCCCTGTCTCTAGGCTCCCCCATTCATCAATGACCTTGAAAAGCCCTTAGTTGATGCCCCTCTCACATGCACTATTCTCTCTAGATTTCTCTCCCTGGTGAGTGGCCTCCAAAGCAGTTGTTTTGAATATTGTATGTATGTTTCCATCGTTGTCTATATTTCCTCCTCATATTGTTTGCAACGTCATCTCTTGTTATTTTCCTCAAAAATTCAAGAAAAAGGGATCTTAATGTTATTTAACTTTGCTTCAAAATGTAAAATAGCTTTAACATTGGCATGTCAAATATCCGGTGATGCTAGGTTGTATTCTACTTTTTGAATGCATAATCTTTGAAAGATTTATCAAAAACCTGAAAGCCCATTTTAAAGATTTTGTGAAGACATCAAATTTTGGCTTCATATGTAGGAAAATTGTCTATACATTGATTGAAAGTCTGTAACGTGTATCCTACTTTGGATTATAGTGTAGGAAAAGGTTTTTTAAATTTGTGGTTTACTAGTCTGGTGGAACTTTTTGACCTACAAAAATTGATTAATTTTTTTTCTTAAACAAGGAATTGTATGGAAATTTGCACTAAAATTTAGTTTTGACTTAAATGCCCTAGGAAAACATTCACGAGATTCAGCATATGTAGTGTGAACCCATCTTGAAATTTTTAGGTATTCTTTCTCGATTTATCATATGAAATTAGTTTCAAAAGAAATAAAATTGATAAGAATGTGCCTAAACATTCTTTGAAGACATTGAGAAATTGGTTCTAAACATGTTAATAAAACTTGATAATGTGGTCCAAGCTTAGCTCATATTGTTTTAAATGTTGCACATATCTTTTCCCAAAAATGTGTGGCACAAAAACAAAAAAATTGTTATATTCTCTATGATATCTTAGTAATTATGGTTCAAAAATAAGATCACAAAAATAATCCAAGTTCGAATCTCCTCATGTTTATAGTAGATAACTCCATTTGACATATGTTAAGCCTTGTGTATGATGAGTACCCTGTTTCAAGCGTGACCATGTTAATAAATCTTTAGAATGTAGCCAAAACTTACCTCACATTTCATAATAGTCAATTGATAAGCATACACAAGATTTCCAAAGCACACAAATTTAACATGACCAGAAAATAATTATGTGAATACAATAGTTTGAGAAGTATCTTTAGGCAATAGGCATGTTTGATAGAATTTATTATTTCTATTTACTCATTAGATAGATTCTAGACCGTCTTCATCACCACCATATGTGCACTTACCCATTGTGTTACCCAAGTGACTAGAGTTCTCAATCATTTCACACTCCTTTTTTATGAGAAAACATGCACTAAAAGTTGTAGCCAATTTGAACCTTGAATTTTTGTAAAGCCTTTTTAGGAAATCCATTTTTCTTGATAACAAATCTCTTTGAGTCATTCTTTTAAATAGGTAATGTGCTTTGTCTATGGTCCTACTATTCTTTTGTTGTGAAAAGTCATTCTTCAGAATACATATTTGGAAGAATTTTCTCAAGAATCGTTAAATTTAAAGTTTTTAGTTTTTGCAATTCATAAAGAAGGGCATAGTTGCATATTTTTAAATGTTATTTTATATTTTTCATTCAATTGTATGAGTTATTTAATTTCCCAGGAAAATGAGGAATCATATCATGCTTATAAACTCTATTTGTTTGGACTTCTAGTTTTATTTATGTTAAGTCCACACAAATTGTAACCCTCTACAAGCATTGCATTCTTGAAAGCAACTTGACATTTAGATTTATCATTTTTTTTATGTTATTTGGATTGTGTTTCTTTTCATTTAGACATTAACAATTGTACATATTTTTAGTTCCTGCCGTAGGCAGGAATACTAATGCATTCATACAATTTTATTAGTTTTTATTCAATTATTCAATGGGATTGCAGAATTAAATTAGTTTGACTAACTTTTCTAAAGTTTTTTGGTTTTCAATTTCTATTTTAATATAATAAAATGATTTTGTTGATATTCTATTGGCTAATAGTGTCCAATAGTCTTATTATATGACATCAACAATTGCACTCATAATTGTTTGAACTATATTGTACAAATCACTTCTACAGTCACATGACAAACAAATCAATATAAAATGAACAAAGTTATTGCATATGTGTTCGTTTACTATTATTTGATGGTGCATAGTGGGCTTTGTGGGGCCTCCACTTTTGCCTACTTTTTGACTAAAGTTCATGATAAAACTATTCTTTCTATTTGTATTCAATAGTTGGCATTTATAATTTATTCTTCTTTATTTGCTTTAAAATTTTATGTTGAATTTTCTACTAATTTAATTGCTACCAATATTAGTTTTAACATCAACTAACAAATCAAACATCTAACGGCAAGAACAAGAACCTGACGCAATGCGCCCCTTTGATAAGGTATAAATCACTTGGACACTCTTAAGTGGTATTGAAAGCAAAAATGACTATACAATACGGGCATAGTCAAAATGTAATCTCATTATGCAGAAAAGATATGATAATAAAATATAGTGTTATAAAATATTATTTTAGGACAATTTATAAAATATAACTTAAGCCCTAATAAAATGTATTTATAAAATACTATTTTGTCGCAGTTAATTTTTATAAAACAACGGCCAATAAAAAGCAAGAAATAATACAGAAAACAAAAGTTAACCCTAACAAAATATATTCGAATAACTTCTACTTGTTGAATACACTTTGCTCTATTTATATTTCATATGATAAAACCCTAATAAAATATAGTTATAAAGTAAATTATTCTACAGTAAATAAAATAACACAGAAAAGAAAAAGGTAACCGTAATAAAAGGTAACATATTAATTTGGAGTATTTCCATTAAAATAACTCAAGAACAAATAAAAGTATTATTTAATTTACAGTAAATAAAACAACTTACCATTCGAATAACTTTTGCACTTGTCCAGTATACTTTGCTCCTTTTTATTTGATTGAAAAGAAAAGGTAACCCTAATAAAATATGACATATAGTTAATTTTTATAAATCAACTAAAAACCTATAAATTATATTTCATCCTTATTTCATTTCATAATTTTGTCATTTATGTTTGACTAGTACTTGTATTTATATAGATTTGTTACTTTATGTAGGCTTTATTGTTATGTCCATTAATTTAATAAAACTATGGCGGTTATATATTTTAAATTTAATGCTTGTGTGCTTTCATTTAAAAAAATATGTTTTTGTTGGTTATATAATTTTTAAATATTTTTTTAGGTGCATTCATTTAATAAAAGTATGTTGGTTATATTTTAAATTTACCACTTGGCCCAATTACATATTTAAAAAAATTGATGTATAAATCTATTTTGTTTATTTACTATATATTCTTTTACTTTAGAGTTATTTTAAATTTTTAGCATAGATATCTTAAATACATCTATCTACAAATTATTGCAATTTACTTCGAGTTTTTTTATCCTACTTAAGAACTATTTTATTTCCTACATACATACATACATGGACACATAGGTTTTAATTTTAGTTAAGAATTATTATTATTTTTATATTGATCAAAGTAGAGTTTACAATGAATAGAAAATAAAAATTGCCCACTATTCATTATTTAGTAATTCTGTTTTATTTTTATTTTGAAATGTTTATTAAATATTATATACTTATATGTTATTTTTAATATATATTATAAAATTTTTATATTTTTATATTTTAAATATATATATATTGACAAAGTAAATTAAATATATATTTGTTTTGTTTTATTTGTATTGATAGTTTTTTCTAAATATATGTCAATTGTGTTTTGATTTTTATGTACACATTAACAACATGAGACTCCATACTCTATCACTATTGTAGAAGATAATATAATTAAAAAATAAATATCAATTTTAAATGATGTTTATGAATACAATCATGCTATTAAATAATTTTTTAAAATTAACAATTTATAAATTATTTTAGATAGATTTTTCTAAAGATAGGTATGCTAGTCTAATACTGTGGTTTAGTAATAAAATATAGTGCACTTACAATAAAACAACATATTAATTTCCTTTATTTTCAAAATATATCTAAACAACTGACACAAAAAATAAAGTATTTTCATTAATCTAATATTGTGGTTTAGTAATAAAATATAGGGCTGTGCAGTAAATAAAACAACATATTAATTTCATTTAATACATGTTTTTATCCTTTCATTTCATATTGACCCCTAGGGTTTCATTTTTTAATTTCATATTTGCCTAGGGTTTTATTGAGTAATCTTTTCATGGTTAATATAGATTAAGAATTTATTATTTTCAAAATATATTTGACAACTAACACAAAGTATTTTCATTAAAATAACTCTAAAATACATGCACTTACCGTTCAATTAACTTGTAATTTCCTTTTATCGTGGTTTAGTAATAAAATATAGTGCACTTATTGTTCAATTAATTTGTGCGATATTTACCTAAGGTTTTATTAACCTTTTTCATTCTTAATATAGATTAGACTTTATTGTTTTAAAAATATATGTAAACCAGTAACACAAAGTATCATTGAAATAACTCTACAGTAAATAAAACAACAACCTATTAAATGAAGAAACCAATAAATTAAATGTCATTGTGTAGAAAACACAATTAAACCCTATCCTACCTTACTTAAGAGTTATTCTATAGGTTTTAAATTGGGTATTCTTTTGCACAAGTTTTTATTTGATTTGATATTTTTGTGATTTATGTTTGAGTATTACTTGTATTTATATAGATTATTTACATTATGTCAGCGTTATTCTTATGTGCATTCATTTAAATAAATTATGTCAGTTATATATTTTAAATTTAATTCTTATGTGCATTCATTTAATAAAAGTATGTTTGTTATATATTTTAAATTTAAAACAATAATTTTATAATGCTTAATAATCACAAATTATAAATGGCAAGGCATGACATAAATCTTGAAAATGTTACTACTGGTGAGAGAAGGGATATAACACATACATACAAGTTCCAAGTTGTCAAGAATGGTAAAGAAATCCATATGTATATTTAAGAATATTGTATTATGGAACTCGAATGCACTTCATCTAGTGTGGCTAAAAAATATTCACTAATAGTTGTTTAAAATAGTTAAGACAAGAAGTGCTATGATATTTGGTTGGGGGACTTATGTGGAATATTAATAGTATAAACCTTTGTTTTTTATATTGAAAAAATTACAGATTACAACTACAAGATACAAGAACCTTAATCCAAACACGGCTAAGCCAATATGGCACAAGGGTTCCAAGACAATTATAGTAGCATACAAACCAACATCAATGAATACTAGAACTCTGTTAACAAACTACAAGAAAAACCACAGTCTAACCACAAAGTAGATCTACAAACTGCAAGGTAGAGTTCAGCCGAATCCTGAAGATACATCCAGCCTGTCCATAGCATGTTGATGATGACAACAAAGTGGACCATGAAGGTAACAAGAGGTGTATAAACAATCTATAGACTCCCATCTAGCACCAAGATGATAGAGAAGCTAGAGATAACCGATATAAAAGCAGCCTGCCCTGTAAAGTAGATAGACTGTTTAGACGTCATGGACCTCTGTGATGAAGGTGAGTGCCAAGCATCAAATCCTTCGCAACCTTCTGTAGCAATGAACTGAAGTAGACCATAAGCTCTGTACACTAAAGGAACACCCAACAAGGACCTAATCACCAACTTTGCCTGGAGCCAGAACATAGAATATCATATTAAGGTCATCTATGTCCCCCCTAGAAATGACAATAGCTGCCAGAGAACAAGTCAACCATGGTCTGAGAACGAGGGTCACCAAATTGGAACAAAAGCCAAACTCAAGTTGTTGTGAAGGAGCACAAGCAAAGACCCCTGTACTCGGGCAGAAGGAACAACCTCAATAAAAAAAATGTCAACCATTAATTCTAGAGAAGAGACTTTAAATCTTGGGCAAGACATATCCTCTTATTGCTCAGCAGTTGATTCGATTGGTGTTTGATCTGCTAGATTTGGAGATTTGTCATCATATTCTTCTTTGACTCCACCTGAAACTAAGAGAAGAAAGAAGCAAGACAAAAAAACACATCAGAGTAAAGCCTTAGAACTACAAATTCCTAGTGATCATTATGATTATCAAAAACTGCTTTGCATATGTTTCTACGTAGGTGCATCAAAATAACATCTAACACCATCATCTATTGTGTTATCATGTAACCCAACCCCCAATAAGGCCTCTTTCTAGCTAAGCTTATGTCCAAAAATAGCAGGTAAATCACTAAACACAGAATTCCATTATTTTTTAACAAACAGGCATCCCCAGAAAACATGCTTCATATTTTCATGTCGATGACAAAAAGGGCAATTGACCGGTTGGATCATAATACACTTCAACCTATCCCCAAGAGGCAGTTTGCAATGTAGTATTTTCCAGGCCATCAACTGAGCATCAGAATCAACTTTTGATCTCCAAATTTGAGCAGTGAGTTTTATCCATTACTTTTCACTGAACCTCCAGTTCCACTTGATGTTCAAGTGAGGCTTTAAAGGCAAGTCAAGAATCAATTGGAAGTATATCTTTTTTAAAGGGGAAAAAAGGAAAGGATAAGAAGCCATCCATAACCAATCTTTTAAAAGATTACATTGGACATGGATACATAATTTCATAGATAATTCCAGTGGCACCAAGGACTACAAAAAAATAGAAATGGTTTATACTTATTACTCAGAACAAATTGAGTTTTAATAGTATGCCATGATAGCCAGCTCATCATATAAAAATACCAAAGATCTCCAACGTAGCAAACACCCTTGTTAAATAGAAAATGAGACTGTTTAGGATAACTTAAGGCAAGGGGCTGGCCCTGATAAAGAATATGTTTGTTCCACCGAATAAAAGAAGCAGAAAAGTTGAACCCATGTTGCAAAGAGGCATCTCTCCATTTTTAAAAGTGACAGGTATATTGCCAAGCCTTCCAAATAGACTGCAAGGGTGGTGAGGCTTTCACATAGAGAAATGAAGCATGAAGAATTTTGTCCATCCATCCCACTACTTGCCATTTGCCTTTGACTGAGGCAAGGCTAATTTTGTTCCGTATAAGAATCTTTCATGATTCTTCACCTCTAACAGCTCTAACAATCCATTTGGTCTCTAAACAAACCCCTTATGTTTTTGGATCTATTAACCCTGGAAACAACCTTTGCTTTTGGACTGAATGCAATGAGTCCATGATGTAGATATAAAACTAGGATTACCATCCCACCTAGCCCAGAGGAACTGTCAGATAATTTTAATTAAGTCCTCATAACCTTTTTTAGAAGGCATCCAGCGCGATGAGTAATAAACATGTGCGGCAAGAAAATTTTTGTTAGCTACTTGGATTTTACCTACCAAGGAAATAAATTTATTCCCCCAACTAAAAAGTTTGTTCTTAACTCTATCGAGGTACCAATTCCAAGTATCAAAGAGAGAAACCCCAAGACCAAAAGGTATCCCAAGATACCTTGTAATTTTGCCATGTTTAATTTGTTTCCATTCACGAGGTATTCATTGAGGTACAAACCTTGTTTAAGTCATCAGAAATTCAATTTTATCACGAGCAAGCTTAGATCCTAAAACAACACAATTCAACTCTAAAATATCCATTGTATTAAAGATATCTTTTTCAAAATTTTGTAAAAACAACAGACTGTCATCAGCATAATGTGAATTAATTACAACAACATTAGAGGAATTGAAATTCCTGAAATAAGCTTCATTTGATTGGCATATTGAAGCTGATAACCCAAGGCATTGATCGTAAGAACATAGAGGAAAGGAGCTAAAGGACATCCTTGTCTGATGGATCTCTGTAATGCAAATGGCTATGTCATCGTATGCTTAATAATAATGCGAGCATTAGCATATTGAAATAGCATTTAGACATGAGCTTAGATTTTAGACCAAAACCCAACCATTATAACATTTTAATGATAAAGCTCCAACGTATTATGTCATGTGCCTTATCAAAATAGCATTTTGTCCCTTTTTTGAGCCCATTCACAAGTTTCCCATGCGAGAATAAGATTGTCAAGAATATATATACCAGCAAGAAACCTCATTTGTTCATCTCTTACAATTCCTTGCACCACTGGTTTAATCCTCATAGCCAAAGCTTTTGCAATGATTTTATAAGAGGTATTAAGTAATGTGATGGGATGTCAACCAAAAATGGTATCTTCCTTTTTCCCTTTAGGAAGGAGTTTAATTATGCCACCATTAATGTTCGGTCCTAATGATCCTTCCTTAAAGGCCTCCAAGTATAAACAGTAAAAATCTTCCTTAATAATATGCCACATAGCATGGTAGAATTCCATTGGAAGCCCATCGTTGCCTGGACTTTTGTAAGGGGCCATTGAGAAAAGAGCAGTTTCCAACTCTTCCAGGGAAAGAATTATGTCTAAGAAATGACTATATTAAGAATCGATTCTATTAGGAATATGCCCCCTAACAACATCCTCAAGGGCTTATTGAATATCCTGCCATTGGTCATCTTTGAAAAGTTCCTCATAAAACCTTTTAAATAGGTTATATATATCAGCAGGGTTAGATTGAAGAACATCAAATTCATCCCTTATGGCACCAATTCTTTCCTTTTTATGTTTGTAATTAAGATAGTTAAAAAAATATTCAGTGCCCTTGTTACCTTCTTTTATCCAGTGTAATATGGATCTAATTTTTGCCCCTAGTCCTCTATAATTATCATTTTTACGCAATTATGCTTTTGTTGCAACAATGGAAGTTTGAAGCTTGATATTGTTAGGATCAACATTAAGAAGTTTTCTATCATGAACAAGTTTCCCTTGGAGGGATTTTTCCCTTTGTTTTCGTTACCAAGCCATTTTTTTATCAAATGCTCACGAAGAAAAGTGGTACACTGAGAAATTGTTGCACACCACTAATCGATCCAAGAATCCCCTTTCTTCTGGTTTGGGTATAGAGTTCCAGATTCCCTCAAGGGTAGCTAGACAAACATGATTCTTTAAGTGGGAAATATTGAGTTTGAATGGTAGGGAATTGATAGTACTTAAATTCTGAGACAAGGAAATGCTGCAAAAAATGGGATAGTGATCTGAAAGGGTGGTAGAATAGTCCACCTAAACACACAAACCCATCAAATCATGGACCAACAACAGAATAGGAGATAAGTAAAATTTGTCCAGCCTACTCAATTTCCTATCACCTCCCATCCTACAGTTGGACCAAGTAAACCAATTTTTGGAATGGCTGGTGAATTTATCATGAATGGGGTCAACAACACCTAAGGAATTTCGACATAACAACCATCAAATTATTATTTGCTAAGATTTAGTTGTTTAGGCTAGCTACGGTCTTGATGGTGTTCCACCATATTAAAATCACCACCTAAGATCCAATTTGCATTAGGTAAATTATTAGACAACCAATCCCAAAGCTCAATTCGTTCTTTGGCAAAATTTGAGGCATAAATAAAGAAAAATCAATGAGTTGTCCATTGATAACAGTAAGGGCCCAAACACAACTATGTGAAGCGTCCTCACCCTTATCAATGGCATACTTTGAGACCCATGGCAAAATCCCAATAACAGCTCCACCTTTGGCCTTTAGACTTTAAGGACACTCCGGCCCAATTGGGTGGTGCAAGCATAACTCTGACAAGTTTAAGGGTTCACCCGAGGGTCTATGTGGAAATAGACTTGAATAGACCATTGCTTGAGAACATCAACTTATTGGCGTTGGCTTTGAATTGGATCAGCCTTTAGTCTATTTGAATAAGCCAAATGCATGCTTCTATCTGATTTGTGAGTGCCCTATCAGGAGGAATATTCTTCCATCTAGTAGCCATGTTATCTCACCCAACCAAGCTTCTACTCCTTCCATATCTCAGTCTACTCATCATTCATCACCTTCTCCTTCTTCCACCCCAAACATTCCTTCTACTACCCCTGTTGAGATGGATGGAGAATGGTTAGGAACCATCTAGCCTTCCTCTCTTCCTATCATTCGTTCTTCATCTCAGGATCTTTCTCCCTCACCCTCTCCTTCTCTCCCAAACCCTTTGTTCGCGAATCCTTCTCCACTGCTCGTCCATCCTCTTCTCAACCCCTTGCTCATGATTTTTCCCCTCCTTGCTCTCATCATAGATCTAGATCACCTTCTTCTACTCCCACATACCGACAACTCAGGGATCACGATGTTACTCTTGCTCAGCGTGTTGACTGATGATTCTATTTTCTTGGAATGTAAAAGGATTTCACTCCCTCGTCATAAGTTTAAAGTAAAGAGGTGGTTATGAAATTGAATCCTGATGTGTTATTCCTTGAAGTCAAGCTCAGTAACACTAGACTTGAGGCATCTTTACATAATGTTTGGAGATA
Organism: Cunninghamia lanceolata; assembly: GCA_027924645.1. Lineage (NCBI taxonomy): Eukaryota > Viridiplantae > Streptophyta > Pinopsida > Cupressales > Cupressaceae > Cunninghamia > Cunninghamia lanceolata. The sequence continues at coordinate 1,410,285 of BSBN01001609.1, forward strand.
TGATTTGTTTTACTAGCATAAACCTTGATGTGTATTAGGAATGAACCCAAGTCTACCTTTGTATTCTTTTATAATATTGTCTTAAGGTTCACCTAAGCCTTCAAAATTTAGAGATAAATTCATACAAATTTGTAATTCTTTTCACAAAAGAGAGATGGGGTGATAGGTATGTTGAAATACACAGGACAACTGAGAGAGGGGGGGTGAATCAGTTGTCACAAAAACTTAACCTCATATAAATATCAAACCATAAATTACTTAATTATTGAGAATAAGATTTAACTAAGAAAGTGTGAAACCATAGACTTAGTCACAATCACACATTCAACACAGGAGACACTAGATTTTTATGTGGAAAACCTTATAAGGGAAAAAACACGATGGGTGTTAGCCCACAGAAATATATGAGTTATAACAATACTGAGAAAATAGAGGCTCACTGCCTAGGGGTGGCTCACTGCCAAAGGACGGTGAACTAATTTGGTAGCATCTACTCCATGCCTGGTTTTAGTTCCATTAAAGCACAATATAACTTCTCTGCTCTACTCTTCTACACCTTCGCACTTAACTCCTCATTTTTCCACACACACTTTTTTCTCAATTACATTACAAGTCTTTATACAAGTCATCAACCTTGGAATGTACATCAAGGTCGGTAATACATTCATCAACCGTTGGAACAATCTCCAAAGTCGGCATTACAAAAACATACATAGAATTAGGTCAGGACCTAATACAAAAATTTGCCAAGGGAAAGATGTAAAGATGTACGTTGATCACACCGCACCTTAGATGGGACTCAAACACAATTCTTCATGCCATGACATGCTTCTACAATCTTCAAGGCATCTCCACAATTAGTTAAATCAACCAAGTCAATCAAGACTGGCGAGAACACTAGGTTTGCTAAGAACATTCTTCATCCACGATCCAATTTTCTTTTTGCGGACCAATCCAAGGGTAGGAACATGATCAGGAGACATCCACAAGCACATTGAGATCATTAGGAACAACCACACAACTTCTAACCAATCTTTCAAGAAGATTCTTCATATTGGAACACATAAACAACACAACCAACTGTTGTCATAAGGAAAAGATCGCTTGCGGACCACCAAATCATGAACCATTGGAGTTAAAGGCACATAACGTCATCTTAGACTTAACTCTAGAACCGCAAACCAAAATACTTCAATGCGGAGGAATGCAGAGCATAACACTTTCTCCTTCTCACCACCAAACATACAGGAAAAGCAGTTTTCTCTCTGGTGAACATATCTCACTCAAATCTTTATATCGGAGGCTCAAACTCAGAATGTGGCATCTTCAGACATGCCTCTAAATAACTTTCAATCCATAGACAAAGATATTCATCCTACAGGAAATGCAAAAGAATCTTCTAGACTATTCTTCTGTATGGAATACATTGTTTCCATTGCAACTCATTGTTTCTATCGGAGGAGCTAATTTTCTCAATAGCCTCAACATCATAATCAATTACATAAGTAAGGATAAAGCATCTAACTCATTACAAGCAAGTAACAAGATAAGGGCACAATTGACATCAATGACAACACAGATATGTTGACATCAATGACAACACCGGTTAGGCACGTACTTGCAACGGGGTAAAGGTGGGTATCTTGTTTAGGGAAACCAATATTGTTATCAATGATATATAAAAGGGGCTTCCCCACTTTCATTGTCAAGTCATCCTAACCTAGGAGAGTAAAAATATAAAAATCTACTTATCCATCATTAACTTTAAATGTTTCTACTTGAAAACACTTGAAGCGATAAATTTTCCCAAATTTAACCCTCTTAAGTTAAGAAAGAAAGAATACAAATATATAGTCAAAGTTTGTGGTTCAATAAAATAATTTTATTAGGTTAAATTATACATAGACCTTTGTATTAATGCAAACATAAAAATGTAGGCCCATTGAAAGGTTTGTTACTTAAACCTCATTCTCATAGATGGAGTCTCACAAATAAGCAAAACGAGAATGAAGTCTCACAAAGAAACAAAATATTCTAATAACAAATGATTACATAGAAATGCAATGTGCAACCATTTAAATGATTGAGTATAAATTCTTCTTCTCCTAATATAAAATATCATTTGTGTTTACACAACACTCTTACATAATACCCTTACTTATCAACAAGACATTTATTTCATATAAAAATTAATTTCTAAGCAACATTTAAAGGATACAATTTATATTTCTTTTTTTAAATTGATAAAATGCATTACAAGGAAAAAATGAGCAGTCAAAGACTGCAAAAGAACTCAATAAACAAACCTAACAGTGAAGCATTATAACAGACCTAATAATGAAGCGTTATATACATACAGGGAACAACAAAAACAAAGACATAAAATGCTACAAATCAATCCAAAAGGACTATTAAAAACATCCAGAATAAGCCTTAAAATAGCTCCAATAGCTATGGTAGAAAACCAAACATTCCCAACAATTTATGACACAAAGATATGATTTGAACTACTAGAAGATTTAGTCTTAGCATGTTGTCTCGCTAACCAACTGTAGACATCATCAGAATTGAAACCCTTTCTTAACATAAAGATTCGTAGTTGACTAGTACCATGGAGTCATCATGGTAGTAAAAATGAACTAAGAACCTGATCATATAACATGCCTATAACTATTTTTAGAATCCTCATGACAAAGATTGTCCATGCTTTCATTGCCTCAGAAACAAGTAAAGATGAAGTCTGAAGAACCAGATTAGACTCTGAATTTGAAAAGTCATTGAAGTTGTTTTGAACATAACATATCACCTTCATGAAGTTGGAGGATTTGAAGCTTGATACTATCTAGATGTACATGTTGGTTTGAACATGTTTTTTGGATAGCCCCTGCAACTAAGAACAAAGAGAAACAAATTGAAACAAGATGTTAGAGTAAAACTTTAGCATTTTTATTTCCTTACGAGCATTATGATTAGAAAACACCATCAAACATATGCTTTTCCAGATGTGAAGCAAAATAGCTTGTCGCATCAAGTCTAAATTTATATTTCTTAAAAAAAGGCTTGAGAAAAAACCAACTCACACATCTAGTAATGATGGCATGAGCTAGCATAGAAAACCTAACCAAATTTGAATATTTGATTAGATTGTTAAAAGACAACATAGATTCAATTTTTATATAGAGTGAATTACTTTATTTGAATTAACATAAAATAAATAAGACATTCTTATATGAGAAATAATTTGATTTTTTTTGTTAAGTAATGTGTGTTGGTTATAATACTTTATGACTCTCTTGTTTAGCTTTTAGATAGTTAGAATAACCAAAAAACAAATCAAGAATTTCACTCTCATATATTCATATCCAATATTCATTCATAAATAAGATATGAAAAAAAGGATGCAAATATAAATGGTCTTTTTAATTCCTTCTATTTTTTTACGTTGTTTCTTAAATCCAGAATAATAAGAAATTTATTGAGGCCCCACCTTTGTAAATATAAGAAATTTTACATCGAAAGAAACCAAATGCTATCACTTGTTAAAACTACCCAACCATTAAGTCCGCTAAGAAACCTAACCTAAAGAAACTATACAGTAACCTAAAAATACCAAAGAAGGATATAACAAACAACCTCTCCAACCCAAAGAGTAATACATCAATGTAGAAATAAATAAAACTAGTTTAATGCAAACTAAAAAACATCTTCATTGTTGAGAAACTAATGATCCCATATCCTTATGGGATAATAAATCTTGCAACGTCCATTAGGAACATGTGTCGATCACATCCATCACTTCCTACTGTAACTTTTCCAATTCAAATCCTCTTCTTAAGATAGAATGTAAATGCATATTTAATAAGAGTGAAACAATTTGCAATGTAAATGTATTGTGTGCAAGAAGATATGTACAATGACATTTATGGAGCAAAGTTGCTAGTGATTTTTCTCTATCTATACCTTGTACAATGTAGGTGTTTATACAAGTAGGTCATCAACAAGGTCTTAACAATTATGCTGACACGTGTCACACATCTATGGTGTGTGCTATCATGAGGACAGTGTGACATATGGTGCACTTTATATGTGGACAAGATGGTGTTAGGGGTTGACCCTTATGGTGCCAGTTATAACATAGGTTTGTAACTTGGAACATAGGAACATGTGGTGCAAAGGCCACCACTTGTTGGATGCTTGTGGTGCCAAAATGTACGATAACTGGGTGAAAGCTTGTGAACCCATGTGTAGGGTCACATCGTGCAAGTGAACAATGTTGTGCGAAGGTGCACAAGAATTGTACATATAATTATGTTCCATGATATAGTGATGCACGAAGTTGTGCTAGTGTTGTATGGCACGTGTTGAGTGGAGACAAGCGCACATGCAACACTACTAAATGGAGCGGAGACTACATGAATATATGAGATTGAATTTATGCACTAGGCTACACTCAAATCACAAATTGGAAACATAGGATAGGTCTAGATTTAGGGTATAACCTCATTTAAAATTTTAAGTTTTGTGGGTTAACCTAGACACCAACATTTTTACAAATAGGTGTCTTTTTTTAATTTGGCCCCTAAACTTTTAGAGTAAATTTTAAGGGTTGGAAAAGGCTTAGATGTATCTATAAATCAATCTAATGTTAAAAAAGGCTCAAAAAATAATAAACGAGTCATAAAATATACCTATAAGAATGGACACTATTTTAAATAAAAAATATAAAACAAAAATTACTAAATAGTTGAGTTCAAACTTTACAACAACATATAAATTACAATTTCTATTTTTTACAATAAAAATATCTATATTCAACTTTAAAATATATATAAAAATTATATATTGATAAAGTTAAGTATTTTTTAAGATAAATTTGTTTATACTAAATTAAAAGATTTAAATTATAAACTTGAAATACTCTCTTTTATATATTCAAAATTTTCATTTGTATAGAGTGAAAATTATATTATTACAAATTTTTTATTATGTATAAAAACTTTCACAAAGAGGGTACAGGAACCTATAGCTCAAAAGAAAGTAAAAATACATCATTATAATACATTTTAGAATGAGAAAGAAAAAAACTAGATAAAAAACCACTTCCTAAAGCAACCACTTATGATTGTCATAGATAACAATGAAAATTTAAACATTGGCTAAACTAGTGTAACATTAAATAAAGTAATGTTTATTTGATGTAATAGATCATGGGTAAAATTGATCAATACAAGATTTCATCTCAATGTCTATTTTTCAAGCTACTCAAATATATTATCCCTATGAAGGTATTTTAAATCAAATTAATATAGATTTTACTATTAGAATTGTGTGTATAAATAAATATAATTTTTTTCATAGAAATATAAAAATGTTGTTGAGTTTATATTTCTATGTCAATTCTTTGAATCATTTATCCATATGATGGACGGAATTTTTCTTTTGAGATTTCAAACTAATAATAATAAATATTGATTTCTAATTTTTTCAATACATATAAACAATCAATTGTAATAACATGTTCAAATTTAAGTAATTATATAAATGTTTAAATAAATGACAATTTTATATTGCTTATAAAAATATTAGAAATACTCATTTATTAAGAGGGTGTAAATATAAATCTAAGACAATTTTTGGAATAGGTTACACATACTCTTAAAAAAATCTATGAAATAGACACTTACACTATAACTACAATCTAGGAAGAAATAATATTTTAGTTGAATTCACACATACCCTATCCAAGAGCATCCAAAGTAAACTTTCTACTCCTAGTTAAACATAGTTTGTGTGTCCCTTCTCTAACACCATTACCTTCCTATCCACTCTCTTCCCTAGAGTTCTTGAATGCGTTTCCAAGTTTCTCCACTAGTTTATATAATTTCCCAGGGGTGGCATCCAACCATCAAACCTTTTCATAACATATTTGGTTACATTTTAATAAACTCCTTACAAAGGGTTGTATGTATTAAATAAATGATCTCCTTTTGTTAAAAGGTAATATATCTAATTTATCTTATAAAAGGGTTATTTACAAATAACTTTTCTCTTGCAAAAATTTATTTCACTCTACAAATAATTCATTTACTTTTTAACTCCTTTTTATTTAATGGTTCTTTTATACCATCTCCTTGTCATCCCCCTTTTTATTTAAATGGGGTTGATTTACATGGAAAAATATAATATTTCTTTAATGCAGAGAAAAAGTCCCATAACAATTCATACCTACATACACCTTAATTTTCATTGTGTGATTCTCCATAGAGATAGTAATTTACTTAGTGTTTTCCATCATGTTATTAAAGTGTTTTGGTTATTGTACACACCTTAAATATCATGCCCCCACATGCATATTTAGTTATTGTACACGCCTAAAATTGATCATGTCCTCACAACCCTTTGACATCCCCTAGACATCCATCTTGCAACACATTGTCTCTTAATCCCTTTCCCAAATTAATTAAATAAGTTATATTTATTTAATTAATCCATTCCCTCCATCACCTAGATTATATTTATTTATTTAATCCATTTATCCCTTTTAGCCAAAATTAATTGAATAAATCTTATTTGTTTAATTAATTTATCCTCCCATCACCCCCTCTCCAATAATTAATTAAATAATTTTATTATTTAATTTAATTATTGAGAGTCACATGACTAGCTTGTCCTCATCTTCATCCACTTGCCACAATCAATAATGAGTGTCCCAAAAGCCAAACTAAGTTTTCACCTCCACCATTCATCTCATACTACATCTCTTAATCCTAGCCATTCACATAAAGAATGCCCTAGAAGCCCTAATCCTCCACCTCTTAATCTCCCTCCATTTCATATTGCACCTCTTAATCTCAACCATCTATTGTCACCTCTTAATCTCAACCATCCATTGCACCTCTTAATCTGAATAACACTTCATCATATCAACCAAGCATCTATAAATCAATCCTCAACCAAGTCATTATCAACACATCTTATACCATAAGCTTATGCTGCCCATTTATTATCTCAATATCCACATTCAAAGTATCATCATGCTGTCAAAATCATCATAGATCTCCCATTATCATCATATATCCACATTCAAAGTAAACTTATGCTTTCAAAATCCATACATTATCCATTATCTTTATCTAATGTTATGCTGCTAGTTTTAGCAACCAACATATTACAATCGCTATCAAATATCAGGGCAACAAGGACTCATTTGGTGATATTTTTTCATTTCCATTTTTATAGTTACTTGCTCTTGTTGTGTCTTAAGCATGGAATAGGTATTTGCTTATATTATTTCCTTATTTCATTCCATATTTCTGCATACATATTTTGGCATGCTCGGTGGGATCCACGTCCTTGATCTAATCCTCTTTTGGGAAGAAATTTCATGATTTTTGCTTGCAGGTTACAGGTTCGCACTTACAACTATCAATCCACGTATGTGTCACAGATCCATGCCTTCATTTCTAGATCCACACCTTTGTCACATAGTGGGGTGCCCTTGTTACACAATGAGGCACCCTTGTCACATAGTGAGGCACCCTTGTTAGATCTTGGCTCACCCTTGTTTGCGGATGAAATTTCATGGTCTTTTCTACATGGTTTGATGTAATTTCACTGCTATCCCTCAGATCTTGATTTTTGCTAGCCTATCACTTGGTTTTGCATGGTTTTAACCTCTTTTTCTTGTCGATTTTGACATTCAATCACATATCCTCACCTTTATCGTCTAATGGGGTGCCTTTGTTTGTGCTGGGTTTTTATCAATCTTGTTTGGTATTCTAGAAACTAGATCCTTCTAACATATGTTCTCTATCTTCCATTTCTGGTTTTGGTCAAATCTGAGTGTCTGTTTTGCAGATCTAAGCCTTTTTTTCTAGAAAGGTGCCTTTGTCTCACAAAAGGGCACCTTTGTCTCATATAAGGGCGCATTTGTCATATCTCGGCTCACCTTTGTCAGTTGTCAACTCACCTTTATCTAGTGTTGACACGACTTTGTCTGCAGGTATAATAGTCTCTGTTTCTCAACGTCTGTATTCTGATTTCACACTTTTGTCTAATTCCACGCCCTTGGCTGTACTTTCAGTTCTTTTTTTATCATTATTTTATAGCTAACATGTGGGGTTGTGTTGGAACTAACCTAGTTGTGCAGCTTGTTTACGCTTGTCAAAGATCATATCTCAAACTGCTAACAAATTTGTTGCAGGTTTTCACTTGTCAAAGACATATCACTTGAAACTTTATGTTTGCTTTGTTTGGTGGATTTGATTGTGACTTAGGGTGTGTATGCTCTTCCCTTGCACTTAGTGCGATATTGGGAATCAAAAGCATCCTTGAGCCACATTCATCTTCACACAATCTTTTTATCTAAGGGAATTAATCTTGTTTGTGTGGATCAAGTGTGTGTGTGTGTATGTTCTCTCCTTGCATGTGATCTTGGAGATCAAAAAGACCACTTGAAACACTTTTGTCACCCAAGGACTCAAGTTGTGTATGCTCTTACCTTGCACTTAGTGTGATCTTGGAAATTAAAAGCACTTGGAATCCTTTTCCTTAGGAGGCCTGCTTGGGAATTTCATCACCCCAAGGGATGACCTCAACCACACATTCTGATGGGGTATATCAAAGGGGGAGAATGAAAGTTGTACGTCAATCTAGTCATGTAGTCATTGGCATAGCCTTGGTGCCTCGGGTAATTCTGGACACAAGGTGAAGTGACTTGTCACATGCCTTCAACGGACTAGTGTTCACAGACTTGGACCTCATGTACCTTGTGTATTAAAGGGGACTCCATGGAGAGCTTGTACATCTTATCTTAAGACCTTTCAGTCATCTTCTAGTGTCGTGTAGGGTTCAGCTGATCAAGCCAGAAGTTATTCACCATGTACTTCCAAGGGTAGAAATAGAAGTTTTCTTTGGGAAAGGCATCAAAGCCTCTTAGGAAAGGGATAAGGTGAGCCCTTGTGCCACTGGACCCCTAGCTATTCACCTTGGCAAAGATATTCCTAGTTAGGTAGGAATATTGATGAGGTATTTTATTGTGTGGGCCTACACTACAAAGACACACCTACTTGAATAATCTAGGGTGTTCTTGTGTATTGCATGTGTGTTCGCTTGCATTATCCAAATCTAAATTCATTGCAAATCTATGCATGTGTGTATGAACATTATTGTTTGCCAATTTACCTATGTCAAGCTTTCAAACGATCCAATCACCTTCTTATCATCCTCATCCTCATCCCATCTAATCCAATTTCATCCTAATCACCTCATCCCAATCTATCCCCAATCTAATCCAATCCAATCCATCATTTAGGACCTAATCCTAATCGATTTACCTAATCCAATCAAGGTCCTAGTCAACCTAATCCACCTCCTCATCATAATCCAATCCCTAGTCTATTACCCTTCATCCATTTTCATCCTTAGTCCACATTCTAATCTTATCCTCAAGCCTATATTAACCCCCATCCTCAAACCAATAGCGACATGGATCCATATGCTAAAATACAAGAACTTCATAATTCCCCCATGGTACAAGGATATAGACGTATGTATAAGGGATTTGACCCCCTTACTAAAGCAAAATTTAGAGATCTCATTGGTCATTTTCCCTGGGCATATCTCATCATTGGTAATTATCAAGACCATTCTTATAATCCTATCACATCAACACCACAATCCTATATGTCATCCCCATCAACTTCATACCAACCATCATCCTCTTATATGGATATGTCATCCCAACCAATTTATTATCACAACCATTCACAACCCATCTATTAAAACACTTCATACCCCACCTCATCTTCTAATCTTTATGATTCTAGTCCATCTCCACATAAAATCCATCCTACATCAAACTATCCTATGAATATCCCTCAACATTCATATCAACAACAACCCACTTCTTCCCATGTCATCCAACATCCATATTTAAGGATGCTTCTGCTAAAATAGAAGTTAACGGCTCCTTAACCACTCCTTTTGACATGGAAAGATCTATTAGGCAAGGTTGCCTATTGGCACATGCACTGTTTGTAATAGCATCTAAAGCACTATTCTATATTTGAGAACAAAAAGAATACCTAGGGTAATGAAAGGGATTGTTTTTCTTGATAACAATATGCTTTTAAATATGTAATTTGTAGATGATACTGCATTATATCCAGAGCTTGAGAGGGAGAACTTGATGAATATGGAATGTAGGTTATGTTCTGCAAAGCCTCTAGGGCTAAGGTGTCATATAACAAATCTATATTATTGGGCTAGACTAATGATCCTCCATATGGGTTGATGGAGGGGGGATGACAATGGGGGGACCCCATAGGCAATTGAGATTCCTAGGGATACCTTTTGTTGTCATCCCTTCTCTCAAGGAGATGTGGAACTAGCTGTTCTCCAAAATTGAATTGAAATTAAAAAATTGGAATAAGCAAATCTTGTCCCTAGCTAGAAGAATACAGATTTGCCAAAAGATCCTCTCTGCATACCCCATCTTCTATGCCTCAATGTGGTTTTTCTCTAACCAACAAATAGATTGCATTCAGAAACTTATTAGAGGATTCTTGTGGTCTGATGGCAAAGATAGAAAGAAAAAGCATGTGGTGAAATGGGAATGGTGTGGCATGAGTAAGGACAAAGGTTGCCTTGGGCTTAAGGATCTAAGGATCCAGGGAGTTACTCTAGTAACTAAATGGGTTATTAGATCCTTGGAGGGTAGTGAACCATGGAATGTTCTTATCAGGAATAATATCAGTAAGTTTCACCCTAAATGGCTCCCATGTGGAAAAGTCTTCATCCTCGTGAATTTCTTTTTGGGAACTTCAAAGTTAAGACTTTTGGGTCTGTGGTGTTTGAGTCTATCTGGAGAGCTTGGGACTCAGTCAAAAAACTTATTCTAAATGAAGAGGCAATTAAAGACAGATGGGTATGAGGCCACAAGTCGCTGTGGTGGAATTTGAGGCATAAGAATAAACCTCTTGCCTTGTTGCAAGGATGTTCTACTTTTAAGTGGAATAAAAAAGGACTGTGCACCTTTAATGATTTGGTTTGTAATGGCAATGTTAAACCTTGGAATGATCTCAGACTGGAATTTGGATTGGGTTGACTCTCAAAGGAGGACTTATTCTATCATCTCCTCTACTTTTTCAAACAACTGAGATCATTTATAAATAATCTATGAGCTTGACTGGTTGGAAAAGTTAAAATGGGAAGATGGAACAGTGCTTTCAAAGGGAGAGCCCAAGAGACTATACAAGCTGCACTCTGACTCTCTAAGGATCTATGAGCATAGTGTTAGGATGTGGGGGCTAGATGTTAGTCACAAACTTCTTTCCTCGTCTTTCAGTCTACTTTGGACTAAATATATAGAACCAAAAAAAGGTGGGTTTAGAGGGTTATTAATGTTAAAGAAACTTCCTATTGTTAATAACAGTTTTGTATGTTCCCCTTGTAATACAATGGAGAAATGTGAGCATATTTTTTTGAATGCCCTTTTGTTGTAGCTGTGTGGTCTTTGTTTATGGGTAACATTAGTGGTTGGTCTTCAGTCGATAAAAAGTATAGAAATGATATTTTGCTTGGTATTGTAAAGGGTTTGAATACTAAATCTAACATCTTTTGTCTTTGTCTAACAACTCAAATCCCATGGATTATGTGGAAGAAAAGAATGAGGACCAATTTCAAGGCATGTGGAGAGGGATTACTGGGTCTAATGGTAGACTCACACTATCTGATGTCTTTATACAGTTTGTGATGACGGTGGAGCTTCCCATTGAGAGGTTTACGAAGATAATTGATGAAGGTTTGGAAACTATCTATAGGGATGATATTAAATACGATGAGTTTTGGCCACATGACTTAAGAAAGTTACATCATAAGTTCAATGAGGAACACTTCGACTTCCAAAACAAGTACTGCAAGCATCATAAGTTTGAAAAGTTGAGGGCTGAGGTAAAGAGAGGACTAGAAGTAACTTTTCAAAATTTCAATGTCGATAGTGAACAGCTCAGGGTATCTCCACCAATTGGTACTTTCACGGGGGGAAAGCAACAATAGGGAGAATCTAAAAGGCCAGTCAACGAATTCAGAGTAGTGGGCAGGAGGAAACAGTCTTAATCAAGAAGCAAACTTTTTGGATAGGGAACTATTCAGGGAGGTCATACAACATGACTCAGACCAATAGAAGAACATGAAAAATGATGAAACAAATTGGTAGCAAGATAGAGATATAAGAAGGGTATAATGAATCCTAAGTGCTTCTTTTTTATGACTGTTGTTATAGCTTGATGTTGACAAACTTAAAACCATATGTATGTAATAGTTATATAGGTTTGCTAGTTTGAGCTGCTCAATTGTTGTTATCACATTTTGAATTGTATGTAATGTATCCTCTTTGGTGGCTCTCTTGGCCACAAAACATGTACTAATCCTGTTTTAGAATCAATATATGGTATACTATCTACAATTAAAAAAAAATATGCTAGTACTAGCTACCCCTTGAACCAAAATCAAATGTCCATAAGTCCTTCTCATGCTACCTTTGATAAGGGAAACACCCCTCATCCTAATCTTAATCCTGCCATATCCACTCCTAGTATCCCTCCACTAGACCATCACCCCTCATCTCAAGCCAAAATCCAAGAAAAATCTAGAGACGAGGTTGACCTACTTGCTTCTTATCTCAAATCTAAAGTCCATACCAAAGAGGCTATATTGAAGTTTCTTGTTGAAAGTGGAGCCATATCACCCCAAACCACATGTCACCCAAATATATCCAAACATAATCCATCAAACCTTCCATCTAATTCCAATCCTAATTCATCCACTCCTATTATCCATCCACTCGATCCTAATCCTAATCCTACAACATCCGCCATTATTGTCCATCCATTATATTATCCATCTCCTACCTCTCGTGATCCATCCACCCCTAAACTTATGAAGGATGTGATCTAATGGCTATTAGAAAAGAATCAAACTCCATCATGCAATCCCATGCCTACCCTTGAGCCCACCAAAGAGCCTCCAAGCATCATGCCTATTCCTCCAACACCATCTATTAAGCCTATTGAAGAACCTCCTACCATCAATACAAGTGAAACTCCATTATGCACCTATGTTGATGAACATACAATGCCTAGCATGACCCTCCAAGAGTCTTCCACTTCTATTCCTATCCAAACTCAAGAGTCATGTCAAGAACAACATCCAAAGCATGATCAACCTTGTCCCTCACCAAGTCAAGATCAAACCATCCAATCTCCTCTAGATCACATTACCCAAACTTTACCCAAGAACCAAATACTCAATCCACTCCCCCTCATGGTTATCCTAGCAATGAGAGTGGGCATGAAATTCTTGTCGATCAACTTGAGCACTCACCCCACTTCATGGCCTTTCTTTGAAGCAAAGAAACTTCTCCTTCTATCCATGATCCCATCAACACTAGTCCTATCCATCATCCACCAGCATCCACTTCCCTTGATGAGACACTTGGTCCTCGAGAAAACATAGACAATCAACTTCTTAATGAGCATAATGTTGATAAAAATCCTCATGATCCTTTAGCATACTCTATTGATCCCATTCCAAATCCATCATCTTATCCTCTTGAACCCAACACCTTCATCTGTGGTGTCTCTCTTGTATAAGAGAAACAACTTATATTCACCACCCCACCTCCCCCATCTAATAATGGACTTGTGTCTTGTGTCTTAAATAATAAACATCCCATTGCACATCGCATGCTCCAACACATGAATTATCAAGGGAAAGGTTTAGGCCTTCATGAACAAGGTATCTTGGAGCCCATCCATGTCAAAATCCATTCACAATTGCATGACCTTGGCTATATATCCCAAGGAAAACAATCCAAAGATGTTTGTACCACCTCCACGCCTCCTAAATCCACTTCTTTCCATCCCAAACCCGGTGCATCCCATTGCACCTCCAAATCATATGTCGTTATCCCTCATCCGTCATCCTACAAATCTCAAAAGCATGTGACCATACATCTTCCTCCATCCACTCTACCTCCATTTCTCCCAACGCCTAATATTCCCATTCTTAAATCCCCTCATCCTCCCATCCATAAATCTTGTTCCCTTCAATCCCCTAACATTCCTAATCATGGCCAACGAATGCACACATCATCTAAACCTGAAGCTCTCACAAAACCCATGGGATTCAAAAGTAAAAATTTGGGTGCCTCCCCACATAAATCAAAAACTCCATCAAATCCTAAGAATGATCATGCCACAAGGCATCGATCCCCAACATCTAAGAAAAATCCATCCAAAAAGCCACAAAAAAGCCACACCTCAAAAAGCACAACCAAAAACAAAAGTGGTGTGGGCACCCAAAAAAAAACATTAAATCCAAGGGGAGCATCCACATCCCACTCCACCCCTAACTCACAACAATCCTGATCCCCATCAAAACATCCTAAGTCCAATTGGGTCCCTAAATCCCCAAATTGGCAATCCACATTTCCATTACTCCCAACACCCCATCACAAGCATAAGATTTAACATCCATCACAGTGTGTGCAACCGTTGGTCTTGGTTCCTCTCCATTCCATGATATTCCCACATACCTCCATCTCCCCATCTTATATCCCCTATCCCACATATCTCCCCCACCACACTCGTATGGTCCATACTTTCACATAAGTCCATCCACTATCCTCTATCCATTCATAATTCATATCATAATCCACTATCCTCCATCTATCTATAATCCACATCATAATCCACTCTCTCCATTTCCATATCTTGCAATCATCTACCAACAACCATGCGTATAATGACACTCAACATGGTACATGTGCGACATCCATCCAAAATGGGACATTATCATCTCCTCTCGAACACAGACGTGCAAGTCCCCATATTCCCCCCATCCACCTATCCCATAAAAAAAAGCAATAAATCAAAAAAGCAAAATCAAAACAGTAAAGAGAAATCATTCATCCAATGGTGAAAACCACCTCAATGGTGCCTTGGATAAGTACCATGATGAAAACCTAGAAAATAGGCGTCATGTGTAGATCGACTGTCTATGCACTTCACACTTGGAGGCATGTTGTCTCATCTATCCGCTACTATCATTTCTCTCCTATCATGTCATCCTTATCCATTATATCCACATACTTGTCTAATTGCACTAACCTATCTTCCCTTCCTTCTTTTGATCTTGATAAGCATAGGGGTAAAATGTTGAAAAATGCTTTGGACATCTCTTGATATACCCAATCTTTTCCAACCAATCCTATCACATATCCTTATAAGTATCATTCATGCAAAATCCTAAGTCTAATATCTCGAGTTAGGCATGTTCTTCTTATGCGACATAGTCCTTGGAGATCACATCCTAAAACCCCTCCATCCATCCATTTTGTAGCCTCCATCATTCCCATCCTTCCCTCCATAATCCTTTTGTTCATCTATCCAAATACTTCTTTCATCCTTTTTCTTCGACCTGGTTTTCCCTTGTCATTGGTATCTAGCATCCAGGCTATCCAAATTGCAATCCAATGCCATCCCATAACATATCCAAAAATCTTTAAAAAAATATTAAAAAAATCACAATTCAAAAAAAGAAAATATCTAAAAATCCAATAAATAAATCCAAATCCAAACCCTCCTTAATCCATACCAATCTAGTCAAGCAATCTAGCCAAATTATCCAATCGCATCCTTTGTCTTGTTCCAACCTTGTTGTCAACCCAATCAATCAATCATCATCAATGGGATATATCATTCTGACCTCCTTGTGTTGATCTAGGGATATATCATTCCCCACAATGAGAACACTATCCTTATCAATCAATCATCAATCGATCACTCATCGGTTTACAACATGATAGGGGCAATACCTTGTTTGTTTTTTGAATCATTTGTGCATGCCTGCTTGCTTGATTGTGTGTGTTATCATTTTATCTTGCATTTGTATCAAGTCCTTGCAACATATTGCTACAATGATATCATGGTCTTCCATATCATGGTGGCCAATGACATATGCTTGCTTGCGATCTTTGTCTTTTGAGTTAGTCCTTCATGCACACAACACATCGTCACCTTGGTCTTTATACCTTGGTGCATAATGTCTAGTGCTATATCAAACTATATGGTTTTTCACTTAATGCAGCATAATGTAGTCTTCATCCCTTATCTTTCCTCCATCTTCTTCACCAACATGTTTCATCCATTTCAAGAGCACACCCATGTTCTTCCAACCTGCTTATCCTCTTGAGGGGGCATCCCATCCTTACATCATTCCTCCTCATCACTCCTTCAAGTGGCTAGGACATCCTTTTTCCTCCATCCATACCTTATCTTCTTTGAAATGATGTTACTTCTCTTAGTCGCAACATCATCTCAAAGAGGGGAAAAATATAGACACCTAAAAATGACCATGTCCTCATAACCCTTCAACATCCCCTAGACATTCATCTTGCAACACATTGTCCCTTAATCCCTTTCCCAAATTAATTAAATAGATTATATTTATTTAATTGATCCATTCCCTCCATCACCTAAAATAAATAAATAAATTATATTTATTTATTTAATCCATTTACCCCTTTTAGCAAAAATTAATTGAATAAATCTTATTTATTTAATTAATTTATCCTCCCATCATCCCCTCTCCAATAATTAATTAAATAATTTTATTATTTAATTTGAGTATTGAGAGCCACATGACTAGCTTGTCCTCATCCTCATCCACTTGCCACAATCAATAAATGAGTGTCGCAAAAGTCAAACTAAGTTTTCATCTCCACCATTCATCTCATACTATATCTCTCGATCCTATCCATTCACATAAAGAATGTCCTAATCCTCCACCTCTTAATCTTAGCCCTCCATTTCATATTGCACCTCTTAATCTCAACCATCTATTGTCACCTCTTAATCTCAAACATCCGTTGCACCTTTTAATCCTAGCTGCCCTTCATCCTATCAACCAAGCATCTATAAATCCAGCCTTTGAACCAAGCAATTATTAGCACATCTTATACCATAAGCTCATGCTACCAATTTTCCATCTCGATATCCACATTCAAAGTATCATCATACTGTCAAAATCACCATAGATATCCCATTATCATCATATATCCACATTTAAAGTAACCTTATGCTATCAAAATCCATACATTATCCATCATCTTTATCTAATGTTATGCTGCTAGTTTGAGCAACCAACATATTACAATCGCTATCAAATATCAAGGGCAACAAGGATGCATTTGGTGATATTGTTTCATTTCCAATTTTTATAGTTACTTGCTCTTGTTATGTTTTAAGTATGGAATAGGTATTTGCTTGTATTATTTCCTTATTTCATTCCATATTTCTGCATACACAGTTACATTGTTAAATGATGAGAAATTCTTGTCTAGAACTTGTATAATTTCAACTAAATGGAGGAGGTGGTGGCTTAATATCAAGAGACTATAATTCTTATCTCGCATTGATCTCCATGTTGAATTCTCAAGAATGTTTGCTCCAAATTAATATTTTTTGTTAAGGGTAAAAGCTAGATTTTTCTAGGATTTGGAACCTTGTACAAAGCAGGGATATCGACACTCAACGACCGGACAACAACACTCAATGACTAGACAACAACACAGCTGTAACAAGGCTACCATGACCAAACCACAACACAAAAGGACTAAACAATGTTATATCCTGACCTAACAATTTTCACACCCTTGCCTCAAGTGTGGGACTGAGATACATGATTCAAAAGACTTGTCTTCCTTCTTTGAACAACAATCCATGAAACCTCATTATCTGTATCCAATAATTGAGGAGAGAGAGGGTGTAACATGTCAACTGATATTACCCTGATTATCAACTCAATTTACCATCAAGTAAATAGTCATGATCAACATAATCATTTTTTTGTTTAACAATAATCAATTTTATAATCAATAATTAAAATGCATATCTTTTCTAAATAATTTCAAACTGAAATTTGTAACATATTCAAAGATAACATAATAGTGAATTTCTTTCACTTTACAATCATAATGTTTTGCTCATGGCAATAATGATAAGTTTTACATAAAATTTTGACTGTCAAGTCATATAATAGAATATACTGCATCTAGAGTATTGATATATGTCTTCATAAGTATCAACTTGTCATCTACTTGGGAAGGAGAGCATCACCCGAGTGCTTTTCCTCCAACCATAGGTTGGTGGTCCCCCACACAACTTCCCACCTGGAAGTGGCCCTACCCTTCATGAAGAAAGTAGATATAAGGAACCATAAGGTTTGTCATCTGAGTTTCAGTGTTGTGCCCTTCATAACTCATCACGGTCATACAACTATAGATCCACTCTAACTATGTATGACACTACTGGATGGTTATGCCATCTGGAGCACAGTGAACTGAGTAATGCATGAAGAGACGGATGCATTACTTTGGCCAAAGTTTGAATATTAATAAATGTTTCGCAATGAATGTAGTCATATGTTCACACACCTCTAACTTGACTTAGAAGTTATCTCATCCTACAGTGTTTTTGGTTGACCGTTTCCTGGTCATAAATTTAGTCCATCCTCTTGGACTTCCAACTCTGTTTCTGGGAGTATATTTCATTGGTTTTCTCATTGCATCTACAACATGGAATCTGTGACTCCTTGTCACTCTATTCCTTTCTTCAGTACATAAGCTATTGGTTTCTTACCACATAATCAGTTGTGGATAACATCTCTATGAGATTGTTAGGAATAGCAGGCAAAATATATCAATTAAATGCAGATAATCAGAGATTAAACAAAGGAATGAAAATACACAGAAATAAAACAGTGAGAGACAATTTAACATGGTTCACCCAAACTCGAGTTACATCCACCAACAAAGAGTCCAATATTATTATCCATAAAAAATAGAACCGATTACAACCAACAATCTCTTGCAACTCAATACCATTGCAATATGCTACAATGCAATATAAACTGTAACCCTAACCCTTAAGATTTTCACCTTCTCCAGCCATTCATATCAAGACTTATGGCAGTTACAAAAATTAGGTTTTTATATTCGACCAATAGAAAAAATAACTCCCGATGCCTTTATTAAATAATAGGCAATTTTTGCTTCAAGGGCGCTGCCCCCAGCAACTCCTGCTGGGGGTGTTGCCCCCAATCCCCAACCGTGGGCTCCACCCCCGGGCCTCCACTGAGGGGATAAGCCTCCTAGGCCTTGTAGGAGGGGCTCTACCCCCATGCACTCCCCCGTTAAATACTTTGGGGGGAAACTGCGCTGACAAAAGTGGGGAAAATTTAAGCTCTGAGTCTGATTGGGCTCTAGATAACAACAATCTCCCACTTGGAGACTGATCAGACTCCACACCATATCATCTCTCACTTGGAGACTAATCATAACACCGCTACCCCTGTAACTCCCACTGGAAATAAGCACCTTGGACCCTACTGTTCTGATTTTATTGTTTTCAATCTTGAAGGCCAACCAAAGCTGAAGAGGAGCTTAGCTTCTCCCTTGTCACTGCCTTCGTAAACACATCCATTGGATTGTCATCTGTATGTGCCTTTTCTAGCCTTAATTGTCCATCCTCCAACACCGACCGGATGAAGTGATACCTCAGCTATATGTGTTTGGTCTTAGAATACAAGACATAATTCTTTGCAAGATGTATGTCACTCTGGTTGTCCATAAACAAATAACTGTTAGCCTGTTGTTTGCCTAATTCTTCCATGAAAAATTGCAGCCATATCATCTCCTTGCTTGCCTCTATTGCAGCTACATACTCTGCCTTCGTGGTAGATAAAGTAACCACCTTTTGCAACCTTGAGATCCAACTCACCACTGTCCCAGCTACAGTAAAGACATAACCTATAGTACTTCACCTGGTATCAATATCCCCTACTGAATCTGAGTCCACATAGCCTGTTAAATCAGTATCAGAGCCCCTAAAATATAAATGTTTATTGGATGTACCTCTCAAATATCTGAGAATCCATTTTACTGTATTCCAATGCTCCAATCCTGGATTACTCATATACCTACTTACAACTCCTACGACATGTGCAATATCCGGTCTCATGCATACCATGGCATACATTAAACTTCCTATAGCTAAAGCGTATGGTACTATGGACATTTTTTCTTCCTCCTCTTGTATCTTTGGACACATCTCCTTAGTCAATTTGAAATGACTAGGCAAAGGTGTGCTGACAACTTTTGCATTCTCCATATGGAATCTCCGCAACACCTTTTCAACAGAATCAACCTGAGATAGAGTCAATTTTTTGTTCTTCCTATCTCTACAAATTCTCATACCAAAGATTTGTTTTGCTGTCCCCAAATCTTTCATAGAAAATAATTTTGCTAACTGTCATTATGTGATCCATGTTAGACCCCGCTACAAGCATGTCATCAACATATAAACATAAAATAATGTAGCTATCATTGTCCAACCTCTTAAAATAAACACAATGGTCAGAATTATATCAGTTGTAGCCTTGCTCATCCATAAAACTATCAAATTTCAAGTACCATTACCAAGGTGCTTGTTTCAAGCCATATAAACTCTTCTTCAATCTACACACCAATTTCTCCTTACCTTTGACCTCAAATCCTTGGGGATGTTCCATATATACCTCCTCCTCCAAATCACCATGGAGAAAGGCAATTTTCACATCTAGCTATTTCAAATGCAAATCTTCAACAACCATAATACTTAAAACAATACGAATAGAAGTCATGTTAACAACAGAAGAAAAAATCTCATCAAAATTAATGTCTTTTTTCTGTGTAAATTCTTTTACAACTAACCTGGCTTTAAATATTTTCTTACCTCCATTTTCCTCTTTCAGCCTATAAACCCATTTGTTTGGTAAAGCCTTTTTACATGCAGGCAACTTGCATAATTCACAAGTCTGATTTTTCAGCAAGGAGTCCATTTCTTCTTCCATTGCATGCTCCCACTGAACCTTTGTATCCACCTGCATAGCTTCATCATACCATTCCAGTTCACTAGATTCTGTTAACAAAATAGAATACAAAGAGGGAGAAAACCTTTCGGGAGGTCTACTTATCCTTGTTGACCGTCTAACATTCACTAGAGTTTGTGGTATTTGCTATTGCTGTTGCGGAGCATGAGGAACCACTGGAACATCGTTGTCCAGAGTATCATCCAACACCACACAATCCTTTTCTTTCTTCTCATGCTGCTACAACTGATCTTTGTACAACACCTTCTCATTGAATACAACATCCTTACTTCTCACAATTTTAGATTTTCAAAATCCCAAAGCCTGTAACCAAATTCATCAATGCCATATCCAATGAAGATACACCTTTTTTATTTTGCATCCATCTTAGTTCTATTTTCATAATCTACATATGCAAATGCTTCACATTTGAAGGTTTTGAGAAAATAATAAATCACCTTCTTACCTGTCCATGCTTCCTCTGGAATACCACAGCCTAAAGGAACTAAAGAACCTCTGTTAATTAAATATACAATGGTATTGACAGCCTCTGCCCACATATTTAAAGGCAACCCAACATGCAATCTCATGCTCCTTGCACGCTCCATTATTGTCCTATTCATGCACTCAGCCACTCCATTCTCCTATGGAGTCCCTGGAACCATTTTCTGTTTATGAATTCCATTAAAGGAACAATAATCCTCAAATTCTTTGCTGCAATACTCACCACCATGATCAGATCTGAGACATTTTAATCTTTTACCCATCTCATTCTCAACCAAGCTTCTCCATTTCGTAAATGTTTCAAATACTTCAGATTTCTACCTAAGGAAATAAATCCAAACCTTCCTAGTTGCATCATCTATGAATGTAACATAATACCGAGAGCCACCGAGAGAAGATACCTGAGTTGGTCCCCATACATCTATATGCACAAGCTCCAACTTTTCATCTTTCTTTTGCTTCCCATCCTTGAGAAAACTAACTCTCTTTTATTTTCCATACACGCAAATTTCATAGAAATCAATATTAATACATTTCAAACCTGGTGAAACTTTATAAGAATGAAGTACCCTCATACCTTTTTCACTCATATGCCCAAGTTTGTTATGCCATAGTATTGTCTCAGAACCCCCAGCAACTATTTTAATCTCTTCCTGCGAACCCGTAGTAATTGTTCCTAAACCTATTTGAGTTTTCTCTGCAACAACTAAAGTAGAAGAAACAATATGACCTGTACAAAGATATAAGGTGCCTACTTTCACACCTTTTGCTACTGTTAAGGCTCGTCTTGTAACCTTCCAATTTTTATCACTAAAAGTAACTATGCAACCTTCATCACCTAACTGCCCTACTGAAATTAGATTCCTACTCAGCCTTGGAACGTGACTTACCTCTTGTAGTAGCCAATGATTCCCATTCTGCAACTTAATCCTAATTCTTCCCTTTCCAACAATCTGACAGGGTTCATTATCTCCCAAATAAACCAGCCCAAAATCCCCTTGGACATAATCAAGAAAATAAATTCTATGGGGCGTAGCATGAAATGAGGCACCTGAATCTAAAACCCATGGATCATCAACAATATCTAGGAAAATAATTAAAGCATCATCTTTAGATTTATTACTTACCACATTTGCCTCCTTATTGCCTTCTTGTTTGTCTCCTTTATTCTTCCAAGACCAACAATCTTTCTTCAGATGACCCAGTTTCCCACAGTACTAGCAATCCTTCTTTCCTCTGGATTGGGACCTCTTGTCCTTTGATTTTACTCATGACTTCCCATGACCTCCAGAACCTTTTCCTCTCTCATTTGGTTTTTCCCTACTTTTTGCATTCAAAACACTGCCTGATGTGGATGTTCCACCTGAGCTTTTCCTACGAATTTCCTCACTTAGAATAACACCAACAACATGATCAAATTTTAGTGTATTCAAGCTAAAAACATAATCACTAACCACAATTACCAAACTATTCCAGCTTTCAGGCAAAGAACATAATATCAAGAGAGCTCTAACTCATTCATCAAAATTTACATTTACAAAAGTCAATTGACTGGTAACTATGTTAAACTCATTTAAATTATCAGTAACTGATCCACCTTCTACCATTTTCATATTAAATAAATGCTTCATAAGAAATACCTTATTTGAAACAGAAGGCATTTCATATAACTTTGTCAATGTCTGCATCAACTTGTCCATTATCTTCTCTTTTGAAATATTGAATACCACTGATGGTGCTAGGCATAAACGAATGCTTCCCAGTGCCTTTCTGTCTAGAAGTTTCTAATCCTCATCAGTCATTGCTGCTAGTTTCTTTGCTTTCCCTTGCAACGACCTCCATAAATCCTTCTAATAGAGATAATCCTCCATTTGCATCTTCCATAACTGATAGTTCTACCCATTGAATTTATCTACCTTCAATTTACCCTCATCTGCCATTACTCCCACTTAACCATGAGACTCCCACTCAACCGTGAGACCTTCCTATAGAGGATAATTGAACACAACCTACTTTGATACCACTTGTTAGGAATAGCAAGTAGAAGATATCAATTAAATGCAGATAATCAAAGATTAAACAGAGGAATAAAAATACACAAAAATAAAACAGCGAGAGACAATTTAATGTGGTTCACCCAAACTTGGGCTACATCCACCAACAGAGAGTCCAATATTATTATCCAGTAAAAATAGAACCAATTACAACCAACAATCTCTTGCAACTCAAAACCCCTGCAATATGCTACAATGCAATATAAACTGTAACCCTAACCCTTAAGCTTTTCACCTTCTCCAGCCGTTCATATCAAGACTTATGGTGGTTACGAAAATTAGGTTTTTATAAGTTGGCCAATAGAAAAAATAACTCCCAACGCCTTTATTAAATACTTTGGGGGGAAACCGCGCCAACAAAAGTGGGGAAAATTTAACCTCTGAGTCTGATTGGGCTCCATATAACAACATAGAAGAGTTTGAATAAATGTTTAGGTTAATAGATCTCCATCTAATCCTTGTCGACTGAAACATGGTTCATTCAAATCGACAATACCATTGTAAAACAAGTTCCATACTTTGCTATATGTGTCGGGTGTATTTAGAAAGCTATCATCTCTAGTCCCGATGTCACAATAAATCATTAATTACCTCAAGATAACAATAAATATATCAACTTTTGTCGTATAAATATTCATAGTCTACTAGAGACTTGATAGGTAATATTAATACCTTCCATCTTTATAAATAGTATTCAAAAGATAACATAATTATTGAGCTACCCTGCTCTATTGTTTTCTTTCCAAAGATAATGCAAGATTATATCTATGCATTTTATCTCATATCCAAGATTCATAATATATATATATATATATATATTGTGTGTGTGTGTGTGTGTGATAATGTTATCATTACCAACTTAGTCATCTTTAATGATTAAATAAGAGCCTACTACTCTCTTTCTATCAAAAGACAACTGAAGGAACATACAAAAAGCATCTAAGAAGAAATATTTATATAGTATATCTTATGCCAAGAACCTTAAAGTTCAGTCTACAACATTTTTTGAGAAAGATATAGCACACAGAATAAGTGGACTGGCGCTCGGCCAACTACCAGGTAAACAAAGTAATACACCATCTTTCCTTAGCTCAAAAGCATGGCTAGAGATAGGTTTTTTATTCAACCCCATAAAAAAGACTAAAGACTTCACAGTCTCGAGTAAATATTATTTGAATACTGTCCATTACCATGGCCGTGGTTATATTCATATACTGCTACAACAGTGCGATATGCTATCGACCTCCATAGCTTCTATAGAAATATCATGTCTCAGTCGTAAAGACACATACAAGATTTCAATTGATACAAATATATTTTCATGTCCTCGGCCTCATGGCCTTGAAGGACTATCAAGTTAATACAAAGGTTTCAGTCCTCAGCCTCATGGTCTTGAAGGACTTCACAGTGAAAACAAAGTTTACCAGCCCTCGGCCTCATGGCCTCGACGTCTATCATAGTGAAAACAAACATTACCATCCCTCGGCCTCATGGCCTCGATGACTATCATAGTTAAAACAAAGGTTACCAATCCTCAGCCTCATGGCCTTGACAAGCTATCACAGTGAAAATAAAGTTTAACAACAGATTTTGGCCTTTAAGGCCAATAGTAGCAGCTTGATATTGTATTACAGTATCACAGTGTGTATTACATAGTCAGTGAAGTACCTGTGGCTAATGTGTAGTATGTCAATAGTCACATGTGAAGATTATGCCTTTCTTGAGATTTAACTGCTCTCGTCTTCCTGCTCTTCACTCAAAGCTCTCTCCTTTCTTCTTTGATACTCAACACTTACTTCCAAAAAGTCCCTCTTTCTGGTAGACGTATTGAGAGTTTCCATTCTCATTCCCACTCCCGCGGGAATAGCTCCACCATCACCTAAAAACCTTCCCCTCAAGAGCATGCAACACATGATTGTGCTATAATCACGGGCCAGTTGGCTTCCATAAGCACTACTCCCACTCCTCCATACTTTGAGGAACATGGGTTGCATAAGCTATGAGAACGCGGTGATAATAAATCACTAGATAATTATCATAGCCAGAGGTGTTGAAAAATAATGATAAACTACATATTAAATATATACATACATCACAAAAATATACTATAAGTACAACATGGTAATCTACACTATCAATAAGATAGCATTACCAACAACATGGTATAGCATCAAGAAGCACCAAATTGTGAATGAGGGGTCGAGGTTCACTTTCCCACTTCGCAATCTTAGCAAAACATTTAGAATAAATAAATTGATATACACCAATGTAATAAATAAACATATAGGATAACCCTGATAAGACAAAGGTTAACTCTAACTAATAACAATGTTTCGAGAACATTTATTTAGTTAGATCGACGTAAAAGACGTTGAGAAACCCTAACTTGACATGAGACAATTAGTCAGATCAAAATCAACTAAACATGTTACATCCCTAATTTTGGCTTTGTTTTTACTTTTTACTTTTACATGAATAGAAGTGAATCTAGGGATAAATATTTTGACGTTGTGATATAATGTCATTTGGAAAACATTGATTTTATTGAATATTAGTTATGTGATTAAGTATAATGCATATGATGGAATGATTTAACAATTTATGCTATGAGAATTTGATTTGTTATTCATAAAGTTTATGAATGGACTAATGATGCACCGATCATGATCTAGTGATTTCAAGTTATATGCAAGAAAACAGGTTTTTGATGACTCTCTGAGAAAGAGAGAGAGTAACTTCTGAGGAGAGGAGAATAGACCTTGGGTTATAAACGGTCATTTGCCAACTGAGTATAGTGTACCACAGTTAGTTAACTCTTGTCGATTGAGGTAAGTCATGTTATAGAGGTTATTTTGTTGATTGACTCGACATGTTGTCGATGTCTTTTAGAAACCTTTTGCATTAATGTTACGTTAATAGATTGTCATTATGAGAAAATGACGTTGTCGAGGAAGAACATTAGTCATCTATGACTAACGCGACCTTCTGTTGATCATGTCGTAAGTAGTTTTCATTTGCGTCTTCAAGGCGTAGTTGGTTAAATTGTTGGCATGATTATAGTTTTTAACATTGCATTTTTCGTTCATGGCAAAATGAAATCGACGAGAAATAGCATGTGTTCGTGAAGGGGAGATGAACTCGACCCTATCACGCTTTACATAAGTCATTAATCACATTATTATATTACTCTCTATCGAAGTTATATTTATGGTCTAAGAGTATTATTCTTTTGGTTATTATTTTGGAAAATGTGTTAATCGGGGTTACTTATGGTTTAAAGTAATTAACCACCTTCTCTATTAATGAAGTTGTTACCTTGTAACCATCTTCATTAAGTATCGTTTATCCTTTTGAGAGCCATTGGTGATTAATACTGCAATATCTATTAATTCACATGCTCTAAACTAACGGTGACCCATAGGCATGTTTAGTGGAGCTCTCGCGACACTTGTGTAGTGGTTTTAATAACTCTTGATATAACATAACAATCAGGAGTCATGATTATTAGGGTGTCAGTCTCTATGAGAAAGAGAGTGGTGTTTTATACCACGTATTCCCCTTCTCATTGCATGATCTGTCCTCATAAGAGTTAACATGTGGAGCTTCTGCGATTTAAAAAGATATTAGTTATAACTATATCGTAATGGAGCCTTAATGATGGATAGTCTTGGTGAATATGGAAATGACTCATAGCTAAGTCGTGTAGAAGGTTTTAAAAGGGGACGACTCTCATAAGAGTCGAGTACAAGAAGAGAACTCAGAAAAATAGTAAGAAAAAAACTTGAAACTATTAGCTATCGGGTAGGGTGAAGGGAGAAAGATATAGAATGAAAACTATCGAATGACTGAGCAAACCAGATGCCGTGGTGAACGAGCCCAATCAGTCTTAGGAGTTTCCAAATCTTGTCTAAACTAGGTTCATTTCTTCACATAAAGTTTCTACATAGAATTGATATACTGGTTCAAATATTTTTGTTATCTCTCAAACTCTGAAATGCTACTTTATTCCTATAAGGTCGACGCCCGTAGGTGACAGTAAGGTTGAAGCTTTAAGTCTAGTATGTTAAGATAGCTTTGAATATTGTTTCTTACTGTGGCAAGAGTTGTTGTTCTGAACAGAAGGAATTTCTATTATTAGACTTTTGGCAGATGGTTTAGTCTATTATTATAACTGTATCATGGGATTAACATAGATATATATTTATATATTCGTTATATTGTTTCAGTTGAGAGTGTTTCCATTAATCATTATAAACATGTTCTTTTATCTATTCGAGTTATATTTCAAAGACTCTGTTCAATTGCTTTAAAAATGTCTCTTTTCTCTTTATTATATCAGTGACCTCCTTTGGAATAGTGAAATCATTTAGATTTATGCATATATATAGAGTTCTCTGTTTAAGGAATTCATAAGATCTAGTATCATGAGACTAATATATTTGTCTTATGATTGAGTCACCTCGTGTAATAAATCTCTTAATAGTAATAACAATGGAAAACAATCTTCTATCTAGTCAAAGGTTGAGAAACTTAGAATGACCTCGTAGACAGAAGAAGACTGAGAGGTTAACCCATATATATATATATATATATATATATATATATATATATATATATATCTGTGTGTGTGTGTGTGCGTGTGTTTGTTATTCCATTATGATGGAATAGGAAGGACAAAACCTTAACTTGACCCAATAGGGTAATTTTATATACTAAGCCTTTGTGATCATATATAGATCGTGAATGAAGGGGCAAGTACCCTAACTATGTTTATTTATTCTTACTTGTAAGAAAGGAAATATTGTCCTAGTCTATAATGCTTAACCTGGGTAAGGTAACCATCTTAGTTGTTTATAAATTGACTTAAAGTTCTTTAAGTGCCGATAAGTTTTGGGATCTCAGGTATTGCAAAGATGCAAAGAGTATCCTCGTATAAAAAGTTAAACCATAATGCCTATGGAACAATGACAGTGTTTTGAAAACCTATCTAAGTCGAGAAGACTCTAATTGAAGTTGATAAGACTATATAGTAAAACATAGTTGACCAAGTCAAACTGTAGGATTATGATAGTATCCAAGTTGAGTTGGGGTGGGTGGACATAATGATTGCGTTTATTATAAATGTTTAGTCATATTGAATCTTTGGCCAAAGTAATGCATACATCTCTGCGTGCATTGTTGATTCACCGTATCTGGATTGCATAACCTATTGGATGGATCATACTTAGCTAGAGGGTATCTAGGGTTGTATGATCGATAGCGTTATGTAGGATACAACACCAGTACTCAGATGACAAATTACCGTTGGTCACCTTATGTCTATACTCTTTGTGAAGGGTAGGGCCACTTCCAATTGGAAGATGTGTGGGAGACCGTCAGTCTGTGGTTGGAGGAAAAGCACTTGGAAGAAGCTCTCTCTCTCTCTCTAGCAAAAGACATGCCGAGGCTTGTGATAAAGATGTCAGAATTCTAGATGCAGTATACCTTTGGGTTAAGTGACTTGTGAATCTTAAAACTATGTAAAACTTTATCTATTGCAGATGTTTGTAATTGAAAAGATAGAATGCCATCTTTGTCTATTATATCATATTGTATATTTAAGAAAATAAATTATGTAAATTGTTGTATCTTGATTCCAAGTTAATAAAAAAAACAAATTCTATCTTTTTCACCTTACGTGTTTTTATTTCATGGTAAATATCTGTGTTTAGTCTTGTTTTAGAAATCTAGTTGTTACATATGATATCAGAGCTACCAGGTTCAGAACTAGGGCTTATGAGTCCACTATGCTAACCTATTAATCAACATTAAGTAATTAGCTAATGTTTGGATTTCTTGTGCCAGGATGGTGCGTCTCAAGATGACTGCTAGAAAGTTAGTTATAGGGAATGAGTGTTACCTAAAATCTAAGAGAGAGCATGAAGCCATAACTAAAACCATTGAGGGAACCAATAATGACAATGTGAGAGGAACCTCCTGCAACAATACAATGAAAAATGCACGAAATAACAGAAAATAGCAGAAATAGCAGAACACAGAAGGAATTTATTGATCGCAGGCCACTTTGAGGGGGCAACCTCCTTTGAGAAAGCTCAATACAATAAACTCGTGGATGCCTTCATTGGCCTCAACACATACTTATATACTAAGTCTAATCTAAACAACTATTACTTCCCATGAATGTGGGATAATACAATATACTCACGGGACGACTTACAATGCATATGCGTCCAAATGTAATGTACTAACAAAGTAAAGAGAAGGGTTAAACACGGGTTCCTAACATCCCCTCCCTCTTAGAAAAGCTTTGTCCTCAAAGTGTAAGATGTGGAAATTGTTGTTGAATCTGAAGGAGTGGTTCCCCTATAGCAATCTCTAGGTGCATTCCATGCCACTGAATTAATACCTCTATGGTGGAGCAAGAGCAAGGAGGACAAGTGCCCCTGTTGAGGATTACCTCTAGCACCAAAAGGATGGATCCTCCATTATTCAGTTGTGGTAAAATAGTTTGTGCTATATCATTGGTGCCAAGTAATTTCTTTAGACAAGAGACATGAAATATTGGGTGAACACGGGAAGAAGGAGCCAGCTTATGATCCCCAATCTGATCCTGGGTGTGGAGAATCGTGTCGACTGCCTGAACTCGTGAACTGTTGGGGAGTATGGAAGTAGCATTGGCGGTGCCTGACCATAGATTGCTTCATATGGAGTCATGTTAGATGCAGTGTGGTAGGAGATATTGTACCACCATTCAATGAGAGGGAGCCACTTTGCCCACTTATGCTATTGTTTTGAGGTATCACATGCAGCCACAATCTGTTGAATTGCCCTATTCGTTCCCTTCCAAAAGAAGTGATGCCATGCCCGCTCATAAGTTTTGAGGAACCCAGAGTGCCCTACCGATGGAGAAACATAGAGCATGGAAGATAGCCTACGGGATAGATTCCAACCAATTTGGAATAGACATAGAAATAGTTGAAAGAGAAGCTTGGTCATCACATGTGCGAGAAAGAGAATCCGCCACAATATTGTCCTTACCCTTCTTGTAAGTGATCTCATAGTCATAACCCATGAGTTTGTTGATCCATTTTTGTTGTGCTGAGGAGGAGGCCCATTGTTCCAGGAAATATGTCAGGCTCTGGTGAGCCGCCCTGATGCAAAAATGATTCCCTAATAGGTATGGCTGCCACTTCTGTACTACATGCAAAATAGCCATCATTCGTTGTAGAGCCGAAGGAGTAGTGGAGACCACAGATGGTTGCATCTGAATGGAGTTAAGTTGAGCGATGACACCATGTGAATTCTTCTTAAGAAGCTTTTCCAGGCGATGTGAACTTATGATGTTGAGAGACCTCGGTTGTAAGCCCTTCAACGTGTGTTTGTGCCCATTGTCTGAAAACTGCATCCAAAGTTCAGCAAAATCCCATAAGATGGGTCCAAGTGTGCGTAACCATTGGGCACCCAAAACCACATCACATCCACCTAAGGGCAAGGCAAACATGTCAGAGTGCAGGTTATAATCTCCAATAGAGATACGCACATTGCGACACTTCCCTTTGCAAGGTAATGTGCCCCCATTGGCAATCATGACTTCAAAGTTCGAGCAAGGATGAACAAAACAATCAGCCTGTTTGGCTATGCAAGGGTCAATGAAGTTATGAGTACTACCAGAATCAATGACTATTGTAAGAGGGAGCTTCTTGAAGTAACCCTTGACCCGCATGGTTTGTGGGGTGGTGACTCCTGCTACGACATGGAGAGAAATCTCTGGGTGGTCTTCCTGAGACGTAGGGTCAACAGGCAATTGTTGAGTTTCAACCTGATCAGCTACTGTATCCTGAGCATCTGCATAAACTTCAGTTTCAGGCAAAGAATCCACATCCAAGAGATAGAGCTTTTGCTCAACACATCTATGTCCCCGAGTGAATTTGTCATCAAAATTATAACAAAGCCCTTTTTCTCTACGTACCCGCATCTCTGCTTCAGTCAAATGCTTGATAGGAGTTGTTCTAGGAGTTGGCATTATTTGAGTGCTTTAGGGATCCATATTTTTGAATGGAACAAAATTGGATTTGGAGCGTTGTTGAGCTATGATCTTGTCCTCTGCCAACTTAGCCAACCCTAAGGCTTCCGTCATTGTGCTTGGGCAGAACATTTTAAGCTCAGAGCGAATTGCATCCTTCAAACCACTGACAAAACAACTCCTGAAGAATTCATCAGACAATCCCTCTGTGTGATTGGCCAGTTTTTCAAATTCTGTTTGATATTCTCTCATAGTGCCTATTTGGCGCAGTTTTGTGAGTGCTCCTGTGAAGTCATCAAAAGCACTAGGGCCAAATCGTTGCAAAATGAGTTTGTAAAAATCTGTCCATTTTGGTTCTTCACGAGCTTTGATGTACCAACGGAACCATTGAAGGGATTCATGTTCCAAATGAAAGGAGGCAAGTGGGACTTTGTTGACATCAAAAGTATTATGTAGATTAAAATATTGTTCTGTCCGGTATATCCATCCAATCGGACCATCACCATTGAAGCGAGGAAAATCAAGCTTCGGTCCATGAAAATTGTCAGAAGAAGAAAACCCTATATCTGCAGAAGACTCTGGCTGCCGTCTAGTGTTCATGGCTGAATGCTGAAGATTGAGCCCAAGAATTTTTTCATCCAGATCTTGGAGTTTGGTCTTAATGGCTGCAAGTTCCTCCTCCATGTTTTTTGCTCCTGCGCGGGCGACAACCATAACCAGGATTTTTTTTTTTTTTGGAATGGGTAGAAAAACAAAAACAAAAACTTTTTTAGTAAAGGAAAATTTGGATTTGGGAAAAACTTTGATGGGTAATTGGGGTTTGACTAGGTTTTGGACACTTTTTGAGGGACAGGGAAGCAGAAAATGGGGATTTCAGAAGCTGGGTGAAAGAATGGGAAAATTTTTCCAAGAGGGACAAAGGAGCAGAAATAGGAAATGAACACTGTGGCAAAATTTGAAGGTGATTGGGTGAGAATCGAAGAAGTTATGGCAAACCCTAAAAATAGACAAATGTGGGATTTCTGGCTTTGTCCTCAAGGAAGGAAATATGCAGAATGGAATTTTAGGGGTTCCAATGAATTTTCAGAGGAAACAGAGCGAAAGCAAGGAAGATATGGCAAAAAAATAGAATTTTTTTACGGTTGGATAGATTCAATCGGTGATTTGTCAGCTGGTAATAGATATGGACCCCAGGTAAGTTCGACTTCCTAAAGGTTTAGGGGATTCACTCAGATACCAATGTTGTCTAACGACTTGCGTATTGGGGCAGTACCCTTCACTCCATGGCTCAGGTAAAACTGATAACCGCTTTGCCACAAATGACAGCTCTTGGTTTACCTCACGGATGGGAACTAGTCAATCAGGTAGGGGCCGTTACCCTTTTCGCTGGCAGGTCCTCTCAATGGGCCAGCTACTTCAGGGTTCCTATGGTACTCCTCATAATGAGTTTTAGGGCTATGCCCAGGCACTTCCCACAGCTAAGCGGATAGGGATTATTCCCTGATCTGAACCTGCAATTAAAATAAACAATATAGATGCAAAGAAAAAAGAACTATTGCAATAATCACAGTGCTTGGAGGCCACTGCGAAAAAAAAATTGGCAGAAATTCCACCCAGCGAGCCCAAGAAAGTGCTCTGATACCAGATGAGAGGAACCTCCTGCAACAATATAATGAAAAATGCACGAAATAACAGAAATAGCAGAAATAGCAGAACACAAGGAATTTATTGATCACAGGTCACTTTGAGGGGGCAACCTCCTTTGAGCAAGCTCAATACAATAAACTCGCGGATGCCTTCATTGGCCTCAACACGTACCTATATACTAAGTCTAATCTAAACAACTATTACTTCCCATGAATGTGGGATAATACAATATACTCACGGGACGACTTACAAAGCATATGTGTCCAAATGTAATGTACTAACAAAGTAAAGAGAAGGGTTAAACACGGGTTCCTAACACAATGACATATGGTTGAGTGATACTAAAACCCTCGGGAATGCCATAACACGAATCAAGCGAGTGAGAAAGGAAAACTTAGAGGCAGCTAAGATCACAGCTAGGATCATAGCTTATATGTTTGAAGATGATACACCTATGGTTAGGAGAGACCCTCGCATACCTCCATCTTCTGAGATCATTGTACTTAGGTCTTATAGTGAGTCAGAAGGTTATACACCTCTTGATTATGTATCTGATAGTGAATCGGAGGGATATACTCCCCTCAAATATGACATATGAGTCATTCTATGTATCAATAAAGGATGTAGTTACTCCTAAATAAATTATAATAAAGATGAGTTTGTTTTGTACCAAACTATTGTTTGTTTTGAGTTAATTATCTTTTCATTTAATGAGATGCATTAAAATCAAGAAGCTAATAGATAACTCAATATTCTTAGGTGTGAGAAAAATGACAAACATGGTTCAGACAAGAACAAACTAGGGTGAGAGTCAAGAGGAAAACAACCCATCAGTTAACTCCAAGGACAAGTTGGATCAAATCTTAACCATGCTTGCAGAAACCAAGGAGAGACTTGGTAACTTGGAAAAGAAGGTAAAGGATCAAGGAAACTCTAAGGGAGAAAATGAAAATTCTCATGGGGTGAGCAGGGAAAATCACCAAGAACATAGTATGAGTAGTGAGAACCCTAAAAACCGTGAACCCCAAAGGGAAGCAAACGATAGGCTTGCCTTAGAACTTTCCAAGGATATGAAAATGATCACTCCACCGAAGCTTGATGGAACAGTGACTGGTGATGCAGCTGAAGCTTGGTTGACAGAAATGGAAAAGTACTTTGAGATAAGAAATTACTCGAAAGTAACCAAAGCGGTTTGGGGAGCCTTTCAATTGGCAAGAGAAGCATCCAATTGGTGGATGAATAAGAAAATGGAACTAAATTTAAGTTCCTTAAGAGTGACTTGGGATGAATTTGTGGAACTCTTTCGCAAAAGGTGGCTACCACAACTTTATTTTGACCAAAAATTGACTAATTTTTAGAATCTTCGTCAAGGAGATATGTCAGTAGTTGAATATGGGGAGAAATTTACCCATCTTCTGAAATATGTGCCCCAATATCAAAAGGATGAAAGGTTCTGAATCAGGAAGTTCATCATGGGTTTGAATGCTCAAATTGGTGGAGAGGTGGACGTACATGGTCCCATGACAATGGACCAGGTGTACGAGAAGGCAATTAAGCAAGAATAAAAGTTGAAATCCATCTCAACTTATCACGATAGGAATCGCAAGAGATTCAATAAAACTCCAACTTCCCAACCATCCAAAAGAAGTAATGACAAGAGCTATGAGAATAAAATAAATGGTAAGGGAACTCAGAAGAATAAGAGTGGGTCTGGTAATGAAAAAAGGAATGACAATTTCAAAATAAATGAGGATAATACTGGAAAGTCTACAGAAAAGAGAGGACCTCTTGGAGGATGCTTTACATGTGGGATGACCATTATGCTAATCATTGTCCAACCAAGAACCAAAATGGTCAGCAAATAGGTACTATGTTACCTACTCAACAAGCAACTTTCTAGCAAAGGATTCATGCAGCTCTCGACAATCATCAAGCATAGTATCAAATCACACCCATTGAGATGACAAGTACCTTGTTTGGAGTCCCTATTTCTATTTTGATTGATACAGGAGCTACTAAAAT
This sequence comes from Cunninghamia lanceolata, assembly GCA_027924645.1. Lineage (NCBI taxonomy): Eukaryota > Viridiplantae > Streptophyta > Pinopsida > Cupressales > Cupressaceae > Cunninghamia > Cunninghamia lanceolata. The sequence goes on from BSBN01001609.1 coordinate 1,445,505, forward strand.
TTTTGTTTCTCCTAGAGTTTTGAATAATTTTCCTAGAAAAGATGGATACATGTCTAAACCTTGATTAGTAGAATATGCTAACCAATCCAATGCTCAGGTAAAGCAATGTTTGTTTGAGGCCAATATTGATCTCTCTAGTTTTTCAACAGAGGTGAACCTGTATGTAGCCCCCTTAGGTTCCTATGATGTTATCTTAGGAATGAACTAGTTATGGAAGCATAGAGCTAAAGTCGACTATTTTTCAAAAGCAGCTGAGTGCTTAGATGACTTGGGAAATAAGTCATTTTCAAGGGTATTCAAAGAGAAGTCAAGATTAGACCTATCTCTGCAAAGCAATTAAAAAGAGCTAGACGAAAGGGGTGTCAACTCTTTGTAGTAAAAATGGAACAAATTGAGGAAAGTCTTGAAAAGCAAGATATATCTTTTGAAGAAAGGTAACCTTTTCTTCAATTGTCCAAGATGTTTTTTCAGAAGAACTTCCAGGACTACCCCCCAAAAGGTTTTTTTTGATTTTGCAATTGATATTAAACCAAGATCTAAGCCTATATCAAAAGCACCTTATTGTATGACAAATACGAAAATAATGGAATTAAAAGCCCAATTACTAGAATTGTTGGCTAAAGGTTTGATTAGACCCAGTGTATCACCATGGGTGCACCAATTATCTTTGTCAAGAAAAAGGATGGAACTCTGCGATTGTGTATCGATTATCGTATGCTCAATAAAGCCATGATAAAGAACAAGTATCCTTTACCACATATAGATGATCTCTTCGATCAAATGTGTGGAGCTTCTATGTTTTTAAAGATCAATTTGCTATCAGGATGTCATTAGTTAAGATTGAAAGATGGGAATATCCACAAAACAACTTTTAGAAAAAGATATGGGCACTATGAGTTTACAGTGTTGCCATTCGGACTTACATATGCCCTTGCCGCATTCATGAATCTCATGAAAAGTGTGTTTAGAGATTGTTTAGACAAGTTTGTTCTAGTCTTCCTAGATGATATTCTTATTTATTCTAAGAATGAAGAAGAACATTTGCAAGTGGTTCTGCAATGGTTGAGGGAACATAAGTTATATGGAAAAGTTTCTAAGTGTTCTTTTTTCCAGAAGGAAATTCAGTATCTAGGTCATATAATTTCTACTAAAGGAATATCTGTTGATCCAACAAAGATCAAAGCTATTCTAGATTGGCCTATACCCATGAATGTGCATGAAGTGCGTAGCTCCATGGGTTTGGCTAGTTATTATAGAAAGTTTGTTTTAAATTTCTTCAGTATCACAAGTTTAATCACTTCTTTGCAAAGAAAAGGGAAACATTTTGAATGGACAAATAAATGTCAGGAGGCATTTGATCTATTAAAAGAAAAGTTGACAACAACACCAATTTTGAAAGTTCCCAACCCCGAAGGGTAGTTTGAGGTAATAATCGATGCCTCAGGAGAAGGATTAGGGGATGTGCTTATGCAAGATGGGCGAGTGATAGCCTATGAATCAAGGAAGCTGAAATATTATGAGAAAAATTATGCACCACATGATCTAGAATTAGTAGTGGTTACACATGCTTTACAGATGTGGCATCACTATTTGTTAGGGAAAACCTTTGTACTTAAGTCAGATCATCAAAGTCTTAAGCATATATTTTCTCAACCTCATCTAAATGCTCGACAAAGGAGATGGTTAGAATTGATATCTGACTATGACTTTGAGATAAATTATATCAAAGGAAAATAAAACAAGGTAGTTGATGCTTTGAGTTGGAGGAGACATATTTCTTCAATTGTCTCTATACATGCAAACTTTAAAGATTTAGTGTTGCAAAATTTATCAGGTAATGAATATTATGAGCAGGTCAAGCAAGATCTTATGGTAAATCCTAAAGATTCAAAGTATGATGGGTTTCATTTTGAGTCTAATGGATTGCTGAGATTCAGAGGAAGAATGTATATTCCTAATTCAGCTGAATTGAGGAATCTTGTGTGGAAAGTTCATTCTGCACCATACTCAGGACATCCAAGAGTAACCAAACTTCTAGTGGATGTAAAACCTCTCTATTTTTGGAAAGGAATGAAGAATGATGTTGCAAGATTTGTAGCAAGTTGTCTGGAGTACCAAAGGGTAAAAGTAGAACATCAACATCCCGCAGGTCTGTTGTATCCACATGATATACCAAAATGGAATTAGCAAGTCATAAGTATGGACTTTGTTTAGGGTATGTCTAGGAACAAACATGATGCCATTTTAGTTGTGGTTGATAAACTCACAAAGGTAGCACATTTCATACCAGGGAATTTAACTGATGGAGCACTAGTGTTAGCTCACAAATTTGCTCAGGAAGTGTTTAGATTACACAGAGCTCCTGAAAAGATTACCTCAGATAGAGATGTGCGTGTAACGTCAAGGTTTTGGTGAACCTTATTTTCAGCGCTAGGGACTAAACTTAATATGAGTACAACTTATCATCCTAAAATAGATGGTCAATCTAAGAGAGTTAACCAAGTTTTGGAGGATTTGTTATGAATGTATTGCATGGATCAACAATATAAGTGGGAAGAGTACTTACCACTTGTGAAATTTGCTTATAACAATTCCTATCATTCTACTATTAAGATGGCACCATTTGAAGCATTGTATGGAAGAAGATGTCAAACTCCTATAAGCTGGGATAAGCTAGAAGATAGGATTAGCATTGGTCCAGAAATGCTGGCTGAAATGGAAGAAAAAGTTAAGTTGATCAGGAAAATATTGACATAAGCCAATGATAGAAAAGTTATGCTGATACCAAGCAAATACCAAGACAATTATCTATTGGAGAGAAAGTTCTTTTGAGGGTCAAACCTCATAAAAGTTCTATAAAGTTTAGGAAGTCTTCCAAATTAGCTCCTTGCTTTGTAGGGCCCTTTGAAGTTCTTGAAGTGATCAATCCGGTTGCCTACAAGATTGCTTTACCACCAACCTTGTCTAGGATGCATAATGTTTTTCATGTTTCTTATTTAAAGAAGTATATTGCGGGAGGTAACCATATTCTGAATTGGAATGCATTACATATGCAAGACCTAGGGGTGGTCACAATCAAGCATCTCAAGGTGCTCGAAACACGCAAGCTCGGCTTGCGTAACAGAGAGGTTATGCAGTGCAAGGTCCAGTGGGACCAATATGCAAAGGATAGTGCTACATGGGAGGATTACCATGAATTTTACCAGAAATTTCCTTATTTATTTCATGCTTTTAGCAATTAAACAAAAACTTAATTTAAATTATATTTTGATACATTGAATCATCGAGGACGATGAATCTTTAGGGGAGAGATATGTTACATCCCTAATTTGGGATATGTTTTTACTTTTTACTTTTACGTGAATAGAAGTGAATCTATGGATAAATATTTTGATGTTGTGATATAATGTCATTTGGAAAACATTGATTTTATTGAATATCAGTTATGTGATTAAGTATAATGCATGTGATAAAATGATTTAGCAATTTATGTTATGAGAATTTGATTTGTTATTCATAAGGTTTATGAATGGACTAATGATGCACTGATCATGATCTGGTGATTGCAATTTATACACATGAAAACAGGTTTTTGATGACTCCCTGGGAAAGAGAGAGAATATTCTGAGGAGAGGAGAATAGACCTTGGGTTATAAACGGTCATTTGCCAATTGAGTATAGTGTACCATAGTTAGTTAACTCTTGTCGATTGAGGTAAGTCATGTTATAGAGGTTATTTTGTTGATCAAATCGACAGGTTGTCGATGTATTTTAGAACCCTTTTGTGTTAATGTTGCGTCGATCTTGTCATTATGAGAAAATGACATAGTCGAGGAAGAACTTTAGTCATCTGCGACTAACGTGACCTTCCATCGATCATGTCGTAAGTAGTTTTCATTTGAGTCTTCAAGGCGTAGTTGGTTAAACTGTTGGCATGATTATAGTTTTTAATGTCACATGTTTCATTCATGGAAAAACAAAATCGACGAGAAATAGCATGTGTTCATGAAGGAGAGATGAACTTGACCCTATCACACTTTACCTAAGTCATTCATCATATTATTATATTACTCTCTATCGAAGTTATATATATGGTCTAAGACTATTATTCTTTTGGTTATTATTTTGGAAAATTTGTTAATCGGGGTTACTTATGTTTTAAAGTAATTAACCACCTTCTCTATTGATGAAGTTGTTACCTTGTAACCATTTTCATTAAGTATCATTTATCCTTTTGAGAGCAGTTGGTGATTAATACCAAGATATCTATTAATCCACATGCTCTAAACTAACGGTGTCCCATAGGCATGTTTAGTGGAGCTCTTGTGACACTTGTATAGTGGTTTTAATAACTCTTGAGATAAATTAACAATCAGGAGTCGTGATTATTAGGGTATCGGTCTCTATGAGAGAGAGAGTGGTGTTTATACCATGTATTTCCCTTCTCGTTGCATGATCGGTCCTCATAAGAGTTAACATGTGGAGCTTCTGTGATTTAAAAAGAGATTAGTTATAACTATATCATAGTGGAGCCTTAATGACAGATAGTCGTGGTGAATATGGAAGTGACTCATAGATGAGTCATGTAGAAGGTTTTAAAAGGGGATGACTCTCATAAGAGTCAAGTACAAGAAGAGAACTCAAAAAAATAGTAAGAAAAAAACTTGAAACTATTAGCTATCGGGTAGGGTGAAGGGAGAATGATATAGAAGGAAAACTATTGAATGACTAAGCAAAACAGAGGCTGCGGTGAACGAGCCCAATCAATCTTAGGAGTTTCCAAAGCTAGTCTAAACTAGGTTCATTTATTCACGTAAAGTTTCTACATAGAATTGCTATACTGGTTTAAATGTTTTTGTTATCTCTCAAACTTTGAAATGCTACTTTATTCCTGTAAGGCTGACGGCCATAGGTGATAGTAAGGTCGAAGCTTTAAGTCTAGTATGTTACGATAGCTTTGAATATTGTTTCTTATTGTGGCAAGAGTCATTGCTCTGATTAGAAGGAATTTCTATTATTGGATTTTTGGCAGATGGTTTAGTCTATTATTATAACTGTATCATGGGATTAACGTAGATATATATTTATATATTCGTTAGATTGTTTCAGTTGAGAGTGTTTCCATTAATCATTATAAACATGTTCTTTTATCTATTCAAGTTATAGTTCAAAGACTCTATTCAATTACTTTAAAAACGTCTCTTTTCTCTTTATTATATCGGTGACCTCCTTTGGAATAGTGAAATCATTCAGATTTATGCATATATATAGAGTTTGTTGTTTAAGGAATTCATAAGATCTAGTATCATGAGACTAATATATTTGTCTTATGATCGAGTCACCTCGTGTAATCAGTGAAATCATACTATGAGAATTGTGGAACAACTAATGAAACTACTAGTTTGAGTTGTGAAAATGGCATTTGATATCATTATTATGTTTCTAGCTACTTAGGATATATATTACTATACGTGATAAATAACTCAGGTCATGAACATGGGATGATAGTATCCTAACTTAGTCATATTTCTTTATTTGATGACAAATCAATCATAGTCGATATCTTAGACTTATAGAGAACCACAAGGTTAGATGTAATAAGTTTTCATTGTAAGGGAAGATAACCTTGTTGTAAAAGATTGAATAAATCTCTTAGTAGTAATAACAATGGAAAACAATCTTCTATCTAGTCAAAGGTTGAGAAACTTAGAATGGCCTCGTAGACAGAAGAAGACTGAGAGGTTAACCCTTTTTCTAATTAAATTAGTATTTTATGTATATATATGTTTGTTATTCCATTATGATGGAATAGGAAGGACAAAACCTTAACTTGACCCAAGAGGGTAATTTTATATACTAAACCTTTGTGATCATATATAGATCATGAATGAAGGGGCAAGTACCCTAACTATGTTTATTTATTCTTACTTGTAAGAAAGGAAATATTTTCCTTGTCTATAATGCTTAACCTGGGTAAGGTAACCATCTTAGTTGTTTATAAATTGACTTAAAGTTCTTTAACTGTCGATAAGTTTTGGAATCTCAGGTATTGCAAAGATGCAAAGAGTATCCTTGTATAAAAAGTTAATCCATAATGCCTATGGAACAATGACAGTGTTTTGAAAACTTGTCTAAGTTAGGAAGACTAAAATTGAAGTTGATAAGACTATATAGTAAAACATAGTTGACCAAGTCAAACTGTAGGATTATGATAGTATCCAAGTCAAGTTGGGGTGGGTGGACATAATGACTGTGTTTATTATAAATGTTTATTCATATTGAATCTTTGGCCAAAGTAATGCATACATCTTTGTGTGCATTGTCGGTTCACTGTATCTGGATTGCATAACCTATTGGATAGATCATACTTACCTAGAGTGTATCTAGGGTTGTATGACCGATAGCGTTATGTAGGATACAACACCAGTACTCAGATGGAAAATTACCGTTGGTCACCTTATGTCTATACTCTTTGTGAAGGGCAGGGCCACTTCCAATTGGAAGATGTGTGGGAGACCGTCAGTCTGTGGTTGGAGGAAAAGCACTCAGAAGATGCTCTCTCTCTCTCTAGCAGAAGACATGCCAAGGCTTGTGATAAAGATGTCAGAATTTCAGATGCAGTATACCTTTGGGTTAAGTGACTTGTGAATCTTAAAACTATGTAAAACTTTATCTATTGTAGATGTTTGTAATTGAGAAGACAGAATGTCGTCTTTGTATATTATATCATGTTGTATATTTCAGAAAAGAAATTATGTAAATTGTTGTATCTTGATTCCAAGTTAAATTTTTTTAAAAAAATTTCTATCTTTTTCACCTTATGTGTTTTTATTTCATGGTAAATATGTGTTTAGTCTTGTTTTAGAATTCTGGTTTTTACAAAACAAGGGAGAATGACTAAAACATACGCAGTCATGCAATGGTTCATGTAAAGAACAACATTGAAATTTCAGATGGCAACCTATCTTTTCCATAACATCTATATCCTTCTCATGGGTGATACTCTCCTTTCCTTCTCAGAATTGGAGTTATTTTTTCCTAGTTACACTCATAATCATTCAAAACCATGATCAGTGTATCATTATCAAATCACTATGCATCATTCTAAAATAATCTCAATTACATGTAATCTCATGTCTAATTTAATCAACATTAATCATAATCCATAAAACCAATGATTTATTCTGACATTTTCCACAAATGTCCAATCATTAATCTATGATTACTGATCTAGTTAATCTCATGAAAATTAAAAGTTAAATATAGTCAAAGTTGGGGATGTAACAGAGGGGGGAGACCATTTTTGAGGCACTAATCAGGGGCAAAACACAAGGAGAGGAATGCATGACCATGGAAGCCGACCACCGAGTGGAAGTCATAGCATAAACCAGAGTGGGCATGCCAACACCACCCATAGAGAGGGGGTGGAAACTGAAGGAGAAGTAATTACATTTCAATTGATTAGAATCACAAAGTACATTCATTTTTTTACATTTGATGCATCTTACATCAAGTATGTATCATAATCTTGGTGAAAGGGTAAGAAAGAACTAGATATTGGAGGTATTCAACTACATAACTGTTAGAGGAAAATGCGAGCAATAGAATTAACAACTAAATATCTAATAACTCAATGAAATTGATGCAAATACAGTAAACAAAGATATTACCTTCATAGACTGATTTACCTCATAGCTTCCATTGTTGCCTATCTTGTATCAATCTTGTGTATGATTTTAGCTCTCAGAAGTGTGTGCTTCCTTGTTGTTGAAGATGGCAATAGGAGAATGGTTGTGATTGGAATGTGCAACGAAGATTAAACTAACAATGCAATTCTAATGGAGATGGATGATTGATAATGGAGACATGGCTGGATGATTATGGTGATAATGCGATTATGCAAATGCAAATGAGGATACTTTGCCAAAGGCATGCTGGTAGGATTTTTGCAGAGTAAGATTATGAAAGCTTGGATGATGAAAATGAGGGAATGAGGTTTCCTTTTATAGGCTCAAGAGAGGCCAAATCCAAGTGTCAATAGATCCATGACTGGAGGAATTACCTGTGAGGTGTACAGTTGAGGAAGGTTTGAGAGAATGTGCATGAATCAGAAGAGGACAAGTGTCCATGCCTCTTTCATGAGTTTATGGGAGTTAATAGAATAGATTGAAGAGTTAACTGAATAGATTATTCAGCTAACTAGGTTGATTGACCAGTGAACTCAATTGACTAATTAGTTAACTGATTTGATTGATGAGTTAACTAATTTGACTGGAGGATAAATAGGACATGTGGGTGAGAGGATATTAGCTAATTAAATATTTAAATATTTAATTATGTGTGCAACATGGTGAGGTGGAAAGGTAATGTGGATTTATGAAATTAGGACTTTGGGATAGAGGAATTTAGGATTAATTAAATAATTTGAGATTATTTAATTATATGAGACTATAGAAGAATTAGGATGACTTAATAAAATAAATTGATTTTATTTAATTATTGGAGGGATGTGAATCATTTAAATAAATTAAGATATTTATTTAATTGATAGAGGAATGAGAATAAAATAAATATTAAAATATTTATTTTATTTGACTTAGCCATTTTTAGGTGTATACATTTTGCCCCTCTTTGATGCAATGTGTTTTACCACGTTGTTTCAAAGAATAAAAATTTTCTGCAATTGATACATGCCCTAGTTTTCCCCTAGCACAGGTTAAATGATGATAGGATAAATGTTAAAGGAAATATGAACAATAGTATTAAAAAACTAAGTATCCAATAACTCAATGGAAATTGATAGAAATACATGTAAACAAAGATTATACCTTCGAAGACCGATTTACCTCGTTGCTTCCATTGTTGCCTATCTCGTATCGATCTTGTGTATGGTTTGAGCTCTCAGAAGTGTGTACTTCCTTGCTGTTGAAGATGACAATATGAGAATGGCTGTAGATGGATAATGCAATGAAGACTAAACTAACAATGCAATTCTAATGAAGATGGATGATGGATAATGGATACATGGTTGGATGATTATGATGATAATGGGATTATGCAAATGCGATGAGGATACTTTTCCAAAGGCACGCTGGTAGGATTCCTGCAGAGTAAGATTACGAAAGCTTGAGTGGATGAAATGAGGGAATGAGGGTTCCTTTTATAGGCTCAAGAGAGGCCAAATCCAAGTGTCAATAGATCCATGACTGGAGGAATTACCTGTGAGGTGTATGGTTGAGGAAGGTTTGAGAGAATGTGCACGAATCAAAAGAGGACAAGTGTCCAGGCCTCTTTTATGAGTTAATAGGAGTTAACAGAATAGATTGAAGAGTTAACTGAATAGATTGTTCAGTTAACTAGGTTGATTGACCAGTGAACTCAATTGACTAATTAGTTAACTGATTTGATTGATGAGTTAACTAATTTGATTGAAGGATAAATATGATATGTGGGTGAGAGGATATTAGCTAATTAAATATTAAAATATTTAATTATGTGTGCAACATGGTGAGGTGGAAAGGTGATGTGGATTTATGAAATTAGGACTTTGGGATAGAGGAATTTAGGATTAATTAAATAATTTGAGATTATTTAATTATATGAGACTATAGAAGAATTAGGATGACTTAATTAAATAAATTGATTTTATTTAATTATTGGAGGGATGCGAATCATTTAAATAAATTAGCATATTTATTTAATTGATAGAGGAATGAGAATAAAATAAATATTAAAATATTTATTTAATTCGACTTAGCCATTTTTAGGTGTATACATTTTGCCCCTCTTTGATGCAATGTGTTTTACCACATTATTTCAAAGAATACAAATTTTTTGTGATTGATACATGCCCCAATTTTCCCCTAGCACAGGTTAAATGACAATAGGATGCCCCCTCGGGAGATTGGATGGGAAGAATGTGATGACAGGATGACGGATGATCTCATGATGAGATAGTTTGATAAAGGATGGCTAAGAAAATGGAGGATGTAAGATAAGAGATGGATGAAAGAGTTGAATGACATGTTATGCAAGGTAAAATGATAACACACACAAGCAAGCAAGCAAGTATGCACAAATGATACAAGAACAAACAAGGTACTGCCCCTGTCAAGCTGTAAACCAATGATTAATTGATAATGATTGATGATAGTGTTTTTCATTGCGGGGAATAATATATCCCTAGATCAACACAAAGATGCGGGAAAGATATATCCCACTGATGATGACGATTGATTGATTTGGTTCATGATGAGATTAGGATCAAGACCACTGATTGCGATTGGATAATTTGACAAGATTGATTTACTCGATTGGTATGCATTAAGGATGGACTTGCATTTGGATCATTGCTTGGATTGATTGGATTGATTTGATGCTCAGATTGATGCTTGGATTGGTGATTGGTGAGGCCCTAGTCACTCAAGGGTGAGGGTGATAAGGAAAGATAATGGTAAGGTAGCCAATAAGATGAATGATGATGATGATGCCCCCTTGGGAGGATAATTGGTGTGCTCTCAAAATGAAAAGAGAGAAAAGGGTGAGTAGATAAAGAGATGTAGATATAGAAATGACTTGGATCTGAAGCCACTTGAAAATGATATGTATGAAATGCTTATAGATGAAATGAAATGCAATTTGGTATGTATGGATGTGGACTTTGTCATCTTCTTATACAAGTTTTTGAAGTACTTTGTTTCATCATTGAGATTTTAAAATGTTGTAAGAAAATACAAGCATCTAGGTATAATTAAACTATGATGACCTGAGTATTACTTACATGGATTTTGATTTAGAAAGTTAATACAAGCATCTAAGTATAATTGAACCAAGATGACCTGAGTATTGCTTGTGTATCAATAGACAAGGATTACACCTGTTTCATATTTAGACCTCTAATGTCCTCAATGATCATTATGTTGATCATGTCTTTAAACAAGGCTTATCGTTACTAAAGGTAAACCCACAAATAGCAGACAAACAAAATAATCATGTTCCATCATAGCATCTCTAGTTATACATCCTTGAGTAGCATAGGAGACATGATATCAAAAACCATGAAATACGACCTTAAAACAACTATTAAAAACCTTCTTGCCATAGATATATATTTCTTGCAATAACTGATAGAGTCATGTTTGATAGTTTAGGCAGGTTGGTGTTGTCAGGCTTTGTTTGAAGTCTTTTTGTCAAGTTGATGTTTAAAGCTTGCTTGTTGTGCTGCTTGTTGTCTGGTGATAAAACCACGATCTAGTTTGTTATCCTCTGAGTTGTAGCATTCAAAAATCTAGTTCACTAACTAGGTCAAGGATTTACCCCTAGTCAAGTAAAGGATCGATTTATTATGGATGAACTAACAATAGACATGAAGAAATGAATGGGCTAAGGGACTGACCTAGTGCCTCAGGGGTTCATTGATAAATGGCCTTGCCTACATGACGATGCAGAGGCAACGTAGTTCGGGGTGTGGACTTTGTGGACCTAGGACCTAGGCGATGGGAAATGGTGGAAAATGGACAAAAGGATGGGTGACATGGGATGGAATGGATGGGAAGCCTTGTGGGCTCATCAATGATGGCCTTGCCTACATGATAGCTTAGAGGTGATGTAGTTCAACAATGGTAGCACTAGATTGGTTGAGGATGGATAACAAGATGGACGCAAGTTTGGATCGACAACCTGGCGGGATAAGGCAATAAGGATGAGAGAACAACAAGCTATGGTAGGTATCACGATGTGATTGGGTGGATGCGGTTTAGAGAAAGACTAGATGAGGACTGAAGTCCTAAGAGATGGAGGGTTTGGTTTATCACAAATAACACCTGTTTACCAGGTTTTCACCACTTGCTTTTATTTGCACGATTAGTTAAAATACACATGATGCCTGTTTTCCAAGTTTTCATCATGGTATCTATCCAAGGCGCATGTTTACCAAGTTTTCACCAGAGGACGATTTTTTGTTATTTTTCTCTATATTTAAAAAAAAAAAAATTGTTTTTATTTTTTTCCTTTTTTTTTGTTATTTTTTACTCCCTTGCATTGGGGTTTTAGGTGTAGAACTTGCAAAGATGCATGTTGTTGATGGGATCATCGAACAGTTCACCTTCTAATGTTGATAGTCGATAAGCGCTTGATCCATAGGCAACACCTATGACATAGGGACCCAACCAGTTCGGTTCAAATTTTCCCTTTTTCTCTCTACTTTACTGATTTCTTGGATTCTCTCTTAGAACTAAGTCACCCACCTGAAAGACTCGTGGTTTGACCCTGTGATTATAACTTCTTGACATTCTCTACTGGTATGCCTTAAGATGGTTAAAGGCATGTTGTCTTCATTCTTCTAGCAGCTCTAGCTCCTAGAGTCTTGATACTCCGTATTCCTCATCATTTAAGAGACCCTTTAACAACACCCTGAGGGAAGGTAACTCAACTTCTATAGGTAAGATGGATTCAGAGCCATAGATAAGGGTGTATCATGTCGCACTTATGGGAGTGCGAATACTGGTTCTGTAGGCCCACAGAGCGGGGTTCAATTGCATATGCCAGTCACGGCCAGCCTCATCGACAATCTTTTTGAGTATTTTCAGGATAGTTTTGTTCGATGCCTCAGCCTGGCCATTACCTTGCGGGTAATATGGAGTGGAGAAGTGATGGTGAATGTGGAATTTATCATAGAGTTCTTTCACATCCTTATTCTTGAAAGGTCGCCCATTATCCATGACAATGGATGATGGAATACCATATCTGCATATGATGTAGTTTAGGATGAAAGAAGAGATTTGTTTCCCTATGACGTTGGTTAATGGAATTACCTCAATCCACTTCGTGAAATACTTAGTGGTTGTGATGATGAATTTGTGACCGTTGGAGGATGAAGGGTGAATCTTGCCTACTAGATCAAGTCCCCATTGGCAGAAGGGCCAAGGTGTCGTTAAAGGTTGCAGCTCCTATGCTGGTGCATGTATGGGGTTCCCATGGATTTGGCATTTAGTGCATCTCTTCACAAAATGATAGGAGTCTCTTTCCATGGTTGGCCAATAGTATCTAAGACGCATGAGCTTCTTTTCCAAGGTAGGATCACTAGAGTGTGTCCTGCATATTCCTTCATGTACTTCACTCAGAGCGGTCTGATATTCCTCACTATCCAAACACCTCAGGAGAGTACCATCTAAACCTCGTCGATACAAGGTGTCTACGATGATCATATATCGGGATGTTTGGCATATAAATGTTTGCTTTTGGTTGTGTGATAGGTCAGGTGGTAGGATATTCTCTTTCAGATAGGTGTAAACTTTGCCATATAAGGGAGAATCAGACCCTACGATGTGGTAAATGGTGCTAGTTTCTGGGATTTCATAAGTAGGATAGGGGGATGGCTCCACCAAAAACTCATAACGAGAATGATTTTTAGGTATGTCAAGAAGGGATGCAATAGTGGCCATTGCATCTGTTGTTTTGTTTTCCAATCTTGGTATCTACTCAAAGGATATCACAACAAAATAGTCTTTGAAATCATCCACCATATGCTTGTATGGTATCAGCTTCTCATCCTTAGTTTGATAATCATCATTTACTTGATTAATGATGAGTTGTGAGTCCCCGTACACATGAAGTTCCTTGACCTTCCAATCTACTGCCATCTTCATGCCGATAACCAGTGCTTCGTACTCGATGACATTGTTGGTACATGGGAGCATAAGTTTGTATGATTTAGGGATGGTATCTCCATATGGTGTTACCAACAAGATTCCTGCTCTAGATCCATGTTGAGTATATGACCCATCAGAGTAAAGTTTCTAGGATGAGGTAGTGATGTTGAAGATAGACTCATTTGGAAATTCAAAGCTTAATGGATTGTTGTCTGTCAAAGGTGCATCCGCCAGCTGATCTGCAATGACCTGTCCTTTTATTGCCCTTCTATCTATATACTAATATCAAATTCACTGAGTATCATGACCCATTTAGATATTCTACCTGTTAGGGTAGCTTTGCTGAGTAGGTATTTTAATGGATCAATCTTTGCCACTAGCTTGATAGAGTGTGAGAGCATGTAGTGTCTCCACTTTTGGGAAGCAAAGACAACTGCAAGGCATGCTATTTCAATTGGTGTATACTGTAGTTTGTAACCTACTAGTGTCCTATTGATGTAGTAGATTTCTTGTTCCTTTCCTTCATGGTTTTGTTGGGCTAGCAAAGCTCCAAGAGCTGTGGGTGTAGCTGAGATGTAGAGTAGCAATGGCTTGCCCTGAATTGGCGGCATCAAGACTGGTGGGTTCATTAGATACTCCTTTAGATGTTGGAATGCTTGCTCACACCTGTCATCCCATTTGAATGGAACATTTTTGTTCAAGAGATGTGTGAATGGATGGCACTTATCTGCCAGTTGAGAAATAAGCCTTCTGATGGACTGCAACTTTCCTTGTAGAGACTGCAACTGACTTAGATTCTTAGGTGGCGGCATTTCCATGATTTCTTTTACCTTGGCTGGGTCCACCTCTATTCCATTAGCTGATACGATATATCCAAGGAGTTTACCGGATGTGACTCTGAAAACACACTTTTTTGGATTTAACCATACATTAAATTGCTCAAGTCTCATGAAGATCTTGTCCAAGACTTGTAGATATCCTTCTCTGGTGAGTGACTTGGCTAGGATGTCATCTACATAATCTTCCATGATGTTGTGCATCATGTCATGAAAGATTGTTGTCATTGCTCGCTGATATGTTGCCCTCGCATTCTTTAGTTCGAATGGCATGACGCACCAACAATAGGTACCCCATGGACATGTGAATGCTATTTTGTGCTGATCCTTTGGTGCTATTTTGATTTGGTTATAGCCGGAGAACCCATCCATTAATGACAACATGGTGTGCCCTGCTGTTAGATCGACAATGATATCTATGTTTGGCAGAGGAAAGTCATCTTTTGGACAAGCCTTAGTTAGATCTCTGAAGTCATTGCAAATTCTTATCCTCCCTTCAGGTTTGGAAATAGGTACACTGTTAGAAACCCATTCTGGATAATCAATGGCTCTGATGAACCCCACATCTAGTAGTTTCTTTAGTTCCTCTTTGATCATTAATGCTATATGTGGGTTCATTTTTCTCAGTTTTTGTTTAACTGGCTTAGCTCCTGGAGCTAGTGAAAGATGATGCATTATAAGGTTTGGATCCAGTCCTGGCATATCCACATATGACCAAGCAAAGTTAATCTGTTTCCGCTTGAACAATTCGGTGAATTATGGCTTTTCTTGTGCCGATAATGAATGTGCCATATGGATTGTCCTTGGGTTCTCTTCTGTGCCGATGTTTATTGGTTGAGTTGGTTCAATCAATATTGAAGATCTCTCCTAATGTGCATGGTAGGGGAGAGTGTCAATCCCTTCATCTGTTGGCACCTTAGAGAGGTTTTTACCGCCAGATATGCATTTTCTTTTACTTTTTCGTGATCTAACACTGCCGCGGAGTGATTTTCACCATTAGATCTATTTTTTATTTTTATATTTTTTTGACTGAAGGGATTGGCACTCTCTCCAAAGTATGCCACGTCGTTAAGTTCGATGGTGAAGCCATCTTTCCTTAATCCTATGGGACCATGTCCTTCGTATCCCATCATTTGTAAAATAGAAAACCCTTGACCATATTGTGCAGTGGGTAGCTCAGATTGATGATCATTTGGTGTGGTTTCACTATCTTCATCTTTGTAAAGCCATTGTAAGAGATCTTTTTCATCACTCTCATCCGATAAGTTTTCCCATCTAATGAAAGGACCCTAAGAAGTCTCTAATGGCTTGGCCTTGTTTAGAAATAGTTTTCCATAGGATTTTGGTGATATAGGCATTTGTGCTAGACAGAAAGATTGTTCAATGACATATTCTCCAAATCCCTTGTCCTTGACTTTGACTTTAAGCTCTAATGTTTTGGAGGTAGAAGCTAGAGAACTTGGATCCACATGGTGTGAAAAAGAGGGAGTTGCTCGATTGGTAGGGATTACAACTTTTGGTTTTTATTGGATGTTGTTGCAGTACTGGAATGGATCAGGGTCCCCTTGTATGGTAATTTCTTGGCCCTTGTGTGGGAACTTGATACATTAATGGTATATTGATGGAACGGCCTTCATTGCATGGATCCAAGGTCTTCCTAGAAGAATGTTATACGCTAGCTCCATGTCGAGAACTTGGCACACAACATCTCTCTCTACCAGTCCAACCCATATTGGCAAGACCACAGTTCCTTTGGAAGTTCTCTCTTCTTCGTCATATGCCTTGATAGTTATTTTCTTTTTAGGATCAACGACATTTTGTGAAAACCCTAATGCAAGGATTAACTTTAACATGCATATATTAAACCAACACCTCCATCTATTAGGACCCTTTTTATTCGATGTTTATGGATTTGGGCCTCAATGTGGAGGGATGCATTGTGTGGTTGGTTGATGGACATATCATCTTTCTCTGTGAAGGATAAGAAATGTGGTGTGGTTAGATGACCTACCATAGCTTGGAATTGCTCTTGAGCAAGGTTTGTAGGAACAGTTGTTTTCAAGAGAGCTTTCTCTAAGATGTCTTTGTGGGATGGGGATAGACGCAATAACTCCAAAATAGATATGTGTGCGGGTGTTTTATGGAGTTGATCAAGGATGCTGTACTAGTTTGATGTGGATGATGACTTGGGTGGAGCTCCTTGTAGAGTAATATTTCCACGATGAGTGGTTACATTACAGTCGGGATTATTCTTGATAGTGAATACATTGATGTGCGAGTCATTGTGTGAGATATAGTTGACAGTGTACTCATAAGAAACATTATTATAGTTTGCTTTGTCAGCACTATTGTTGTTTTGATTGGAAGATCCTCCTTTCTCATAGTGTGGAAGAGGATTTTTGAATGCTATGTGCTCTTCATTAGAGGTATGACCTTCAATTGATATTTGTTTTTGATCCAACAAGTCTTGAATGACATGTTTTAGTGCTTGACAATCATTAGTTTTATGTCCTTTGTTTTAGTGATATTCGCAAAAGTTGGAATCACTCCACCAAGCGGGTTTAAATTTTAGTTCATATTCCCACACCGGAGGAAGTGTTTTGAGGTTACCCACAATTAACTTCCTAAGGGCGGATTTGAGAGACTCTCCTAGTGGTGTGAATTTTCTCCTAGGAGGAAAATTAAAGGGTCTTTGCTCATTGCTTTGGGGCTTGTTGGATGGTGTATTGTTTTGTGGTTTTGATAGATTGAAGATTGGTTGCTTTTGCACCACATTTTTAGCATCTACCACGCCATCATTTACAATGGGTTTGTTCTTGGTCCAAAATTGTGACTTGTCCGCATTGTTGTTAGAACTAGGGGTGTCTTTGTATAGCTTAATTTGTCCCTTTGTTATCAAGGCTTTCTCAATGAGTAGCCCCATTTGAATGACCTTACTAAAGGTAGTTGGCCATTGTATTTGGATTTGATAACTCAGCTCCGTGGTTAGGTTGTGAACAAACATTTCTATCATTTGTTTCTCTAGTATGTGGTAGGGACACTTGCTTGCAAGTTGTCTCCATCTTTACAAAAAAGAGACGAAGGATTCTCCCCTCTTTTGCTTGTTATTACAGAGGTCCAACATGGGGATTTCGTGTTCGATATTGTATGATAAATGTGTTACAAATTTGTCCACTAGCTCATCAAAAGTGTGGATGTCGGGAGGTAGGCGGGAGAACCATTCCATTGCTTGGCCTCCTAAGCTTCATGGGAATAGTCGCATAAGATACGCTTCATTGTGTGCGACTTCTAGGCATGCTGCGCTAAATTCCCTTATATGATCTCTTGGATCACCTTTTCCTTAATACTTATCGAATTTTGGAACCTCAAACCTTGAGGGAAAAGGGATCGTGAGCAAAAATTTATCGAAGGGATATGGTGAAATATCCTCAAGGGAGTAATGTTTTGTTGATGTCCCATTTTGAATGTTTATCAATTGTTTTTGTAAGGCTTGGATTTGTGTTGTTAATGTGTCCAAGGGATTGAGTGTATCCTTAGCCTTTTCTAACTTAGAAGAATCTTTGTCTGTTTTAGAGGCATCTTTGTCATTTTTGGAGCCATCTTTTGAAGACTCAGCTTCATTGTCAGAATTGTTTGCTCTTAGAGTTGAGACATCAAAATCTGAGGGCAACTTAGCTCCTTGTTGAGCTAGCATGAGGAAATATTTATGAGGATCTGTGGCAACGACCCTATCCATCATCTTTTGGAATTTTGGATCTTGAAGTTGTTTAAGGATTTCCTCTTGACTAACTTCCTCATCATTAGAATTATGCCCACTATTGCGAAGGGAACCCATTTTTTGCTTTTGTTTAGATTGAGATCTAGTTTGAACCATGCCAGTTTTGGATGCGAAAGAAGTTGGATTGTGAGACTTGGTGGACTTGGTTTGATGTTTTTGGTGCGACAATGATGTGAGGGTGAATTTCGTTGGATATGGTTTTGGTAAGATTTTGCTAAGGTTTTCTATTGACTCTATTTGTCCAAACAAAGTGTTCTTGAGCTAAAAGGTAGTCAAAATAGGGATGGTTGATCACCTCTATTTGATGTAGACTATTCTTCTATCAAGATACACAAGTATAGTTTCAATGTGAAGGATGATTGGAATCCTGATATGAAACTAACTAGATTTTTGCTTGAATTTTGTAGAGTCTCAATAATGCCTTGATGCGAGTTTTGGTTTGGTTTGATGTGTTCAGATAGCAAGACAACGGTATGCAAAGGTGATGTGCAAAAAATGGCATGAATACGGAACTGCAAGGTCGAACTAATTTTCCAGGTATAAACTAGAGTAAAAAGGGCATCCAGAAATGGTTTCAGCTTTGTCTCAAAATGTATGGAATAGCTCTCTGTTGTGAATGCATAGCGTTAGATGTGCAGGAATAAGAGGCAAATGCGCAACTCTGTTATGTGCATGTGCAACTCTATATGCACAGGGTTGCATTGTGTATACGCAGTAATGTTCTTTGAATGCACATAAATGGTATATGCACAGAAAAACCATTTAAATGCGCAGCAATATTGAATGCGCAACAAGAATTTGTAAGTGCACAACAAGACTTTGTGTATAAGCAGGTTTGCAGAATTTTTGCCTTTTTTGTTGCAGTTTGTCAGTTTTGGTTTGTTTGCATGTTTTCCAAGGATGTTCAAAAGTTTTGAAGTATTGTTTTTGACTCAAGTTATTGCCAGAAAACATAGCAAGCAAGATTTTGTCATGATTATTTGGAACACGTTTTGATAAATGAAAAATAAGAAAGTACAATCCTAAGGATGGCAAGGACAATATTCGTTGAATTCCAACTTGGATTTTACTCTAGCCACTTACATAAAGTTGAACAGTTAGTAACTTGGTAGCACCGGCTCCCCTGCAGGGCACTCACTTCTCACGCATACCAAGTTACAGTTCCTCCCAAGAGTTGAACTTTCTGTCTCCACACTAGATGAGTGTATGACGTTGGACGGCTTCAGAGGTGTGACCTCCTGTGCCAACAAATAGGGGTTTTTGGCTTTCTAAAACAAATAGTTTTTTAGTATGGACATCCGTTCGGGTGGTTACACGTGCGGCAATTCGCTCCGATAAGGAGGCTTCCTAGCCTGCAGAGGTTACACTCTACAGGGTTTTGGGGGAAACATTTGTTGGTGTAACACATCAGCACCCATTGTTTACAATTTTCATCACAAACACAATTTATTTAAAGCGACTTGGAAGTGGCTTGGCTTTAGCCCATTATCGCTCGAGGTCGTCCCGCTTGGAAGGACAAAATTCCAAGGGCAGGCCTCTTCTAAAGGTAACACATATAAAATGATGAGTTTGGCATTTTGGTCACCTAAGAAAGGGGAGTGCATAGTCCTATCATCATTTCCAAGCACATGGTACACTGGTTCTTTATCCTCCTAGTTAAAAAAAAAAAAAAAAAAACTAAGTGTGTTTACTCTACCAAGCACAATCCATTTGACAAGATAGCAAAAAATTTGAAAAGATGGTTCATTTTTATCCCCCCTAAACAAATCTATGTGAAGATTGTTGTTGAAGGATGAAACAAATTACTTTCCTTTAATTTAGGCTAGATGAGAGTTTGTACTACGAGATTGACTTGAAAGATTTGTTTATTTTTATCCACCTAGGTTGGGACTATGTGCGAGTTGTATGCAACAAATCAGTTTACTTCTTCCTATTTTAGTCTAGGTGAAAATTTGCATGAAGATGTTAGATTACTATCCCTTAATTAAATCTAGAAGAACTAATGATGCAGCTAAATGACTAAACAACGCTCCTACACTTGTGAGAAGAGTTAGTATGGAAATCTTTGCCAAAATGTTACAACTTTTTTGACATCATTTAAATGTGCAGAAACAGAAGGTGAATGCGCATAAATGCTCAATATTTGTGCAGAAACATATATGCACAGAAAGAAGAAATGTATGCGCAAAAAAAGTGGATGCGCAGTACTGTTCAGTATTTGCGCAGAAACATATATGTATAGAAAGAAGAAATGTATGCATAGGTCTGCTCGATGGATGCGCAGAAAAAGTGGATGTGTAGTGCTATTTAGTATTTGCACAGAAAGATTCTGTGAATGTGCAGAAATACAGATGCGCAGCAGGGAGATACAAATGCGCAGGACTGGAACGTGGATGCACAGAATCGACCTGTTACGATAGCAGCTTCACAGAAAATTCAAATGGCAGTTAAAAATGGGGCTACGCCCCATGGTGGGCACCATAAATGTTAGAGGAAAATGTGAACAATAGCATTAACAACTAAATATCCAATAAGTCAATGAAATTGATGCAAATACAGTAAACAAAGATATTGCCTTCATAGACCAATTTACCTCGTAGCTTCCATTGTTGCTTATCTCGTATCGATCTTGTGTATGATTTTAGCTCTCAGAAGTGTGTGCTTCCTTGCTGTTGAAGATGACAATAGGAGAATGGCTATGATTGGAATGTGCAATGAAGACTAAACTAACAATGCAATTCTAATGGAGATGGATGATTGTAATGGAGACATGGTTGGATGATTATGATGATAATGGGATTATGCAAATGCAAATGAGGATACTTTGCCAAAGGCACACTAGTAGGATTTCTATAGAGTAAGATTATGAAATCTTGGATGATGAAAATGAGGGAATGAGGTTTCCTTTTATAGGCTCAAGAGAGGCCAAATCCAAGTGTCAATAGATCCGTGACTGGAGGAATTACCTGTGAGGTGTATGGTTGAGGAAGGTTTGAGAGAATGTGCATGAATTAGAAGAGGACAAGTGTCTAGGCCTCTTTCATGAGTTTATGGGAGTTAACATAATAGATTGAAGAGTTAACTGAATAGATTGTTCAGCTAACTGGGTTGATTGACCAATGAACTCAATTGACTAATTAGTTAACTGATTTGATTGATGAGTTAACTAATTTGACTGGAGGATAAATATGACATGTGGGTGAGAGGATATTGGCTAATTAAATATTAAAATATTTAATTATGTGTGCAACATGGTGAGGTGGAAAGGTGATGTGGATTTATGAAATTAGGACTTTGGGATAGAGGAATTTAGGATTAATTAAATAATTTGGGATTATTTAATTATATGATACTATGGAAGAATTAGGATGACTTAATTAAATAAATTGATTTTATTTAATTATTGGAGGGATGCGAATCATTTAAATAAATTAGGATATTTATTTAATTGATAGAGGAATGAGAATAAAATAAATATTAAAATATTTATTTAATTTGATTTATCCATTTTTAGGTGTTTACAATAACATAATTTGTGTTAGGTCTACACTAGTAGCAACATCATTATTTGCCCTATCACATTCCTTAGTGTTTGTCATCATAATTCTTGCATAAAAAAATAATGTGTTGCAAGTTCTTTTATGTTATTTAATATGATGCTTAATTCTTGTAACTTTAGATCTTAAATTTTTGTTTGACTTAAATAACTTGTAAGTTTTGATTTTGGAAATAATTTAAATCAATAATTAAGTATAAATCTAAATAAGATGGAGGAAATATGAGGTTTTTAATATCATGGGATTTAAGTAAGCTTAATAATTATCTCTATTTGAAAGTTCACTTTTTATCCTTTTGAAACACACTGCTCCAAATTTTTGAAGGTGCTGATAAGAAAAGTAGTAACATGCAAATATAAAACTAGATTACCTTATCTTGAACTAACAAAGTAACCTAAGTCTGCAATGCTCACACATACTCCAAAATTAAAGATTATTGAAATAGGTACATGTATATTCCCTTTCCACAAGCTTCCTTTACATTTTATCTTGTTTTATATTTTATATTTCTCCAAAAGATGTAGACATCTATCAACCTCCCATGACAATCAAGGTTTATCCACCTACCATGTTATCTAGTTTTACTCCTACCACACTCCCTGGTGTTTGTTATAGCCCTTAACTAGTTAAATTTTATGCATGGACTTGTTTGTTTATGGTATGTTATTAATTCCATTTTTTCAGGTTTTAATTTATGAATTAAACTTCGAATGTACATGTAAAAGTTTATGTAGGAAGTTTGTCTTTAATAAAAATAGCCACATCTAAACCATTCTATTCATCAAAACGTATGTGATCCAATGGTGATTATACAAGAAAAATCCTCAAAAAGTAAAGGGAAAGAAGGGTCAAGATCCTCCAATGGAACTAAAATTACCAAAATTACATTTCAACAAATCTTCTTATTTTCTCTATTTATGTTGGGTGTGTTTTGTTGTAAATTATTAAATGTGTTTTCTAGTGTTATTGTGTTGTGTAGAACCCCCTTTAAGAAGAAAATGAAATTATTTAAACATTATAGAAACATTTGGATATAATAGCTCGTCTATTATTTTTCTTACACGAATCAATTCTAAAATATATAAAATATAGACTACCTATTCTCAAACTAATAATTTTGATGCAACTTTTATAAAAAAAATTCTAATCACCCAAAATCTAAGATCTCCACCAATGGAAAGCATATTATTCTAAACATCTAAATATAATTTATTATTTTTTAAAATTAACTTAACCTATTTAAAAATAATTTAGTTGGTGGGTTTGGAAATGGTGAGCGAGAGTAGTGATGGAGATGAAGCAAAGGAAGTAGATATGACAAATTAGTTTGGCACAAATCTTATGCAAGGCGACATGGGATACTCAGATTTTACAAAGTCAACAATACTTAAAGGGCAACCATTGGGGGTTAAATTTGTAGAATCCAATGGTGTCTAGTCTATCAAAACTAATTTTAACCTTAGCCTTTTTGTAACCTTCCAAAACCCTTGACTTGATCACTACAAAAATGCTAAGAATGTTGAAGTTTTATGGGTGATAAAGTTTACTAGTAGTATAATAATGTAGTATAAACTTGGGAGTTTTATCAAACTACCAAAATTTAACAGCCTAGACAACAATATTCACAATTACAACAACAACAACAACAAATTTCAATTATTTTATTCATGTATGCAACACTTCAATCAATCAAGAGTACATTGTTTAGAAATTTGCATTCAGTTAATTCTCCTTCTAAAGAAATTATTCTTCTTCAAAATCAATCTCAATCAGCCAGAGGAACCCCTAACAGAATGCAATGGTTTCCTTTTATACACAGGTTGGAAGAAGTTGATGAGTTGACAATTGCAAAACTAAATCACCAACAGTCGCCATCCAAAAAATGATACTTTTCATCCCCTTCACAAGGTGCCTCATCAGTGATTTTAGCTATTCAGAGCCTCATACAACACTTGTACTACTCATTATAATACACACTGACATTATTGTAAGCCTTTGAATGTCTATTTTGGTGAATCGACATCATGGTGTCCCGTTGAACTTCTTTATCGACAAACTTGAACTCGTGTGAACTTTGTGAATTTCCTTGTGACATGTTTGAAGGTATCAAAAGTAAGAAGTTTGTCAAACATCAAGGTACAATTCAAACTGTGATACATATAGTCGATGAACTCAAAAGTGCATTATCTTAAAAAATGTATTTCAGTGCTTGCACTAACTTTCAGTCAAGTGACATTTTGATGAACCTTCAAATTGGAGTTTCGGTAGATTAGAAACCTTGTGAACTTCAAACCTTTGCTTCTTCAATGATTTAATCCTTTCTCAAACCTTTGTACTTCATCGACATCCTTCATAGTTCTTGAACTGACCAATTTGGTGAATTGATAATTTAAAGAACATGTGAACACTGAAACACCTTATAACACTTCTTCGACATAGATACAAGTTTCCAAACTTTGAAAATGCTAAGATAAAAACTATTCAAATGTTTTTTTGTGTATTAAAGACTTCGTGAACTCAAGATTTCACCGACAGAGGTTCAAAAACTCAACTTTTGGTGAAATGTTTCATTTGATGCACATTGGAGTTTGTAGGTTCAAGATTTTGCCAAAAGGCAAGCGTTTCAGTGAACAAAGAAATCCATGAACTTCTGTTTGGACTGAAGCATCCAAAACTTCACCAAATTTTTAAACTTTCACCAAATTAGAACTACATAGGCCCAATTAGCCCTTCTAGAGATATCATTAAATTGACTCCAAAATTTCTCTCGAAGTAGATGAACAAAAACTAATTGAAACAAACAACTGAAGCAAAACCTAAAATGTTTTTGGTTGATATAGGATTGTGTGTGCACCTAGATGCTCCTGCATAAGACACATTGGGTAAGAGAAATGTTCCATGAGTGTGCAACTCATGAACATTTGGTAAAGTTTGGAATGGGAATTCCATACTTCACAAGTTTTGAAGCATTCAGTCAAGTTGCTTCATTAACTGCTCTATTTTTCCATCAAACTAGATATTCCCTATAGTCCTTTCCCCTTGTCCTTTTGATCACACAGAAATCTATCACTTTGTCTACTTCTTCAAATTTCTTCTTAGGCAATTGATGTATCCATCCTTGGTCATCCTAAAAATCTCAATGTGTATCCCCTTGTGTACTTGTTCCCCCTTCATAATACTTATACAAATCAATGACATTGAATATGGGAGATATATCTATACCTATCAGAAGTTCAATTTCATATGCATTGGATGAAAACTTTCTCAACACCTTGCATGGGCCTATCTTTTTCCACTTTAGTTTGTTATATGTTCCCTAAGGGAACCTTTCTTTCTTCAAATGTGCCAATACCAAATCACCCACCTAAAATTCTTGCTCTCTTCTACGCATATCAACATGTTCTTTCTATTTTATGGAACTCTTCTCCAAGTTTTCCTTCACTTCTTTATGTAATTCTTGAAGATACTCAGCAAAATCCTCTACAACAACATTGTTCCTTCCTAAATCTACACTATCCCTCAATTCATCAACACCCCTGGGACTATAACCATAAACAATATGGAATGGGATTTTCCCTGCACTCCTATTGACTGAATTATTATAAGCAAATGTTGTCTGTGCCAATATCAAATCCCATTGATTATCTGTCCCCTACCAAACATCTCAACAAATTACCAAGACTCCTATTCACAACTTTTGTTTTCCCATTAGTCTAGGGATGATAAGTTGAACTGAACCCTAGCGGTGTTCCCAATTTATTCCACAAAGTATGCCAAAAATGACCAACAAATTTTGTGTCCCTATCAAAGACAATACTCTTTGGCAATCCATGAAACCTAACTCTTTGAAAAATAATATGGCTATATGCGAAGTGTCATTAGACTTCTTGCATAGAATAAAATGAACCATCTTTGAAAACCTATCAACCACAACAAATACAGAATCATTACCTCACCGTGTTTGTGGCAATCCAAAAACAAAATCCATGCATATGTGCTCCCATGATCTTTCCAGTATAGGCAATGGCTGATACAAGCCTATATTTTGTCTTGCTCCTTTGGCATGCTAGAAAATTCTACAACCTTGCACCATTTTCTTTACATCTGCTTTCTTTCTAGGCCAATAATATCCTTCATTCAGTTGTGCCAATGTTTTGTCCACTTTAAAATTTCCACTCAGACCTCCAGTATGTTTTTCTCTTATCAAATTTTCCCTCATTGATCCCTGAGGTATGCACAATCTCTTTCCCTTGAATAACAATCCTTCTTGTATGAAATAATCCAGCCATGGAGTTCTATCCTTCTCTACTGGACTTTTGCATGCTACCCACACTTCTTTGCAATCTGTATCTTCTTCATATAAGTCCCTCATTGAATCAAAGCCAACAACATTTACTCTTAACTCATTCAACAACAAACACCTTCTACTTAATGCATCAACTACTTGATTAGATTTACCACTTCTATGTTTCAAGACGAATAAATAACTCTGTAAAAATTCTACCCACTTCACATGCTTTTGATTCAACTTACCTTGACTATTTATAAATTTCAATGCATGGTGATCTGTGTATAATACAAACTCCTTAGGTAGCAAATAATTTCATCGTTTCTTGAGTGGATGGACAATAGCATAAGACTCTTGATCATACATTGGATACTTCCTTTTGGATTCATTCAACTTCTCACTAAAGTAAGCTATCGGTCTTCCATCTTAACTTAGGACTCCTCCAATCACTGTCCCACTCACATCACAGTCTACTTGGAACACTTTACCAAAATCAAGCAGCGCCAACACTAACTGTTCCCTCACTTTTTCTTTCAATAACTGAAAACTCCTTTCTGTTGCAATTATCCAACTGAATTCTCTCTTATTACCCTTCATGGTCTCAGTAATAGGTACACATATCCCACTGACATTTCTTATGAACTTCCTATAGAAGCTCGCCAATCCATGAAAACTTTTGGCTTCAAACATATTTTTCGATGAAGGCCAATCCATAATTGCTTTGACCTTTTCCAAATCCATTTTCATTCCATCTCCAGAAACAAAAAATCCTAAATATACCAACTCTTCCTTCACATAACTACACTTTTTCAAATTTACTAACAACTTCTCCTCTTTCAACCTTTGCAAAACTGCCCTAACATGCAACAAATGTTCTTCTATCATTTTACTAAAAATTAAACTATCATCCAAATACATAATGACAAACTTACCAAGGAAAGGCTTCAACACTTCGTTCATCAATCTCATAAAGGTGCTAGGCTTATTTGTCAATCCGAATGACATCACCATCCATTCATACAAACCATCCTTTGTCTTGAAAGTTGTCTTCCATTCATCTCCTTCTCTTATTCTTATTTGATGGTATCCACTTTTCAAATCAATTTTTGTGAAGTACTTGGATCCACTCAAACAATCCATCATATCATCCATTCAGGGTAATGGAAATTTGTACTTTATAGTTATCTTGTTTATGGCCCTTAAATTTGTACACATTTGCCATTATCCATCCTTTTAAGGTGCTAGCACTACTGGAACAACACATGAACTTAGACTTTCCCTGATCAGTTCCTTGTCCAACAACTCTTGCACTTGTCTATTTATCTCCTCATTCTCCATTGGCATCATTCTATATGGTTCTTTGTTAAAAAAACTAGCCCTGGGTATCAAATCCATACAATGACTTATACTTCTCATAGGTGGTAATCCTTTGGTAGCTCTTTCATCAATATATCTGCATAGTCATCCAATATTTCCTAAATTTCCTTTGGCAATTCTTCACTTCTTTTTGTTGTCATAACTTTTGTAGGCTTGGGAATAAAATCAAAACATGTCCTCTCCTTCTTCAACTCTTTCAAAAATTTCTTCCCAAAAATCAAACAAACTCTTGGACTATTTTCTACTTATTCCTCTTTATCCTTTAATGGGTTTAAAGTATATTTTTTTCCATCTTTCATTATTTTATATGTATTTGTTCTACCATCATGGACAACCTTTCTATCATACTACCAAGGTCTACCCAAAATAATATGGCATGCATCCATTGGCATCACATCACAAAGAAATTCATAATTATAACTACCAATCTGAAAATTTATAAGACATTATTCACTTACCACTAATTGATGTCCCCTTTGCATCCACAAAACTCTGTAGGGGCTTGGGTGTTTCATTTTGTTCAATTTTAACTACTCTACCATATCTTCTGACACTAGATTATTAGTGCTTCCACTATCCATAATGACTTTACAACATTTTCCACCTGATTTGCATCTTGTTCTAAACAAATTTCTCCATTGAACTGGTTCTAGTTTTTATTTCTTAGGATTTAACAAAATTCTTCACAACATCAAGGACTCTCCATCCTTGGGATCTTCTCCATGTTTTGGTGAAGCCACACTTTCTTTTTTTGCTTGTGCCACATTAATTTTTTCTTATTTTCCCTTTCCACTACTCTATTGTATTTGAGGACATCCAAATGCCCTATGCTCAATCTCTCCACATTGGTAACATGTGCGAGTGAATCCTCTTCCTCTACCTCTAGAATAATCTCCTTTTCCCTTGTTATCCTGGGTACTTGTTTGAGAGGTGATGGTTTCTCCGTATTTATTTTGATATCCTCTTCCACCACTAGACTATCCTCTTCCACATGAGAATCTGTATCTACCCCTGGAATTATTTTGTTTTCTTGCAAGTTTCTCTTCTACCTTCAAGGTATACTGATAAGCTTCTTCTACACTCTGGATTCAAACCATACTAATTTCATCTTGAATTGAATAAGGTAAACCATTTACATACCTTGATACCTTCTGGATTCAAACTTCCATTATAACTTGGTGGATCGATATGTGGTTTACTATTATTTCTAGACAATGCCCACAGAAATCTACCTTTTGGTTCATCCATCTCATCTTTGGTGTCAATTTCCCATTCTTCACATTCATTTTCATCTTTGTTGATATCTTCCACATGTACTTCTCTTCACTGTGTCACCTCCTTAGCGTCCAATCTTGTTGTAATCCCTCTCAACATCTCTACGATTTCACCAGCCCGCGGTGCTCCTCTTCGCCCACGTCCTCTATGCGCCATGTCTCCTCTGAGTTCTCTACAGTTGCAGGTCTTCTTCCTTTCACTTATCCACAATAAAAATTTCAAAACCCTTCTTATCGACATGACCACAATTCCCAATAAATCTGCTCTGATACCACTTAATGCAGTCTAAACTTGGTAGTTTTATCAAACTGCCAAAATTTAGCACCTTGGACAACAATATTCACAATCGAAACAAAAACAAAAAAAATTAATTGTTTTATTCATGTATGCAACACTTAATCAATTAGGAGTACATTGTTTACAACTTCGGATTTGGTCAATTCTCCTTTTAAAGCAATAATTCTTCTCCAAAATCAATCCCAATAAGCAAGAGGAACCCCTAATATAATGTAATGGTTTCCTTTTATATACAGGTTGGAAGAAGTTGATGCGTCGATAGTTACAAAATTTAATCACCAACAATTTCCATCCACAAAATGATATGCTTCGTCCCCTTCACAAGGTGCCTCATCGATGATTTTAGCTATTCGGAGCCTCATGCAACACTTGCACTACTCATTATAATATATATTGGCATTATTCTAAGCATTTGAATGTCTATTTTGGTGAAGTGGCATCGTGATGTCCCATTAAACTTCTTTATCGGCAAACTTGAACTTGTGTGAACTTTGTGAATTTTCTTGCGACATGTCTCAAGGTATTAGAATTAAAGAGTTCATGAACTCAAGCTTTCACCAACAGAGGTTAAAAAACTCAACTTTTGCCAAAATGTTTCATTTGATGCACATTAGAGTTCGCGAGTTCAAGATTTTGCCAAAAGGCAAACATTTCAGTGAACAAAGAAATCCATGAATGTCTGTTTTGACCTAAACATCCCAAACTTCACCAAATTTTTAATCTTTCTCCAAATTAGAACTACATAGGCCCAATTAGCCCTTCTAGAGATGTCATTGAATTGACTCTGAAAATTCTTCTGAAGCAGATGAACATAAACTAACTGAAACAACAATTGAACTAAAAC
The DNA here is from genome assembly GCA_027924645.1 of Cunninghamia lanceolata. Lineage (NCBI taxonomy): Eukaryota > Viridiplantae > Streptophyta > Pinopsida > Cupressales > Cupressaceae > Cunninghamia > Cunninghamia lanceolata. Next base: position 1,475,406 of record BSBN01001609.1, read on the forward strand.
TAATACAAAACTTGGAATGTTTTTAGTTGATGCAGAATTGTGTGTGCACTCAGATTCTCTTGCATTATGTAATGCCCTTAACCCCTTCCATTGTTGCAAAGTTTTTTGTAGATGATGTAGGAGCATCCAAACGGACTGGCGATCAACATCAACCAAAAAAATTGTCGGTTTGTTTTATTTGAGTTTTGGTTTGTTTTGGTCCTTTATGGTATTTCTCAGCTTTGGAAACACTTCATGCTTTCAGATTTGCAAGAATTGAGTTTCTGTCAGGTGGCAGTTTCAACATTCCGCAAGCAGTTTTGTGAAATTTATTCCCAAAGATTCATGAGAGCTAGAGTAGAATCCTTTTGCAGGGGCATTCTTGGAGGCACCATCTCAAAAGTTAAAAAAGAAAAGTCATATCTCTCATGCTTTGAGAGAAATTAATGCTAAAAATTTGTGTCTTTAATTATATAAGTTTGGATCAAAATCCTTTTATAGGGGACCTTGGGATCTCATTCCGAGCCCACTTGCTAATTTTCGTTCAATTCTAAAAAGTTTGAATTTTTTCGCCTGCGGCACCCGATTTCATGTATCCTGTCGCAATTGTGTAAATTTAGATTATCTTCCATTGGTTTGGCAACTTCATGGGGTACTCATCGAAGATAAAGAAATAGAAGATATTAGAGGTTTATATCTGCTATGAACATCTCACGGATCAAACTTGGCAACAACGAGTTGATTTTTCTGTCATTAATAAATAGGTTGTGCATAAAACATTCATGTCTTTACAAGGACATTTCTAAAGGTTGTATGGCATAGTATTGATGTAATATAATAACATCCAACATATTCTAATCAAACCTATCAAATTGAGGTTTAGAGCATGCTGTAAGAATATTCAAAAACAAGTTGAAACAAGAGAATTTGAAACACCATGAGTTGGGATGCCTCTTTGAGGCTTTTAATATCTTTCATTAATTTTTTTTTTCCTAGTTGGAGAGGCATACAGAGATGAAAATCCAATGCCAAAAAGTTGCAAGAAAAAGGTCAAGAAAAAATAAAAAATAAAAGGAAGCTGCCATGTTGGAAGAAGATTGGGGATTGTTGCCAACAAAAAATAGAGAAAAGGAGGAATGAGAAGAAGGTTTTCACTTCCAAAAGGGAGTTAAAATAAAATTATATAGAGGTGTTTTCTGCCATATAGAGGAAAGGAGAATGAATACAGATCTGCCATCAAATAGAAGAGGAATGTTGTGAATGAAGGCATGTAACAACAAGGAATGTGAAAAGTGTTTGCTGTGGATAGATAGGGAGAAATTTAGTGTGTCTGTGACACAGACATATATGCAGAAATAAAGCATAGTGTGCATCTAAAGAGTAGAGTGAAGGCCAAATATATAGAGGAGGTAGAAACTAAGAAGATTTGATCAACAAACTGAAACAGAGAAACATAGAAGGCAGTACTGGAGTTTTGGGAGGAAAGAATGGTGTGTAATCATTATATATAAAATTTTCTGCATATTAATGAAAGAATGCCAACCATTTGTTTGATGAAATGTGTTTTTATTTCTATGTATTGCATATGTTAGTAATTCTTGATAACAAGTAGTGTGATTTTGTGTGGGGAAGTTATGTTTTTGTAGAGGGGAGTACCCTCTTGCATTAAGTGGTATTAGAGCTTGAAGGTCATGAGAGTGTAGAGGATACAACAGGATGTGTGGGTAGAGGCAGCAGTAGAGAAGAGCTCGAGTGAACTGTTGCAGGTGTGAAAGAGAAGTCCTGAGCAGTAAGAGCTAGTATCGTGGAAGATTTGTCCTTGTAGATTGTAGGGTAGGTGATTGTGAATGTAAAAGATTGCAGCATTGATTAGAATTAAGATACATGTGTGGAAGCCAGTCATATGGGATGGCTGGAGAAGGTACAAAAGAAAGGGATTCCTTAGAGAGATGACATACAAGATTGAGAGGATTGATAAGTTGTTGGAGAAATGTGACCAGTAGGAAGCTATGCAGTGAGAGAAAGCCAAGAGGGATGAGTTTGCAATGAAGACATGTCATGAAGATGGCATCAATGAGAAAGATGAAAAGAAGAAAGAAGTGGCAGCGAATATGAAGAATGAAGAAGAGGAGATCCTTGTGCAAAAGGATCGAGAGGAAAGAGAGAAGAATGCAACCGAGGTTGCAAGGGAGAAGAAGAAGAGTTGTAGCCCTTTGGTAGAAGGGGCATGGGAAGAAGAACATATGGGAGCAACCCATACATTCCAAAAGGAAAACAAATTAGAAAAGAGAAGAGACAAGGAGAGAAAAGAGTGGAAAAAGAAAGAACATCTAGCTGTAGCTTGCCAATTTGAAGGTAGAAAAGATGTGGAATATGAAATTACAGTAGAGAAGGGCCCATGGAAGGGCATAAAATATGTGGGACAATGATGTAGTGAAGAGACAATTCATGAAGAAATGAAAAGGGTTGAAGCATTAGAGATTGTAGTAGAGGTATGTCTTTTGAAAGACATAGAAGAAGAAGATGAAATTGATGTAACAGAAGCAACAATAGATCCTTTGGAGGATACAAAGATAGAAGCAGAAGGACACAAACTTGCAACTGACGAGTAGAAAGTTGCAACAGATATAGAGGCAGAAATCTCAAAGTTGGAAGGCCATAGATTTGATAAACAAGTGGAAGAAGAAGAGAATGATCTCCTATGGAAAGATGAGATAAAGAAAGTAAACCAAATTCTTTAAAGAGATTAGATAGGAGACCATGAAGAGATAAACAATGCAACTGAAAATGAAGGCATATGAATTGGGACAACAAAAATAAATGAGGTACAATTTGATAATTTTGAGTGATTTGTTTCAAGTGATAAATATAGTAGAAGATAAAGGGCAAGAAGAAAAGAGTAGATGCATGGAAGCTTTCCATTTTCACAAGGATGTTGCAGATTTGATTATGGAAGAGGGGCATAATTTGTTTGAAGAAGGAAGTGAAAAGATGGAAGAATTGTTTAGTTTGAGTGAGCACTTGATGAATATGAATGGGGCAGCTGAGAGTGATTCCGTGACAGCGAGAAGTGGAGAGGTAACTTATGATTTTTCTGAATTGCATGAAGAAGAAATTGATGGGGATTTGTTTGTTATTGAGATGGACAAGGAGTTACAAAATGATGGGATGAAAACAAACTAAGATGCATATTTGTGTATGTTGAACACACCAAGATACTGAGAGGGGGGGTGGATCAATATCTAAACAATTTTCACTTTTAACAATTTCAACTTATTTGGAGCAAATCAAAACTTAATCATCACAACACAAACATGAACATGAAAAATTTACACAATGCACATCAACACATAACACTAGATATACATGGAAAACCCTATAAGGGAAAAACCACGGTGAGGATTAACTCACAATATATGAAACTCAAACAATAACTTTGTTTTGTTGCAAGTATGTGCCTAATCGATGTTGTCATTGATGTCAACATATCAATGTTGTCATTGGTGTCAACTGTGCTCTTGTTTTTGTTGCTTGCTTGTAATGAGTTAGATGCTTTATATTCTTTGTATTTGCCAATGTAAGTGTTGGAAAGCCTGATATTGAGGATATTGAGAAAATTTGCTCCTCTGGTAAAAATAGTGTGTTGTAGAGTATCTTTGTTTGCAAAAGAACAGTCAAATAGATAGCTCTGCATTTCCTATAGATTAAATATCTTTGTTTGCAGATTGGAAATTATTTAAAAGCTTGTCTGAAGATGCTATGTTCCAAGTTTGAGCCTCTGGTATGAAGATTTGAGTGAGTTATGTTCACCAGAGTGAAAACTACTTTTTTTGTATGTTTGGTGGTGACAGGGAGACAGTATTATGCTCCGCATTCCTCCGCATTGAAGTATATTTATTTGCGGCTCTAGAGTTAAGTCTAAGCTAATGTTATGTGCCTTCAACTCCAATGGCTCATGATTTGGCGGTCCGCAAGCGATCTTTTCCTTATGAGAGTAGCTGGAAGTGGTGTTTATGTGCTCCAGTTTGAAGAATCTTCTTGACAGAGTGGTTAGAAGTTGTGCAGTTGTTCTTGATGATTTCAATGTGCTTGTGGATGTCTCTTAATCATGTTTCTACCCTTGGATTGGTCCACAAAGAGAAATTTGGATTGTGGATGAAGAATGTTCTTAGTAGACCTAGTGTTCTCACCAGTCTTCGCCGTCTTGGTTGATTTCACTATTTGTGGAGATGCCTTGAAGATTGTAGAAGTGTGTCGTGGCATGAAGGATTGCATTTAAGTCCCAGCTAAGGCATGGCAGGATCAACATACATCTTTACATCTTTCCCTTAGCAAATATTTGTATTAGGTCTAGACCTATTTCTATGTATGTTTTGTAATGCCGATCTTGGAGATTGTTCCAATGGTTGATGAGTGTATTACCGACCTTGATGTACATTCCAAGGTTGATGTTGTATAAATACTTGTAATGTAATTTTGAAAAAGGTATGAGTGTAAAAAAATGAGAAGATAAGTGTTGTTGCAAATATGTGCCTAAGCGGTGTTGTCATTGATGTCAACTGTATCCTATTTTGCTTCCTGTATAGAAGACTGGATTGTTGAGGATATTGAGAAAATTAATGAGGATCAATGTATGCGGACCATATGGCTATGTAGAAGTTTGTCTGAAGAAGCTCCAGTTAAGTTTTGAGAGGTTCGCATTAAGATATAAAGAAGTTATGGCCATCTGAGTAAAACCAGTTCCTGCAATATTCAGAAGAGACAGAGTGACAGAAAAGAGGTCCAGATTGTTCCGGATATGTCAAATGATGATCTGCGGATCTGGAGGTAGGTTTGGGAAGTTAGTGTGTATCATCCATTCAAGTGGTTCATGGTTTGGAAATTCTCAAGCAATCTTTCTAATGTGGCAATCATGGCAGATAGTGTTCTTGAGGCTCCCGAGGAAGATGCAAGTGATTCAAATGATTTGGAGGAGTGCGAATGTTTTTGTTGAATTCAATGTGCTTGTAGAAGTCTTTCGATCATGTGACTGCTATGTTGGAGGTCCACATTGAAGTTTGAGCTTGTCAATGAAGAGTTTCTTCTTGGTGTTGTTTTTCTTCCTAGTCTTGGCTGATCGGATGATTCAAGTGTATTGCGGATGATCTAAGAGCACTTCTATGAAGCGTGGCATGTTGATCAAGGAAGATTTGAGTCCCAGTTATGTTTGGCTGACAACTTAGTGATTCACATTAAGTCAGATGTTTGTAGTGCCGACCTTGATGTTCATTCCAAGGTTGATGAAATGTATAAATACTTGTTGATGAGTTGTGGAAAATCATCCTTGTGCAAAAATAATATAATCTAAAGAAAGGATCAAAAGGCAGAGTAGAGCAGAGGAGAAGTAGAAGAACAAGAGTTGTTTTGATGAAGAGTTAGAGAAGAAGTATTTGGGGCAGAGCAGAAGTTTTATGAGCTTTCAATGAAACTAAACCAGGCATGAAAGAGATGCTATTTATCAGTTAATTCCTTTTGTATTAAAACATAAATTCTATAGGCAGTGAGCCTCTTTTGAGCAACGAGATCTGGGCAGTGTGCCTGACGGCATGTGCCTTCTATTTTTCTAAAATACTTTTAACAGGGTACAAATCTTTGTGGGTTAACCCCCACCATGGTTTTCCCTTAACCAGGTTTCCACGTAAAAATCTTGGTGTTCTGTGTTCATTTGTTTCTGCTCATGTGTTGATGATTCATGCTTTAAATGTTTATATCATTAATCAGTTTTGTGTGATAAAGAAATAGTTGCAAGTGTTAAAGATTTGGGACAACTGATTCACTCCCTCTCAGTTGTCTGGCCTAAATCCAACAATTGGTATCAGAGCCAAGTTCCTCTAAAAGGAGCTAAACCGCCCGAGGAGATCCAAGATGTTGACCTACAAAAAGGATAGTTCAAGATTTGATGGAATGAATTACTCTATTTGGAAGAGTCGCATGGAGTGCCATTTGTAATGCATGGGTGATGCTTATTGGGTGATAACTAAGGAAGAGTATAATCCTTCGGAAAAGGTTTGTCAACTCCAGATGAACTCAAGGATGCTAAAAATAACCTTCAAGCTAAAGAAGCCTTGTTGAGTGCCCTGACTGATTAAGAAATGACAAATGTTTTTGGACTAAAAACTGCTCATGAAATCTAGAAGAAGTTGGAGAATCTATATGAAGGCGATGAATATGTCAAATGTGCCAAACTACAAAGTCTGAGAGGAAAATTTGAAAATTTGAGGATGTGTGAAGATGTAAACATCACAATCTACATGCAAAAGATAAATGAACTTGTGTGTGGTATCAGGTGTGCTAGTGGAACTTTGAAAGAATCAAAGATTGTGGTAAAAGTGCTTAGATCTTTACCTAATTCATACAAACATAAGGTTGCTGCTATATAGGAGAACAGGACTATCTCAGAAGTTACAAGAGATCACCTGGTTGGCAAAATTTCAGCTTTTGAATTAAGTGAATTTGGTGATTCTCTTCCTAAGTCTGAATATGCATTTAAGGCCAATGTATATAGAAAACAAAGATATGATCTAGGTGAAAGCTCTTCAACAAGATCAAATAGATTTGTGAAGGAAAGGAAGGATCTTGAAGATGATGAAATTGAGACTGTAGATCTTGAAGCTCTTATTGCCAAAATAATGCCAAGAGGATCCGGTAAGTATGAAGGAAAGTTGCCACTCAAATGTTTTTCTTGTAATAAGATTGGTCATTTTGCCTCAAGATGTTCGGAGAGATTTTCAAAACCAAACCCTAACAGATTTAAAGGTCAGAAGAAATGCTACTATGTCCAAGAAGTTGGAGAAGAAGGAGTCACAGACGATGAATCTGATCATGGAGGTTCCACTAAAAATGATTGGGTGTTCATTGCTATCAAAGAAGAAGATCTGGTGTCTACTGAATCTGCTAGTTGTATAAATGTGGAAAGTGCCTTTGCTGCTCAGGTTGTTGAGAAGGATGAATGGGTGATTGATAGTGGATGTTCTCATCATATGACTGGTGATAAAAGTAAGTTTGTAAGCTTTGAAAAATATGAAGGTGGGCTTGTGAAATTTGGAGACAATTCAGCTGGTAGAATCCGTGGTAGAGGATCCATCTTTTTTGATGGTAAGAATAACACCAATGATGTTTTGTATGTGGAAGGACTAAAGCATAATCTTCTCAGTGTTGGACAGTTGGTTGACAAGGGTTATGATCTTTGATTCAAGGATGGCAAATACAAAATCCTAGAAAGCTCTGGAACTAAAATTGCATCTGGTACACAAACTAGAGGTAACATCTTTCAATTAAGTAGCTCTGGTAAACGTTGTTTGATTGCACAAACAGATCATAGTTGGTTGTGGCATAGAAGAATGTGTCATGTGAATTTTGACAACATTGTCAAGATAAGTTCTACTTAGGCTGTGAGAGATCTTCCAAGACTTGTGAAACCTAATAGCATGTGTAGAGAATTTCAATTGGGTAAACAAAACAAAACATCATTCAAAAGTAAAGAACAATTTTCAAGTGGGAGATTGGAACTTGTGCATACTGATCTATGTGGTCCTACTAGAATTAGGAGTGTGCAAGGAGATAGATATTTTATGTTGTTGATTGATGATTACTCCTGGATGATGTGGGTAACTTTCTTAAAAGAAAAATCAGAAGCTCTTGACAAATTCAAAGTGTTCAAAATTATGGTGGAAAATGAGATTGGTATGAAGATAAAGTGTCTGAGATCTAACAGAGGTGGAGAATTTACCTCTGGTGAGTTTGATACATTTTGTGAAAAGCACAGAATAAAAAGACAATTATCTGCTCCTAGGACTCCTTAGCAAAAAGGAGTTGTGGAGAGAAAGAACCGGACCATTCAAGAAGCTGTCAGGACCATGATGATGGAATCAAATGTTCCACAAGTTTATTGGAGAGAAGCTGTAAGTACTGCTGTCTACACTCTTAACTGGGTGCAAATCAAAGGCAATTCTAGTAAGACTCCTTATGAACTCTAGTTTGGTCATCCTCCTACTGTAAGATATTTTAAAATTTTTGGAAGTAAATGCTATATCAAAAGAGATGAGGATCTAGGCAAGTTTGAAGCAAGAAGTGATGAAGGAATTTTTCTGGGTTACTCTACTCAAAGCAAAGCTTACCAGTGCTTTAACAAGAGGTTGAAAAAGATTGTTGAAAGTGCTAATGTCAGAGTTGATGAGAGAAAAGAAGGAGATGCCAGGTCTTGCAGATATGATTCAGATGATCAAGATGAAAATCCAAGTCAAGGAAGCCAAGTTCAATCCTAGACTCAAATCTAGATTGATCCAAAAAATCCAGGAACTCAAGAGGATAGTACAGATGTTGAGGAACAAGCTCAAGAAACAGAAGTTCAAGCAATTCCCAAAACTCCCAAGTATGTAAGACTGAATCATCCTGAAGATCAGATCATAGGAGATAAGAGTAAAGGTGTTCGAACTAGGAGAATTTTTTTTGAAGATCAAGAGGAGATTTGTTTGATTTCAAAGATTGAACCTAAATTAGTAAGTGAAGCCTGCAATGATGAAAACTCGGTAAAAGCAATGGAAGAAGAATTGATGCAAATTGAAAATAACCACACTTGAGATCTTGTTCCTAGACCTAAGGACAAAAATGTGATTGGAACCAAATGGGTCTTCCAGAATAAACTAAATGAAGATGGTGAATTTGTAAGAAACAAAGCAAGGTTGGTATGCAAAGGCTATTCTCAAGTGGAAGGAATTGATTTTGAAGAAACTTTTGCTCCGGTGGCAAGAATAGAAGCAGTCAGATTATTTCTTGCATTTGCTGCTTTCAAAGATTTTAAAGTTTATCAGATGGATGTTAAATCAACATTCCTGAATGGAGAGTTGGAGGAAGAAGTCTACATTGAGCAACCAGAAGGTTTTTAGTTGTCTGATTAGAGAAATATGGTCTGCAGACTGAGAAAAGCTTTGTATGGACTCAAGCAAGCCCCAAGAGCCTGGTATGCAAGATTGGATAAATATTTACTTAAGCTAGGATTTAGCAAAGGTATTGTTGATAGTAATCTTTACTTCAAGATTAATCATGAGGACATCTTGATTGTTGAGGTCTTGGTTGATGATATCATTTTTGGTGGAAATGAATGTATGTGCAAAGCATTTGCTGATCAGATGAAAAGTGAATTTGAGATGTCAATGTTTGGTGAGATGAATTTCTTCCTAGGTCTACAAATTGTTTAGTCAGATAAAGGTATCTTCATATCTCAGTCCAAGTATGTGAAAGAATTGTTGAAGAAGTTTGGAATGGAAGATTCAAAGCCAGTGGGTACACCTATGGTAACCAGATGCAAGTTGAGTAAAGATGATGACTCCCCCAAGGCAAATCAGAAAAGGTATAGATCAATGATTAGAGGATTGCTCTATCTGACTCAGACCAGACCTGACATCATGAATGCAGTTGGACTTGTTGCTAGATTTCAAGATGATCCTAAAGAATCCCATGTTGTGGCAATCAAAAGAATTTTCAGATATCTCAAGGGGACAATTGATTATGGATTGTGGTATCCAAAGGATAATGACTTCACTCTTCATGCATATACAGATGTTGATTGGGCAGGAGATGTGGATGATAGGAAAAGTACTAGTGGTGGTGCATTCTTCTTGGGAAGAAGATTGGTCTCTTGGATGAACAAAAAGCAAGAGGCAATATCTCTGTCTATTGCAGAGGTAGAATATATAGCGGCAACAAATAATTATACTCAAGTTCTGTGGATGAAGCAAATGTTGAAAGACATCAGAATTGTATTTGAAGAGCCTGTCACAATCTTCTATGATAATTCAAGTGCAATAAGCATCTCAAAGAATACGGTGTTGCATTCAAAGACAAAGCATATATCCATTAAGTTTCATTTCTTGTGAGAGAAGGTAAATGAGAATGAAGTCAAGTTGGAGTTTGTGTCTTCAAAGGATCAGATTGTAGATATTTTTACTAAGCCTCTTCCCAAAGATACTTTTGAGTATCTTAGAGAGAAGTTGGGGGTCATTAACCCTCCTAATCAGAATTAAGATGCACTAGAGTGCATCAGTCCGGTGGAATTCACAGTCACATCTTGTGATCCAGATTGATGTCAAGGAGGTACTACTCAGGGGGAGTAGTCAGGATGCAAATGTTGGGATAAGTCTGAAACAAAAATAGAGAAAAGATTGCAAATATGTTCCCTTTTCCATTGATGTCAAAGGGGGAGAGAAGTTCATGTGAAAAACTAGTTGCTGATAAAAGGGGGAGCAGTGAAGAAAGTAATTGAAGTGAGAAGAGAAAGAGGGAGAAGTTCTTGTCTTGACGGTCAAATCAATTTTTCACATCATATGTTGCCATCAATGACAAAGGGGGAGATTGTTGCAAATATGTGCCTAAGTGGTGTTGTCATTGATGTCAACATATCCTTGTTGTCATTGGTGTCAACTGTATCCTATTTTGCTGCCTATATAGAAGATTGGATTGTTGAGAATATTGAGAAAATTAATGAGGATCAATGTATGCGGACCATATGGCTATGTAGAAGTTTGTCTGAAGAAGCTCCAGTTAAGTTTTGAGAGGTTCGTATTAAGATATGAAGAAGTTATGGCCATCTGAGTAAAACTGGTTCCTGTAATATTTAGAAGAGATAGAGTGACAGAAAAGAGGTCCAGATTGTTCTGGATATGTCAAATGATGATCTGTAGATCTAGAGGTAGGTTTGGGAAGTCAGTGTGTATCATCCATTCATGTGGTTCATGGTTTGGAGGTCCACAAGCAATCTTTCTAATGTGATAGTCATGGCAGATAGTGTTCTTGAGGTTCTAGAGGAAGATGCAAGTGATTCAAATGATTTGGAGGAGTGCAAATGTTTTTGTTGAATTCAATGTGCTTGTGGAAGTCTCTGGATCATGTGACTGCTGTGTTGGAGGTCCGCATTGAAGTTTGAGCTTGTCAATGAAGATTTTCTTCTTGGTTTTGCTATTCTTCCCAATCTTGGCCGATCGAATGATTCAAGCGTGTTGCGGATGATCTAAGAGCAATTCTATGAAGCATGGCGTGTTGATCAAGGAAGATTTGAGTCCTTGTTATGTTTGGGTGACAACTTGGTGATTCACATTAAGTCAGATGTTTGTAGTGCTGACCTTGATGTTCATTCCAAGGTTGATGAAATGTATAAATACTTGTTGATGAGTTGTGGAAAATCATCCTTGTGCAAAAATAATATAATCTGAAGAAAGGATCAAAAGGCAGAGCAGAGTAGAGGAGAAGTAGAAGAAAAAGAGTTGTTTTGATGAAGAGTTAGAGAAGAAGTATTTGGGGCAAAGCATAAGTTTTATGAACATTCAATGAAATTGAACCAGACATGAAAGAGATACTATTTATCAGTTAATTCCTTTTGTATTAAAACATAAATTCTGTAGGCAGTGAGCCTCTTTTAAGCAGTGAGCTCTGGGCAGTGTGCCTGAAGGGATGTACCTTCTATTTTTCTAAAGTACTTTTAACAAGGTACAAATCTTTTTGGGTTAATCCCCACCGTGGTTTTCCCTTAACTGAGTTTCCACGTAAAAATCCTAGTATTCTGTGTTCATTTGTTTCTGCTCATGTGTTGATGATTCATTCTTTAAATGTTTATATTATTAATCAATTTTGTGTGATAAATAAATAGTTGCAAGTGTTTTGGGACAACTGATTCACCCCCCCTCTCAGTTGTCTTGCCTAAATCCAACAAGTGTGAGGAGTAAGAAGAGCAGAGTAGAGGAAGAATATTGCGCTTAAATGGAACTAAACTCAGGCATAGAATAGATGCTATCAAAAAAGTTCAAAAATCTTTGGCAGTGTGCATTTTGGGCAGTGAGCCTCTATTTTTCAGTATTGTTATAACTTATATATTTCTGTGAGCTAACACCCACAGTAGTTTTTTCCTTATAGGGTTTTCCACGTAAAAATTTGGTGTCTCCTGTGTCTCCTGTGTGATTGTGATTAAGTCTATGGTTTCATGTTTTCATTTGATTATCAGTAATTAAGTAGTTGATGGTTTGATATATATAAGTTTAAGTTTTTGTGACAACTGATTTACCCCCCCTCTCAGTTGTCCTGTGTATTTCAACAATTGGTATTAGAGCAGGTTCCTCGGAAGAAAGCCTAACAGCTTGAGAAAGATCCAGGATGTCTTTTAAAAAGGAAGCTTCACAGTTTGATGGGACAAATTATGCTCTTTGGAAGGTACAAATGAAAATCCATCTCCTTTGTCTTGGTTATAAAGTGTGGAAAGCTGCAGAGTCAAAATATACCATGCCTCCAAATGGTTTGACAACTGAAGATGAAATCAAAGAATATTAGTTGAATATAAAAGCTAGAGATGCCCTGTTAAGTGCTTTGAATGACACTGAGTTGATAAAAGTCATGGATCTTGAATCTGCAAATGAAGTTTAGGAAATGTTAAAAAAACTGTATGAAGGAGATGATTTTGTAAAAGAAGCTAAGCTACAGGGCCTGAAAGCGAAATATGAGGGTTTAAATATGAATGAAGATGAAAACATAACAACTTTTATGCAAAGGGTTGATGAACTTGTCAATGGAATAAAAGGTATGGGAGGAACTATTGATGACAAGTTGTGATGAAAATTCTTAGATCACTACCAAAGTCCTATAGTCACAAGGTAGCTGCAATTGAAGAAGTAACGACTGTAAAAACTGTCGACAGAGATCAATTACTTGGAAAGCTTACAGCCTTTGAGATGAGAGAGTTTGGTGATGCTCTCCCAAAAGTTGAGACTACTTTCAAAGCCAGTACTTCTAAAAAGATCTCCAGAGCTGAAAAATACAATGTGGATCCTATTGATGAATTTGATGAAATTGAAGCTAACTTTGTTGATAGATTGCAAAGAGGTTCCGGTAAGTTCAAAGGAAAATTACCTTTCAAATGTTTTTCATGTGGTAAAGTAGGTCATTATGCTTCCAGATGTCCTGAAAGAATTGAAAGGAATAGAAAAAGATTTGAGAACAGGCTTAGAGCTCCAAAGAAATGCTACTATGTTAGAGATCTTGATGATAAAGGTGTGACTGATGATGAATTTGATGATGCTAGTACTAGTGCAAATGAATGCTTGTTTATTGCTATTAAAGAAGAACCTGTGTCTACTAATCCTACTAGCTATGTGAAGGAAGAAATACCAGTGGAAGAAAGTGCTTTGGCTTTTCAGGTTGAGAAAGATAAGGATGAATGGGTTATTGACAGTGGATGCTCACATCACATGATTGGTGACAAAAGTTAGTTTGTTAGTTTGGAAAAATATGATGTTGGATTGGTTAGGTTTGGAGATGATACAATTGGTAAGATTTGTGGAAAAGGATCTATCTCTTTTGATGGTAAGCACAATACTGATGATGTTCTATATGTAAAGGGTTTAAAGAACAATCCTTTGAGTATTGGTCAGATGTGTAGCAAAGGTTATGATCTGAGATTCAAGGACAATGAATGCAAGATCATGGAAAGCTCTAGAACAATGATTGCCACTGGTAAAAAGACCAGAGGTAATGTTTATTGTTTATTGGCTCAGACTAATGAGAGTTGGCTATGGCATAGAATGATGTGTCATATAAATTTTGACAACTTGGTAAAGATAAGTTCTGTTCAGGCTGTAAGAGATCTGCCTAAGCTTGTGAAGCCTGCCAACGTCATCTGCAAAGAATGTCAATTTGGGAAACAAACAAGAACAAGTTTCAAAAGTTAAGAAAAGTTCTCTACTGGATTGCTGGAACTGGTTCATACAGATCTGTGTGGTCCCACAAGAACAAGAAGTCTGCAAGGAGACATGTATTTCATGTTGCTTATTGATGATTATTCCAGGATGATTTGGGTCACTTTTCTAAAAGGTAAATTAGAAGCCCTAGACAAGTTCAAAGCCTTCAAGGCAATGGTTGAGAATGAGTTAGAGTTAAAGATTAAATGCTTGAGATCTGATAGAGGAGGTGAGTTCACATCAAATGAATTCAATATTTTCTGTGAAGAACAAGGGATAAAAAGACAATTGTCTTCACCTAGGACTCCTCAACAGAATGGAGTTATTGAGAGAAAAAATAGGATAGTTCAAGAGGCTACTAGGACTATGTTGAAGGAAGATGACCTACCGAAAGTATACTGGAGAGAAGCAATACACACTACTATGTACATCTTAAATAGGGTTCAAGTAAAAGGTAACAATGCCAAAACTCCTTATGAATTATGGTATGGAAGAGTTCCCATAGTAAGATATTTTAAAGTTTTTGGTAGTAAATGTTATATCAAAAGAGAAGAAGATCTAGGCAAGTTTGATGCTAGGTGTGATGAAGGAATCTTTCTTGGATACTCTACCAAGAGTAAGGCCTATTGGTGCTACAATAAGAGATTGAAGAAGATCATTGAAAGTGCTAATGTGAAGGTTGATGAAGACAGGGGAAGAATATCAGACCTGGGTGACTGAATCAGATGAACTTGCTGTTATAACAAGTGAAGAAAAAGTTGAAGAAGAAGACAGTCAAGATGAAGAAGAAAAGGCTCCGAAAAATGTTGCTAAGACTCCCAAGTATGTAAGAATTAATCATTCTGAAGATCAGATTATAGGAGACAAAAGCAAAGGGGTATTGACAAGAAAAAGAGCTGCAGAAGAACAAGTGAATTACTATTTACTTTCAAAAGTTGAACCTAAAACTATGACTGAAGCTTGCAATGATGAAAATTAGGTAAAAGCTATGGAAGAGGAGCTGACATAGATAGAAAAGAATCAAACCTGGGAATTGGTTCCTAGACCTGCTGATAAGAATGTGATTGGCACAAAATGGGTTTTCAGAAACAAGATGAATGAGAATTGAGAACTAGTAAGGAACAAAGAAAGATTGGTATGCAAAGGATACTCTTAGGTTGAAGGGATAGATTTTGAGGAGACCTATGCTCTTGTGGCAAGAATTGAAGCAATTATAATGTTTCTGGCATTTGCATCATTCAAAGATTTCAAAGTGTATCAGATGGATGTTAAGTCTGCATTCCTGAATGGTGAATTGGAAGAAGAGGTCTACATCAAACAACTGGAAGGATTTCAACTATCAAAACAAGATGACATGGTGTGCAGATTGAAGAAGGCCTTGTATGGACTGAAAGAAGCCCCTAGAACCTGGTATGCATGGTTAGACAAATATTTGTTGCAATTAGGGTTTAGTAAAGGCACCGCTGACAATAATCTATATTTCAAGATCAATGATAATCTGATATTGATTGTTGTAGTATTTGTTAATGACATTATCTTTGGAGGAAATGAAGGTATGTGCATGAAGTTTGCAAGAGAAATGCAAAATGAGTTTGAGATGTCTATGTTTGGTGAAATGAATTTCTTTTTGGGTCTCCAAATTAATCAATCAGATAAATGAATCTTCATATCTCAGTCTAAGTATGTGAAAGAGTTGTTAAAGAAGTTTGGGATGGAAGACTCTAAACTGATATGTACTCCCATGGTGACTGACTGCAAGTTGAGCAAAATTGATGAATCACCCAAGACTGATCAGAAAAAGTACAGATCCATGATTGGAGGATTAGTTTATTTAACTCAAACTAGACCTGATATTATGCATGCAGTTTGTCTTGTTGCAAGATTTCAAGCAGATCCAAGAGAATCACATGTGATGGCAGTAAAGAGAATCTTGAGGTATTTAAAAGGCACATTGGATCATGGCTTATGGTATCCAAAGGATAATGATTTCACTCTCAGTGCTTAAACAGATGCTGATTGGGCCAGAGATGTTGATGACATGAAGAGTACAAGTGGAGGCGCTTTCTTTTTGGGTAACAGATTGGTTTCACGGCTGAGCAAGAAACAAGATTCAATCTCTTTGTCAACTACAGAAGTAGAGTGTATTGCATCAGCATGTTGTACTCAAGTGTTATGGATGAAGCAGACTTTGAAGGACATAAGAGTTGTGTATGAAGATCCAGTTGCAATCTTTTGTGACAATACAAGTGCTATAAATATTTCAAACAATCCAGTGATACACTCAAGAACAAAGCATATATCTATAAGGTATCACTTTCTGAGAGAAAAGGTGACAGAGAATGAAGTAAAGTTGGAATATGTGTCCACAAAGGATCAGATTGCAGATATCTTCACCAAACCTCTGCCTAAGGATAGTTTTGAGTATCTCAGAGAAACGTTAGGGGTCATTACTCCTCCTGCCTTAAACTAAGATGCATGGGAATGTATTAGTCCAGTGGTTCCCAAAGTCTCATTCTTTGATCTGGATTGATGTTTTGAGAGCTACCTCTCAGGGGAGTGGCTAGATGAGTTTCTGATAAAGAAAGTTTAGTCAATGGGGGAGAGAAATCATGTGAAAAACTTAGAAAAGAAAGGGTACATATGTGTAAAGAGAAAGGGGGAGAATCTTGTCTTGATGGTCTTTATAGTTTTTCACATCATATGTTGCCATCAATGACAAAGGGGAGATTGTTGCAAGTATGTGCCTAATCGGTGTTGTCACTGATGTCAACATATCAGTGTTGTCATTGGTGTCAATTGTGCTTTTGTTTTGTTGCTTGCTTGTAATGTGTTGGATGCTTTAGATGCTTTGTATTTGCCTATGTAAGTGTTGGAAAGCCTGATATTAAGGATATTGAGAAAATTTACTCCTCCAGTAGAAACAGTGTGTCGCAGAGTATCTTTGTCTACAAAAGAACAGTCAAATAGATAACTCTGCATTTCCTATAGATTAAATATTTTTGTCTGTAGATTGGAAGTTATTTAGAAGCTTGTCTGAAGATACTATGTGTTACTGCCTGCATGAACAATCAGGTTTCAAGCATTTAATTCTGCAGGCATCCTCCCTAAAAAGTCCAAAAAAGTTCTAAGTCTTTGAGCCTCCTCATCATATTTTTGTCAGCTTGATATTTTTGGGGGGTCATGTTTTAAATATCGGGTGATCTTAGTCAGGATCACCCCCGTGTTGTTTTATCACCCCGATGTTGCGGACGTTAGATATTTGTGGGGGGTGATATGTGCATGTCTACCGGCTTCATCACATTCCGAAGGAGGGGGTGATATTCTGAACATTAGTCATATTTGAAGATCACCCCCAATGTTACAATGAAGCTACAGTTCACCCTGATATTTGTGCGGGGGGTGATATTCTGAATATCACGCTTGCCACCGAGGATCATCCCGGTATGAACATAACGGTGATGTCATCAGGGATCAATGGTGAGATGTATGGTATGAATATGACGGTGATGTCATCATGATTGGTGGTTGGTCATCAGGTTGGTTTTCAAGTATCAGGTGATATTTCATATCGGGGTGATGTTTTCGTATCAGGTGAGCAAGCTGGTGGTTCGTCGATATAAGGGATCTGGCCGACGGGATATCATGCAGGAGGATCATCGGTGTGACAAGTAGTATTGGTGAAGATGAAGAATGTTGCTCCGACAACAGGAGCTACCCCAATGGGATCTAGGCTAGCGTCGTCGGGAGCAAAATCACTGACATCTACCTTTCGGCGTGATCCTGCTTATAAAGTGTTGGAGAGGTCACCGCGGGGTGTATGTGGGATAATTGGTTGCCACATAATTTGAAATATCAGGGTCATGTTTCTTGGCAGGAAGAATTGCGAAGCGCACAGTATACTGCACTTCCCGATGGCCGCGGGTTGGTATGCCATTAATGGCGGATGTTACAGGGTATGGCTGAGGCCATGGATGGATCAACCACCCGTTTGATGATGTGAATCCCTAGGTGGCAGCGCAGGGCTCGAGACCTTCCTGTCTCCTCCTCTACCTGTTGCATTCATTATTTGAGCGCCATTTTCTCATGATGCATGTTATCTGGCAAATTTTTGAATTTTGCCATGTAATTAATGTTGAGCGCACTCTCTTGTTGTATATAGCAGACTGTGTTGCTCATTTGTGGTGGTTGAAAAACTGGAAGAAATCTGGGTGTTGTAATAAAATATAACTTCATTGGTGGCTCTGTTCTAGATATCTTGTGAGTTTATGAGTCTCGTGTTGTATGTTTCATGCATAAATTTACTGGTTTCATGTTGATTTAGATGAGTAATGTTGTATTGCATGTGTTCTGTTATTTGTCCCCTAGTTGAATGTGTTCTTCTGAATCTAAATAGCTAAGGGGTGTCTAAGATTCTAGGATATGGGTTTGTCATATTGAATACTTGATCTTTTACTTCTGCTCAAGGGGTAGATTAAAATGTGTCAGGTTAAGTGTTGGGAAGAATATATTGCAGTAAGGATGTTGTAAGCAGAGATAATTGAATACTTTGTTTTTGGGAAATATCTGTAAGGCAGATACTAAACAACCCTCCTTGAAATCCAGTCTTTGGTATATGTTTATGCTGACCATTCACATGTGTATGTCTACTGACTCCGGGCCCTGGATAGGCACCAATCTAGTCTTGTATTGAGGTTACACCCCAGGTTCTAGTTTTGCATCCAAATACAAAATCAAACTTAAAAATTCAAAACCAAACCATTAGGACCTTAGAAGTAGTTTTAAGATCAAAATACTCTGTCTCACAACTGAACATAGGCCCAGAGCTAGCCCCTTTGCACTTATCTCACAATTTTGGTCTATAAAAAGGAGGATTTATCTGCTTTGCATCAACATCCCAGTCAACCCATAAGCATATCTCGTGGATGTTGAATAGGGAATACCCCCCTTGGTTTTGCAGAGCCTAAAGAAGAAGAGGAGATATTATAGAGTCTATCTCCTGTACTATTGGCCGCTGGTCCAGAAATCCTGTTGATCATTGATGGCTACCTTGTAGGGATAACTGGGAATAAGCATCCAGTCAGATTGAGAAGCAACAGATTTGGCGACTCTACTGGGGAGGTGAAGTGAAAGTGTTATCTTTTCATCCCTGGTAAATTATTGCCCATCTGAGTCGCAACAGATTTGGCGACTTTGTTGGGGAATACTATGTCTAAGAACCCTGGTAAAAAATAATTCCTAATAGTAGGTGGTGACTCTGAATAATCTCCCAACCGGTAAAGAAAAAATTTGTATGCAAGGGAGAAGATCCCTGCGTAACCCTTTGTCTGAAGAATTACCCAGAAAAATGATGTACAGGAAAAAGGGGACTATTCAAGCCAGTCAGGAGGGTTCTCCTAGAAGTAATGATAATATTCAAGATAATCCAGGATCTTTAGAGCAGACAATACCCTATTTTTCAAACACTGAGGCTAAAATCCATAATGTATATGAAAGACAACAAGGTGTTAATTTGAGAGTGAGATCAGAGGTGTTTCAGGAACGCCCTTTCTTGAACCCCTCTGACAGGTTTAAAGAGACTGAGTCCCCAAGGGACGATGATGATGATCAGAATGGAATGGGACCATCCTCTTCTATGCCCAAAGATGAACAGTTAGCTGAAGAAATCAAAAGCTTAAGAGCTGAATTAGAATATTTACAAGCAGTGAAGATTAGGGATGATATAAGACAAAAAGTGCAAGCTCTGAGAACTGCTCAACATGATGTAGTCCCCACCCTTGATAATGCAAATATTTTGAGAAACTAGCATAGAAATGAAGTCTAGTATCAACAAAATGATCAGGGACAGAATGTAAACAGTGTTAGGGTACCATTAAATAATGTAAGAAATCATAATGCAAATAGGAATGCTAATGCTAATCAATTTGGTAGATAGACTATGTAGCTGGACAGATTCAGGCAGCTTGTTTTTGATGGCATTCCTAGTTACCCTAATTCTATTGACAAGCATGTGAGGCCACATGTGCCAAATTTTTTAGGAAATAATGTTGTATCAGGTGAGGATCACTTGAAGGCTTTTCAGAATATCATGGACAACTTTGAGGTTGAGCATGAGGATGTTTTTATGAAGTTGTTTATGCAGTCTTTTATTGATGAAGCTAGAGAATGGTATAAAGGTATGCCTGACCGAAGTATCTCATCATGGGATGATTTCAGAAGGATATTCAAAGAACAATATGGTGACAAAACTGATCTTAGTTTTTTCATAAATGAATTCACTGGTATCACCAAAGGATCAAATGAGTAGGTTGCTGATTTCAATGCTAGATTCACTAAGGTGTTGAACAAATTGCCACATCATCTGATGCCTAATGAACCAATATGCATAGTGTTGTACATAAATGCTTTTGATGCCAAAACAACATATGGATTAAGAGATAAGGGTCCAAATAGCCTCAGGGATGCTTTCAGGATTGCAACAAATATTGAGAACAATAGAAAGGCATCTAGCAAGACAAACAGAAGAGATGATGTAAAATTTCTGCAAAATCCAAATACTAAGTCTCAAAGTGTTCAAGGCAATGCATCCACTTTTGAGGATAAATTAGATAAGTTGACAAATATTGTCAAGGACCTGAGTTACAAACTTGCTAAGAATGAAAAGGGAATAGGTCCTGACAGGCAGGTTTACCAAAGGCAAGAGAAAAGGCCATCATTGCATGATATGCCATATAACACTAATTGGCATCATGGTAAACCCATCCTCCCACATAGCAATACAAATGAGAGGACTCAGAATGTTAAGGAGACTCCTGACCCTTTGAAGAAGGCTGTTAATATTGTTGATGATACCCCATGGTGCATCATATGTCAAATGCCTCACTCCCAGTCACAATGTATGATTGCTCAGTCTCTATATAATAATGCTGTTGCCTGTGATGAATGCAATGAACCACATTGGATGGAAGATGACAATGTCAATATGCTGTCTACAAACAGGGAGTATCCTTTTCCTGATGTTGATGCAAGCACAAATAATGAGGTTCAGGTCTGCCAACAGTTTCCCTGTGATGAAGATGATGAGGATAATTATGCTTATGCTTAGGACTCACACATTTTCTTGAATAACTTGAGGAGATCTTCTGATGAAGAGATTAGAGCCCTCACAGCTGCAGCAGTGGCTCAAGTTAAAAACAATTACAACCTCAGAGGTAAATCTCAGGTGAATGATCTACATCAACCAGAAAGCACCTCTGTGAATTAACCAGTGCATAATCATAAAGGGGTTGAACCACAAAAGATGAAATGGAACAACAATAAGAAAAACTTTAAGCAAAAAGCAGGTCATGATTTTCAAAGATCAGAAAATGAGGTCCCCCAAGATGAAGACCAAAGTAAGAACTCTTAGGTTTTGGATGACAACCAGAAGATCATCAAGACTAAGGCTGGGTCACCTCAGGATAAGAACTAAACCATGGATCAGGCTACGACTATTATACAAAATTATGCTCCTTTTGACATAACTCAAGTCCTGTCCCAGATAAAGGTCTCTGTTCCATTGATGGAGTTGATGAAAGTTGAAGAGTTCAGGAATAAGGCAGTGTCCTTAATTTTAGGAATACCTTGCCAAGCCAAGAAAAACGTTGAGGTTCAAGGTAAAAAGCAGGCCATGTGTACTGATGAAGATGAGACTCCTAAAGTATATCCGGGGGTGACCATGACAAAATGCCCTTCACAGGTTGAGCCATTTTATGTCTCCCTAGTTATCAATGGAAAAATAGTCAGGAATTGTATGCTTGATTTTGGAGCATCAACAAATATCATGCCTCTAGCTATCATGCAACAAGTTGGATTAAAAATAGACAAGGCATGTGGGAAGTGCTATGCCATGGATGCTAGAGAAGTACCAGTCATTGGAATCATGAAATATGTGGATTTTAGATTGGCAGCATATCCAGAAAAAACCTACAAAATGAATATAACAGTTGTTGATATCAAGCCACAGTATGGCATGTTGTTGTCAAGAAGATGGGCAGCACTGATTGGTGGAAGTATGCAATTAGACCTGTCATATGCTATGATCCCTATGAATGGCAAGGATGTCAAACTGATCAGAGAAGAAAGATCACTAGATACGGTTGAGGATCAAGATTCAGGGGAGCACATCTGTTTTGTAGATACTGATTGTGAAAATTTCAAAGTTGTCTCGGGTGATCAAGAAGGTAAAAAGGCAGATATTTGCATTCAAAAGTTGGACCAGCAGGGTCTGTTGACCATCTATTTTGATGGAGCTTGTGCAAAAGAAGGCTCTGGTGCTGGAGTTGTGTTTTTGTCTCCAACTGGTAAGCTTCTAAAATTCTCTTTCTTGCTGAAGTTTGCTTGTACAAATAATATTACAGAATATGAAGCTTTGCTACTAGGATTGAATATGGCTCTAAAGCATGGAATTAAGATGATAAAAGTGTTTGGAGATTCTGAGTTAATTGTTTCCCAGGTTAGAGATAAGTATGCTTCAAGGAATAAAATGTTGAAACAGTATAAGCATGCTGTCTGGGATACAATTGAATTGTTTGATGCATTTTCAATAAACTGGATAGAGAGGTCAAAAAATGTCATGGCAGATTTTCTAGCCAATGTAGCCATAAGGCCAGAAGATATCACTCTATCAGATGTCACAAATGTTGAATTCAAACTCAGACCTGCAGTACCAGACAATGTATGTAGCTGGCAAGTGTTTGATGATGCTAAGGATTTGCTAAGATTTCTACATTGCATTGATGAATATGAGAACCAAGAAATTGATTTTCAGAATTTTGTGGAGGTTGTAGATGGAAAAGAAACTCTTATGGGGAAAGAACTACTTCAACTTAAAACAAATAAACTCCCCAGAGGGTTAGTTGCTCTAGAGAGAGCTTTTGACAATAGGGACCAATTTATTACAAAGACATCTCCCACAAACAAGGATGACTTGGAGGAGATAAACCTAAGGACACATCAGGCCCCCAAAAGGGTATACATTGGCAAACAACTCAAGCCACATATCAGAAGTATGTTGATTGCATTACTAAAAAAATATAAGCATGTTTTTGCCTGGGCATATGAGGACCTGAAGGCTTATAGAGAAGATCTATTCCAGCATGAGATCCCTTTGAAGCCTGGAGCTAAACCATTCAGGCAGAAGCAAAGACCTATTAACCCAACCTTAGCTCCAAAAATGCAAGAAGAACTCAAGAAGCTTAGGGAGGCTGGAATAATTATGCCAATCAGACATTCAACTTGGGTGTCTAACTTTGTCCCAGTCAGAAAGAAAAATGGTGACATCAGGCTTTGTGTTGATTTTAGAAACCTGAATGTATCCTCTTTGAAGGATAATTATCCACTGCCCAACATGGAGGCTATGCTACAGAGAGTGACTGGCTGTGAACTTCTATCCATGATGGATGGATTCTCAGGGTATAATTAAGTGAAGGTAAAAGAATCTGAGCAATACAAGACTGCCTTCACAACTCCACGGGGAACCTATGTTTATGTGAGAATGTCATTTGGACTGACAAATGCAGGTGCTACATTTCAGAGGGCCATGGATGTTGCTTTTGCAGGATTGATTGACTCAATCCTGGTTGTATATCAAGATGACTTAACTGCCTTTTCAAAAAGGGAAGAGCAACACTACATGCACTTAGAATAGATTTTTATTAGAGCGCTGGAGTATGGCATCTCACTTAACCCAAAGAAGTGTGCTTTTGGGGTGATAGAAGGAAAACTATTGGGGCATATTGTTTCCAAGGATGGAGTCAGGATTGATCCTGAAAGGGTGGCTGCAATTGACAAAATTCAGATCCCTAGAATAGTGAAAGGTGTTCAATCCTTCTTTGGACAAATTAATTTTGTTAGAAGATTTGTTCCTAATTTTGCAGAGACTACAAGGAACATTTCTAAGATGTTGAAGAAAGGTGCAACTGTCAAATGGGAAGATGAAGCAACCAAATCATTCCAGAGTATCAAAGAAGCTATAAAGATGGCTCATGTGCTAAAATCTCCTGATTTTTCTAAGCCATTTCAGTTGTTCTCATTTTCCTCTTTTCACACCATTGCTGCATGCTTATTACAAAAGAATGAGGAGGGTTTTGAACAGCCTATAGCTTTCTTTAGCAGGTCATTACAGACTGCTGAATTGAAGTATGATATCATGGAGAAACAAGCATATGCATTAGTTAGAGCAATCAAGAGCTTCATGCCATATTTAGTAGGTTCTCAGATAGTTGCATATGTGCCCCATGTAGTAGTTAAAGATATTTTTACTTAGCAGGGGGTAACTGGAAGAAGATGCAGATGGATAAATAAACTACAAGAATTCAACATAGAGATACAGATCACAAAGCTGGTAAGGGGACAAGGTTTGGCAAAGATAATGACAGAATCAAATCTGGAAGCGTGCCAAGTGAACATGGTGCAAAATAAAACTGTTAATATGTCAAAATCTAATTGGTATAAGGACATTGTATATTACTTGCAAAATTTGAATTGTCCTTCCCACTTTAGTGATAGTAAAAAAGGACCTTGAAGTTACATGCAATCAAGTACATAATTCTTCAAGGAGAGCTGTATTGGAAGAATCTTGAGGGTGTCCTACTGAGATGTGTGGATGAAAATCAGGCTGCTTATATTTTAAATGATCTGCACAAAGGAGGATGTGGTGGACATTACGCTGCCAGGACAACAGCCCACAAAATTCTTAGAGCAGGATATTGGTGGCCAGCTCTCTTCTCAGATGCACAAAAGTTGGTAAGAAAATGTGACTCCTACCAAAGGTTTTCAGGGAAGCTCAAGTATGAAGGTGCATTACCCCTTAGGACTGTAACTGTAGAAGCTCCATTTTAGTAGTGGGGGATTGATTTTATAGGGGAAATCTCAGAAAAATCAAGCGGGGGACATAGTTGGATTATGGTTGCTACTGATTATTTTACCAAATGGGTTGAAGCCATTCCAACTAAAAGACCTACAAGAAAAGTGGTGATGGGTTTCATTCTAGAAAATATTATTATCAGATTTGGAGTGCCAGCTACAATTGTCACGGACAATGCCATGTGCTTCAGATCTGGTGAATTTGTTGATTTTTGCAAAAAATATGGGATCAATCTGTCATATGCATCACCATATCATCCACAGGGGAATGGTCAAGTAGAATCAAGCAACAAGAGCCTCATGAAAATCATTAAAAGGATGGTTGATAAGAGCAAAAGGGCATGGGATTCAAAGTTAAAGATGGCACTATGGGCCAACTGGATGACAGTGAAGGAATCAATTGGAAGATCACCTTTTGAGTTAGTGTATGGTGCACCAACTAAGCTACCCGTGAACAACCTTTTGCTAGTCTATAGATTTATACAAGAAAATGATACAGAGGTTGAGGACTCAATGACTGAAAGGATAAATCAACTGGTTGCATTAGATGAAATCAAAAGACAGGCACACATGACAAATATCAAGAAACAACAGAAGATGAAATATTTGTTTGATAGAAGAGCTACTGAAAGGAGGTTTCAAATAAATGACTTGGTCCTTGTTTGGAATACAAAGAGCCAGGATAAAGGTAAGCATAATAAATTTGAGCCATTATGGATGGGTCCATATCAAATTGGCAATATTCATGGAGAAAGTTCCTACTTCCTCCAGGCCCTGAATGGTGAAATGCTGAAATTGCCTGTGCATGGTCAATTCCTCAAAGCTTATTTTTCATAAGTAACCTTTTTTGTGCACATTTGTAAATTATTTGTAAATTGCTCTGTATAGTCGGTGTTGTGTATTTTTTTTGTTTGTTTGTGTGTTTTACCTAGTCCGTCCCGGGGTGATCTGGTTCTCGCTGCAGCCTTGCGCCTGCACGTCCCCAGTCGAAGCCTATGTTACCGCCTGCATGAACAGTCAGGTTCAAGCATTTAATTCTACAGGCACCCTCCCTAAAAAGCCTAAAAAAGTTCTAAGTCTCTGAGCCTCCTCATCATATTTCTGTCAGCCTGATATTTTTGGGGGGTCAGTTTTAAATATCAGGTGATCTTAGTCAAGATCACCCCCGTGTTGTTTTATCACCCTGATGTTGCAGACGTCAGATATTTGTGGGGGGTGATATGTGCATGTCTACCGGCTTCATCACATTCCGAAGGAGGGGGTGATATTCTGAACATCAGTCATATTCGAAGATCACCCCCGATGTTACAATGAAGCTACAGTTCACCCTGATATTTGTGCGGGGGTGATATTCTGAATATCACGCTTGCCACTGAGGATCACCTAGGTATGAACATGACGGTGCCATCATCAGGGATCAATGGTGAGATGTATGGTATGAATATGACGGTGATGTCATCATGATTGGTGGTTGGTCATCATGTTGGTTTTCAAGTATCAGGTGATATTTCATATCGGGGTGATGTTTTCATATCAGGTGAGCAAGCTGGTGGTTCACCGATATAAGGGGTTTGGCTGACGGGATATCATGCAGGAGGATCATCGATGTGACAAGCGATATCAGTGAAGATGAAGAATGTTGCTCTGACAACAGGAGCTACCCTGATGGGATCTAGGCTGGCGTCGTCGGGAGCAAAATCACCAACATCTACCTTTCGGCGTGATCCTGCTTATAAAGTGTTGGAGAGGTCACCGCGGGGTGTATGTGGGATAATTGGTTCCCACATAATTTGAAATATCAGGGTCATGTTTCTTGGTGGGAAGAATTGTGAAGTGCACAGTATACTGCACTTCCCGATGGTCATGGGTTGGTATGCCATTAATGGCGGATGTTACAGGGTATGGCTGAGGCCATGGACGGATCAACCACCCGTTTAATGATGTGAATCCCCAAGTAGCGGCGCAGGGCTCGAGACCTTCCTGTCTCCTCCTCTACCTGCTGCATTCATTATTTGAGCGCCATTTTCTCATGATGCATGTTATCTGGCAAATTTTTGAATTTTGCCATGTAATTAATGATGAGCACACTCTCCTGTTGTATATAGCAGATTGTGTTGCTCATTTGTGGTGGTTGAAAAACTAGAAAAAATCTGGGTGCTGTAATAAAATATAACTTCATTGGTGGCTCTGTTCTAGATATCTTGTGAGTTTATGAGTCTCGTGTTGTATGTTTCATGCATAAATTTACTGGTTTCATGTTGATTTAGATGAGTAATGTTGTATTGCATGTGTTCTGTTATTTGTCTCCCAGTTGAATGTGTTCTTCTTCTAAATCTAAACAGCTAAGGGGTGTCTAAGATTCTAGGATATGGGTTTGTCATTATGAATACTTGATCTTTTACTTCCGCTCAAGGGGTAGATTAAAATGTTTCAGGTTAAGTGTTGGGAAGAATATATTGCAGTAAGGATGTTGTAAGCAGAGATAACTGAATACTTTGTTTTGGGAAATATCTATAAGGCAGATACTAAACAACCCCCCTTGAAATCTAGTCTTTGGTATATGTTTATGCTGATCATTCACATGTGTATGTCTACTGACTCCGGGCCTTGGATAGGCACCATTCTAGTCTTGTATTGAGGTTACACCCCAGGTTCTAGTTTTGCATCCAAATACAAAATCAAACTTAAAACTTCAAAACCAAACCATTAGGACCTTAGAAGTAGTTTTAGGATCAAAATCCTCTATCTCACAGCTGAACATAGGCCCAGAGCTAGCCCCTTTGCACTTATCTCATAGTTTTGGTCTATAAAAAGGAGGATTTATCTGCTTTACATCAACATCCCAGTCAACCCATAAGCATATCTCGTGGATGTTGAATAGGGAATACCCCCCTTGGTTTTGCAGAGCCTAAAGAAGAAGAGGAGATATTATAGAGTCTATCCCCTGTACTATTGGCCACTGGCCCAGAAATCCTGTTGATCATTGATGGCTACCTTGTAGGGATAACTGGGAATAAGCATCCAGTCGGATTGAGAAGCAACACTATGTTCCAAGTTTGAACCTCCGGTATGAAGATTTGAGTGAGTTATGTTCACCAGAGTGAAAACTGCTTTTTCTGTATGTTTGGTGGTGATATTGAGAAAGTATTATGCTTTGCATTCCTCCGCATTGAAGTATTTTTGTCTACGGTAAACTAGAGTTAAGTGTAAGTTGATGTTATGTGCCTTCAACTCCAATGGATCGTGATTTGGTGGTCCGCAAGTGATCTTTTTCTTATGACAATAGCTAGCAGTGGTGTTTATGTGCTCTAGTTTGAAGAATCTTCTTGATAGAGTGGTTAGAAGTTGTGTGGTTGTTCCTGATGATTTCAATGTGCTTGTGGATGTCTCTTGATCATGTTCCTACCCTTGGATTGGTCTGTAAAGAGAAATTTGGATCATGGATGAAGAATGTTCTTAGTAGACCTAGTGTTCTCACCAGTCTTGGCCGACTTGGTTGATTTCACTATTCGCAGAGATGCCTTGAAGATTGTAGAAGTGTGTCATGGCGTGAAGGATTGCGTTTGAGTCCCAACTAAGGCGTGGCATGATCAACATACATCTTTACATCTTTCCCTTAGCAAATTTTTGTATTAGGTCCAGACCTATTTCTATGTATGTTTTGTAATGCCGACCTTAGAGATTGTTCCAATGGTTGATGAATGTATTGCCAACCTTGAAGTACATTCCAAGTTTGATGATTTGTATAAAGACTTGTAATGTAATTGCGAAAAAGGTATGAGTGTGCAAAAATGAGAAGATAGGTGCGAGGAGTAAGAAGAGCAGAGCAGAGGAAGAATATTGTGCTTCAATGGAACTAAACTCAGGCATAGAATAGATGCTGTCAAATCAGTTCAAAAATCTTTGGCAGTGAGCTGATCTTTGCAATGAGCATTTTGGGCAGTGAGCCCCGTAGGCAATGAGCCTCTATTTTTTGTTATTGTTATAACTTATATATTTCTTTGGGCTAACACCCACCGTGGTTTTTCCTTTATAGGGTTTTCCGTGTAAAAATTTGGTGTCTCATGTGTCTCATGTGTGATTGTGATTAAGTCTATGGTTTCATGCTTTCATCTGATTATTAGTAATTAAGTAGTTGATGGTTTGATATTTATATGAGGTTAAATTTTTGTGACAACTAATTCACCCCCCCTCTCAGTTGTCCTATGTATTTCAACATGTTTTAGGGGCTATAACCCAAGGAAGCTGCTACTCCCTAAGTAACTTTGATTTAGGGTCACTCCCAAGGAAGCTTCTACTCCCTGATGACTTTGTTTAAGCTCATTTTCAAGGAAGCTACTACGTGAAATGAGAACACACTTACAAAAGATTACAGTATGACAGTCTTTCTACTATTTGAAAATTGACATTGAAACTCACACTTTTAATGATTGCACTTCTGCCTCTTCACACTTTTTCTAAAGATTTGATCAGTTAGGCACACTCTATACTTGATAACTATCACAAATATGTCTTCAAGATGAATCTAGACATCATCAACAACTTCTGCTCTTTCTCCTTCGATCGCACATCAATAATGCAGTTATTCTGCTTGCAAACTTTTCAATCACATTGCAATCATACTTCACCTCACACACTTTGATTCACTATTTATACATGATATTACATTGATTACATTGCTTTTCAACCAAATGCAACATGAAAAATACATTTACAAGTCGGCTAGACAACACACAATATGAAACATGTTAGAAGGTAGGTCCTAAGTAAAGCCACATGCTACACTAGCAGAAGATCCAAGCCTTGCGGACACCAAAACTTGCTTAACCAGGTCTAAAACATCCTTCACAACTTCAAACATCAAGGAATTACATCCGCACACTCCGCTCATTTGGCAATAGGACAACTTTAAGGAAAACACATGAAGACTTAAAGTGTAACAACCATATCAACTTGAAAGCCTTGTGTGGTACTGGAAACAAGAAAGATCTTCATGAAACTTTTTCAGATGAGTTCACATGACTCATAGAACACCCCCAAACACTCCTTTGCCACTGCACATCAAAGAATTATGCTACACAGCTTCAATCATTAACTCTGAGAATAATCTGTCATCCGGAACATACTACAACATGTTGTCATTTGAAAAACTGAGTTGCGTACCACCAAGAACCTTGAAACTGTAAGGAAGCATGTAATACACATCTATAAATATGTCCTTAAAACCACAAAGGCAATCACTCATTTGTGGAGGAACGCAGAGCATTCCAACAGGCCTTTATCACTAGCTTACTCTACCAAATTACATGCTGGTACTCTATCATGCATAACTTTTACAATGGAAGGACAAATAATATGAAACATTGGAGTTAGAATCTTCACTGCATCTTGAACACAATTCCAAAACCGCATGGCCATATCTGCAAATGTGGAGGAATGCGGTGCATTCCATTGCCCTGTATAGAACATCTTCATAGAAATGACACTGTCTTCAAACAATCAACAACAAAACACTCTTTCGGTAATGCAATCATCATGGAACTTGGGTCATACATACTATAGGCCATTAGTAGCATCAGCAACACATTTGATCATCTTTGTGCTTCTAATTCCCATATTAATATAAATTGTATCTTCTCTCTTTTTTTGCTAGATGGGACATGACATCCAACCATGAACTGTATCTTCTTCTCTTGCTAGATAGGACATGACATCCATCCATGAACACCATCATACCACCATGATAGTGTTGACATCAATGACAACCTAGTGACAGTGTTGACATCAATGACAACCCTATGAACCATATGTGTAACAATCTCCCCCTTTGGCATTGATGGCAATACATTTTTGCTTCTCTCCCCCTTTGACATCAAGAACAAAGGGAAATCACTACCTCAATCAGAGACACATACCTGCACATTCTTTCTTAGGCCATGACTTCTTCTTGCAGCAAACAAACTCCCACTCACATCAGTAACCACTACCTGCTCCCCCTGAGAGGTAGCCACCATCAGACCAGGAACAAGATATAGTATGAATTCCCCCTGGACAGATGCACTATTATGCATCTAGGAAGAAGGAGGGGCAATTATCCCTAACCTCTACTAGAGGTCCTCAAAAGTATCCTTTGCCAAAGCCTTTGTGAAAATATCTGCTATTTGATCCTTTGTTGGAACATATTCCAACTTCACTTTCTTGTCTGCAACCTTCTCTCTCAAAAAGTGATACTTGATTGCTATATGCTTCGTTCTAGAATACATCACTAGATTCTTGGAAATATTGATAACACTTGTATTGTCAAACAAGATAGGAATAGGCTCGTCATACAACACCTTGATTTCCTTCAGGGTTTGCTTCATCCACAACACTTGTTTATAGTAAGATGCTACTGCAATGTACTCTACCTCTGCAGTAGATAGGGACATTGAATCTTGCTTCTTTCTCTGCCATGAAACCAATATGCTTCCTAAAAAGAAAGCACCTCCACTTGTACTTCTTCTATCATCAACACAACCAGCCCAGTCAGCATCAGTATAAGTACTCATATCAAAGTCATTACCTCTTGGATACCATAGGCCATAGTTTGGAGTTCCTTTCAAGTATCTGAATATCCTTTTCACTGCATTTTCATGTGTTTTCTTTGGATTGGCTTGATATTTAGAAACCAAACATATTGCATGTATGATATCAGGTCTAGAAGTAGTCAAGTACAACAATGCTCCAATCAAAGACCTATAAACAATCTGATCCACCTCTGGAGACTCATCATTTTTTCTCAAGTGACATCCAGTGACCATGGGAGTACTCACTAGTTTTGAATCCTCCATACCAAACTTTTTCAACAACTCTTTGACATACTTAGCTTGATAGATAAAGATACCACCATCTAGTTGAGAAATTTGAAGTCTAAGGAAGAAAGACATTTCACTCATCTCCTTTGCAAACCTTTTACACATATCATCATCTCCACCAAAGATGATGCCATCAACATATACTAATATCATGTCTCCTTCTTCCTTGATGTAAAGATTGCTATCTGTAGTATCTTTCTTGAATCCCTACTAAAGTAAGTACTTGTCCAATCTAGCATACTAGGCTCTAAGTGCTTGCTTAAGGCCACATAGAGCCTTCTTGAGTTTGTGATGGGTTGAAATATTGACCTCTTTTTATGTTATTTTTATATGCTTTTAGAACTTTTCCATATGATCCTCCAGATACTTTTCCAACATCACCATCATTATATACTGCCTTTTTATATACTTTGCAAGACTTTGAATCTATGATATTAATATGGAATATGGTATCAATGATATTATCAATTGAATGATTTAAACATGAGTATGCATGCAATATAGATAGAATTCTATGGTTTAATTATGAAGGTTATTTGTGTGCATATGTTTTGTGAATTAACCCCTGTGCAGCAAGAATGTGACATCAAGGAAAGGAGCATTTGCAACGAGTTGCAGGACAAGAGAATTAAATAAAGTTGAAGTTAAGACGCCAAAAGTGCAGGCAGCTGGAGGATGAATGTGAACCATCATGGAAAAGAATAAATGCAGAAGAAGTAGACTTGTTTCAAACACGGCTTATGTGTGTTCTTCATATGATCCGTTGCATAAGAATTCTTGTTTGAATAAGACTCTCCTTCCTCTATTCAGTTAGATCAATAAATCGATCTTAAACATGTATCCTAGCATCTAGAAATGGATTGACTGAAGTTAGTTTGTAGTTGCATAAAACTCTCCCATTTTTGTATAAGTTAGGAGGGATGAGTTCGGTGTTAAGTTAGTTACCTTACTTTCTAGTTACTCAGTTGTTGCTCTATTTTTTAATATTGGAAGATCCAGACATGTTTAATTAAGGAATGTCATTACTGAATACAATCTGAAAGAGATTATGTTTATGATATAAAATGAATGGAACTATCTGTTATGAGGATGCGTGAGTATCTGAATTAGATTTGATTTCTAGTTAAGTGAATCAGTCCCCTGAGCTGACCACTTAAGGTACTGATCTTCACTTCATTTATTTTCTTATTCTTTTTATGCATTCTTGTTAAATATGTTTTCCATTAGCTTATAAATACATTACGAGTCAATTAGAATACTTTGATTGTTAAATTACAGTAGTATGGTTCATGAGCAAATGCATGCTTTGTCTACTTTAAGTCCTCCGGAGGTTAGCATTAGTTCTCTTATCATTTTGAATGTTTTGGATTAGTTCTATAATTTCTTGTTGTTAGCAATTATCTATAGCTTATGTTGAAGGTATCCGTAGCCACTAGATTCTGTAACTATTTTTACTGTTCTTACATTTATGTGAATTCTAGCAAAGTAGAATAATCTGAGTAGGTTTGGATAAGATAGTTTAGAAATAATATGAGCCCTGAAGGCACATACAGTGCAATGCCATCATAAGCTTACGCTCCTTGGTTGATAATTTAATGTAGGAGTACAATGATAGAGTGGACTGTTTAGATAGGTTTACCCCTAAATTATGTTAAGTCTACAATGCATTAGTTTTCCTCTACATTTTTGGTGTCATTGCCGGGGATGGTGCTACCTTCATAGGCTCATTTTACATGCTTTCATAGCTTAAAATTTTGATTCCAACATTAGGGTTAATAGATCCAATTTTCAAGAAACACCAGAAATTATACTAACATTGTGTAGGACCACTGGAATATAAAGCCAAATTCATTATATGTGGAGGTAGAGAGACAATTGAGGCAGATTCCTCCTTTCAAATTTTTAGGATAGAGAAGACCCAGCTGACTTTATTAGCTATACAGTAGAAAGTGCTGAGGAAGAAGAACTTGTTCTTACATCTTCATCAAGACCTTCTACATCTTCATCGACTTCTTCTACAACTACAAAAGGGACCTTTAGAACCATGGTAGATGCCGTGGCTGAGGATTGACCAGAGCAAGCAACCTTCAAGTTTCCTGTCACTAATCAGGAGAGGGCTACGGTGCTAAAAAATATTCCACCATCAGCATTACCAGTCTTCTATGGCCTGGTGACAGAGGACCCAGATACATTTTTGTTTGAGTTTGATATCCTGTGTAGGAGCTATGACTACACCTCAGATGCTCACAGGTTGAAACTCTTTCTTGCCACCCTCAAGGATGTAGCCTTGAGATAGTTTATGGGGCTGGGAAAAGATGTCATTCTAGACTGGGATACAATGAAGGAGAAATTCTTGGAGAAGTACCAAGATTACTACCAAGGACATGACAAGAGGAGAGATGACATCTTCAGGATGTCACAAAAGGAGGAGGAGCCACTAGAAGATTATGTTGAAAGATTCTAGTTTGCTTTAAAGAAGAACCCCCAAAATAGATTGTCTAAAGAATCATTAAAACTGGTCTTCTTGAGAGGGGTTAAGGATGATTGCATGGATGCTTTGAATCTCATCGGGAAAGGTGATATTTCTCAACTACCTTTTGAGTCAATTTGTAAAGTTTACCAAAATTATTCAAGAACTTTCACCAAACAACTAAGGGGAGAAAGGACATCAATTACAAACAAATCAACCAATGGTGTTTCAAGGGTGGAAATCAGTAACTTGCTGTCCAACATGAAGGAGGACATAATCAGCCATATGGCTACACAACTGGACACTCTTCACATAAAGAAGAAACAAGAAGAAACTGATGCAATGATTACTGAGTACTGTCCCAGTTGTAGGCAAAGGAAGGCCAATTGTAAATGCAAAAGGGTGGCAAGTATCCAACAAGAGAAGGTTGAAAGGCTAGAATTTCAGCCATTTGAAGGAGAGGATGGACAATTGTTCTACATAGCTCAAAGGATACCTTGGCAACAAGACAAGGTATGCCCTCTGATCCACTAAGTTTTAGTTCACCCTTTCCTACTGCAAACCAAAATTTCTCTGCTTGGAACACTCAGCCATGGCCTAGTAATCAAAATCTTTGGCAAAATATACAATGGCCTACTCCACAACCTAGTTGGAACCAACATCAGCCAAAACCATGGTCCCAACAAGGTTTTCAAGGTTCCAACTATAACCCCTAGTGGCCTACACAACAACCTCAATGGCAGCCTCAATGGAACAAGAACCAACAATGGAAACAAAATCCAAATTACCAGCAACCTATGCTTCCATCTCAACCACAACAGCTAGCCATAATGCCTCCATCAACACCTCAAAATCCATCTCCTAGACCTACCCAAATCCCTGCCCAACTTGCACCTAATCCTAACAACAAGCCTGTTCAACAGGCTTATACTAACAAGGTGATGCAATACCCCACCTATGGGGTAGAAGTGAGTAATGTTCATCTCAGATCAGGGAAGCAACTTGCGGGTCCTTCATCTCCCCAAATTACAGAACTTAAGGATGAAGAACCCACAGAGGAAGCCTCAGATAAACCACCTTTGGCACCTAAATCAACTTAGGGCCCTCAGATCATTTCAAATCCTAAGCCTCCTTTCCCTGAACGCTTGGCTATCTAGAAACAACCAGCACAGTCTAAAACTGACCTCATAGGCTAGTTACAAGATATAAGAATAAAAATTCCCTTAATCCAAGCTATCCAAGATATTCCCATCTATACTAAGACTATCCAAGATCTCTGCATAAAGAAACCAGGAAGGCAGAGGATAGACCCAAAGACAGTTCATGTTTTGGGTAACCTTGCTGACATAATGTTGGGAAATATAACTGTTCCCAAATATATAGATCTAGGTAGTCTAGTAGTGGATGTTAAAATCAATGGGACTTTGATTAAGAATACTCTGATAGATTTAGGTGCTACAATTAATGTAATGACTAAATAGACAATGTAGACACTCCAGTTGAACAACCTTAGGCCTACTCAAACAATCTTGCAATTAGCTGATAGGTCTACAATTAAAGCTGAAGGAGTCATTGAGGATTTCGTCATTGCATTAGATTCTTGGGAATACCCTGCTGATTTCATAGTCCTACAGCCCAAGGTTAATCTCGCTGGTTATCCTCTTGTACTAGGCAGACCATGGCTTGCCACAACAGATACATTTATAGGTTGCAGGTCAAGTAACATGATCATATCCAATTGGACCATGACCAAGAAATTGGTTTTATATCCACCAGCCTAACCATACCATGAGCTTGAGCAGACCATTTGGCCTATCCTAGAAGATGAGGACAACTACTCCCTACAAACCTTGATGACTACTGAATGTAGCCCCTTACTAGATATTCAGGATGAAGATGAGTTGATCACTCACATTATACAAAATGACTGTGGAAGGCACCCGCAACAGCAAGACTGTTTATCTTGCTTGCAAGATCCCTTAGGAAGCATAATACCCACTAGTTCCTTAGAGGAGGTATCTCAAATATTTCATACTTTGTTACCCGAGAAATGCTTGCCAGTAATACCTAGCCTTGATTTATCCTCTGTACAAGAAATGTCTAAGCCATTAGAAATCAAGCCAGGAAAGATGTTGACCATTAATAATGCATTGACTGATGAGCAATAGCAATCCCTGAATGCAGTATTACAAACCCACTCAGCAACGTTTGCATCGGATTATAGTGATATGAAAGGCATAAATCCTACTTTGTGTATGCATAAAATTTACATTGATGATGGCCATAGACCTATAAGACAGCAACATCAATGCATGAACCCTGCTCTCCGAGAGATAGTGAAAGCAAAACTTTAAAAGCTTTTAGATGCAGGGTTTATATACCCCATTTCAGACAGTGAATGGTTTGACCATTGGTCATAGTTCCCAAGAAAGGTGGAAAATGGAGAGTTTGTGTTGATTACAGGGAACTAAATGTTGCCACCAGGAAGGATCACTTCCCATTGCCCTTTATTGATCAAATTCTTGACTCTTTAGCAGGGAAGAAATATTTCTCATTTCTTGATGGTTTATTGGCTATAACCAAATCAAGATTGCACCAGAGGATCAAGATAAGACAACATTTACCTGCCCTTGGGGGACCTATGCATATTCTGTCTTGTCTTTTGGTCTGTGCAACGCTCCAGCCACATTTCAAAGAGCAGTCCTCAGTATTTTCTCTAATTTTGCCCATGACAACATGGAACTTTACATGGATGACTTCACCACATATGGTGAAACATATGATTAAGCTTTACACAACTTGGAGAAAGTTTTAAAGAGATGCACAGAGCACAATCTTGTTAGAGTACAACCAACACTAAGAGGGGGGGTGAATCAGTGTTGGAGACAAACACAGATAAATTTTCACTTCTTTTCACCTCCTTTTAGACTTGAAATACTAAATTGTAATGCTAATTTGAATATTTTGCAAGACAAAAAATGAAACACTAAACAATGAATGTAATGGAAAGTTTAGACATAAGACATCAATGGATCACACACAGAGAGACCATAATATAGAAAATTGCATGAGTGGAAAACCCTCTTGGGGAATAAAAACCACTCAGGAAAGATGTCTCACTGGCTTAATATCAAAATCCCAATCATACAGTCTCAATGACTTCTTTTGTCTCATTGACAATTTTTCTTGCCTCACTAGCTTTTTAACAATGTCTCACTGACAATAGTGCCTCACTGGCATATTTTAATTCATACAAAGAATAATACAGCTTAATACAGAGGGTTGCTTTGTTTCTCTTAAAGCTCTGTTCTTGAATATCTCATTGAATGTTTGAGACTTCAAGAATTACATCAACTTGTGCACATATACAATTGATTACAAAATG
Source organism: Cunninghamia lanceolata (assembly GCA_027924645.1). Taxonomy (NCBI): domain Eukaryota; kingdom Viridiplantae; phylum Streptophyta; class Pinopsida; order Cupressales; family Cupressaceae; genus Cunninghamia; species Cunninghamia lanceolata. Next base: position 1,512,753 of record BSBN01001609.1, read on the forward strand.
ATATTCAATCATAGTCTATTGCTTTTATTTGATATTACAATGACTGCAAAAACCCACAAACTCAATAGAGTATAATCTCTCTTTTATACTTTCTCATAAATGTCTTTCTTTCTTTCACTGAACAGTTTGAAGACATAACTATTTTGTTGTAATTGTTTGAAATAGTCTAGGTAACCTGTCATGGTTAGGGTCGAATCCCAAATTGTATATGTCATGGTTTCCACAAGGTCATTACAAGTTTTCATAAAAATCTTTGTTACTCAAATCATATTAACCATGGTTCTCTGTCGTGCAACAGGATAAAAAATGATATTTACATATAAAGACTGCACCAAATCATGATTAATTTGCACTGATTACAAGATCTCAACAAGCTGTTTAATGTAACCATTACTAGACAAAACTGTCCACAGATCATAACAAACCTTAGCAAAAATTGCTTGTGATTAAACAAAGATAATCACCCTTTTTAACTGCCAAACCCAAATGAGTAAAACCCGTTTCAGTTTACCAACTGAAAGCAAACTGTGATAAACCTTAACAACCCTTAATTAATTTTTCATTAACATAACTACAAACAACTGTTGAGAAAGAAAAAGAACAAAATCACCTGAAAACCAGTTGAATGAGTATCTTAACTGCCCACAACCTTCAGTCTCAGGATTGTCACATCTTCATGATTCTTCTCCAAAGTCTACAAGGATTCTAGGAATTTTTTTCATGATTTTCAATGATGAAGAAATATAAAACTCTTGTCTTCATACCCTAGCTCAGCCAAGAGCTCATATTCGAAGCTCAAACCATACATAATGAAATGTTATGAAGCCCTTTTGATTCCTGTTACCTGCATTCCTGATGTGTCCTAAAAGGGATCGGTAAACTTCAATTGACCAAAACCCTTTTTTTACCTATTTTAAAACTTGAGACCTGTTCGACGGGTCAAATCACTTACATAGCCCAAAGTGGCATTTTATAACAAAGTTTATGAATTTGAATTTATATGCCATAAGAGCAAATTAAACATGGTGTGTCTTTGAGTGACTCTTAGTCACCCTAACCAAGTGCATCAAATAAATATGACATTCTAAGAACCTTATAATTCAATATGCATGTAATGTCACTCTGCCACATAATCACATGATGTATGATAAACCATATGCCAACATGAAGATATGTCAAGATAACATCCATCATATTATATCCACTATCAAGATCAACTGTCACAGTCATGAAAAGCATGTCACCATAAAGCACTTACCATATCGTGAAACTATATTACCATGTGTCACCTGAGACCACCACTACAAAAACAACTTGTGCCAACTATCAACTGAATACTGTATACCATGCACACCATACCAAGTGATACCAAGTTGTGTATTTGTCATCAAGGACAACAACTAAGGGGCAAAAAAACTCCTCCTTTGTCCATGATGGCAAAACACAACTCTCTCTCCCCCTTTTTGGCATCAAGACAAAGGGACAATGAAAGTATGCGAATGCCTTCAGAGATTATGTAGATTAGAGATCAACATATACCTGAAATGATAAACAAGATTAGAAAATAGAAAGCATACCATGACTGTCCACGAAAGAGAGATATTCAGAATATCTTGAAATAAAACTACATTGTTAGCACCATGATAAGCATAATAAATAGGCATGGATCATAGCAAGGACAACAACTGAAGATGTTAAACATGAAAAATCATCAAAGAGTAATTGATAATCATGAAAATCATGTGACTTGAGTATCAAGAAGGAAACATTATAGCACTGGATCATCCTAAACACCTCATACTCCACTCTGCATTGTCTCAACACATTGTCACAAAACAATAAAGATGTGATCATTATGCTAGATTTGTTGCACCATCAAGATATCATACACAAAAACATTGACAAAAAACATTTCAAAACTGTCATGAAGTCATTTCTCATTTCAATATGAAGCCTACACCACACACAAATAAAGGTCTGATCACTTATTAGAAAGTTCTATCATCAAGACATCATCAAGTTTGCTGATTGAACATCACCATCACTGAAGTCCAAAACATGATGCATAGCATGAAGACATCATGAACTCATACACCTCAAGAAAAACATCAAACAAGAGTATGGAGTCACTTCACTGTGAATTCTTCATATTCCACAATGTAATTCACATGTCATTGTTACTCTATCAACATGTATCGAAAATAATGAAGATAGATACTTGATCATACATCCACACTTATGATTAACCAATGTCCTGTCCTTTAACAAGATTAATCAACACCAACACATATTGTATGTCAAATCTGCATGTCAAAGGCCAAAGACATCAAACCCATATCACCATATCAAATACAAGGAACCAATGTGCCATCAACTGAACCAATCTATATAATGTCACGCCATGAACTGTACCAACAATGCTAGGAATAATGCCATGAAAAAAATATGAACCAGGACAACACCATTGAACTGTTCCCAAAACATTATGCAATAAGCAAAAAATTACTGAAGAAAGAGTATCAACAATGTTCAACACATCAAGAATTACTTCCACATTGCAGACTAAGGCATTCATTTCAAACCCAATACACTTACTATAGCATGAAAACAATAAAACCCCAGTCACTATGTGATCAAAAGATATGATATCATCTACACCTTGAAGACTCACAACTGTCAAGACCATCTGCACCTTGAATGCACCATAAACAGTATGCCAAATAGTTGACCATAAGAATAAGAATGAAAAGAAACACAATGAACCATGCTATACTCTGAACTTGTTCCAAAGATGCTAGAAAAGGTTTCAAAGTCTATTTTATACCTTTTCCTATGACTACCTCAACTTAACATCAAGCCATTATTGCAACTAATGAAGAAACCATGAAATCACAATGCTCATAAGACCATATGTATCCTAAGTATTGGAGCACATTAATTCTAAGATAGTCAGTTACGATGAAAGGTATGCATTGAATGTATCTTATCTTGCATTTGCACTGTCTTACTTTCAACCATTATTATCTAACTACCTTTGCAACATGTCCATCTCCCATACTATGTTCATACCATTGTCACTTGAGTCATGGTGTTACACTTCAACCACCACCTTGTCCTTGCTGAACTGCTATCACTATTTATAGGCAAACATGATGAATGCTCACATAATATTATTGTGACATATATGCATGACTGAAGACCGTGTATCAACAAATATTTTATTCATCAATTGGCATCAGATTGTATTGTAACCAGGATGACCTTATGTAACTATGATAGAACTCCTGGTGATCATGAACAACATACTATTTACATTATGATCATGAGATCCTGATTCACATGAAGGATATGAATTCTATCATTTGAATCTCAAACAAACCTTCTAGAACTTCTTGGGGTTGAAAGATAAGACATTTAACAACTCCCCCTATCTTTATACTTTTCTTCTTAAACAGTTATGCACATGATTAGACTTAACCATGCTCTAATACCACTTGTTGGAGATACAAACATTGCAATCATACATAGCATAAATGTGTACTAACACTGTAGATCATTACAAGAGACAAATACATTGACATGGAACAAAAGATGTCTTGACTGTTATACAGTGACTGGTGGCTCTAAACAAACTCTACACATTTGTTATTGATCCAAATGACCTACTTTATCATGCAGTATGTGAACTGACCTGAACCTGGAAGCATGATGAACTACAAGGGCATGAAAAGCACATTAACTCAACTTTGACATGAAAATGAAGTAGCTGAACAAAACCTCATGAAGCATGAACATCAAGATTGATCACATCAACAGCTAAATGAATGAACTTCTCTTGCTTTACACAAAGCAAACCTGTTATCAACCTTACTTCATATAGCAGTCAATACAAAATCTCATTGATCAATACCATCAAGGTAAACAACTCTGATCAACTCTTGAGAAATGATAAGCACAACTGTCCAAACTGTCTACAAGGTAACACTAAGAAATGCACTGACCTATGAGTATACCATTGATCTGAGACATAAGAAATTACATGGTTTACTGAAGTACCTAATTTTTGAAGGGAGAAGCACTTAATTGCTCATTATGCTGATATGTCTTCATTTACTCCTTGATCATCACAACCTCCTTATTTTTCTTCTTGGGGTAAAAAAAATAGAGCATTAAATATCTCCCCCTAACTTCATGGATCTCTTTAAGCACTCAGTGATTCCTCTTGTGCACCATGCACAAGCTTAGATTTTTCCTTTTCCTGATTTTGCTTTCTTCTCCAAACTAGGATAGGACATTTGTTTTCCTTGCCCAAGGCATTCACTTGCTTTTGCTTAAGCATTTAGCCTCCAGTTGGTTTTATCCTTCTTTTACACCATTGTGCTTTATGCCCAAAACTATTGCATCTATAACACAAAATATTGTAGTTTTGATCAAGAGGAGAATAGTTTCTTCTAGAGTCGTACCTTGCATTCATCCAACAGTTTCTTGCAAAATGGCCAACTTTATTATAGTTAAAAAAACATGATTGTAGTTCTGATTTGACCAGCCATAAGACTTTTCTTTTTGTTCCAACCAAAAACATTTCTTTCACAATCTCTAGCTCTATGACCATAAACGTGGCACGACTAGCAATAACCATGGAATTGAGAATAGTTATACTTGACTGAATGATATTTCCTAGTAGATGAAGGTCTTGAATGCCTATTTGTACTACTTCTATCAGCAACTTTATCTTTTTCTTCCTTCTTGGCTTCATTCTCAGGGACAATAGAGTAAGTATTCAGGTATATCTTCTTCCTAGGAACATCTCTTGACTTGGAACATTCTCCTTTCTCATAACCCAAGCCAGTAGTGTCTCTGTAATATCGTTGCTTACTCATCATGTCATTTAGGCAGTCAGTACTCTTTTCAAATTGAATATTCTTATGCAGCTTTGAAGAAGCTTTTTCCATCCTTTCTTAAAGAGACTATTTCTTTCTCTAACTTCAGACATTCTATTCTTTTTACTTCAAGATCAGATTTTGTGAGGTCAACTATTCTTTTAACTTCTTCAAATTCTATTTTTAGACTAATGGCAAATTTGTTTGTCTCTTCAATTTGTACCTTTGCCTCTTTAAGTTCTAAAGAAACTTTAGCAAAATCAGAGAGTACCTTACTCCTAGAATCCTTCTCTTGTTGAAGTTGAACCTTTAATTCCTGATTCTCTTTTTCAATATACTTGTTCATTTCTAGAGCACATAAAAGCTCTCCTTCAATATCTACTTCACAGTCATTTTCATCGAACTCCTGTCCATCTTCATCTACAAAGAAATCTCCTTCTACATCATCAATTTCAACTACAAAATCATCAAGTTCTTGTCTACTATCATTCACATTATCAAGACTCTCAACTGTAGGACTGATTTCTTTATGACATTTTGTATCTACATTCATGGTTGACTCATGCAAAAACTCACTGCTGGACTTAACTAAGGTTTCCTTTTCAATTTATTGATCAACATTTTTCTTTTCTTTATTTGAGGCCTTATTCCTATTCTTTTAACCCATTGTACTCCACATGCCAGGAACCCTTAAGTTGGTTAGACTTCTTGCAAGGGTCTAGCTCTGATACCACTTGTTAGAGTACAACCAACACTGAGAGGGGGGGGGTGAATTAGTGTTGGAGACAAACACAGATAAATTTTCACTTCTTTTCACCTCCTTTTAGACTTGAAATACTAAATTACAATGCTGATTTGAATATTTTGCAAGACAGAAAATGAAACACTAAACAATGAATGTAATGGAAAGTTTAGACATAAGACATCAATGGATCACACACAAAGACCATAACACAGAAAATTGCATGAGTGGAAAACCCTCTTGGGGAATAAAAACCACTCAGGAAAGATGCCTCACTAGCTTAATATCAAAATCCCAATCATACAGTCTCACTGACTTCTTTTGTCTCATTGACAATTTTTCTTACCTAACTGACTTTATAAACTTTACCTCACTGGATTTTTAACAATGTCTCACTAACAATAGTGCCTCACTGGATATTTGTGCCTCACTGGCATATTTTAATTCATACAAAGAATAATACAGTTTAATACAGAGGGTCGCTTTGTTTCTCTTAAAGCTCTATTCTTGAATATCTCATTGAATGTTTGAGACTTCAAGAATTACATCAACTTGTGCACATATACAATTGATTACAAAATGATATTCAATCATAGTCTATTGCTTTTGTTTGATATTACAATGATTGTAAAAACCCACAAACTCAATAGAGTATAATCTCTCTTTTATACTTTCTCATAAATGTCTTTCTTTCTTTCACTAAATAGTTTGAAGACATAATTGTTTTGCTATAACAGTTTGAAACAGTCTAGGTAACCTGTCATGGTTAGGGTCGAACCCCAAATTGTATATGTCATGGTTTCCACAATGTCATTACAAGTTTTCATCAAAATCTTTGTTACTCAAATCATATTAACCATGGTTCTCTGTCGTGCAACAGGATAAAGAATGCTATTTACATATAAAGATTGCACCAAATCATGATTAATCTACACTGATTACATGATCTCAACAACCTGTTTAATGTAACCATTACTAGACAAAATTGTCCACATATCATAACAAACCTTAGCAAAAATTGCTTGTGAGTAAACAAAGATAATCACCCTTTTTAACTGCCAAACCCAAATGAGTAAAACCCACATGAGTTTACCAACTGAAAGCAAATTGTGATAAACCTTAACAACCCTTACTCAATTTTTCATCAACATAACTGCAAACAACTATTGAGAAAGAAAAAGAACAAAATCACCTAAAAACTAGTTGAATGAATATCTTAATTGCCCATAACCTTCAGTCTCAACATTGTCACATCTTCATGATTCTTCTCCAAAGTCTACAAGGATTCTAGGAAATTTTTTCATGATTTTCAATTATGAAGAAATATAAAACCCTTGTCGTCATACCCTAGCTCAGCCGAGAGCTCATATTCGAAGCTCAAACCATACATAATGAAATGTTATGAAGCCCTTTTGATTCCTATTACATGCATTCTCGGTGTGCCCTAAAAGGGACCGGTAAACTTCAATTGAGCAAAACCCTTTTTTTTACCTATTTTTAAACTTGAGACCTGTTCGATGGGTCAAATCACTTACATAGCCCGAAGTGGCATTTTATAACAAAGTTTATGAATTTGAATTTATATGCCATAAGAGCAAATTAAACATGGTGTGTCTTTGAGTGACTCTTAGTCACCCTAACCAAGTGCATCAAATAAATATGATATTGTAAAAACCTTATAAGTCAATATGCATGTAATGTCACTCTGCCACATAATCACATGATGTATGATAAACCATATGCAAACATGAAGATATGTCAAGATAACATCTATCATATTATATCCACTGTCAAGATCAACTGTCATAATCATGAAAACCATGTCACCATAAAGCACTTACCATATCATGAAACTATATTACCATGTGTCACCTGAGACCACCACTGCAAAAACAACTTGTGCCAATTGTCAACTGAATATTGTATACCATGCATACCATACCAAGTGATACCAAGTTGTGTATTTGTCATCAAGGACAACTAAGGGGCAACAAATCTATCTTTGAGCAATGAAAAATGTTTTATGATGATGACACAGGGAATAGTCTTGGGACATTTTATCTCAAGTGCAGGAATACAAGTTGACCCAAAGAATATTGAAATTATATCTACCCTACCTATTCCACAGAGACAAAAGGATGTAAGGAGCTTCCTTGGACATGCAAGTTATTACAGGCGGTTTATTCAAGATTTTAGGAAAATTGTTGCACCTCTGTTTACTCTGTTGACAAAAGACATTGAATTTGAGTGGACTACAAACTGTCAGAATTCATTTGAGAAGCTAAAAGCATCCTTGACACAAGCTTCAGTTCTCAAAAGTCCAAATTGGACACTGCCTTTTCATATCCACACAGATGTATCAGACTTTGCCATTGGAGCAGTCCTAGGACAACAAGAAGGAAATAAAGAGTATGAAATATACTATGTTAGTAAAAACCTACAGGGAGATGAGTTGAATTATACTGTGACAGAAAAGGAAATGTTAGATGTTGTTTATGCAATTAACAAATTTAAACACTACATTACTGGTTATAAAGTGTTCATACATACAAATCATACAACAATCAGATATTTGATGAATAAGCCAATAATGGGTGGAAGACTTGTAATGGTTGTTGTTATTGCAAGAATTTGACATAACAATTGTTGACAAACCAGGCAAAGCTAATGTAGTTGCTGATTTTCTGTCTAGACTGCCTACACTATCCTTAGAAGGAGTGGTTGATGACTCTTTTCCTGATGAGCATCTATTTTCTCTAACTATACACACTCCATGGTATGTAGATATAGCTAATTATTTGGTTACAGGGTAGATTCCAGGTTACTTTTCTCCAAGGGAGAAAAGACAGCTAGTTCATAAATGTTTCCCTTATTCTTAGATTTCTAGATTCCTATTCTACACTGGTCCAGATAACATTATGAGAAGATGTATTAGAGAGGATGAGGCATTTGATATATTAAAGGCATGTCATGATGAACCCTGTGGTGGACATTTTGCAGCCAAAAGGTCAGCCTTCAAAATATTGACAACAGGATATTACTGGCCAACACTTCATAAAGATTATGTCAAGTATACTAGAAGTTGTGATTGATGTCAAAGGATGGGGCGACCTACAAGAAGTGATGAAATGCCTTTGTAACCACAAATAGCATTAGCTCCTTTTGATAAGTGGGGGCTAGATTTTTTTGGTCCTATCTCTCCTACTTCAAACAACAAGGAATATATACCGGTATGCACTGATTACTTAACCAAATGGGTGGAAGTTAAAGCCTTGTAGTTTACTAGAGATGGCAATGTGGCAAAAATTTTGTATGAGGAAATCTTCACTAGATATGGTGTACCAAGGGAGATAGTGACTGATCAAGGCCCACAATTCACATCAGACTTAATCACCATACTGGTGGAGGAATATTAGATTAGACACAAGAAGCCCACTCCCTACCATCCTCAGGCTAATGGTCAGGTTGAGGTAACAAACAGGGAGATTGAGAATATATTGACAAAAATAGTATAGCTTCACAAAAGAGATTAGGTTTCCAGGTTACCAGAAGCTGTTTAGGCATATAGAACTACATGGAAGACAACTACAGGATTCACTCCTTATGAATTGGTTTATGGCAAGACAACAGTCCTACCTATAGAATTTGAATACAAAAGCCTAAGGACAGTAGTAGAATTAGGGATGGATTTGACAGAAGCTCAAAAGGACAGACTACAACATTTGAATGCTCTTGGTGAAATCAGATTAGAAGCTATCCAACACACAGATGTTATATAGAAACAAAGAATTAAATGGCATGACAAGTATATCAAGACTAAAGAATTCATTGTTGGTGATTGGGCTCCTCTATGATCCCAGATACAAAGATTTCAAGGGCAAGCTTCAATCTCGATGGTTGGGACCATATGAGATTAAACAAGTATTCCCTAATGGTGTTGTCCAATTACAAATCATTGATGAGGTCCAATTTTCATTTCTAGTAAATGGACACAGGTTGAAACTATACAAGAAACCACTTCAGAAAGATAATTTTCCCGTCTCTCTAGCCACTCGGTATGGTACTCATGGAGCTCTCGATGAAGGCTCTACGACACACACTAATACACCATCAAAAGATGGTCCACTAATCCTGTCTAATGGTGTAGAGGTTGAGTTGTATGACTCAACCCCTGTCACTGAGACTTAATTTTTCTTGCTTTATAATTCACATGCACACACAACACACTATTCATGGTGAACACAGATAACTCCAGAGGGACCTGTTTTTCAGTCTCAGATTGGGACCTGTTATAGTTGGGACCCGACATATTGCATATGTAATTATTCAGTTGGGACCTATGCTGGAGGCACCCATAGCAACTCATGTCTGCAGATGTCTTCAACACTTCGGCGAATAGTACACCATTTTCCTGCTCATTCTATATCTTCTATCATTGCTTCATTCATTTTGAAATAACTCCATCGCCATTGCACAAGTGTTCAACTCAAGATTATGAGTTGTTTATCCCCGCATTGCCAGCTATCACCTCACATCCATTCCGCAGTACCCACTGCCTTACCATTCACCTACATGCATGTCATCTTGCTCATAGAAAATAAAGTACCAAGTACATGTTCTCAAATTCCAAGGTGCGCTGATCATTTATTTCCATAATGTGTGTACATAAGGTAACTTTCAATGATTAACTTAGCTTTCTTTCTATATTCATTATTACTTTTTGTTTCTTTCATGCATGCGAAAATATTTATCACCATTCCATTTAATGAATACTCTTCCTTTCATATCAATTCCCACGTGAAGTGAGGTCACTTCACACTTTAGTTGGGGGGAGGGGTTTAATTTTTCAATTTTTGCCATCTTTATCTTTAGAGATACCAGATAGAACATCCTATGCCATTTTCTAAAGAAAGTAAACTTACCCTATTTCACCCAAAGTATGAGCTTGTTACCCTGGCAAAGTTACAGTCGGGAAGAATAGGAAAAGATAGTAAACTGTAGGTTGGTTCTTTTTAAGGTGGTGGAATCAGAGTTTAGAAGAAATTGACACTCCAAGAGGTTGCAAAACATAGAGATAATGGGGGTGATGCGATACGATGAGATCCATCTGCACATAAGGAAATATTAGAGGATGTGTTGGTGCTACCACTCTTCACCAGAGTAGGATGGCTAGACTACTTTTTGAAGTTAACAAAATATGATAATGAAATGGTAAAAGAATTTGTAGCTACATTGCATTATGATGAGGCAACGGTCAGGGGATTGGTTGTAGATGCTTTTGAAATAGCCATTGCCCAAGTCACAGGATTGCCACGTACATGGTCTGAATATCCAGCTCGTGTTGATGTAGCTGCAACAAGGGAAGAATTCTACAAGTGAGGAGAGCACCTGGACTCAACAACATAAGGTACAAAGAGATTGTCCCTTCCATTCTTTTGGGGAAAATGTGCTTCATATATCATTAAATACTTTACCTGTGATGGTAGGCATAATTTGTTGTATATTGTGCATTTTAAGTTGCTTAATCATTTACGCCATGACAAGCTAGTCAATGTTCCCAATTTCCTCTATAATATGTTGAAAAGGATTGCATCTAGATATCAGAAAAAGCAAGTGGACACCACATTTTCCCATCATTGTTTAATAGCCCTATTGATTAAGAGAAGCCTGAGAATTCAACACCCATAGGTTGATTGGGAGGCCTTTAAACATTGTGTAGATATCACAACACTGTTGGAAGAACCTGAAGCAGAGGATGAAACCCAACATGAGCCTAAACCTGAGATTGAGCCTGAGCAAGAGGGGCCATAGGAGGAAAATACTCCAGAGGACAGGCCAGTGGCAACAGAGGAACCCTCATCTTCTACCCCTAAAGCTATGAGAGGCACTGATTCAACACCTGTTAAGAAAAAGAGAAACAAGAAAAGTGTTGAGAAACATAAAAGCACTGTGAAGGGAGAAGAATGAGTGGAAAAGAAGAAGAAGAGGAGTAAAAAGAAGAGTAAAGGTGAAGACA